>CM023451.1:160490965-161690965 GCA_013339765.2 Haemaphysalis longicornis | reverse complement strand
AATTTATTCCCGGCCCTTCCATCTTCAAAGGTTGTTAAACTGCTGCGATAGCCACTCAGGGGTGCTCCGCTCATAGCATTCACCTTCGATACATGTTTTTCCCTATACTTTGCTTCGTGGTCCCTTGCTATTCACCTTACTACTGCAGTGTAACGTTTTTTTCTCATCCAAAGCACTACAAAATCAGGGTTCTACTATATCTTGTGAATTCCACAAGAAGCGCAGTCACGAACATTTCACGAGGACTAAATTTTGTGAGAAAGGGCTCAAGCAGGGATAAATAATTCTGACGTGCACTTTTATGGTAACAGAAAAATGACGATAAGATTAAAACAAAAATTAAGACAACTTCACAATCGGCTTATGCTCGTGTTAGTCCAGTCATCATTTACCTGCCCCATAAAAGTGCATGTCAAACGACGAAGCTCTTTTAGTTATAAAAGCCCATGATAGCTCTTTGCATTCCTGTCTTGTTGCATCTATGTTTATATTATAATGCAGGGTGTCTACCAGGTTGACATTTCGAAATTCCCTGAGTTTTCCAGGTTTTCCCTGAGTCTTTTTGATAAATTCCCTGAGTGACACACAACACGGGCTGACACCCCTTCACCAGTTGCTGTCACCCTCTAAAAAGCGCCTAATAAAATAAAATATAACACAATAAATTTGGATAGCCTTTTATCTCATTCAAAAAGAAAACATAAGAGTGGTAGTAAAATTCACAGTGAATGAAATATCGAAAAAAAAATCATAAAACCATACTGCCATGTTCTCAGCTCGCACTCAATGCCTCAGTGCTGTGTTTCACTGCTTCAAAGAGTTTTTTTGGTTTGGATGAGGGACACCTGCATCTTAAACACCGTCACGTTAGGTGCCCTTAAACACCGCCATACTTTTAGCATCAAAGCGCTGCGCAGGATGAGCGGGAAGAGTTTATTTGGGATTCACATTGGAAATCAGAAACACCTCAACTACACCCCGCTATTGTGACTCCGCGTAAAGTTCTTTTGGCACGCAGCGAAAGCTACGAAGCCGAAACATGCTGTCTTTCTATGCAGCGGAATATAGTGCTGGCTTGCAGTTAAAGGTAACTCTTAAAACAGGGTACAATGTCTATATTTGATACTTAAGAAGTATTTTGAACACAGCTGCGATCTTTTAAAGTTGGAAATTAGGAGAAATGTGTTTTTATTATTACGCCAGATTCACATATCAAAGATTCGCAACATGCGTCAACTAACTAGAAACCACAGTAGATTGTGCCAAGTGTTCCAGCATAGGATTGAAAGCTACTACTGCCCCTGCCCCTGTAGACTCCCTTACGCTGCCCCAACAAGCTATCGCGGCGTGCAACATTTTCTTCCACCTTTCAGGAGTCTGGGAAACATGCCAGAACACAAGGGGAGCGTACAGGGGGTCAGGAGGGGGGAAGGGGAGTGACTCGCAAGCTGTATGAAGCTAGTTCTCACTGGAACCAAAGACTTCAGACGGTGCCATCAGCGACGGCTCCAGAGGGCTGTCCACTTTTGACGTGCTGTTACTTGAGGCAGCATTACCGTGAATTTCGCTTCCTTTATAAAGTACAGCTAATTTTTTCCCTGATAGAAGGACAAATTCCATGAGTTTTCCCTGAGTTTTTCCAGACTGCTCAAAATCCCTGAGAATTCCAGGTTTTCCCTGTTTTCCAGGGACGCCGTGTAAACCATCACACCCTGTGTGATGGTTTACACGGCGTCCCTGTGCTCCAGTGCCTAAACACGAGATTGCTTTAATTTATTTTGAAATGCTTATTTTTGGTAAATGTGGTTTGCAAAAAAGACGCACAACACTTAATACTTGGAAAAATCTCGTTACTAACATTACAGACCAACTGCACATGGACAAACTTTGTCTTTCTGGCCCCTACACGCTCATCAAACAATTTTTTTTTTCTTAAGGCCCGTTCACACTGCGACGAAAGCGCGGGTAATTCTGTCGCTTTGTCGCGCGACGACAAGAATCGGTCCCGACCATTCGCCAAAAACGTCGTCGCGCGACAAAGCGACGGAATTCCCGTCGCTTTCGCTCGCTTTCGTCGCTAGTGTGAACAGGCCTTTACAGCTATTTCTCCTTGAAGGATGGGTAGGAATGCAGTTTTTAGTTACACTTAGTCCACAATTCATTGAAGAGTCTCACATTTCCTAGCGAGTGGCTTAAACTATATGTTTATTTGTGTGTATCAACAACCAAAACGCAATGCAAAAGCCTATATGTCGATACACATGGCGAGATTTGCTAGGACGAATTTCTGGCATAACGTTCATACTTTTAATTTGAGGTGCATACCATTTAAATATAGTGCAGAACTCCATATTCGATTCTTTTATTTATTTTTACTTCTTCGGCGCGATGGCACGGATAGAATTCATACCACTGCAGTAATCCCACCGTTAAGAGCCGCTCTTTAACGGAAACTACGACCATTCTAGTCGCGCAGACGACACCACAGGGCGCATCCTACGCCGTAAAGCTTTCCCGAAAAGTGGCACTAGATCCACCAGACGTCCGGCGTTGCCGTTGCCGCCTAAATACATGCAGCGATCGTTACAATCGAGCGTTTCGGCCAGGCGTGACTGGGTCCGTGGCCGCAGTTCCAACAAGGAATTTTTCGAACTACACCAGCTAAACCACCCTGGCGCCGAATCAAGCAACTAACTGACGCTAACGCATCGTATTTCGGTTAAAATGCGCGTAAAATCGCCTATCCGTGGTCTTTTACTGGCGAAGCATGAAGGCAAAACAATCAAGCGAGATTTCGATAACCCGGAACGGCAGCGCCAGGTTCACGGCGGGAAATGCGAAAAAAGGCGGCAAGTAAAAAGTAACACACAAAAAGGGGGTGAAACAAGATGCAAACGAAGCACGTGCTTAACAAGGCTGCAAGGTTTCACAAGTCGAGACACGCTTTGCATTTTATCAGCAAAAAAGCGCGCGAAGCCACGGGTGTTGGCTCAAATAAATAGGAAAGTCATACGCTTCTTTCGTTTTGCCGTTTGTGGAAATACATATGCCGGAAGTACCGGGGCAGGGCAGGCGCGAAAGCGGTCGACACAATTCAGTAGCACATGTTGTCTATTAACTCGTACACTACAACAGGGAATAGATCACCTGGCAACGGTACCGCATCTTTTTAGCTGTGAAGTTCCCGGACCGGGAGTTTGCAGCAGCGTCTTCTCTCTCCTGAAAAGTGAATTGGAGGTTGTAATGGCGCGGCTTACGCGTAACCCAGTTGATGCGCTATTAATTTTCAGGCGCTCCGAACTCACAGCTGGCTGGAATACAACCGCCGACGCTCCCATGCCGATAACGCTTTCTTCGGGGACTCTGAAAATAAAATAAACGATAGTTTCTAGCCGTGTGGACGGAAGCGTCCCTCGGCACGCACATGTCCGCAGAAGCGTTTAGAGATAACGTATTTCGGTTAGCGTCGCGTGAATAAACGACCAAACTTTCATATCAAGTACTTCAACGATGCCAGCACAGACACAATTCATAAGCGCCATGAACAGCGAAGAAAGACGTGCTTTTTTGAAAAAGATGCAACGCGCTTATTACAACAAAAAAAGAAAAACAAATCCACACCGGGTCAGTACTTATGAGCTCACTAAAACGGTGCCGAATGACAAGTTACAAGCCGACTAGTTCATCTCACGCTCACCTTTTAAAGCCGTTCGCTTCATGACTGTAAGTCAATGCGAAATAAAGGGGAACAAAAACTGAATTTTCATGGGAAAAAGACGAGGACGCGCAACGCTCGCTGGAAGCCCGCTGGCCGCCTTTCTCCGTTTGAAACAAATCTCGTCATGGCAATAAACGGTTCCCATTGGCTGCGCTTTGAGTTCAGTGATTGGCCGGGAGCGAGCGCTTGCTATTCTCGCTCCCGGGTTGCGCAGCAGACGATATGCTCACTAGAAAGCCCGCTTTCAGGCGCGAAAGTTCCGTCGACGGGGAAGTTTGAGCACCGTTTGGCTTCGAAATGCGTGCGGCGAAGTTATTTTCTGTCTTGGCTCTGTTCGAAAACGTGGTGTTTATCAGGTCGGAACAATGTTACGGCCTCGAAAAATTGTTATGGGGCGTTAGGCATCCAGTAACTGTGGCCCATTTGCCCAACAGCGACCAAGATGTTCTCGTAGGGGAACACCGAGGTACTATTGTACAAATGTCCCTGCGTGGTTTCAGTAATGATAAAGTTAGTGTGTTTTTGAATATCACAGATAAAATTATAACGTCTAATGAGCCAGCAGATGAACGCGGACTGCTAGTTTTGTTTTGGACCCGGAATTCCCGAAGGAAAAGAGCGTTTACGTATGCTACAGTGCTCCCACGCTACTGCCCGGAATGGACCACGAAACCAAAGTCTCCAAGTTTACGGTTTCCAGGAACCAGCGGGAGAAATGGGAGGTGAGACCTTTTGATCATGATTTTATTTTTCCAGAATTTATCCGTACTCGTGGGTTGGCTCACTTATTTGATGTCGGAAACAACTGAGGCTCCCAGCCACTCGTTGCGAAAAGTGGGTCACCGAATAAAAATGCTCTTAATTTTTTTTCTCTTTTTTTTTTGCAAAATTAGCGAGAAAGAGCGATTTTTATAGACATGTAGGCAAATATCGAGGCCTGCGTGAAGAAATACTTTTTTATCATGATTTTAGTTACAGGTAGGGCACCAAAACTTGTAAGCCGTTTACCCGCCGCGGTGGCTCAGTGGCTAAGGCTAGATCCACCAGATGAAGTTTCGTAGCTTATTTAGTGGCTCTAGCTAAGGCGTTGCGCTACTGAGCACAAGGTCGCGGGTTCGATTCCCGGCCGCGGCGGCCGCTTTTCTGATTGAGGAGAAAAGCAAAAACGCCCGTGTGTACGATATTCCGCTCGGTGGTCAAAATTATTCCGGAGCCCTCCACTACGGCGCGACTCATCGTCTGCGTTGCGTCGGCGCGTTAAACCCTACAATTAATCAATCATAGATCCGTTTGATCGTTATTCGACGTTTTATTCGTGTCGTCGAATGTACAACGCTTATTACTTTTTAGGAATTGTTGGCTGAGTTAGGGTACTAAAGCAGTGCTTTATCATGTCGGGAAAACTTTTGTTCAGCGCAAAAAAAAAAAAAAAAAAAAATCCCCGGGTTGGTGCTGCTTTGTTCTTTCTTTTCTTTAATATTGGGCCCAATTCGGACTTTACGTCCTATCCGAAACACGATAAGTAAAAGCTCGTTAATTCGCCACCCGTTAATTCGGAAAGTTCGGATAATTCGGACGGCTCAATTGGTCCCGGCCAAAGCGCATGTTAGTCTATGGGACCAAACCTTCGTTAATTCGTCAGAATTCGGCCCCGCACCGCTTAATTCGGACTAAATGCTGGTCTCCTGACCGATGAAGAAATTATTAATGATGTCGCGGGCGCCCAGGAAGACCACTATTCCGATGAAGAGTCATGCGAGGAGGTGCAGCCGCGACCTCATCGCACCTCACGAGAAGTCTCGGAGGCGCTTTTCATATATGGAGGACGTTTGCCTGAGCAGTTCCGACAGTTTACGTGCTGTTGGCCACTTGGAAGAGTTAAGAAAAATTGTAATCTCAGCCGGAATGTGCGCGAAAAAGCAGACGACTATTACAAAATACTTCAGCAAATAAAGGTATGCTTCTCCAACGTGATTTTAATGTTGTTTTTCCTGTTCATTCATTAATTCGGCATTCGGATAATTCGGACATTTTTCCCGGTCCCGTGAGATCCGAATGAACGAGCTTTTACTGTATCAGCGTTTGGCATGGTATTGCCTTGGGTGCAGTGACGAAGCGGTTCACATGAAAATTTTAACCCGTGAATTTGCCCGTAAATGTAACGGGAAGATAAATTCGTGGGTTCTGTACCCGTCCTTCACATGACGCCGTTAGAAAAGAAGAAAAACTCACTCGTTTATGTGCATTCCTTTGTGCAAGTTGAAACTTGTTGGTGGTTAGGCCGTGACAGCTGATGAAAAACACATAGATTCACATTACAAAAGAGGTAGCACGGTGAGTATTTTTAAAGCGAAGGCTTTCTTGGCGGGAGCGATGGCGTCCTGTGGAAAAACTCATGCATTTCCCCATAGAACGGTAGGTTAATTGACCGAAAAGCCATGAGCGCGTGCGCGGAAACGGGCCTCCGTTGCGTCAAAACCGGTACCTCGTTAATCACGAAAAAGGAAATACACGCATAGATCATGGAGGAGGAGTACAATAGTGTACCTTTGTCTCATAAACCACGTATCGCTGTGCATTTAGACCGTTCGTAGAGGCGCTTACTTAGTGAGCGCGAAATTTTCGCATGGGCTTCGTTCTTCGTTCGCGATTTGGGCCTTTGAAAAGGTCGGCGATCGATTGGACGCACCTTCAGCGAACATTGGACGCAATTTTAGCGAAGATTTCGACGCACTTTTGACGCAGTTTCGATGCGAGAAAGATTTCGCGCTTCCCTCAGCCTTCTTTAAGGAGGGACGGTATATAAAGTTTTTGTTTATGTATATACGCTCAACATAGCGTGTTAAAACACAAAAAGGAGCACCCTCTCGCTCGAAATTATTTCCTTCATAAATAGTACAAATTTCGAGCTTTAAAAAATGTCACATACAAAAAAGTCGTGAATTGTTGCAGAAGATTTTATCAGACAAATACATCAACACTAAAGTAGCCTATACACGAGAAGGACTCAGTCCCATCTGAACAGCTTCGTACTTCACGACTGCACAGAGATATATGTGGGAGTATGAACATCAACAATTAGTTGAAAATACAAATCTGATAAATAATTTAGCGTAAGTCAGTTGCAAGTGGAACTAGCTGTTCAGTGTTTACAGAAACCGCACACCACTTTTTCCCTTTCGGTTCAGTTGAATTTTGTTTCGCGCTTGAGTGACTCGAACATGGACATAATATGAGTTCCAGGATTTTCGTGGGGTTTTACGCATCTCTCGGTTTGGCTCAGCGCTATACTTCTTACAATAACTTTAAATTCTTTCGTCAACAGCTACTTTTCAACACTGCATAAGTAGAAAGTACTCTCACTGGCAATATGCCCAGCGTTTGACATTTTCCTTCAGTATCTATAGTGCTGTATACCATAGATGATGCTTTTAACTATTCTTCGAATTATGTAGTGAACGTGTTATTTTTGTGCGTGCGTGTGTGTGCGTGCGTGCGTGCGTGCGTGCGTGCGTGCGTGCGTGCGTGCGTGCGCGCGTTTTAGAGCTATGTTCATCTCACAAGCTAGCTGCAGCACTGTGGAGGCTACATTGTTGTCCCCCTCAGGGCGCCTAACTAGCCTAAGGAAGCGACAAAAGGCGCCGGGGCAACACCGTGGTGTTGGCCGGGGCCGTGCGGTGCCACTTGCCGAGAGGGGAGAAGGGAGTGTCCTTTCAGGACCCCCTTCATGGCGGATTAGGCACCCTCAGTGGGCGCACTATTGATAACAATGTAGCCTCCACAGTGCTGCAGCTAACTTGTGATATGAACTATAGTATCGCAGATCGTAATGCCGTATGCGTCAGTACAGGTTCAACTATACTTATATGCTGTAAGCTTGACTTTAAACAGCTCTACCTCGGAGGTGATACTATAACACTATGGCAGCAATTTAATTAGCACCTTATCTTCTTCAGATATGTTGAGTGTGACTGCATCATGTTAGATATTCATCAAAATATATAAACCGAAATAATTAGCAGTTGTTTCCACGGGCGTAAACGGACAATGGCATAAATTAGTGTGATAAATGCAAAAAAAAAATCTTTTTAACGTAATAATGGAGCGGGTTCCTAACACCTGTTTTAACTTGATTTTTTTTATGCTGAAACACTGTCAATGCTTGCTACTACTATTGCAATCGCAGTGCCGTCCGTGTAATATTTCAAGAAATTAAAGCAGTTCCACTGAACGTAAAATCTCTCGCGTGCGGAGCAGCCTGTCGTTGATAGCGAAAGTAGTCGAGAGAAGGCACCACAGCCGCTGAAAAGGCCTATAAAACACGGGACTGAGTTGTCATTATTTTGGGGTAATTAATGCGTCCATTCGTGACTTTTTTCTTATTTTATATTGTTGTGTACTTATTTGCGGCCTACCAATGGCTAAGCGCGAAAACCACATCCAACACTTCGCATATATGAGTACCGCGTGCCTGTGTGGCGCAATGGGATTGACATCGGTTTCGTAAGTAGCGCGAAGGCTCGATCCCGACCAGGGGAAGCGGCGATATTTTCGAAGCCTCCGTTTGGGAGTGTGACGCCGCATGACTGCGGCGGCTAGGTACCGTGACCCCGGACCAGCTACGATGAGAAGCCGGACTCCTACAGGGCTCCGCACTTTAAAAATAATAATAAAACATGAAGGAAGCTCACACTAATGCGTAAGACTTGAAGGTAGAGTAGCTGTACACAACCTTCGCGACCATCACGAAGGTTTCTATCCCCGATTGCAGCCGATTTGCTTCTTTTTCGCTGCCTCAACGACCTTTACTCCATCATTGTTGCTATAAGTGAAACTTTTGAATAAAAAAAAAGAATCATTGGACATCACCTTCGAGGGGCGTACGCTGTGACGTGTCTTTATCGTTCCGAGCAAGGGCCATAATTAGAATGAACGCTGGAGTTATTTTGTTTTTGTTTTTTTCTGGGGGGGGGGGGTGGGGGGGGGGGTGGGGGGGAGGGCAGTCTTGGCCAATCTTCTTAAGTGGGTATGCTTGGGTTGACAACCGTGCACCGGAGACGCTGGGCACTCGCCGCTAGGCATGCACAGAAAAACATTCGGCATTTTCTTGGATTTTTTTTTAAATTTCCGGGTGGTCACCGCAATCTTGGCCAGTCTTCCTATAAGGGATATACAGTCGAGCCCACATATAACGGCCCCACTTAAAACAAACTTTCGCTTATAACGAACAAAACCCGCGTGACCGTCAAAATATACGTTATTTCAAACGCATAAAATCCCACGTACAACGAACGTCTTTGAGCCCTGCCGATCGGTTTCAGCGAACGGCCGGCGCCGCGATGTGGATTGAAATGACGGTCTCTGCCCAGCTTTGCCGGCGCAAATCGCTTTCCCGAACCTCCTCGCAGGCAAACCGGGTGAACGGGGTAGTTATTTCAAGCTACTAGTGCGAGAGCGTGACGTCTATAACGCGGATGAAACTGCGTTATTTTACCAGATGTTGCCGGATAAAACGCACGCCATGAAAGGCGACACATGCACTGGCGGGAAGCATATAGCAAAGTGCGCGTCACAGCACTTCTGTGCACTGACATGGATGGCAGCGACGGGCGCGCGCTATTCGTCAGCGGAAAATCGAAGAAGCCGCGTTGCTTTAGGAGCTATGTGCCCGTGCGCTACTGGCACAACTCTAAGGCGTAGATGACGCGCGATTTATTCGCGGAGTGGCTGAGCGAGTTCGACCGTGTTGCAGAGGCAAGGCAGGCGCGGGGTCATGACCTCGGCTGGGACGATTTCGTTTGTGCCGATGAAGATGCTGACACTGCGAAACCGGGCACGGACGAAAGCATTGTTAATTAAGAGCGGGGCAGGAGCGATGCGGAAGAATCGGACGCGGATGACGGCGAAACTTCTGAGCGTGTGCCTATAAACGCGCTTGTTGCAATGGGCTACAAAGAGAACCTTAAACAACTTGTTTACGCCAAGGGCCTCGGCGAAGAACACGCGGCTGCTCTAAATGAACTGGACACCGTCCAGTAGCGGTCCCAGAGATTGGTTTTGGAAGGGGGGGGGGGGGCGAATTTTTGGGGGGGAGGGTAAGGGGGGGGGGGGGCGAATAAAGAACCGCTCCCCTTCTTGCGCCAATTCTGCGGAGGAGGTGATAACCATGCAGGCGTGTGCGCGTATGCCGTGTGAACGCACAAATCACTTAGGCGACAGAGTGGTTTTTGGGCCCCTTGAGGCGGTGCAACGGCTGGCTAGAGCCCGCATTTCTGACGGTCGCAACACGTTTGCGCCTCGCACAAGTGGGATTTAACCTCGCGCAAGTGGAATACTTGAAAAACTAAAATAGGAAGCTGAGGACCTTTTTTTTTTTGTGGGGGGGGGGGGGGGGGGGGGGGGGCGATCTCGCCCCTTCGCCCCCCCCCCTTGGGACCGCCACTGACACCGTCCTCATCAAGTCTGCACTGCGCAGGAACAAACAGCCATCACGGACTTCTTTGCGCAAAAATAAATTGTGTTTTTACATATGATTATTTTTTACTACGGTCCATTTGATTGATTGATTGATTGGGCTAAGGCGTTGCGCTGCTGAGCACGAGGTCGTGGGTTCGATTCCCGGCCGCGGCGGCCGCTTTTCTGATGGAGGCGAAAAGCAAAAACGCCCGTGTGTACGAGATTTCGGCGCACGTTAAAGATCCCCAGGTGGTCAAAATTAAATCCGGAGCCCTCCACTACGGCGCGCCTCATCGCCAGCGTTGCGTCGGCGCGTTAAACCCTACAATCCGAATTGATTGATTGGGGGTAGGGAAAGTGTTTATGCTAGGGAAGAGCTAGGGAAAGTGGTTATGCGGCTGCCGGGAGCCTCCCCAGGGCCCGATGGTGTCTCTACTCCCGCGACAAAGCTACTGTCTGAAGAGTCTCCTAACGATTTGTTAAATATCGTACATGCTTCATTGGAGGAATCACGGATTTCGGCAGATTGGAGAATTGCAAAAGTTGTCCCCCTTCTAAAAAAACCCAGCCTAGGTACTGTTCCGGACAATGTTCGCCCAATCGCACTGACAAGCAACATGGGGAAATCGATAGAGAGAATTTTGCGCGGACGTTTAATCCGGTTTCTGTCTAGTAATAATATACTTAGCCCACACCAAATTGGCTTCCGTCCGGGTTGCTCCATTTGGTCAGCACATGTTGACTTGGCCGTATCCAGTTCGCGCGCAGAAATAAACAAGTACGCGCCCTTGTCACCTTGGATGTTGCGAAAGCGTATGACAGCGTGGAATATAGTGTCCTGATAGCCAAACTTACGCAATGTGGGTTACCCCAGTACATCCGTTCAGGTATTCAGCAATTTTTAAGTGATCGTAAGTTCTTTTGCTCACAAAATGGTTTTAAGATATCTCAGACAAGGGGCGTCCCTCAAGGATCGGTCCTCTCCCCCATACTATTTAATAGTATATTATTGAGTTCCATTCCAATAAACCAGGAAATTTGCACCTACGTTTACGCAGACGATATAACATTTTTTTCTGCGGCTCAAGACATTCATGTCCTGTATCAAACGTTACAAGCCTATTTGTGTTCATTCGAAAGGTGGATGGCAAACATAAAATTGAGCATCAATGTCAATAAGTGTGCCGTCCTCGTGTTCCCGGTATCCGCTCCGGTGAGCCTATGCCTGACTTGTCGGGAGGAGACTATCCCTCAGGTGGCTTCCTTGAAGGACGTTGGGTGTCATTTATGATAGTACACTGGATTGGCGCCCCCATATAAACCACATCGAGACAAAAGGAGAACGGGCACTTGGATTGCTGCGGAGAATCAGCAACAGGAGCCTTGGAATGAGAAGGGACACACTACTTTTCGTTTACTAGGGGTACATGCGTCCCATACGTGCTGCGTACTCTTTTCTGGCTCAGCCCTTTCTTTACAAACGCAACCAGCTTAGTATATTGGAGCTCCGTGCCCTAAGGTTGTGCCTCGGACTCCCAAGGTGCGTGGCCAATAACATCTTGTATCTGGAGGCACGCATGCCGCGTCTAGAGTCGCGGTTCCAACTCTTAACTGGGCTGATTTTTATGAGGATTTTTGAATCGCCACAAAGGCGATTTCTTTCGTTGCTGGTTGCTCGGCCCGCACTGTTTTTCAACTCTTGGTGGCCTCGGCACATTCGTCCTCAGTGTGTTTACGCCCAGGCATTACTTTCTGCATTGAAAATCAACATTCCCATAGTAATGCAAATGCCCTGTGAGGTCCCTCCAGCGCCTTTAACTTTTCATAATATTTTTTTCCAATAACGCCAAAATGCTTTCGTAAAGTCTACTTACAGAAATCCTGAACGACCATTTGGCAAGATTTAATGGTTGCGTAATTGTGGCAACTGATGCATCGTAACGTGAGGAGAGGGCAGGTGTGGGCATTTTTAGTCCACAGCTTAACTGGGCAGTCTCGCTGTGGTTACCAGACTTCACTCCAATATTTCAAGCTGAGTTCCTAGCGGTAATACTGGCTTTAAAGAAGTTCCTCCGCGGCACTCGAATATAGTTATAATTACTGACTCTCTATCGGTCTGTTTCGCTTTGGCATCGTCTAAAAATTCACCCCTGATCCGTGCATTCAACTTTCTGGTGCCTTCCCATTTGCCGGACATCTGCCTCATTTGGGTTTCCGGGCACAAAGGTTTAATCCTTAATGAAGAGGCTGATTCCTTGGCACGACACTAGATCAGTTCTTATTACATTGCCGTGGTTTTTCAACGATCAGACAACGTGACCTTATCAGGGCATTACAACGAATTGGACTTCCTATCTCCATGCCCGTACTTCTGTCACTAGGGGCCACATCACTGGGATATTGTCACAGAGGGGTGGCTGCAGCCATTCATGCACGTGTGTCCGAGACCAGGCGTCTGCCCTGTTAGCCTTTGTTATTACTGATATGTTTTCTCAAATTCAACCGCACCTTTCAGTTTTTAGCCAATTCTTCCTTCTAATCTCGTGCTGTTACGGGATGCCAACGGACAGGTATCTACTTTTAAGTTGTGAGCGGGCGAATTAGCCCCCTTCTTGCTCGATTACTGGTCAATCCCCCGCGTGGGTAAGCACCATAAGACGTGGAACAACAACAACAACAACAACAACAACACCGGCGTGCGCCTATGGAACTAGCTTAGCTCTGGGGCGATTGGTGACGCTGCACCGGAACCGCGTTGATAAATATACATGTGTCATGCGTATACCGTGTGTGTGTCTCATTGAAGCAGCAGTAAGTATGATAATCAAACTAATCCTGGACAACCAAGAAAGCTGAGAATAACCAGCTGAACCTTAGCTCACACTACGTATATTCTGGCATAGCCGAGCTAAGCCACTGCTATTTTTTTGTTTTCTCGTGGGTTCCTCCTTCATGCATAGAGTGTGATCGAAAAAAACGAGGGATGACCATAGTCAGGCACTGACAATTTCGGTGTCGGCAAAATGATTTCGCGAATAATTTGACACCGTTGCATCCCACTTTCAGGATGAAAAGGTGTCAAATTGTATCCTGGCGATATGCATCCTCATGCTCGGCGAAATGCGGACAATCATGAGTGCACTGTCCATCTTTGGTAGCTTTCGCGGCAACGACGACAAGGCTATATCGTAGCAAATGGGGATACTGTGGCAGGGTTAACCGGTAACTGCATCTCGTAACAGGTGCTAATGCTGTAGTGGAAGGCCACTTCCGATGTAATTTAAGCCTTTGAAGCTTACTGGACTACGCCCTTGAGGACACGGACCACCTCATGGCCACCACACTCTATAGTAAAAGGCCGGGCCCGATACACTCGTGCATTACTCGGGGTCGAGTGTTGACGGCGAGGGCTTTTGCATATACTCTTCCAAAATACCAAAATGCAGCAGTTGCGGTATACGCGCTGGTGATGCTTCGCTACTGAAAATTACTCCCCGATATCTAACGCTTCGATCCAACAAGCGCCCCCCTCCCCATAACCTTCAAGGGCGCAGAAAGAAATCGTGGGTGCGCTAACGCAATGGCATATGACAATCGTGGGCAGAGCTTTCATTGTATTGATCATTACTACGGCAAATTAAGCATAAAGCGTTTCTGTGTACATATGTCTCATCGTTTTAATAATATTTTACAACGTTCCTCGAAGCGGTCGTGTGCAAAAAACACGAATCTACAGGTGCAGATGTTTTACGGTCTGCTTCGGCCGTGCTCGAGTGCCGCAACGCGGAGCGCAGTGCTCTCAGGACGGGGAAACTTGTGGCCGCAAGCGCCGCTGTGGTCGTCGTAGTCTACGTCAAACACGGCCAGCCCGTTCACCATCTCAGTCGAGAAGCCGACGCTGCGGGGTCCCAACGAAGACATCCAGCCACGGTCGCCAGTCCCATGCCACGAGGCACTCGCTTACGTTGTCGTGCCACGTGCGCCAGGACTGCCTGCAGATCTCGTGGTACGGCACGTTGCGAATGAACGTGGCCGGTGAGCCGAACTCGTGACTGCTCCGGTTCTTCAGCTGGAATTTGAGGCCGCCCAAGGAGACCCCGATGAGGAAGTCGAGGTGGCTCCGTCTGCTCCTCACCGCCGGAAGACGCTGCGCCAACCTCGTAGTCTACGGCGTCCGCCGATGGCGAGATGAGTGTCTTCGAGAGCTGGTAGACTGAACTCGAGGGAGGCGCCTTCGTGGGCGCTGCGGCGTGGGTGCGGGCAGGTGGCGAAGGACGGCCGCAGCCTCTTGCCGTAGCCTTGCGAGGGCGGCGTGATGACCAGCATGTCCTTGGTATTGGCGTAGATCTCGGTGTGGTAGTACCGGACCTGCTGGTGAAGGTCGCGCGGCAGCACCACCACCACGGACACGTCCCGCACGGCCATGACGAGGTCGTGCACGCGGAAGGCGTACTTCAGCGGCTCGAGGTCCTCGAGGTAGACAGCCAAGCCGCCGGCGCCCAGTTTCCGTGCACCGTGGGACAGCTGCGTCGCCAGGCGCGCCGTGTTCTGCAGCGCCAGATCCAGGTGGTGCACCAGCACGCGGTGGCCGCCCAGCGCCACGTGCAGGCGCCTCTTCGGCAGGAACTCGTCGCCCAGGACACGCAGGAAGGTCTCCAGGTGTTTGCTGACCACCAGCTCTCCCTTGGAACTCACGTCTACGCAGCAGAAGACGACGTCCGTGCACAGCTGAACGGGGAAATCGTACACGGAGAAGCCAGGGGAACGAATGCTGCTTCGGTCGTCGTAGAAGCAGAAGAGCGTCCACGACGAGCCAACGCCTGGTTTCGTTTCCTCGTCGATGGCCAAGCCCATGTCGTTGTCCTGCTCAACAGGGCGTATTGGGCTGCCCATCGCGATGGAGGACGCTGCTTCAGGCTCCGCTCCGGACGAAGTTCTTTCGGGCAATGTAGGAGAGGTGCCCAACAGACTTGTTGACGATTCCCTCTGCGAGGTTACGTCCGCCGCGCGCTCTCTCGCGTTATCCTCGCCGCCAGATAGGGAAGCATTAAAGGCCGCCGCCTCAGCGGCGTAGTAATCCTCCTCGCCACCTGCGAATTCCAACTCTTGCTCGGTCAATCCGGCAGTGCTGTTCAGTGCCGCGGCAGAGTCTGTGCTGGCGTCGTCGGCTACGCTCCTGATTTCTTCCTCGGTGCTAGCGTTCCTCCGAAGGAGCGTCGGGCTTGCCGTCTTCGGCTTGTTATGTCCGGACTTTCGTTTCCGCAAGACTGCTCGAAGCTTATTCGCCGACAGCGAAGCGGGCTCGATCGGGTGAATGAGCGGATGGTGGTCTACTGCCGCAGGCTGCGGGCGTGCGGCGGCGCTCTTACGTAGGGTTGGAGCCAGTGACGCGGAAGTGACCACCAGTGATGTGTCGCTGCCATTGGCCAAATCGTCCATACTCCCGCCTCCCAGGATGAACGTGAGCACAACGGCGATGCAGCATACGCCAATGATGGCTAGGGTTCCAAGGACGGCCGTTACCGCTGCCTTGCCGAAGCCTGCACCGTGTGCCCTGAGGCGGTTTCGGGACTTGCGCGCCAGGGCGACGTCGCTCAAGCTTTCGCTCATACTGCAAGGAGCGCTGCCAGCAAAAGTAGGGACAGTGAAATGCGACACAGTTCCGTGTGTGATATCCAGCGGATGGACGCCTGACGAAAATCAGAGGGACCGGCTCGCGATTACTGGCACGTGGCGGCAGCGCCTCCTCCTCTTCTTCGATCTCTCTTTTAAAGCAGTTTGGATTTTGGACTTTGACTCAGGCTGCGTGGGGGAAAGCTTCGTCTTCCAACCATCTTTCTCTTAGGAAAGGGGCTTTGGTTTTTAACACAAAAGTGTTTTATTCCCGGATACACGGAGATTTCGCTGACGTCATATCCGTGACGGAAGTGACGCCAGTACAACGAAGCAAGCGGTCTGTAAAGGGTGCACCCCTGCACACGGGGTCTTCTTGCGAAGAAGCAACCTTTAGTACTAAGTAGTACTAAATGAGGTGAGGTTGAGATGAGGTTTGAGAGGAGGTTGGGAGCAATGGATCAACGAAGGTGGGCAGCTAAGGTTTTTAGGTACCTATATGCTATATATCGGTACGCTATGTACCGGGCTAGGGTGCACGTGCCCACGAAAGACGAAGACGAAGTCCCGGTGCGCCAGATTGTTCGGGGCATCCGAAACGGGGTTCTGCCGCCGGGATGTATGCTCTGCCCTCCTGCGCTACATTGAAAATTCAAAACGATTCACTTTATGATTGCGATTGGTCACTCTCGCTTTGATTTTTCAGGATTTTTTTCCTTTTTCTCAAAAATTTTCCAACCGGTCTAAATTATCTTTCCTAAACGTCTCGTGATTAGACAGAATTCCATTCATTTTAACCGTCCTATGTTGATTGGCCGATCCCTTGATTGGGTATATGCCATACCTAAAGGCGCAACAACAACAACAACAGAGCGTGCAGCTGACTGACGCCATGTTTTAGCCGCAGCCAGCGGCTGGATTCTTTTCTGGTTCCTGCAATAAACGCCTCGAGACTTGAACACTGGCGACGAGGATGACCAGTTTTTAGAACTGACGCATCGTACTACAGCGACATGGCTACGCACGGCTCCATCGAAGAGTTTTCGGGTACGGGCTGGGCTTCATAGTCGGAGCGGCTTCAGTTCTACTTCGAAGCCAACGGCATCTCGGAGGACGCTCGGAAACGTGCCGTTTTGCTGACGCTTTGCGGATCGTCTACGTACGAGACGGTAAAAGCACTGGTGGCGCCTCAGAGACCGAGTGAAGTTCCTTTCGAGGAGATCGCCTCCCTCCCGCCTGCGAGACCACTTCGACTACAGGCCTTCTGAACTCTACAGTCGCTGTCGTTTCCAACAACGCGACCAGCTACCAGACGAGTCGATCACAGCTTACGTCGCCGCCCTAAAGACTTCAGCGGCGCAGTGCAATTTTGGCACACAGGTGTTGGCGGACGCAGCGCAAGGAGACTTATCGGGGCCGCAGGCAATAATGCTCCCCCTCAATGTCATGTTCGCGACAGATTCGTTTGCGGTTTGCAAGATGCCTATCTCTGACCTCCCCGGAAACGATGCAGCCCACGCTGCTGCCTGCGAGTATGCACGCCGAGAAAGATTTGACGTTCCAAAAGGCGCTGGACATCGCTACGCGCGGAAAGTGCCAAGTTGCAACAGCAGAGCATCAAAGGCAGCGTCTCAGAGGTGAACAAAACTGGCGCGAAGGTGCCTGGGAGGAATTCAGCGGCTGCACCAGACATCGGACAAGCGCTGCTACCGCTGCGACGAGCAGCACAGTTCAGATTCCTGCGCTCATCGATCATCACGTTGTCGTTTTTGCAGGAAGGTTGGTCACATTAAGAAGGCGTGCATAAAGAAAAAGGCAAGAGACCACAAGGCTAGACCTCACAGTGGTAAGCTACACGCCGTCCTTCCACCTTGTACTTGCGATACCGAGTCATGTCATCAAGCCCAATGCTACGACCTCAACCATGTCTTCGCTGCGTCTGTGCCTCAAAAGCACTGGTCGAACTTCAAGTTCACGGTGTGAACCTGGTTTTCGAAGTGGATTCGGGAGCATCGCACTCCATCATCAGCGAAGACACATTCCGCCGTGCTTGGCCAAACAAGCCACCCTTTCTTCTGGAAACGCACGCCTGTGGCTCTGCGCACGTGGTCGGGGGAAGGCCTCCAAGCACTGGGAACGGCTGTTGTAGAGGTGCAGTACAAGAATACGACCCAAAGCTTACCTTTGGTGATTATGAAGACACCTGGATGCAATCTTTTAGGCCGCAACTAGTTCGAGCCGCTAGGCATAAGCATCCGTGGCATTAACCTCCTAGCCTGTGACAGCAGCATCAAGGCCATTCTGGAGCGGTTTGGTTCGGTTTTCGACGACAACCTGAATGAGTACAAGGGCCATTGGTTAAGCTGGAGCTCAAGGACTCGGTATCACAGAAGTTCCTCCGTGCTCGTCCTGTGCCGTTCGCACTTAAAGAGCGTGTCGAGGAAGAAATCGATCGGCTAACCAGGCAAGGCATCATCGAGCCGATACAACACTCCGAATGGGCCACTCCCGTTGTCATCGTTCTGAAGAAGGACGGGAGCATTCGTCTTTGTGGCGAATATTGAAGCACTGTCAACGAGGCATCGACAAAAGCTTCGTATCCGCTACCCACTGTAAGTGAGGTGCTGGCAAAGCTCGAAGGCGGGAAGATTTTCTCGACATTGGACCTGACCCAAGCCTACCAGCAGCTCAAGGTCACGGATGAAGCCGCCGCAATTTTGACGATTAATACGTCCAAGGGCCTGTACCGTGTCAAAATGTTGCCGCTTGGCATCTCGGCTGCTCCTGACATTTTCCAGCGATGTATGGAAACCACCCTGGCTGGAATCAAAGGCGTTTGCGCGTACCTGGATGACATCATAGTTACCGGTTCGACGCAGGAGGAGCACAATGAGCGCCTGGAATTAGTACTTGCAAGACTACAGGCTCAAGGTCTACGAGCCAAAATGTCGAAGTGCCGTTTCGGGCTGCCGGAGGTTGTTTACCTCGGACATAGGATTGACGCCAAGGGGATTTCAGCGACGGATGAGAAGATTAAGGCTGTTAAGGAGTTGCCGGAACCTACATCAAAGGCTACACTGCAATCGTTTCTTGGCATGATTTCCTTCTATGACCGGTTCCTGGAGCATCGCGCCACCATTGCCAACGAGCTCTACCAGTTACTCGCCAAGAATGTGCCTTGGAGATGGGAAGCCAAGCATGCCGCAGCTTTCAAACGGCTCAAACAGCTTGTGCTGCAGAAAACTGTGCTGGCTCATTACGATTCATCGAAACCGTTGATCCTCTCCTGCGTCGCCTCTCCGTATGGCATTGGCGCAGTTCTTGCCCAGAAAGACAGTCAAGGCCAAGAAGCCCCCATTGCTTTTGCGTCCAGAACTCTAGGGCCAGCCGAAAGGAACTATTCGCAACTGGACAGAGAAGGTCTTGCTGTCGTTTTGGGGGCCATTCACTTCCACCAGTACCTGGCAGGCCGGCACGTGATTATCTACACGGACCACCAGCCTCTACTTGGGCTTCTGAGTCCCCGCAAACCGGTACCGGCGGTTGTCTCCGCGCATGAAGCGCTGGTGCATCAAGCTGGCTGCGTACGACTATGAGCTGGCGTACCGCCCCGGCAAGTTCCATCAAAATGCTTATGTCCTTAGTCGGCTTCCTCTGTCATCCACCGATGATAAACCATGACCTCCCGCTGACGTGCTCATGACAGAAGAACTTCCGAATTCCCCACTATCTGCTCAAAAGATAGCCTCATTGCCGCAGGAAGCCCCGACGCTTCGTCAAGTCTACAATGCGGTCCAAAAGGGCAGGATTCGTGACCTAACTGCGGACACCTTCAAACCTTTTCGTAAAAAGGACGCCGAGTTGTCGACACAGCGTGGTTGCCTGCTTTGGGGCTCACGGGTTGTGATACCAACGGTGGTTCGACCTGAAGTTTTGAAGCTTATTCATGCCGGTCACAGAGGTGTGGTAGCGATGAAGGCGGTCGCACGCAGTTACGTGTGGTGGCCTGCTATAGACCGAGAAATCGAGCGAACGGCGGCTGAATGTATTCAGTTCCAACAGTCCCGGTGAGACGACGCTAAAACTCCTTTGCCTACTTGGGAACACCCACCGCGCCCTTGGCAGATGCTACATTTGGACTTTGCTGGACCACTCGAAGGTCGAATGTTTTTGGTCATCGTAGGCGCGTACACCAAATGGTTGGAAGTGCGGTGCGTCCCAAACGCTACTTCGGCAGCGGTCATTCTGGAGCTCCGTCGACTGTTTCGGAATTCCGGAGAAGCTCGTTACTGACAACGGAACTGCGTTCGTTTCAGCCGAAATGACCACCTTTTTTCAGAGGAACGGAATTCCAAAAATCACAAGTGCTCCATACCATCCGGCAACTAACGCCAAGCGGAACGCATGGTGTACGAACTAAAACTGGCGCTGGCGCGAGAGAAGAGTACGGACATAAACCTTCGCTTGGCCAGCTTTCTTTTTAAACAGCACTCCACTGTCAGTTCGCCAACAGGGAAAAGCCCAGCACAACTGATGCTTGGTCGGGAGTTTCGGACAAATCTACAGCTGCTAGTGCCTATGCATGCCCAACCTCCATCCAGAACACTCCGAAACTTTGAAAAAGGATTGGCAGCCACACCAGCAAGTTTTCACAAGGAACTTCGGAAATTGGCCTCGGTGGATTCCTGGCGTGCTCCTCGAAAGGAAAGGCCTTCGCTCGTGGTTAGTCCAGACGTCTAATGGACCGGTTCGCAGACACCTGAACCATGTACGCGTAAGTCGGATTGAGTACCCAGGTCAGCCGTTAGCCCTGGACACATCGAATCCAGAGCTCACCCGGAACGAGAGGCTTGATGCTTAAGATAGCACAACCGCTGGGAGAACTTCTGGAGAACAGCTATCGCCCGGCAAAGCAACATGTCCTCAGCCAGCATTTCAACGGCGCACAAATCCACCGAGGAATCGACGTCGTCCTGCAAGATACAGAGGCTCCAACTAGCAGGGGGGAGGAGTGCTATATATTGGTACGCTATGTACCGGGCTAGGGTGCACGTGCCCACGAAAGACGAAGACGAAGTCCCGGCGCGCCAGAGCGTGCAGCTGACTGACGCCATGTTTTAGCCGCAGCCAGCGCCTGGATTCTTTTCTGGTTCCTGCAATAAACGGCCTCGAGACTTGACACTATACTTGAAAAGCGTGGACACACAGTGGTTAAAGGGGCCCTGAAAGGCGTTTTGAGCACACTAAATTGACTAGCGCAATCGTTAGATTGGGTCTTCAACATCATCTGTGCCAAGTATTACTCTTTTACACGCAGCGGAAAGCTCACACTTTTGTTGGCAAAGTTTGTCGCTTTTTCTCACCCTTTCCTTCGTGTTTTTGGGACGCCGACATCTTCACATGTCTACATCATCGATTCCCAGATGTTCGTCATGAGCTAGACATCCTGCTATTGGGCGGCTTTTTCACGCACTTCCGGCAAAGAGATGAGTCGTCTGCTCAGCGTCGGCTCGCCGGCTGATCTGCCAGCGGAGTGCCGGAGTGCTTGGACATTTTACGACAAACGAAACAAGTGTAAACAAACGCTTAACCGTTTGTATTGAATGCGACAGGGCCATAACACGACATGAATATTCTCTTACTTGAGTACGTTCCATAAAGAAAGCGTTGAAGCCCCGTGGCACTTCTTTCTTGCAATCGCAGAGAACGCCCTGAGCCGAATGCCCGGGTTTGACGCGTACATTTTATTCAACTTCCAAACAATCCAGAGATGCGTTTCGAACGAACACAACGTCACAACATGCGTTGCAAGTCCGAACCGCGATTGACAGACGATGGGTTGCCTCCTCCTGCCCCTCGTAAATTCGGCACTCACCTCGCGCGCGGTTTGCGGGGACGAAAAGCAAGTCACTTAACTCTGGCGCACAAGCCGAGATGGCTTTTAGCCACGCACACTGCACATACGCCATGCGAGGTTGAGTCGTACGCCGCTTGAGAAAGATAATCCAGACCATGGGAAGCACTATCCACCCGCAGAAGCACAACGTCGCATTTCATCGCGAAACAAAGGCGTCCACAACACACACACCATCGCCTCCTGTAATGCCAAACGCATCTCGCACTTCCAAATGGGAGTGAGTAGTATGCCTGCAGTGCCCATATGCCGCGAGGTGGGGCCCCAAGCTGAACCGCGATCACGCAACCGTAAATGACTTCTAGAGCGGTTTGTGCCTTGTTTCCAGGGCAACCGATGTTTGATATTGTCAAAGAAATGGTGCTCGCTCCAGCGCTAGAAAGCTCAGAGCAGCGGAGGAGCATGTTTTGCCAATGTTGCCGCTCTCCACCACGCGTCGCCCCAAGCTGAACTGGCGTTTTGTGCACAGGTTCTGTATCGGTTTAAAATGTCTTTTTCACATGCCGCCGCCAGGAATTACCACCGCCACAAAATAAGACCCGGCACCAGCGGGGCCACATCTGATACGGCGCTTTTTGGATAAACAGTGCGCTGTGCATCCAAGGGAGCGAGCGCAGGATCCTCCCCGTGCGGCTGTGAGTTCGCCGCCGATAAAGAGTCGCGTGCCGCCGATAGCAAAGTTCTGCAGCAACGTACACCGCGAAAGGCCAAGGCCAGGCCGCCGCACATATGCGGCCAGATTTTTCGTTCGCTTTTCCAGCCTTGAGCGGAGAGCGGGATTCATGGTGTCAACAAAGCTTGCCCGTAGCACACGGCTGTGTGAGCAGCGCAATAGCGGAAGTACGTCACCGCCGAGGAGCGCAGCATCATGAGAGGGAAGGCTCGCTCGCCGTCAACAGCGGAGAGTAAGTTGAAAGGAGGAGGAAACGCGGCGCGACGATAATACGCGGCTTATGATTTACGATTTCTCAGCTAATACTCATCGCTTCAACAAAATTCTTGCGGGAGGAGATTGCTAATACATTGCTTTATTTGGTTACATGTACATCCACGCATCGGTGGAAGGTATTTCAGGACCCCTTTAAGAATGACTAGAAGGCTAACGATGAAATACGGAAAGAATAGTGGAGAATCCAAAACAGCCAAGGTAACCAAAAAAGAGGCAAGGCAGATTGAAACGAATAAATGGAGGGGAAAAATGGAAGCTAAAACGTCGTTAGAGATGTACAGGGCTGAGAAATTGAACATCAGAAAGGAAAATTTCTACGATAATTCCCAGGGCAGTGCTTTGCTTTTTGAGGCTAGAGCAGATTGCCTGCGAACTAAGTGTTTTGTGGGGAAGTATTCACAAAATGATGGGGCGCGAGGTCTGCGGAAAATAAACAAACTATGCGGCACATAGTGTTAGAATGTGAGGATATCCATCCAAATCTACATGAAGGGAATATTGGGCTTCCAGAAGCCCTAGGATTTAAGGGTAGCGCAGAGGGAGTTAACTTCAAGGATGTCGAGGCGACGAAAAGAAGATTAGAATGCTGGTGGACGAAAAGTAGAGAGGGGAATCTTGCCTAGGACAGTTACCACCTGTAACAGGAAAAAAAAAGTATTTTGTTCCTAATAAGCTTTTTGTGCCTGCCCTAAGCAGCGCTAGTATTAAACCAAAAGGGGAAAACATGGGTATATTAGTCCTTTTGGGTAAGATGACTTGTCATCATCCCGCTACAAAGGGGAAACCAATAGCAATCATCATCATCATCATCATCATCATAATCAGTGCGTTATACGTTGGGTTGTTCGTTTTCAGATTTTATATTTTAACACGTAGGTGTTTTATGTCGCGATACCCCAAGATTTCACTGACGCCATATCCGTCACGGAATTGACTCCAGTACACCTTTGCCGGAGCGACCTGCCAGCAGGATGCCGCTCGCCAAGCACACCCACAAGAGAGCCACCGACCCGCAATCCATGCTCAGCTGCAGATTTCGCTCCACATTTCACTTTCGCGTTTTACTGATTCCTATGAAGAGGAATCAACCACAGTTTTTTTCCGTGGACACAGTAAATTCTTCAATTCCTCAGCTGTTGCATAACGCTAGTAACACTGTGCCCTATGACGACTTAAGTAACCGCCTTCCCACCATCTTAATCACCTCCCACGTTGTAACCTTTTATGTCCTTATTAGGCGGCGTACCGAAGTGCTCATAAACGTTCGTTCAGCCAGGCAATCCAGCCGGTTTCGTACAAACTTGGTGGTAATGTGCGCGTCGGAGAGCATCCTCGCAATTTAGACAGGCTGCTCTTTTTTCAAAGCGAAAGCATTATGTGACCTATGGGAAGAAAAAACCGGAGTTGTGAGCGGCGGATGACCCCAAAATTCCACGCGCCTTCAAAAAAAAAAAAAAGAGATAAATTGGGACATGAACAGCGTGTGCTTTACATGACAACGAAGCCCCAGGACTCGTGATAAAAGTAGCTTCCACTTCGGGCATGCCACTAATTGGGTTACTTGCGGTCGTTCACGCAAGTGCGCCAAAAAAGGCCGAGTCAGAGGAGACGAAAAGTGTAGCTAAGAGAGCGAAACGCCCAAAGCTTGCTGCTATTCCATAAGTGTCGTTGCCCAACCCAAGTCGCATAAAGTTGCACACGTCTTAAGTATGTGTCGCTAACAATGTTTTCGCATTCAAGCCAAGTAATGAGACTTCAGTGCTTCGACGCAATTTTGAGCGCAGACCTTTTGCCTGCGACTGCTCACTGCATTCAATCCGATTATGTAAAAATTTCCCGCGGAACTTAAGTCCGCTTACATGCTTATAAGGCGAAAGCTATATGGCCTTCCCTGGCGATACTTATCAAAAACGACTTGACTGCTACATTGCGTTTACGTCCCTTTCTTCGTTTTCATTTCTTCGTCTTCTAAAGCAAACTACTTTGACAGACAGGCGGCGACACTTCCTAGAGTCAAAGTTCTCCGGGGCTGGCCTACACTTGTTCCACTCACGTACTGTCACGCTCCCTATATCTCGTTCACCTGTCACGTGAAATGACGGAGCGACGCACGCACAAGGCTATCGCTCCACCTCTGGAAACGTGCGCCGATTGTACACCACCTTCGCGATCTTAGGCACGCAATACCTGCGGAGCAATTTTTAATCGCACTGCCGTAGAGGCAGATGTGCCTGAACAGTGAGGTGAATTCGCGTGCTAACGAGCATAAACTAAAATAAATGAAATAAAAAAAACGGGCGTGGCAATATAACTATCAAAAAGGCAGTGGAAAATGTAAAAA
The DNA here is from genome assembly GCA_013339765.2 of Haemaphysalis longicornis. NCBI lineage: Eukaryota > Metazoa > Arthropoda > Arachnida > Ixodida > Ixodidae > Haemaphysalis > Haemaphysalis longicornis. Next base: position 161,665,974 of record CM023451.1, on the reverse strand, counting down.
AAAAAAACAAGGCTTTTTTCAGACGTCGGAAGGAGAACTTTGGCACGAAGGCATGCGTGGCAATTAAATGAATGAATGAATGATGAATGAATGAATGAATGAATGAATGAATGAATGAATTCATTTTGCCAAAGATGGGGGTCAGGGAAGCTGAAAGGTGAGAGTAGCTCTTCGAGTCGCAACCAAAGAGTTAAAGCAAACCGCATTTTCGTCCCGGTAGTTCCAACGGAACCTTGGTCGGGTATACATGTACTAGTAAGTACGGCATTGCACTTTTGGCTGTTTCAAACTAATCTCTTTAAGCAGCCTCTTCGCATATCGACAAGAATATTTCTGGGCCTCGGCCTACATCAGACACGGGGCGCAGTGTCGTCTTTGATTTCATGGTTTTAAGCCTGTTCCCTTTACTCGTGTTCTATTCCTTCTCTCCTCAAGGCAGCGTAGTCGCTCAGGGCGATTGGTCGCGATTGGGAGTCAAGGCAATCGGAATCAAGATAAATGTGTAAAAAACGAAGTAGGAAACGCCATTGAATGGAATTGTTGTCGTGTATTGTGGCTCACAAAAGCGTGCAGACGCAACTGAAGACTGAAGGAGGGATGAAGAAACGGCGGCAGCGACGGGAGGAGGCAAAACCATAATAGGCGGCGGCCAGGCAATTGCGCTTTCGCGGGCGCCATGCCTGAGGCCGACGGCAGCAAAGAAAGGTTCTGATGGACGGCGCATTTGTTCTATACCCTTGCGGTCTGCTTCTGAGGCAGCAGACGTTCCCGCCTTCTTTCCTCTCAGTGAGCAAACCAAAGGGGGGGAGGAGGAGGAGGAGGAGGAGGAGGAGGAGGAGGAGGGAGGAGGAGGGGGGGGGGGATGTGGGGTGGAGAAGAAGAAGAAGAAGAAGAATTAATAATCTCCGAGTCTCTAGAGTTGACTGCTAGGGGTATGCAAAATCGTTTTTCGATTGCTCTAGCTACCTCGTCTCCTCCATCTATAGTGGTAGAGGACTTTGTAGAAATTACGCATGCGGAGCTTTTTGATGCTATGACTAAAATGCCAGCTGCGGCCCCTGGTCTGGATGACATTACTACTGAAATGTTAAAACTACTATACGATCAGGCACCGGATGTCTTGCTGGGTATGTTCAATTATTCTCTCAGGAATTCATGAGTACCCGAGGTGTGGCGGATAGCTAAAATACTTCCTATGCCGAAGAATGTTGGTCAGGGCCTCGACATTGATAATATCAGGCCTATCTCTCTGACTTGGAACGTAGTAAAACTAATTGAGCGGATTTTGCTTCACCGAATTATGGAATTTTCGTCTAGGTGTAATATCCTCAGCCCAAGTCGAATTGTATTTCGCACAGGTTGTTTATTTGGAGTGCCCACATCGACCTTGAAAGTCGTATAAAACTTGCCCGTCGATATAAACAGGTTGCGGCTCTAGTGACCTTGGATATTGCAAAAGCATACGACAGCGTGGAGCACCCTGTGTTAATGTCTAGGTTACAGAAAATAAATTTTCCAAGATACATTACAGCATGGTGTAATGAATTCCTAAAGGACAGGCAGTTCTGTTGTGTGAGGGGCAACATTTGTTCCTCTCGGCACTCGCAGAAAAGAGGTGTACCACAGGGAGCTGTCCTTTCGCCGGTTCTTTTTAATATCCTGTTAAGCTCGGTCCCTGTGGTTTCGGGTGTCCATACGTTCGTATATGCCGACGATATCGCGTTTTTCGCGTCAGCTTCTGACATACACGAACTGTATGTATTAATGCAGTCGTATCTGAATACTTTAGATTCCTGCTGGATGCCTCAGGGCTCCGCCTGGCACTTGACTCTCTGGCACAGTGACTGTGTGAACTTTTACGAGTTCTCTCTCTCTCTTTTTTTTTTGTCCTTGCTCCAGACTTGTGTGGGTGTGGAGTGTTGTTACTTGTAAATATGCCCCTCTCTCCCCTGTGTTCTGTAAACATGTCACCTCTATCATCTGTCTCTCCTCTCTATGAATCTGTCATCCTCTGCCCCAACCCCACACCAGCAGGCGTTCCGGTGTCCACCCTAGGTGTGACAATTTACGCCTGCTGGTGGTCTTTCCCTTCCTTTTTCTTGACAATAAATTCATTCATCTGTCTCACAATTAATGCCAGCAAATGCTCTGTTCTATAGCTTTTCAGTCCACTTTTTTCCTTTAATATCGCTCTATGTTACCGTCAGCACATCATACCCCAGGTTGATTCTTTAAGATACCTTGGGGTAGTATACACCAGCCTTCTTGACTGGAGTCCACATATAGAGCGTATAGCTACTAAAGGAGTGCGTGCTGTTGGCATGTTGAGGCGTCTCAGCCATAGAAAGAAGGGAATGCGCCGTGATTCTCTTCTGATGGTATACCGAATGTACGTGCGCCCTGTTTTAGAGTTCGGGTGTGTGCTATTCTCGGGGTCTGCAACGTATAAGCTCCATCGCCTAGTTCTTCTGGAACGCCAGGCTCTTCGCTGCTGTTTAGGGCTACCTAAAAATGCAGCTAATGCATTACTTTATTTGGAAGCCCGAGTTCCCCCTCTGTTACACCGATTTCGAATACTCACTGTGGATACTTTTCTGAGAGCCTATGGCGCGGGGGTTAACAGGGCACAATTTATCTTTGTGGCTGATCCAGCTGTGTTTCTGGCGGTCCATTGGCCCAGGTCCTATCGGCCGCAAGTTACACTAGCACAAAGCTTGCTGTCTCCATTAGGGATTGCGGTCAATAACGTACTTCCATCTCTCGATAGGGGTAATACGTTAATGGCCAACTTCCGGAACAACTTTCCCCAAAATGCTAAAATGCTACCTGACCGACTGCTCAATGGTATCCTACAAGATCATTTGGCCTCAATTCTGCAAGGTACTCTCTCAACGAGATGAAAAATCCGGAATAGGTATAGTTTCCTCTTCCCCAAATTGGTCCTTTTCGGTTCATCTGGTGGATTTTATCCCTATATTCTATGCGGAATTCTTGGCAATTGTCTTGGCACTACGAAAGCTTGACATATCGATATCGTCTCCAGTCATAATTACATATTCCCCATCCGTAGGCTTATCCCTTTCTTCTCCTAAAGACTCACCTCTTCTACGGACGTTTCGATCACTCCTGCCACCTCACATTACTGAAGTTTACCTTCTTTTGGTCCCTAGGCATGCGGGAATCACCTTTAATGAAACCGCAGATTCACTGGCAAGGGTAGCACTCTCCGGGCCTGTTGTTGATGTTATTGAGACAGCGCCTTTATTAACCGCCGCAAGGTTTCGTAGATTGTTGAAGCTGCAAGGGCAGCACGAATGGGTCTTATTGTCGTTGAGCAAATTTTGTCAACTAAAATTTTCCTGGAAACCGAATTGGTGCCCCTCACGCGACCTGGAGGTGATGTCGTGTGCCCCAGTTGAATAGATACCTCCACAGGTCTCGTCTGGCGCAGTCTGCTATGTGCAGTTACTGTAATGAAGAAGAGTCTGTCGACCATTTCCTTTTGTCCTGTAGACGTCAGCCCCTTGAGGTGCCGCTTCATAGCCTGGGATTGGCATTATCAGTGCCGGCTCTATTATCATTTGGGGCAGCGCCGGGATGTTTGTTCTGTTCTTCTCCGCTTCATAGAAACTTCCAAAAGATTCACAACCTAATTCGATTCTTGTTCTGGCACTTCACCAAAGCCCTCCAAAAGTCTTCATTTCTGAAAATTTTTCTTATTTTCTTCTCCCTCCTCCTCCTCCTCCTCATCCTCCTCCTCCTCCTCCTCCTTCTTCTTCTTCTTACCAGCTGGCCCGCGAGATTACTAGCCATGCGCCGGTGATCCCTTGGCCTTTCCTGCCCATGGCGGACGAGTCATACTTCTACAAGACTCCCAAACAGCACTATCAACACCTCCGGAACTCGCTACAGACTCTCCCGTTACCCCACACTCCCCTAACCATTCCACGAGTGTACACCTATCATGCAATCCAGCTGAACAGCCTTACCACTCAGGCACGTCTTTACCTCCACGGTTATCACACCGACCCATCCTGTCCAGCTGCCCTTCTACGTACGCAAATGTTGAGCATATCCTATTCTCGTGCCCCGCTGCCCAACATTCCCGTCATTACCCTAACCCTCCTCCTCCCAACTGGCGAGTGTGGTTGGCGTTGGCGGCCCTCGTTGACCAGCTGGTCATGGTACTTCTTGTGGAAGAGTAGGAATAGGTCGTAGTCTGACCTAATACAGTCTATATATATATATATATCTCTCTCTCTCTGGTGGGACTCTTAAAGGCGTACAATCGGGTATGGCTTACCTGTACAATCCCCCGACCTGGCTTCAAGCGGATGTTATTAATATTCAGAAACCCGGTAACGTAAAACAAACACTAGCATCCGCAACCTCCGACCAATCGCACTCACGACCACCATATGGAGGTTGTTGGAGCGAATTCTGGCCACACGCTTCAATGGTGGCTTGACCAGCATCATCTCTACCACCCACGCCAAATAGGGTTTCGTCCCCACCTTAGTGCGGAAGATGGTCTGGGCCACCTCTCCGAGATTATCCTCATTGGCAGTCTGTCCCAGGGTGTTTGTTCTGTGTTAGGCATGGGCGTCCACAAAGCATATGATCACCTGGGCCAGCCGCCTTGATCGAGCTACTTCATCTCATTCACCTGCCACCATGCCTATGTGATTTCATCTCCTTCTACCTACACAATCGCAACTTCTCCATTCGCCTCAATGGATTTCCCACCGGTTCATTTCAGCCCCGCCGTGGTGTCCCTCGGGGCTCTGTCCTGGCCCCTTTGCTTTTTAATATGAGCATTGATCCATTTTGCCTGGCGACTCGGCGCCACTCCGCACATCTACAGCATCATATATGCGGACGACATCGGCGTCTGGTCGGTTCAGAAGGACCTTCATCTCCAAGAGGAACAGCTGGCAACAGGCTCTGGATGACACCAATTTTTGCGCAGATATCTCGGCCTCACCCTCTCCCCTACCAAAACAATCTTAACCTGTGCTACCCGGCAGTTTCAAAGGGCTTCCGAAGGCCGTTGAACCAATTGTCTATTGGGTGCCCCACTGCAATTTCATGGGGCGACTTGTGGGCGAGCATTCAATTGTCAATTGAAAGTTGCCGTGTAGCACAGGGATTACTTACCGTGGCCAACACGTGGGGCCGTCGGCGCTCAGTAGCTTCCCGTATTCGCCTTTCTGTTCAAGGCTCGCCTATACAAACAACGTCTACTCTGCGGGTTTTGGGCTTGGATATCACAGCCTCCGGTTCTGCGACACCTTGGATTCGCTCTGCCGAGCATAAAGAATCCCAATCGCTGCACCAGTTTCGTCTAATTTCACAAAAAGTCGGCCGGTGCACCATCCAAGATGATCTGCATGTTGGTCTGAGCCGTTCTTCAGCCTCGCATAGTGTACCATGCTCAATTAAACTGTCTCACAAAGTCAGACTGGGCGCTACTCGACTCCACCAACAATTCGGCTATGCAAGCAACAACTGGCCTATACAAGCCCTAACCTCCATCCCAATTCTGCAACAGGAAGCACAGCTGAACACATTTGATGAATTAGTTCATCGGCGTCGTCAAGCCCGCCTCCAAAAGCAAGCCCTCAACCTAGATGCCGCTGCTATTGCAGCCTACATGGCCAATTCGCACGCCCCAAAATTATCCAACACCACCATAGGACCAGCGGGAAGTTCTACCAATTAACACATACGCGACCTGTTTCCCGCCTTCAACCACGAACAGTTGGTGCTCCGGTTCTGCTTTCTATGGACAGTGCTGCGACTTCCTAGGACTACGGTGATGTTTGTCGACGCCACTGCATCAGATACTGTGCTCTGTACCACTCTAGTTTAACCGAACATGGCTCCCAACCTTATCACGTGCACCTACACCACGACAAAAAAGTGGCCATCCACCCAAGCAGAGCTCCTCGCAGCAGTGCGGGATGCTCTGCTGCACACAACTGTTCTTCCCACCCCGGCTTCAACCCAGTGTAACGTCTACACTGATTCATCCGCTGCTGTCCGAGAGCTTCGAAAAACATTTGCGTCACACAAACTTGTGTTACATATCATGGTGGGCATTTACCCCTGCTGCTTTCGCGCGCCATGGCGTCAACGCCACAGCCAGCCACCCTGGAATGCAGGCTGCAGATGCTGGTACGCGCCCCGTGCGAGCGCACTATCCCGCTCCTCTGGCACCTTCCTCAGCGGCTATTCGCCTCCTCAGTGGAAAAAAACGCCTTCGGTGCACCGCCCTCACGCCGGCTGTGACGAGGACCTGGCCACTTCAGTGCCATGCCCCGTTTGACTCGACGTGCCGCCTCTGCCCCGTTCCTGGTGAGCAGGCTACCCTACCCTGCACCCTACCCTGCAAGGACTACGCCTCGTGTACCTCGCCTCCTGCGGCCCGCGCCCCGGCCGTCCGCCGGACTTCTCCTCGTGGACACAAGGTCCACATCATGACCCACTTCTCCGGTTGCTTCGGAAATCCAGAGTCTACTTGTATATATAGTTCTGTTAAGCTGATTTGCGAACTTCCGCAATAAAAACGTCGGCCAATACAAGCTTCCCTTGAACACGAGTAACTCTGAATAATTGCTGCAATGACAAGAAACGCGGTTGAGCTGCGCTCTGCAAAACTCGGATTCAATAAAAAAAAATTGCGCGCCCGCTCGTGTCTCTAACAGATTAAATTGAGATATAAAGCATTCGTTTGCACAATGGATTACCGGGGCTCTTTACTGGGAGAGCACCAGGACAACACTTCGCTCCTAATTTACGAGTAAGATGCTGAGGTAGCTTTCTTTCTACCAAATACGCGTTGACAGACCGTGGAAATATTTTCAGAAACAAGGGCATGTACAGACCATTAGCCCAGAGAATTTTCTTTTTCTATGGTATCAGAGCGTGGAGGCCAGTCGGCTTCACTTTTAGTGACGTCGGAAGCGACCGTGGGAAGGGGAGCTCACGGCAGCACCTCGCCATCATCAAGATCGTCCCATACACTTCCCCGGCCACGACGTGTATGTACCTAAATTGTCTGAGCCCCTGGTGAGATGCCAGCATAACGAGGGTCCGATGCGCCAAGACTGTGCGATTGTTCGGCCCAGAAAGGAAAATCGATTCCGTTCGCAGATACCCGCCAGTGGGTGATGCAAAGACGTACTGGCGGCGCAGTACGTTTCACGCTGCGACGCGCCCACATAACGAGCTTGGCGGTGCTCAGCCTTGTCTTCGTAGGCCTTTGTCAACCCGTCGTAATCCACCAGGTTCGTACGGGTATTGGCGTCTGAGAGCGAAGGATATCTTATACTGAACACGTCGGAGTTCCCTTAATTTCTTTGAACCATCGCGTAGGCTCGCACGAGAAGAGCAGACGGATTACAAGTTTCGTTGGCGCTGGTATTACGAACACGGCACGTTTTGCGAAAATGTGATAGGCGGTTCTCTAACGATCTTAAGAGTATATAGCTGAAAACGTTATCACATGCACAGGCAAGGTGGAGGGCCAGCAGATGTGGCAAAGAAGGAAACATGTTACATCCAAACTGTAACTTGAACCCTTATTATCATCGAACAACGTGATAACTTTTCAGAAGAAAATAACCGCCTTCGATAGTGATTTAATGAACAAAATTGTGGAGCAACCTAATTCTAGGTGCCCAAGCACGCCTCATTGGTTCATCCGTGTCACAAAGCGGGACCAAATGGATTCTTGCTTGCTCCTCTCTTTCCTGTTGTGTCCCTTCGCCCTCTTCTATTTTACTCACCTTTCCTGCCTTGTTCTCTTCTCCTTTTACCACTCCCCCTCATCTCTACCATTCCCTTCAGCGAAAGAATCGTCTTGCTGCTCGATACTCCGCCCCCCCCCCATTTCACCTGGTATTATTTATTTAACCATTCGCACTCGTCGAGCCCTGCCTCACCTTACTCCAGCCGACCTCACCTCCTCCCGCTACAATTTTCTCATCCTTTCCACTCCCCTCCTCTCCACCTCTTCCTCTATACAACTCTTTCTTTTCTCCTCCTTCCGCTACACTATCCAACCGCTCCTCCTCATACCGCCTCACTACAATCGCACCCCTCCTCTTCCGAGTAGTTCCCTCCCTGTCATCTTCCCGCGACACATTTTGAAGTGCTTGAACATTCCTATGCGGACTCAACGAGGAAACCTGTGCTGTCTGTCTGTCTGTGTCTGTCTGTCTGTCTGTCTGTCTGTCTGTCTGTCTGTCTGTCTGTCTGTCTGTCTGTCTGTCTGTCTGTCTGTCTGTCTGTCTGTCTGTAACGCTCGATGTGCCCACTTTCGCCGCACACGAAAATGCTAAAAGGGAATTAAAAAGTTTATACAGGCCTTAGGGCCTTAATATTTTTGTACAAAACTGATTGTGTTGACGCCGATGAAACGTCTTCGTAGCGATTAATATGTGGAAAGCATTGAAGCGTAGTTTAAAGGGGCTTCGGAGTTTTATGGAAATATTAAAGGCGCTAGGGCCTTCGTGCTTCGATTTCTGACTCCATGTATTTCCCCTAATAATATCTTCTCAGCAACGCATTTGTGTATAATAGTAAAGCCGACTTTAAAGTGACTCGGTATTGTATCGCGCTTTTAGGTAAACATGGGGTCTTATGAGGTAATTAATAAAAGTCCCTAAATCCTTCCTGCATCGATATCAGACTTCTTGTGCCTAGCCTCAAAAGATCTTCCCAGCAAAGCATTAGTATATAATAAACAGAGAAGCCGCGTTAAAACGGGTTCGGTGTATAGCAGATTTATTCGACAATTCCCGCGTGGGAGGACAGTGTGTGCAATTTTTCCATCCAAATCTACAGCTCCCATCTCTATTCCTCTTGCTCTGTATATCCCACTTTTACTAGTACTTTCCCGTCTCTATACTCATCCTCCCCTCACTTTGTTCTTTGTACAAGATGTACAAAGAACTTCGTGTTCTGTGGAACATGTTTTGTCCATGTAGTGTGTGCAAGGGGCAAATAAAATCAATCAATCAATCAATCAATCAATCAATCAATCAATCAATCAATCAATCAATCAATCAATCAATCAATCAATCAATCAATCAATCAATCAATCAATCAATCAATCAATCAACTCCAGAAACAACCAAAGTCATTGTGCAGGCACACTGAAGAAAAACGAACCATGGTATGAATAATAATAAATTACTAAAAAAGTAAAATTCACGGAATTTGCCTCTATAGCAAAATTAGGTATGTCATAAATTTTTAAAGATGCAGTAAAGGGACGAGTACCTGCGTGAGGGTGGCGGAAGAATGGAAGCCGCTTGACGATCTACTTTTGTAATATCAGCACACTTTTGTGCGCGCACAACACACACACGGACGTGCGCACACGCACACACACGCGCATGGTCACACGCACAAACACACACACACGCGCACATACGCACGCACAGGCGCACGCATGCACTCGCACACAGCAGTGTTGTAACATTGTGGATGGCTAATACTGCATGCACGTCTCAGTGTGCAACATGATGTTCTGCGCCAAACCTTGCAGCCGCCTGAAGACACTCCCAGCGCTGTTAAATCGGTCGACAACATTGGTATCGATTTTTCTATAGCGTTTACTATCCGACAGGGCACACATAAGAGAGTATGATGCGATGAGGAGGAAAGTTGGTTCAACGAACATGAAAATGTTCGCTTCGAGGATGAAGTCCAGGAAGGAACAACGATGAGGCCCGTGTATCCACGCAGTGTATGCCGATGCATCGTCTATGTGGAGGCCAGTCGCCGCAAGATGTCGCATCCTCGTCAGACGCAAGGCGAGGCAGGGCCACAGCAAGTGGTCGATGTCAGCTGTTGCATCACTGCAGTGGCAGACTGGGCAACCGTGGTTTGCAGAATAATCTCGAAAGTGGGGCCATTGGCGGGTGACGGCGGGAGTTAAGGCCACCCCTACCCGAATCCTCCTAAGCGCAACCTCCTCGGCACGGGCAACACCCTGGGGGGGGGGGGGGGCAGCAGCACACGGGTCGAATGAGAGCACGCGCCGGAGGTGTTCCTCTCTCGTCAGCAGGCGAGGGATATCATTCAGCTCTAACGGGGAAGCCGGAGGTGGAACACAGGCTGCTACGACTGCCTTGCAGTGGGCTGTCAATAGGTCACGCGGAACCCATTCAAATTGAATCTCGCGAGAAATTCGTGTCGCAAGTTGGTGAACATTCTGTGCCAGCATGGAACTACAACTAATTAACCACAGTAAGCGCACTGCTTGAAGGACATCCGTTCGAATTACGATGTGTGCCCCGGGATGCAAAGTGATGCCGGTTATAGTCAGCAGAGCCTCTCTAATGGCTACAAGTTCCGCACAGAGCGATGCTGGAGGTTCAGGGACCTTAGCTTTTGCAGTGATTCAACAAGTATTCGTTTAATGTCAGCACTGCTTCAAGTTACGAATGGGGAGGTGATTTCCATTCATAGTTCGCTTCTTATGGAGCAGCGAGCGTTTGACAGGTTACGAGAAGACCGACGTAGATTGGCTCTGTACAGCATGTGTTGTGTATGTATAGATGTGCCAGAAAAAGCCGTGTGCTTTGGGAGATCGGCCAATCCGTTAACACGCCGACAGACGGCCTGCTCCTGTCGATTGATTGGGCCACTCAACCATCGCTCACGGCTGCTCGGACAGGGGCAAGCGCCGTTCGTATAGATGTTTCCGCCCCGGCACGCCCTTGCAAGAGTCAACGTGCCGCACGGGGGCTACCCTCGGGCCTATTTAACGTCGGCATCTTCGCACCGTCCAAACGGCCAACAACTTCTTTTACTCTGTACTATGATGGACAAGCCGAGATTGGGCGCACTGTGGAAATATGGCAGGTCGGGATCAGCTTCTCGGTCGTTTACTTGTTGCATTTGTACATGAGGTGCCTGGCAATAGTAGATTTGCAAAAAAATGACATGGCCTGTGAAGACTAGACCCTACAGCCGGTAATCTAAAACGCAACGGGGGCATTTGGACATCATTAGAAGACGCCTTCGCCCAGCAGCGAACAGATAATGCCTAAATGATGGTGATGTATTTCTATGCGGGCGCTGCAAAAGGAGCGAGTGCGGATTTGGGGACAAATTGGCTGGGTGATCTTCGTGGTATATACGTTTTATATCATTACTGAGTAACCGTTGGCGCCACTTGTCCCTATTTTATCCACCCGCTTCATTGTACGGAATTATACCAGTTTTTTTCTATGGGAACCAACGATCGGCACTCGCCAACCTCAGGCAGCGTGAACGCGTATCGGATAGCCTCCATATGCGCCCACAGAAGTGAATGCCTTTTCGAGGGAACTGCGTTTCGCGCGCGTTCTCTTGCGGATGTATCTTAACTCTGTATGCTTCACCGCAGTACCGGTGTGTGTGCAGTGGGGCATCCTTTACAGGGGTACATAATCATACGAAGCCTAGGTTTGCTGTTTCGTATGGCAGAAGGCGGTCATTTCAGCACGCACACGCAGAAACAAACTAGCAACCTTCTTGGTGCAGGCGCTGTCCGAGTCCGAGGTGGTGCTTCTGGTCGTGGAGCAGCGCGACCGGCGCTACAATGGCGGCCAGCTGCTGTTCGGGCCCGACCGGTTCCTATACGTTACCACCGGAGACGACGGCAGCGACACCAGCCACCGATTCGACCTGTGAGCCGTGCATGCGTACACGGAGGATGCGTACACGAAGTAAAGCACAGCCGTCAGCTAAAGCTTGGCTGGGTCCAAAAAACGGAAGATCGAACCGTTCTTTTTGAGTCGCTAAACTAAGGCAATTTCCCGTTCCCCTCTCCGGCCAATTGGTATGGAACAGTGTTGCGGAATGGGCATCCCCATTCCATTCCAATTCCATTCCGAGGAATTAGAACTTGTCGTGATTCCATTCCTTTCAATTAATTCCTCGGAATGACAGAATTTAGCCCATTCCAACTCCTGGAATGGACGGGTAGTTCAATTCCATTCCTTTAATTCCTCAACGTAATAACTGCCTCGGGTGCTCTAGAAACGCAGCATTAATCACATTATCATACGCGTTGAAAACTGCAAAAGTATGCAAAATGTGAAAATGTGTCACTTGCCACCGATTTGAGAGGTGGTATCAGCTTGGAACCTATCTGATATCTCGTGCAGAACCACCCTTTTAATGGAAAAATTGTCATCTCTTCCTAACGAAAGCAGAGAGAAGTGTGAGAGCTAAAAGTGCGTCCAACTTTTACTGGAAGTGCGTCCAACCGATTGTAAAACCTTCAAAGACCCAAATCGCAAGCTAAGAACGAACCCATGCTACAATTTTTCGCTCACTAAGTAAACGCATCTGAGAACCACCTAAATGTATATCGATACGTGGTTTATGAGATAAAGATATACTATTGTACTCCGTCTTCGTGATCGACGCGTGTGTTGTCTTGTTTAGAGCCGTTCCTTTTCCGCGATTTTCAAGTAGCCAGTTATGACACATTGGAAGTCCTGTTACAGAGAGAGAGAGAGAAAAAGACCACTTGCGGTCCCCGGTTTCCCACACGCACCATGCGTCCAGAGATGTTATCAGAGCTTTTCGGTCGAGCAACCGGTCTATGTGGAAATGTGTGTTTTTTGACAGAACGCCATCGGTGCTAGTCAGAAAGCTCTCGCTTTAACAAGGGGCGGTGTCCCACTCCCCCTTTCGCATAATAAGTAGCGGTATTATCTAATAGCGAATACCTATTATGGTATTCGCATGTTAGTATGATTTAATGGTTTGCTTTTGCGCGACACAAGATGAAGCAGCTATTATTTTGATGCCCGTTTTCTTTTTCGTTTCACAGTTTGTCACGTTCTATCTCGCAATCTGCTTTGCGTACCGTCATACCAGCGTAATTAGTATGCCGTGGATGTCACAGGCATGTCGCCCGGAGCTTTCTCACATGTACAGGCATTCCAAATGCTTACTTGAGGGCAGCATCGCGGAACACCGTTAACAGTTTTGCATTCACCGCAGGGAAGTCGCCACTACTTCCACATTGACCTCCATTTCGCTTGTTTATTGCCCTGGAACGACCGCAGCACAATCCGTTCAATGCAGGACATTATTTATCACCCCCTTACCTTAAAGGTGACACAACCATATCGTGACTGGAGCCCTGGCAAAATAAATTAGGGTCAGGCAGTTTGTTTCAACGCGCAACCAATATGTGCGAAGACCTGATCTAAATTTTGAAATGGGGCCTTCGTACGCGAATAGTGGCGATGCTCCGGCTGTCAATGCCCGTCGAAGTGAACCTTTGTCAGTCGACGAATGTACCCAAGGCTCCAGTGGGCGCCAAAATGTAGTCACTGCTGCTGTGGCTTGCGCAGACATTTAGCGTGGCAGAGAATGGCATGCACTGAACCGTAACGACTAAGAAGCGGACTCCGATTGTAATTCGCGCAGCTATGACAATCGGGAACATTACGTTGTTGTTCTTACGGCGGCCATCACTGCATTTGGTTATCGCGGCAATTCATTTTTTTCTTTACCACGTCACTTCCGCTGACCAGATGAAGAATTCTTCGGAAACTTCAGTCAGCTTCCGTGCTTCGAAGGCGAAAGCGTTGCGATTATCGGGCTTCTTTACTGCTGCATCGCGTCTGTGTCTCTGTCTTCGCTTTCACTTCTTCGTCTTTCGACGCGAATTACTCGGACGCCGAGCAGACTGGCCTCCATTCACACTACAGTTCCATCAGAGCTCTCCTCCGCGTGCCCCTGTTCGACGTTAAATTGCCCCACGGCACTCACCAGGCTGATTCCTGTTCCCCCTCTGGCAGGGTTCCGAGTCAGCGCAGTCGTAACGCACTTCTCTCCTGCTCTATTGACCCGCGTTCAAGTCCCACACGAACCTAAGATATTTTTACATTTATTTTCCTATTACAACGGCGGCCAGTTTGTTTCCATTCGTGTGGTTGCCGAGTTCCAACGACAGTCGCTTTCCACGTTTGCTAAGATAACCAAGGCTTTCGTCTTGGCGCTTCCTTTCGTGAACGCGTGCTACGCACAAGCCTCCCAATCAATTCCCCCGCCTTTTGCCGGTGTTGTTCCTACCCGTGCCAGGCGCTTCCCGTGTGGTATGCTCCTGACTATAGCAGTGTGCGGGTGACCGGCAGCTTGCTGTCCACGTGCTCACGGCGTGGCCTTGAATGTGCAGCCTTCAGCAATTTGCGTGGGCTTCTCGCGGGTCGGCAAAGATGAGCAGCATTGCTGCACTTTTCCTTGGGTTTTATATCTGAGGCGCGTTCGCCATGACCTTCGTGTAGCGGGATTCCTTCTTCCTCCTCCTCCTCCCCCTGCTTCGCCGAGCGCTCCTCCTCCCCACCTCCAGGTACCCCCTCCGCCGGCGTTCGCTTCCCTCTCCCAAATCGGCCACTTCTGACTTCATCTCGCCGATTTCGCAGGCGAGGTACTTACACGTGCGGTAAAAATAATGTCAATTAGAAAATAGGCAACGTCTGGAACAACCCTGAAGATAGCAAGTTAAGCAATGAACGGATTGCCGTCGTTACTTTAGTATCCGTTTGCAAAGCCACCTATAAGCCGCTTCCTCAGGTCGTAATGTTACGTTCGCAATAAATTACTGAAGCTTTAAACGCAAAAAAAAAATAATAATAACAGCCCATTTGGAGCGAACCATGAGTGAAATGGCTCGCTAATTTCTTTGCCCTTTTTGCTAATACTGGAAACAGAATGCCGCGGTCGATGACTGAAAACAAGGCACTGATTCAAAGCAATAACGGGGTAAGGGCATTATTTAAACTGTTTACACCCGAGAAATAGTGGAATCCGGCAAAAGGTACCTTGACGTGTAGTATATCTTGGCAGCAGGACAAGCGAGACGGATCGTGGTTAAAGGGATCCTGCAACACTTTTCCAACTTTTTTTCGATTCTTAAATGCTTGCACAACGTAGTCAACCAACACACCCAGTACTTAGATTAGGGGGTCGCAAAGTACAACAGCCAAAAATTACTGCTCAATGCCCATCAGATAACTTGCAAACTCGCTAGAAAGGTTTTTCTGTCTTTCCCGGTCTTGATATTCTTCGACGGCTCGAATTACGTCACTAAGGCCATGTAGCGGCACTTGGCCGGTTTTCTTTCATATACAGAAATGAACGCTTTTCAATAGCAGCTATAAAAAAAAATGCCGCAAAAACACAGCAGAAATGGAAGCCGTATCAGGTGCGACGAGCAAATCACGCAGTGCCGCTCCGTGCTGGCGATAAATGTAGCTTTCGCGATGGTTCCAGACGCGAAGGAAAGAGTGAAAGCGCTTATCGAAAGTGTTGCAGGGTCCCTTTAAAGGCGATACAATGAATTTACTTATCGCCCCTGACAGCCCGAAACCTGGCTAAAGCGACGTATTTAATGATGATGCTGATGACTACGACGACGACGACGATTATGATGATGATGTTTATTGAAGGGCACATGCATAATCAAGGGTAGGAAATGATCAGTGGTTGGAAAAACAGATCTTATATAACTAACCGCAGGGAACGGCGGTATATAAATTGGTTGGCAATCATTTTCAATGTCAAGTTAAAGAAAAGACAGGAAGAAAAAAGTAGGAAGCGAGACACGGGGCTTCTTCTTCGTCAGTAATGGATGCGGTTGGCGCAACGCGCCACTGTTCACTTCTCCTGCTTCTCGTGCCACAGAAGCCACATCCGCGAACGCTGCACCCCGCGTCCTCCGCAGCCTACCCAGCGGGTCCGCCCAGCGATGGCGGCACCTCAGCGTTGGCGAGGCCAGCCCCCTCCGTGGCTCCCGGCGAACGCCTCGCTGCAAGTTCCAGCCACCTCGACACGCAGCGTCCAGGCCTCCTCGTCCCCCGTCATGGTTGCTGGGAAGCGCCCCAGCGTGCACTTCGGCTCGCCCGTAGTGTTCTCGTCCGGCGCCGGGGTCACCCCCAGCGAGCAGGCAAAGAAGCAGCAGCAGAGGATCCGCCGGTCGGTCAACAGGCCTGCCGAACTGCCCATGCTCCGGCTGCCCAAGTTTCTGGAGCCGTGGAACCCCCTGCGCATCATCGGACTGCTGCGAACGCGCTTCAGCGGAGCGAGGCGCCGCGTGCCGCCGCTGCGAGAGCTTCTCGAGGAGATGCGGAACAAGGAGCGCGCTCGCGACAACCTGGTCACCAGGGAGTACGAACGGCAGGTGACCGTGATCGTGGTGGTGGTACTGCTGACCCTGTTCTACGTGGCGGTCACCAGCGCCTACCTGTACTACGAGCTGAGGGAGCGCACGCCCGCTACGCCCGGCGACCAGACGGTTCCGCGGGACCTTCTGCGAAGCACCGTGAATGGACCCGCCCGCCGCGCTCGCTTCTCTAGAGAACGCGCCTTTCACGACTGAGTCGTCCGTAGAGCCCAGCTGTTTATGAACTGCGCGCGTTCTCGCCTTTCATTCCGTCGTTCTATGTTGCAGAAACAATATCTATTTTCTTCATATTTTAATATATATATTCTAGCTTTTGATGCGATGAGAATAGTGCTTAAAAATAAATTGCCTATTACGTTTGTGCGATTCCACGAGCATTATTCTTTATGGTGCTTATCTCAGCATGTGACGTGGTTGAAGGGGATTCCATGAATTTGCCCATGACAGTCAACGCCACCGCCCCGGGCCCCTCTAAAATCCTATTGCTTCTATATATATAAAGGTCTTCTTCATCCCGAGTAGTCGGAGTGGCGCTGGCTGCCAACCCCAAGCGAAGGAAACAATTACCTCAATATAAATACCCGAAAAAGTGGAGGAGAGCAGAGCCCCGCCGGTAGCGCAGTGGCCATCGCACCAGACGCGATTCTGGAGGTCGTGGGTTAGGATCCCACCCGGCGGACATCTTCTTCTCCACTTTCTTCCTTTCTTTAAAATAAAAATAAATGCTTCTATTTCGAGGATAATAAATGACACCACGTTTTCGAATAAATGGGTAATGAGGTGCTCGTTGAATTAAGACAAATAAGGGTTGGCAGTCAAGAATATCAAGGAAAGAAAAGGGGAGAATGTGGGAGGTCATTTATTATCGTTGAAACAGATGAATTTTGAAAGACAGACATCCGAACCCACGACCTCCAGAATGCGCGTCTGGTGCAATGATCACTACGCTACCGGCGGGGCTGTCCCCCCTCCACTTTTTGGTCATCCCCTCCACGCTGGTCATCCCCTCCACGCTGGTCATCATTCCACTCTTTGAAGGATGACCAGCGAAGCTTACGCAGTGCAACGAATGCGCGAAACAAGTCATGGATGAAACTGGTGATTGAGCTGAATGAAACTCAAAAGGAGTAGTTTTACTCTAAGGGGACAAACTTGGGGCTGTCCGTTTCCCTTCCGCATCGTACGCACCTTACTATCTGTACACGCGCGCGCGCACGCGCGCACACATACACACACGCGCACGGACACGCAAACGCACACGCACGCACGCACGCACGCACGCACACACACACACACACACACACACACACACACACACACACACACACACACACACACACACACACACCACCACAGCACGCACGCACGCGCACGCAGCACGGAGAACAGCACTCAAGCACTCAGGTCTGTCAGCGGTGAGCGCGTAAGACCTGGCTGCGCGTGCACGCCCCCTTCCCCCCAGTGCACGAATAAAAAAATTCACAGCATATCCACGGGGTGAATGATGATGAGTGGGCGAAGCTCCTGAGGGGAAATCATCGGTAAAACCGTGACTCTTCAGTGAAAGTTCGCCCACTACATCTGTGTCCGAACGTAACGTCTAGAAAGTCTCGCTTAAACCGCGCGTCGGCACCTTGGGGCTGAGCTCGCCTGATGCGTTTTGCAGACGCCTCACGAGCTCTCACTGCATCGGGGTCTGCCTGCCGATACGCGCGCTTTCTCGCCGCTTCCCGTTCTCTGACGTTTTGGAGATCCTCTTCGCGCCGCAGCCGTGCCGCTTCGCGTACGGCAGGGTCCTCGCGCCGTTGCCGTGACGCTTGGGCCTCTCGTTCTCGAACGCTGGGATCTTGGCGGCGTCGTCGCGCAGCCAGACGACACGCTTCGGCCTCCCGCTCTCGTACGGCAGGATCTTGGCGGCGGCGTCGCGCAGCTTCACGCAGCGCTTCTGCCTCGCGGGCTCGCACATCTGCAGCCTTATCCATCGGGCGACTCCGAGCGCGCGCCAACAGCGAACGGATTTTGTTACAACGCTCCCCGCCATCTAGTAAACAATCCAAGAACTAAACTAGAGGTAGCCACGCCATCTAGTAAACAATCCAAGCGCATCTTTTCATCATATACAAGTACCGCCATCTAGTAAACAATCCAAGAACTAAACTAGAGGTAGCCACGCCATCTAGTAAACAATCCAAGAACTAAACTAGAGGTGGCTACATACATACGTCGAGGATGGACAGACCCACGCCTTAAGAAGCTTCGCCCCTAAAATGGCAGGGGGAAAACAGACGCCGCGCGTGGCGAGCAGTATATCCTCCTCAAGAAGAGTGACCCGCCGCCTGGCAGAATGGGTTTGCTGCAGGGAGACACTATCTCTCTAAAACTGTTTGCAGCCTGCCTAGAGGAGGCATTTCGAAAGGTAGTAAATGAAAAGAAATTGAGCCACTTGAAGTGTTTGTGCAAAAGGCATTTTCTTGTTCAGTGAGTCTTGAGAACACCTCCAAACAACGCTTCAGTAACTGTACTCAGAAATCCCCGTCGTAGGATAACTATAAAAAGAAAAAAAACGCAAATAGTGCTAAACGAGCCTCCCCTACAACGTAATTAAATACTTGTAGAGCTGGACCGAATGTTACGAGAACACCTAAGCATTCCTTATGATGCAGTGATCGCGGAAGCACTCTCGACGAAGTTGTCCGCTCATCAGTATATTTTTTCATGTGGCGTCTTTTTCTTCTCTCTGTAACTCCGACACTGCTCCTACCAACATTTGTATCGCAAAGCAAAAAGGACCTTAACGGGCACGTACTTTACTACTCTTTACCGGCTTTTTTAACGGCGTTGTGTAAAGGTAAAGGCTAAGGCGAGCCGTTGCGTGCGCTTGGCGGTAAACTGGTCACGACAGAGCGATTACTCCCGTTGTAAAAAGCTATATAACAGCGGCAAATGTTATTTCTTAGGAATGTGAGGTTGGCGTACCCAAAAATGCACTGGATAACGCAAGGTCCGTGTCCATAGACTACTGCATGATAACCGTTGGTTTGGAGTAAATGGCGTGTTTCAAGTTTCCAATCAAACGAATATTGACTGACTTCCTCGTGGAAGCAGGGATTTAGAACGCATTCCTCGATGTAACTTTGGAGCAGGGGTAGCTTCACGTATGTAGGCGGGAAAACCGGGTCTTTCGGGTGTGCCTAAGGGAACAGCAGTGGTGCCGCTGTCTTTTATGCACTCCAAGAATGAATAATAAAGAAACTCCAGTCGGCGACGGGTGCGCGTGGCCTTTTCGTATGGCGTGCGACTTAACGTGAGCAAGCAAGCTGAAGTTTGCAGATTATCGGCGTGCATCATTTATCGCGTGGCAGCAGCTCCCAGTAACAACTCCTTGTTGGCTCAGTCTGCACCTCTGTCGCGCATTCAGCATTCTAGAATGGCACTTTGGTTTTAATCCAGTACTTCCATCCGCTTAGATTCGCCTGTCCTGAATAATTGCCTTTTTCAATTGATACATGTCTGTGACCATTGCAGAGAGATGAGAAAGCATGTGATTCTGGCTTCCAAAAAGGTTCCTCCAAATCTCATTTTTTATGAAGCACAGGTTTTCGTCTGTTTGTCTGCCTGTCTGTCTGTCTGTATGCACGCATGTATGTATGTATGTATGTATGTATGTATGTATGTATGTATGTATGTATGTATGTATGTATGTATGTATGTATGTATGTATGTATGTATGTATGTATGTATGTATGTATGTATGTATGTATGTATGCATATATGTGTATGTATGTAGGTCTGCCATGGCCTGGGTGCTTTTTTTGCCTCTCGGTATATCTGCGGAATTGTCTACGTCTAAAATCACCGCTGCTTGTCCATCCGTCACTCCGTGCATCAACCTTGTGAAGGGAAAGGCAGAGTCGTGCATCAACCCCCGAAATTTCGGCGTCAATGTATGCATGTTGTGAAGAAATTGGCAGGCAGGTGATATGCACATGAGTGTTCCAGGATCGCCATCCGTAGGTCCTGGGTTGGAGCTTAACGGCTAATTGAGGCACGGGAGGTGCACAACCAGCACGAATGTTTAAAAATGAACTGAAAATTAACAGAAATGCGAACACCGGCACATTCTTAACCTTTTTGAAGCAACGAACAGGACGTGCATCTGACCTTTTGTATTTCCTGTTTTAAAAGAAGTATGGATGCCGCAATGCATTTTTAACCGAACCAAAACCAGGATAAATGTACTCCTCTACGCACGACGGCAGCCTCCCTTGTCTGTAGTTTCACTTCTTCTCGGCAGACGACGCCACTTATCCAGTTTTGCGGCAGCATCAAGGAGGGCGCCAGCCCTGCCAGCATTGAGATCTTTCCTTTCTTATATGCGTGCCCGTATTAAAAAGATGCCTCTTTCGGTTGTTTCGGTCTCACGCGTTCGGCCTCTGAGAGAGAGAGAAAAAAACGTGAGCGCCGGGTGTAGCGCGGGCAGAAGTTGAGGCGTTGTCGTCGGTTAACAGCGTTGCCATCGAAGCTAGCTTGCAAATTCACTAGAAAATCTGCCTTACGTTTTCAAGAACTAATAATGAATAGCAGACACACAGCATAGGCCTACATTCCAGTTTCGGATTCAGTGGTTGTGGCGTATTGACGTGAGCTCCTTATCCTTCTCCGATTTCTTTGTAACTAATCTATGTCCGATACTGACGAACTTTCATTCTTGTTTTATGGAACATCTAGGCTTCGTCATTCACAGAGCTGCGCCATGCATCTGTTTGAATTACCCGCCACAGGAGTTCCCTCTTGGGCAAGGTTCTTCGGCTGGACGTGAGGGGGCGCCAGCGGTACGCCGTTCCGGACGACAACCCGTTCGTCGGCGTGGGACCACCCGTCCGACCCGAAGTGTTCGCCTATGGTTTCCGGAATCCGTGGAGGTGCACGGTGTACTCGTTCGACCAGACAACTGGTGCGTTTAACTAACGACATTCGCGAGTTCAGCTGACGTTCTTAGTGCCGTGCTACTTTGAAAGCACTTCTGGGGGTTGTTATTCCTCGCGTATATCCAGGCTGCAATAAACACGTTCACTCGTAAAAATACTAGAGATACCGATAATTTACCTGACCGAATATACATATCTTAACTAACCCTGTTAACGGTAAAATAACCTGTTCACGAAGCGGCCGCCTGGAGGCCCTGTTGGTTTCTGTCGCAGAGTTCGTGCTCCGACGTCAGGCTTGAACAATTAGCTCGAAAGGGGTGCGTTTGGAAAGAGAAGCGTTTTTCCTTCCGGCAAGAACCCGACTATAGCAAAGTATTCAACCAAGAATTAGATGGCGTATTGCGCAAATGTTACCCCTAACACGATCCGCTGAATGCAAACAACGATGCATGCAGATGGTCGCTGTTAATAATTCCAAGGCGGACTAAGTTGGAGGAGGGCAAGTCCAAGGGCGCTCGTGTACTTCGCTCTACGCTTTATCCCCTTCTCTAAAGGCAAGTTGCTTGTAGCAGTTCGCTCACCGGCGCCTAGAACGGTTTCTACATCCCTCGCTTTTTTTTTTTTTTTGCTAGGCACTCTCAGGAAGCCTCATTTAGTTCCTCCTGACAAGCTGCTTTCACTGCGAATTTGTGTGCAATGCTAAGAAACCATCGGTCACTGGGAGTGCACGGAAGATTCCGCTGCTGCTGAATAGTATAACCTGAGTACTCTAGCTGGTGTAACGAAGATAAAGATTACGCAGGAACTTGACCTTATCACAGGTGGCGACGCGCCGACGCCGCGCTACACCGTGACAGGAAAGATGAAAAGAACACGGGCGATCCCATTACGCCACCAGACGAGATTTCGTCAAAATTTAGATCTCTTTTACGGATGAATGTCGACAGCCGCATTTTGAGCTCCGTGAGAGCCGTCACAATGCTAGTGTCCGTGAGGTTACTTACGCGGCAATGGCACCATCTGTCAGTCCGTTCGTCAGTCAGTAGACTTTATTGATAGGAAAAGAGGGAGGAAGACAGCCTGTTTCGGTGACGTCACGAATAACGATTCAACCTGGAGTGACGTCATAACATCCGGTTACGTTACATCCGATTATTGCGATTCCAGTCGGTGCCTTCCCGCTGTCTTTAAATATTTCCATCAGCCCACTTTGCCTGCAAACAGAAGCTTTTTCTTTAGGCCAGTGACCTTGTATAGCGGCCTTGATATAACCTTGATGTGGCCTCCTGGGGAATTCTGGAGGCCTGGTCGCGTGGCGGTCAGGGATACGCGTAGAGGTCTCACCAACATTTTCATCGGCAGACGTTGCTGCCTTTGTTTTCAAGTTAGCTTTAAATAAAATTGGCATTGCCGCCGTTCGTTTCTCGTTTCTTGCGGGCAGTCGAGGAAACGGCGCACTGAGTTTAAAAACCACATTTTTCGATGGAGATTTCGCGTTATCGGGGAGGAGGAGGGGGAGGGGGGGTAACCCACATTGGGAGCGTCTGGTAATAAAGAGGACGGAAAACCATACAAACTAATAAATTATAAATAAAAATTGAAAACAAAACATTAAGCAAGCGCAGCATTTACTCTGCTACAAGTTCGACTGTGCTACATTAACGCAGAAATGTGGGCTAGTTGGTGATGCGACTTCGACAGGGTAAAAAGCGCACTAGACGGGGACAGAAGACAAGACAGTGACGCGGGACGAGCGCTCGTCCCGTGTCACTGTCTTATCTTCTGTTCCCGTCTAGCTTTTTACCATGTCGAAGTGCTACAGTAGCCCAAGCCCCAGACACAAAATAGTCATCATTCACAATGCTTTGAACTGTGTCTTTTTACTGTGACTTAAACCCTACTACAAGTATGTATTATAAAGTGGGTGAAAGCCAACATCGCGATTTCATTAGTTTCCCAGATGGTTGCAGCGACTATGACGGGTACAACGACGCCACTTCACACTTTGGCGAAATTTGGTGTCTAGGTCAAAAGAGAAATGTTATGGGGACTGGGGAAATATAATAAAATGTGGTAAGGAGCCCAAAGGAAGTGGTGGAGGCCGTATGTCTCGAGGAAGGTCCGTAGGGCGGGGATAAGACGCCACTCACAACTTGAATTCGGTGGGCTTGGACGTAACCAACTGGGGTAAGACTCGGTGGGCTAATAATTTGTGCGTTTTCAAAGGCTTCTTGCCGATATTCGGCCACACTATGCGATTAGTGTCATCATTGACCGATCAACATGCGCTCTCGAGGTTATCTAGGGTACCGTACCTGGGCTGTGGCAACCCCGCCGACCCGGTCCGAATCCTGTGGATTAGCGTGCTATTTTCTACCGTTCTATGCCCACGTAAATTCCACAAGGAGCACCTATCAACATATTCGTCATCACCAATGCGCTTTATTTCGCCTTAATCAAGCTCACGAAATCGGTGCCCATTCACGTGGCTAAGGCTAAGAGGAGGGGTAAAAGTTTATTCAGGCGAATATTAAACTAAAATCATCTTAGTTGCTTGTGCCCGGCTTTGGGAGGGTTCCGTAGTCCGAAAGCCTCTGGTCTGTGGCGGCCAGGTGGTGGCCCCCGCTGTCGGTTGTTTCCAAGCTGGTCAGCGTGCTGGGCCATGGCTGTGGGTGTAGGAAGGGGGGAGAAAGCCGGATCACCCGGTAAGGAGAACGCCGGGTTATTTGAGAATCTACCCGCCGCGGTGGCTCAGTGGCTAAGGTGTTGCCCTGCTGAGCACGAGGTCGCGGGTTCGATTCCCGGCCGCGGCGGTCGCTTTTCTGATGGAGGCGAAGAGCCAAAACGCCCGTGTGTACGAGATTTCGGCGCACGTTAAAGATCCCCAGGTGGTCAAAATTAATCCGGAGCCCTCCACTACGGCGCGCCTCATCGCCTGCGTTGCGTCGGCGCGTTAAACCCTACAATCAAACAAATCAATTTGAGAATCCAGAATAGCGCCGACTCACTCGAGAAGCAAAACAGCAGCAGCAGCAACATAACGAGCACTTGTGCGCAAAAAGATGTTTTCAGAGTTCCGCATCTGGCTGAGACTCCTTCAATAACGAACCATTACACACGCTTTAAGCTTCCCTCGGGACACAGAAGGCGAGGCCATTTTTTTCTTTCTCATTTTAGTGCGAGAGCACTAGTTAACTGTGCTGATCGAACATCCGGCTTTCATGGCACTGGAATGTGGCAGTCAGCTCAAAGGATCACTGTTATGCTTCTGGAAGGTCCCCTCGGGAGACGTTTTGGCCCGTGTGTTTCCCGTCCAGGCACGCGCACATCACCGGTGGTCGCCCGTTTACGGGAACGAGGGTTGGGGGACGCACGCACGAGCGAGTTTTGCACGCTCAGCGACGTTCTAGCGCGTGAGCACCGATGAAGTGCGGCCTGTCACGAGGCGGAACGTCACATGAGCATGCTAACTCCGGTTCCCGCTATGTTACCCTTGCAGTGTCATAGACGGCGTGCGGAAATTCAGCGTGATGGAATATGATCTTGTGTCTTTCAGTGCTGCTGTTTTTGTTTGTTTTGTATGAGCATGCGCGGGCTCTGTTTAAAATTATCTGTAAACTGGAAGTGCCAAAATTATTCTGTCCTTTTTTTTCCTAGTGTACACGATAACGCTATAGATTGTTGGATATACCGCTTCTGTTCTTGTGTGTGCATGCGCTGTTGAAATAAGGGCATAATTTTCGCCTCTGTACCTTTTTCTTTCTTTTTTTTCTTTGTACCCGCTGTTCGGTGGAAGTCTAGCCACTGGTTTGTTTTCTCGTTACTTGGGAAGTGTTTCCGTTGATTCTATTTGACTGCCAAGACTTTTTTTTTTTTAGTTTACGAGTTAACTGTGCACTGAGTTGTAATCTAGTCAACATCGCCCATACGAACTTGATGTTCTCCACTAATGTTCCTATCGAAGTATTTTTGTGCTTGTAAAGTTTCTTTCTTTATTTTTATTGCCCCTCACCTCTACAATGGATTTTTGCCCTGAGGGTACAATAAATAAAAAATAAATAAATAAATAAATCATTGCGAGTAGCACAGTACGTCCCCGTTCAATGTCATCTTTGCTTGGCGATGCGGGTCTGTGCTGAGTAATAGTAACCGAAAGAAGAAAAATGCACGACACCTCATACTCCCTCATCTGTGCCTTGTGGCAAAATAAGCGCTATAAAAATACACAAAAAAATTGGCCACGTATCTGCTCCTTTCGTTGCAAAAGTCGACAAAAGACGATAGTTTATGTCGACATTTGCCAAGTAAATGCCTGCCTTCGCTTTCCCACTCACCTCTCATTCTGTTCCTCTTCCGTCGCGCTCCTCACAAGGCAAACACGCTAAAGGTTTGCTCAAGTCAATTTAAATTTACCGCGTTCCGCTGCTGCAGGCCGGGTGCCTCGATGCCAGCGCTGCCGTACGGCATACACGCGCGTGAATCGAGGCGCCGTACTTCAACGTTTATAGAACCACGTTGCCCTTCTCCACGTGCATTCCAACAGGGCGTGGAACCTATCTGGTGGAACCTTTCGTAACTGTTGCCGCTGGGTTTCTTAAAATGCCGCCAGCAGCTATAGGGGCGCGGGCGACAGCAGGCGACGGAGTGAACTTCTTTTTCTGCAGTGGATGTAGTATTTCATTTCGCAAAAATCAAGCATCTATGAATTTTTTATAAAGGAGCACTGTAAATATCACTTATGTATTAATTTTCTGTCTTATATTTGCGTAATGTCTTGTTCTCGTTCAACGATGGTGACAAGTATGACATTGACACCGGACTTAGACGTTTAAATTGGCTGGGAGTATACAAGACTATTGCGCAGATTTTGTTTCACTTTGGCCGGGTGGCTGAATCGAGTCACAGATAAATATACAGAACAAAATTATAGGTTAAGTAGCCCTAGAAAGACTATCGTTGTTAAAAATGACGGTTACGACGACAATGATGATGATATATGTGCGTTCTGCATTGATTGACTGTAGGGGTTTAACGTGCCGACGCCACACAGGCGATGAGGCGCGCCGTAGCGGAGGGCTCCGGATTAATTTTGACCGCCCGGGAATCTTTGACGTGCGCCGAAATCTCGAACACACAGGCGTTTTCGCTTTTCGCCACCACCAGAAAAAAGTCCGCTGCGGCCGGGAATCGAACCCGCGTTCTGGGTCTCACCAGCGCAACGCTACAGTTACTGAGCCAGCACGGCTGGTTGTGCGTTCCACAGTCACACACTCATCCTTTCGCAATCACTACATCACGTGGAGTGGTCAGGTGTGCTCGTAACTTTTTCTTTCAAGAAATGGGTGTGAAGACATGGCATGGCGGGGGAGTTATGATATGTTGGTAATGTTTCATTACCAGGGAGTCCAACCGAAACCGAACCGAACCGGTATTTTTTTGGCGGAACTGAACCCAAACCCGAACACTTTTTTTTCATCCCGGTGTACCTGAACCGGAACTGAACCGAAAAACTAACTAACGGTTATCGGTTCTCGACAAAACGGGTCGACCATTCGTTGTCGATAACGGGTGGTCAGTGTCATTCGGGGCTTTTGCTCTTCTTTCCCTCCCCATCAACTTCGTATCACTTTTTCCAAGCTTCGGATGAAACAAAAGACTCTGAACGCTCTCTTCGTGGTCACACCGTGGTGGAACGACTGCGCATCACTATTGCAATGTTATGGTGCTGTTGGTCGAGCATGCAGGGTGCAAGGCCGGGCAAAAAGAAAAGTCACACTCCGCACTCCGGAGGAGACATGAACTACAGACTTTGCCTTTCCTCGCTGAGACCGTGCAGGGGCAGCCAGGGTGCGAGATTGATGCACTGCGCACCAAGTGCAACCAAAGTTCAAACCATAAATGCGCCTATCTGTAGCACCTCAAAAATTTTGGCTGGTTGGTATACATAATCGTAAGAATGAAAACAGCTCGACGGACGGGACACATGAAGGAAGAGGCGCACACTTGCGCTGACTATAGAAACCGATTTTTTTTTTTTTACTGGTTTGGGGCATCAGCTTTGTACAAGCGAGGCGAACCCCACGCAAAAAGAAAGAGGGAAACAGAAGGGGAAGGAGGGCAGAAAAAATAAGTTTCTAAAACATTAGTAATTCAACTCTCAACTGGTTGAACCGGTTCGCAAACGGGTTCGACGCATGATTTAGGCGAACCAGAACTGAACCATAACGAAATGAATTCATCCGAGCCCGAACCTTGACTGAACCGGCTGTTTATCAGACCTTATTGTTTTCGTTTTTCGCTCCAAGTATTTCATGTATAGGAGACAAATCGTACGTAGACAGGATAATTCAGCGTTCTGAGTTAACATAAATGACACCTTAAAGGCGCGAACTTAAGCCCCAACTCTCTCCGGTGTTAGTGACCTAAAAAAAGGAATAGTATATAGACACAGAGGTAACGATCGGTTAAAATGCACGCGTCTGCACAGTCAAGCCTTGAGGGAGTGTTGACGGCCTTTTTAGATGCAACGCATCTCTTTAACTCGCCTTGTCCCGCGTCGTTGTCGCGGCGTAGTCCGCATCCCTCCCCCATTCTCCTTGCCGCGGCAGCTGCGCGCTCCGCCGCTCTCACCGCAGCGCCATCTGTGCGTCAGCGCGGTCAGCGCGCAGCTTGCGCTCGGCTGCGCTCGCTCCCGTCGCCGTGCCAGCTGTGCGTTAGCGCGCAGCCTGCGCTCGGTTAAAAATTTACACCATCTTCCCGCGAGGAGAACCATGGGGTAGATGCGACGCATCGGGGGTGAACATGCTGCGTTAACATAACGGAAACGCAACGGCAACCCCCGATGCGTCGGGCCCATGGTTCCCCTCGCGGGAAGATGGTGTAAATTTTGAACTGTAAACCTACCCACATGGTCGGACCTTCTTACGAAACCGTAGTCCATGTGAGTGAGTGAGTGAGTGAGTGAGTGAGTGAGTGAGTGAGTGAGTGAGTGAGTGAGTGAGTGAGTGAGTGAGTGAGTGAGTGAGTGAGTGAGTGAGTGAGTGAGCGAGCGGAGTCTAGTTAACCAAAATATTCCTGGTCGTCTGCGCAGGCAACGTAAGCCTGCTGTGCGGCGACACGGGCGTGTCACCGCACGGTCCCGAAGAAGAGGTCTACCTCGTGGAAGCAGGCAAGCGGTACGGCTGGTCGGACACAAACCGAGCACCCTGCGTCGGGGCCTGCAAGGCCTTCCGAAAAGGTCTGCTGGAACGCCTAATCATTGGCATATTCCTGCCCATTTTCTTGTATTTCCAGTAAGGTTGATGAATTAGGACCAATTGGTTAGCATGGAAAATCGCAGGTTTGAAAAGGAAAGGCTATTACCCGGGAAAACCATCTTAGCCTTCTAAAATCCTGAACGCCATATGCAGTGCTGGTAACGTCGGTGGTGAATGTCGTACATATGAGCTTGCCTCGTGGTAAAAAGATTCTTCGAAACGTGCATTCAAAAACTTTACCCGCACAACTCTCTCCGGTAAGCGAAGCCAGAAACAGCGCAGTTGATGCAAAATTATTATTACCCTTTCGTTCGTTAGGCTTTTACTGATCTGCGTTATCTGTATTTACTTAAAGCTGCCCTCAGAAATTTATTCACGTAGACGAAGATCAGCACGGAATCATAGCAATCTGATGTGGCGATACAAGCGTGGCGACAGCTCTCGCTCCGCTATTGGCAACCAATTCAAACTCTTGGGGACCCGTCGCGTTCTCCGTTGCGTAGCTTGCCTTTCTCTATCGCGTTCAGCCCTGGCTCCCAGAAAGTGGCTTTGCTGTGTATCCTTTGAGTGTTGGCAATTGTTTCGGAGATTCACTGCGTTCCGTCTCGGGTTTATTTTAGCCTACTTTGAGCAGTGCGAGTCCTTTAGAGAACGGTTGCAAGCTCCCGGCACGCCGGCAACCCGGCACACCGTTGAGTGGGCCCTCTTGTGAGAAAAACATAAGCCCTCGTGCTTACGGATGCCACGTAAAACTCACGCGTGGCAGCGGGATTGTGGCGCACGTTACAGAACTGAAGATGGTAAAGTTATTCTGCAGCATTCTAGCGCTTCGCGCCTCCAATACTTAAGATAGAGCCGCATCGCAGCACCCACACATGCACATACGGACACAAATGATTAATGCGTAACCACTCTTTGCCAAATACCCTAGAGCAGGGGTCGGCAACCTGCGGCCCCCAGCACGTCGTCAGAACCCCCGCCCCTTCCCCTGTCACTTTCCACCTGAAGGCCGACACGCCAGTTTAGACCTCAAGTGGGGAATTAGACGCGAGAGAAGAACAGAAAATTGATCGCTTCCAGTTGGCATTGTTCCCCATATTCACACTTAGCCAATTATTGTCAATGATTGTCAAATATGATTGCCAATTCACTGAATATGTTCTCTTTGCCTGCATATCCCCCCCCCCTACCACCACCACCCGATTTGCCGTCACGCCCTCCGCCGTGTAGGCTTCATGCAACGTTGCCACCCCTGCCCTAGAGCACCAGCCGTGCAACCCCTTGCATATGCGCAAAAATGCACAACCAGCAAAGTTCACCCGATTGATCCTAATAGTAATGTAAATGTACACCGTTGATAGAAAGCTAATAAAAACAAAAAATAATATAGCACAGCCCTCTTATAGCGAACCCGGTTTTAATGAATTCCCGGCTATAACGAACAAATCTTCGTTCCCCGTTACCATTAGTATACATATATTTTATGTCCCGATATAGCGAAAAACGGATATAACGAACTGATTTTCGTTTCCCTATGTGTTCGTCATAAGCGGGCTGGACCAAACGAAATGGAGTCACCAGACTCAGCCCAATATATAGCCCAACACGAACTAAAATGACGAAAAAAAGCCCAGTTTGACTACTGATATCCAGAACTGGCTATAAAATGCAGCGAAGACAAGCGGCCTTGCACGCACGCACGCACACGTTTGCGTGTTTTCGAGTGAATACAGTATACCTCTGGCGTCGAACTCAACACGAAATAAATAAGAGGTAATCGCCCACGAATCTTGGCTCACAGCACTGAAACCACAATGGTTACATCACATTAATCTAGCTGGACCTGAAAGCTGGAATCATCCAACTCTGTGAAGGTGGACGGACGACCAAATACGCTGTAAACATCACACGAATGGTTAGGTAACGGTCACGTATTTATTTTCCTCGCCATTTGGTGATGGTAGTGACTATGACTTTGGGATGTAACTGAATGAACCTCGGAAGGCCTGGTGTTTTATCCCAGCAGAGCAACACGGCATTGTCCGTTCCTTTTCCATGTATTCACAGAAAATTGTCATTCTGTAACGTTTGCGACTTTACTGTGAAGTAACTAGTGAAGACAAGCAGCAAAAAACTTGGAGTAATTATAGAGTCGCCTTAGCTTCCAATTATCGTGTAACCTTTGTTGGTGAAGTTTCTATAAAACAAAAAACCCAGCCGTTTTCTGTAACCTGCTCCTCACGTCGACGCCCGTGTGTCGACAGCTGACAGTAATTTTGTAACGTTTACGATTTCACCGTGAAACAACTAATGGCGATTAACTTAAAGGAGCCATGAAGAGAAAATACAACTTTGTTTAATTTGAAATAACTAGGATTCAGTATCTCACTCAGCTCCATTAGAGCCACAAAAGATGTTTTTTAATGAAAAAAAAGCAATAAGTATTTAAAAGCTTTCAAATTTTCCGCCACAGTGACGTGTTATGAGCAAGAATGACGTCATACGGGCCAACAATAAAACATAATTTCCAGTGCGTTAACTGCACGTTAGCGTTCAAGTGACGCGGTCAAATGGAACTAGAGGCCCCATTACAGACATCCAGTCATGTGGTGTCGCGACAGGTCAGTTAGGCGGCCGCCAATCGCACAAACAAGGTTCCGTGACGTCATAGAAAAGTTGCGGGAAATCGGCTAGGGGGTCGCCACGGCTTCACTTGTTTTCTTTAATATCTCCGTTATTTGTTTGAAGATTGCGATGATATTCGTATCATTGTTATTGGGACTAGGCAGTCTTTCTAATAAACCCAACTTGTAGTTTGTCTTCATGGCTCCTTTAAACTGGGAGTAACAATATAGTAGTCTTAGCGGCCAATTGTCATGAACTTGTTATCGGGAAATTTTTGATGAAGCCAGGTTCACAGCGGTTTTCTTCCGAGCATACGCATTAAAGTTGGCTTTGCCGCAAGGCGCTTTGCCGCCCCAGATTTGATGACGGACACGGAAAATCCACGGAACCGTAGCCATAAACAGCTTCGCTGTAAAAAAAAAAAAAAAAAAGAAACCACGGAGAATGGGCCCTTCACGCATCGCGTGGTGCTTGATTGCGAAGCGACGGAGTACTACGCATGCGCGCGTCAGAGACCAGATCTACCAAAACGAGCTCTCTTTCCTTTATGACCAAAACAAACGCTCTGCGTATCTCTGCGTAAAACGTATGAAAACGTTATCGAGCGACACTTACCCGAAACGGGGCCAAATCGAGGTGGATAAACAAAATCCGGTGACTACGCTTTCCTTGCAGTCGCACAGACCCCCTTTCCGCGAACAGAGGCGCGGTCTGCTGCAGTATCCGTGACGTCTTACAAAAACAAGGTGGCAGGAAACGATACTGAGCTGCGACGGCGTCACTTCGCCGAAACGGGACAAAATCGGTGTCGATAAACGCAACCTTGTCTCGATTGCCTCATCCGCGTGTGCGATCTCCCCGAAACGTGTCTTTTAGCAGCTGTTGCCGCGCTATCGGCCGGCTACTTACGTTCGCCAAAACAAGCGAATCTCGAGCGGCTGCGTATGATGATGGCGCGAGTTTCTCGGAAATCGCGCTCGCAAGAGTGCATCGAATCCGTCACAGAGCTTGTCACGCGCCCGCGTTGCAAGTGTTTTTGATACGTGCCTAGGTTCTTTCCAACCCTCCACGAGTGGCTTGAAACAAATGACAAAAAGAGCGGGGAAGAGGAACAATGCAACTAGCTGATGAGAAGCACCTTTTCCCCGTCCCTTTCCCGCTCTTCGCGACGTGGTTCTCACGAATGTCGTTTTTGTCCCGTCACAGCTCGCCCTTCTACGCAGCTCTGGAGGAGTAATCGTTATCATGCTCGATGCACGAGAGTCGGGCACTCCAGCCGAGGGGTTCACGCAAACAGTGCAGTAGTGCGCCGCGCTTATGGCCGTGCGGAGGGAGGAGAGGCCATCACGCGGGTGGCCCACTTTCGGAGGGGAAAGGGAGGTTGATGCTCCGTCCTTATCGGCCTCCTCCTCCTCCTCCTCCTCTGTCAGATGGCGGAGGCGCCGGGCTGGTGGCCGCCGCCGCCGACGGTGCCCTGCCCGTGTTCCGGTACACGAAGAGCGGCGGCCAGGCCATCGTGGGCGGCATCGTGTACGGGGGCAGGGCGATCGCCCCGCTGCGGGGAAAGTTCCTCTACGCCGACTTTGTCCACGGGTGAGCGAACCGAGGCCGCCGCCGGATTACCCGAAACTGGGTGAAGAAAACAGCGCGATGACACTTTCGGAAGGAGGGATCAGCATGAGACAATATAGGTTCCGAAAACTCGTATTCCACGCTACCGGGGCCTTGATACGGATCAATCAATGAACGAATAAATCAATCTGTCTATCATCAACCAGAATACGCTCAAACATGTGTTTGATGTCACCTCGGATGCTCTTGTGAGCGCGCACTCGCAAGCATTAAAAATAGAATATTTCGTCCTCATCTTTCTCATAGAGTAGCAGACCATCCATCCATCCATCCATCCATCCATCCATCCATCCATCCATCCATCCATCCATCCATCCATCCATCCATCCATCCATCCATCCATCCATCCATCCATCCATCCATCCATCCATCCATCTTTCCGTCCGTCTACCGACCTGTCTGTCTGTCTGTCTTATCTTACCTTTTTTTTAAAATAAAATGAAATGAACTCGCTCCATCTTGGAAAGTACCTAACCAACACCACTCCTACAATGGCATTCCTTCTGGTTTTGAGAAAGCACAAGTTCTCAATCAATCAATCAATCAATCAATCAATCAATCAATCAATCAATCAATCAATCAATCAATCAATTAATCAATCAATCAATCAATCAATCAATCACCTTATTAAAGTGCCCAGGAACAGCCGAAGCCTTCGTGCCGGCGCACTGAGAGGGGGAAAAAAAGGCCGCATAGAATACATCAGCGGATGACACATAAACAGCAAGTAAAAATGGTGGGTGAGGGAAGAACAATAAAAAACTGGAAATAGTACCGAGAATATTAAAAGTGGTATCCAAACTACATTACACGACTAACAGAGACTGTAAATTATGGTACATTGCAAAAAACACATCGTACAATGACCATAGCAATAGGATGAAGCATCAATCGCACAAAAATGTATGAAACAAAGTACAGGAAATAAATGTTTGTAACTATTCACAGAAAGTGATAAGTTATAGAAACATTTGTTTCTGTGGCCTGCCCAGGCCACTTAAAAATATGTATGAAGAGTTGACTACAGAAGTGTGTCATACTACATACAACGATTACGCCCGCAGCACCAACATCATATACGAACAAATGAGAACAACTCTGTGAGAACAACGCACACATGAGGAAAATAACTGAGGAACACGAGTACTGTCGAAATGAAGTTAGCGCGCCCGGCCAAAAACCGGCGAAAAATATCAAGTCTATCAAGAGGAGAACATCTGCTAAGTTTTGCAGCTGTGTGGAACGGGTGGTTAAGCCTTGATGCTTTTTTTTTCGGAACACGAAAACCGATTGCTGCAAGCAGTTCCGGGCATGAAATTGTACCATGAAGCAATTTGGATAAGAAAAGAAGGTCTGAGAGGGTTCGCCGGTAACTTAAAGAGACAGTTATCGGGAGAGGCTCCGAGGGAAAACGATGCATACATATTGATAAAAATTTGGTCTGTACACGCTCTACACGTTGACAATTAGATAAGCAGGTTCCATTTTAAATGACAAAGGCATATTCAAGTTGAGGAATACAAAGTGCCATAAAAAGTTTTAGGAACGAATGAGGAGACTGGAAGTCTCGTGAAAACCTGCATACAGCACCAAGCGAGCGGAGCGCCCGCCGAGTCAGTTGGGTGACATGAGGCGAGAAAGTTAAGGCGCTGTCGGAGAGCAGTCCGAGGTCTTTGATCTCGTCGACTCTAGACAGAAAACCGTCATCAATACTGTAGCGAAAAAAAAGGGGTTCTTTTTTCGGGTATAAGACATGACCTTTGTTTTCGCCGGATTAAGATTTAGTCTGTTATCTGAGCACCAGTTAGCAAAGGAGAATATATCTTGCTGCAGGGCATCACAGTCATCGATGGACTTTATACGTCTGAATATTTTGATGTCGTCAGCATAGAGAAGAAAAGAAGACTTTTTAATTGCGACATACACATCATTCACAAAAATGGAGAACAAGAGAGGGCCCAACATGGAGCCTTGGGGCACATCGCTTGTTGATCTATACATAGAAAACGTCTGCCCACTAACGCTAACAAAACTGAACCGATTGCTTAGATAGCTACCCAGCAATGCCACGAGTGGTGTATCAATGCCCGACTGCAAAAGCTTATCAAGTAACAACGCGTGGCCGACAACATCAAATGCTTTGCTCAGGTCACAGTAGACAACGTCTAACTGGCCTCGCTAGCGGAAAGTGCGGCGGAAGCCTGCTCCATGAAGCAGGCGAGATTAGTTGTCGACCTTCCTGACATAGAACCATGCTGTTTACTTGTAAGAAACTGCTGTACAGAACTTGACAATACCTTGTGCAGCGCTGCCTCAAAAAGCTTGGAGGCAAAACTGCTCTATAGTTTTTTGCATCAGATTTGGTGCCTGACTTGAAAATGGGCGCACTCAAGAAATTTTCCGCTTACGATGAAATGTGTTTTTTTTAGACAGTGATTGAATATCGCAGTTAAAACAGGAACAAAAATGCTGCTGAGCGTTTTTTAAATAGCGGGAGGTATTCCGTCAGGGCCACACGACAGCGACGATTTCATGCGCCTTAGACTCTGAAGCACCAACTGCTCGTCCAATTGTACTAAGCTAGAACCCTGTACCTTATTTAACATTACGTTTATTTCACTGTCATCGCGCTGGCCATATGTAGTACTAAATTGCTGCGCAAACCGGTTGGCAACATCACGAACTCCTTCCCCAGAGGAATCAACAAGACGGATTTGCTCATGTGAGTTATTGTTACGGGATCGAATATATTTCCAGAATGTTGCAGGCTGGGAATTAACGCTGCTCTCCACAGAATCGAGATAAGAGCGCTGGTCCCGCTCATAAAGACTTTTACACGTTTTACGGTAAGAGCGGAAGTCCTCTTTCCATTCATCAAGCCCGGTTTTCTTATATTTTCTATGGCAGCGGTCTTTTAACTTAAGGGTGGTACGAAGTTCATTAGAGAACCAAAAGGGGTGTTTTGAACGGCACGGTTTGCACTTGGGTATAAACTGATTCATGCCGCTTTTGATTATTTCAGTGAACCGCTCGACCTGCGCTTCGCAATCAGGGAGTTCTTGAATTTCCAACCAATCATCGAACGAAGAAAAGAAGTTATACAAGCCAATGTAATCACCATGGGCATAACAGTAGGGAGGGAATTCATAATTCTTCAGTGTAGCACTGCAACGCTGAATCGAGACGGGAGCAGAAACTAGAAAAGGAGGATGATGCTTGTCGGGTTTGACAAAAGAGATGTCAGACAACGATACTCGCGCGTTTTGAATGTCTGAAAAGCAAAGATCTAAGATATTTTGAGAGCTGTTTTTGATATTATTAAGTCTACAAAGTCTGAAATCATGCTGGATTTTTGCTGTACGTAATAATTGTAGTGTTGATGGGTAAGATGTTCCCATTGTACACCCGGTGTATTGAAGTCGCCCAGAATGATATGCTGGTGATTTGGGTGTGATGAGCAAACTTCTTCTACAGATGTAAGGAGCTTTTTAAACGACGATATAGGAACATCGGGTGGAATGTAAAACGCCCCTAGTAAAAGCTTCTCACCGCCAGTCAGACGAATGTCCAGCCAGACAGACTCGTTGTCGCCCTCAAGTTCATGACGCCGCATAGATTGAAAAGCGCTATCAACCGCAACTAACCCCCCCCCTCCCTTTTGTTTCACCCCAGAAAATTCCCTATCTTTACGGAAAACTTGGTAATTTTTTTGGAAAATAATCGTAAAAGCTAATGTCATCAGAAAGCCAAGTTTCAGAAATAACAATAATCGGAAAATTTGAAGAAATCGCATTTGAAAAGAATTCAGTCGCTTTGGTGCGAAGGCCGCGCGCATTCTGATAATAGATGTCCACCCTTTCGCATCTTTTAGTCGTCATTTTGAACATCGGTGGAACATAATATGTCGGCATGCAGCTTGCCACGGAAGGGTTTGTAAAGACAGCCCTTGGGCCAAAAGAAATAATCAATCAATCAATCAATCAATCATGTTTATTTACGTGCCCAGGAACAGCCAGAGGTCTGAGTGCTGGCGCACGGATAGTTACATAAAAACAAAATACAAGAAAAATATAGCAAGAAACAAACAAGCGACAAGACACACACAAATTGAAGTAGTGAAAATGACAGAAATAAAGCACAGGCGGAGCCTGGGTACAGGTAAAAAAATAAAAAAAGAAGATGCCCTTGTTGCTCTGCCTGTTGTAAAGGCCACACGACAGGCAGATCAATAAAGTTTGACAGTAATACAACAAAAACAACGGCAAGAGTGCATAGACAAATGATAAGACGAACGAATGACAGTAAACAGTTTCAAAAATAGGCAACTAATAATAATAATAATAATAATAATAATAATAATAATAATAATAATAATAATATAATAATAATAATAATAATAATAATAATCAAAACAACAAGTTACTAAAATCAGAGCAACGTGGTGAGTGCGTGCGAGTTGGTAATGATTCATATTTAAATAACCGTACATACCGTCTACAAAGTAAATTAGAACCTAACTAGATCACATTGCAAACTAAAAAAAAAGTTAACGTACACCACTCCACGAAACGATGAAAGGCTGGCAGAGTTTTGTTAGCGACCCCACCGAGCCGAAGTTAGGCATAGAACCAGCATAACTGAACACTTGTTCATAGCAGTTCCTTGCCTCGATCAGCTTTAGTAATGTTGTTGACCGCGTTCCATATTGTGACCGAATCATTTGGTGGACCAAAATTGGATCAGTTAAGGAGTACCGGCCGAAAACCTTACGACACAACCATAGTGTTTTTTTTTTGTTTTTTTTCAACATTCTGACATTAGCCATTTTCAGCTATGCTGGCGGTCTGGCGTGCGTGATTTAGTGGGTTCCCGCATCCCCCCCTACCCCCTCTTCCCACACCAGTGACCTGCGATCCTCCTCTTCAAAATAAATGAATTTACAAACAATGCACCCACACAAAACCGCCCGTCCCTGCCCAAGCGGCGTTTACCGCTGTCATGCTCTGCGTATTTGTTCCTCCCCAGGTCGCTTCACTCGCTCGACGCAGCGGTCGACAACCAGGGCACGTGGACATCCGAGGATCTCTGCCTCAATCCATGTGGCCGCCAGCTGAGCCGCCTGGAACCCTTCTACGTGCTCTCTATAGGAACCGACAGTAACGGTACATACACATTTCGCTGTCCGAGTGTCATGGCTTGCAACGCTAGGTCTCCTGTTTCTTTTCTTTTCTTTTTTTTTTTCTGTTTTGCTTTCTGAGATTACTGTAACTATCTTTACTTTATTGTTTCTTTCATGCATACGGTTTTGTGTGTTGTGTTGTCTTGATTTTAGTTTGTTTTTATGTACGATTTGTATATGGTGTACCAGTACCAAGACCCTAGGGTTGTTCCTGGGCACCGAAAAGTAAGGTTGATTGATTGCTGATTGATTGATTGATTGAGTGATGATGATTGATTGATTGATTGATTGATTATGATTGATTGATGGATTGATTATTATGATTATGATGATTGCGTGTCTTGTGCCCTGTGTTCCGACTGCAATGCACGTACAATCGGTACTCGGATTACCTTGATATATTAATGATTGCCCTACTCTGTTTCGCAAACATGTCTGTGAGTTTGTATTGGCGTAACTGCCAACTTCTCTTATTCTGCATTTGTCTTTTATCCTTGAGTTTATGCACTTAAATGACTTTCATTCCGTAACTTCAACATAAGCTATCCTTTCGTTTTTTTTGTATTTTGTATTTTATTTTGTATTTGAGAGATGTGTACATTATGTTTCGTGTGTTTCTGTTTCCGTGCGCCAGCACAAAGGCCCCCCTTCGGCTGTTCCTGGGCCGCAAATAAATGATTGAATGTGATTATATGATGGATTGATTGATTGATATTTTAATATACTTGATTATTATTATTATATATTATTATATATTATTATTGCCATAGCTTGCAACGCTTTTTTTTTATGCTTTTCTGTCATATCGGGGATTTTGTGTGTTTTGCCGTGCTGTTTACGTTTCTTTTAATAATGTGTTGTATATGGTGTGCCAGCACCAAGACCTCGGGTTGTTCCTGGGCACCGAAAAAAAAGAAAAATATGATGATAAATGATTGAATTGCAATTGATTGAATGATTGATAGATTGATTGATTGTTGATGAAAAAATAAAAATGATTGATTGCTTGATTGATTGCTTTCACAACAACAAGTTACTAAAATCAGAACAACGTGGTGAGTTCGTGCGAGTTGGTAATGATTCATGTTTAAATAACCGTACAGCCGGTAAAAGGCTTGTCAAACACATTCGTACTCGGCCCTATCTGTGGAGGGATTTGAATAAAATATAGGAATTTGAAGTTTACTTGCTTTTGACTCGACTGTTTGGAACATATTTCAGCAGTTTTCGAGTAGCAGTTGAAGTTGATCGGTTTAGACAAGGTTTTAACCGCGTACATACCGTCTACGAAGTAAATTAGAACCTAACTAGATCACATGACAAACTAAAAAAAAAGTTAACGTACACCACTCCACGAAACGATGAAAGGCTGGCAGAGTTTTGTTCGCGACCCCACCAAGCCGAAGTTAGGCATAAAACCAGCATAACTGAACACTTGTTCGTAGCAGTTCCTTGCCTCGATCAGCTTTATTAATGTTGTTGACCGCGTTCCATATTGTGACGGAATCATTTGGTGGACCAAAATTGGATCAGTTAAGGCATACCGGCCGAAAACCTTACGACACAACCATAGTGTTTTTTGAAAATTCTGATATTTTTCAACATTCTGACATTAGCCCTTTTCAGCTATGCTGGCGGTCTGGCGTGCGTGATTTAGTGGGTTCCCGCATCCCCCCCTACCCCCTCTTCCCACACCAGTGACCTGCGATCCTCCTCTTCTAAAATAAATGAATTTACAAACAATGCACCCACACAAAACCGCCCGTCCCTGCACAAGCGGCGTTTACCGCTGTCATGCTCTGCGTATTTCTTCCTCCCCAGGTCGCTTCACTCGCTCGACGCAGCGGTCGACAACCAGGGCACGTGGACATCCGAGGATCTCTGCCTCAAGCCATGTGGCCGCCAGCTGAGCCGCCTGGAACCCTTCTACGTGCTCTCTATAGGAACCGACAGTAACGGTACATACACACGTGTCAAACAGCACGGGCCAACGGGTCTTCGCCGTATACCATGCATACACACTTCTGTTTTCGTTCACTTCTCGAAACTTCCCCCTTTTCTTTTTTGCCCTTACCGATAAATAAAAACCGAAGGTCACGCGTACTAACTTCACTTTGCAGATGAACCGCTGATACTGACCACCACAGAATTGAGGAACGACGCGCCGGCGGGAGTCATCTATCGGCTGACGGGAGGCGACTGCAAGGCCCGGCTGGAGTTCCCTCAAGGTTGGGGATATTTCGCCCTTAAACTGCGTTGCTTGCGTATACTTTGTCTGGGGCGATGTGTATCTGGGCGAGCTAGACGTCACTTGCTGGGCGGACGACGTCTTACTGTAACGCAAAACCAATGTTTGTAAGCCAGTAAATGGCGACGGGCTGCATCTATAGCTGCTGCTACGTGAGTTCTTATTCTGTGCCTACCGTTCTGACTAACCATTCTGATAACCATAAAATCGCGCTCTAACGACGTCGTAAGGGCTTCGATACAAGCAGCATTTCGTGGAGCTTGCTTCCGTCATTCGACGTACCGCTACGATGTCGATGATGATGGTGTTACTATCATTGTGAATCAGCACAGCGATGACAACGTGGCGTGACATATATCGGGCACATCTTTGCATGAAGCCAAGCACAGATCGTTACAAGACAAGAAACAGCGGAAGCCAGTGAGCCAAACGTTCTGGATGATATGCGTGTGCGGAATTTGTCTTTTTCACAGTTGTTCTGTGCTTATCTCTGATTCATTTTTCTAGCTAGAGCCAGACCCAGACCCACTTTAGACTGAATTTTTCCGTGGCAGGTTTAGCTATATGCGTACAAAGCGTAATATGGCAAACTTTGCCATTTTACGCTTGCGAAGGGCCTTCGCAAATTTTTCTGGGTTCACCTTTTCTTTTCCCTTTCAAGCCAAATTAACTTCGCATGTTTTAATGGGAAAATGGCTGTAACCTCAACTTGTACTGTAAAAACTCATCCAAACATTGTCCATGCCGTTTGTTCATACCGTTTGTTTACAACCGTGCAACGCTTTATTACCCTGGTGGTGTTAGCGGTGCGTTCATTCGCAGTTCGAAAACTTACTTTTTTCTCTCGTTTCTGACCGCTTACCGCGGAATACACCCGCGTATTGCAGAAAATAGCCCTATTTTCTGCTCAGTTAATGCACTCAATTCGAAACAAGGCAGATTACGTTAGGCCTGTAAAGAAAAAAAAACCGACCCTGCGAATTGTAGCATAGCTGGACTGAAAGAAAAAAAAAACCTCTCTAATATAACTTTGCAACCGACATTTGTATCTTGCCTCTTTGCAGACACAAAAAGTGTTTCTTTTTTTATCACGGGTAAACGAAATTTTGGAATGGAGAATGGAATACCCCCCTATGCGATTCGGTAAGAGAACTAAATACTACAAGTTGCAAACTATTGGAGAGCTTCAGTGTCGTTCACACATTTCTCGAACAATTTTCGAATAGTTTCCAAATATACCCCTGTATGATTGAGCGAAAAATATCCCCCATTCAATTAGATGCCACTAAAATTGCAGAAACTCCCGAACCGGGAATTGTCTTATGAACGCTTAAAAGGACGATGTGCAAAAATGCGCTGAGCCTCTTTAAAGCTGGCTTTATAACCATGCAAATATGCACTGCAGCGTAGACAACCTTCCAGGTGCGATATCAGCAGTATGATACCAAATTAGGAAGGCCGTAGGTCCTTTTATTGGATACCTCCTTGAGACCCCACGTAGTATGCCAACAAAACGCTTTGCACCGAGTCCCTTTTAAGTAGGTTTACACGAACATTTTGCTGGGAATACATATTTTTCTGGGGCAACATAAGACGTTTGTGCAAATATGAAGGCCCCGGGCCCTTATTTTAAACATTACCTTAATAAAGCTCCACGTATCCCTGTACAGCACTATACACACAACCACCGTAGAGTCCGCGTTTCTATTATACACAGATGTAATGCTAAAAAGCCATTTCAAGGGCCAATATACGGAGTCTGGATGAAAGTATGATGCCCCTGGGGCCTTCCACCCCATTCATGCCTATGAAACGCCTATGAAGCAGCTGAGCTGTTTTGCAAACCGTAAGTTCGCCGTTGCAGGAAAAAATATCAACAAAATGCCGAGCGCTCGTGGCACGTGCCTCGCGGCGACCGCCGAGCGTCCCCGGCACGCGCAGTGGCATTGAAAAGAAAAAAAAACATGGGCCATCTCAACTAACGTGAAACCTGGTGAGGGGCGAAGCATGCATTGTTTAAGTGTATTCATTTTTTTCCCACGGAGATGAAACCGTTGGGGGATAGAGGTATGCAGCTTTGCTGTAAAAGTCTCGTGTCTTTGAAGCACGAAGCGTTCTAGCGCGAGGCGTTGGAAAACGAGTGTCCCAGTGTTTTTGTACCGTTACTACATGAAACGGCGACGACGACGGGAAACGCCTACAGCCCGAGCCCCTAGCTAAAACACTGGCTGCGGCTTAGCTCATCTGGCCTTGGATACGCAAAGCAAAAGCTTGGCCTAGCCTGGTTAAGTCTTGGTTTCGCTTGGTTAACCTTTGATGTAGCTGTTTTGCAGACCACGGCTCAAAGCCATTCGGTCCCGTGACTCGCTCACAGAAGGAGGCCCGGCCTCGCTTTCATTCACGGCGAACGCGGCGTTTCTTTTCGCCGGGCGCAAGACGAATCACGTAGCCCGAGACGACCCAGCGGCGCATGCGTGGAAGGCTGCGGGGTTGGTCGGCTGCCGATCAGCTGATCGGCCGCATCCACGTGGCCGCCGTCGCTAATTGAGCAGAACGACTGAAAACGGGGCCTTGTGCGCAGCGCCGAAAGCGGGCCCGGCGAGTCACGTGGCGCGCTTCCGGGGGTGTGTCACAGGGGGTGTGTCCGCGGTCAAAATGTGAACCTGCGCATGCGCGGTGAAAGCGCTGGACGAGAGTAATACCCCTGTCACACGGGCACTTTCAATCGCGATTGAGTCGATCCGGATCGAGCTCAATCCGGATCGGGCGCATGCTACACGGCAGTTTCAATCGCGATCGAGCTCGATCCCGCTCGAACTCAATCCTGGTTTCTCAAGCGCGATCGAGGCTTCCAAGCGCGATCGAACGAAAGCGGCGATACTCTCGTCCCCGCTCAGTAATCACACAGAAGGTGAAAACTTCAACTAACGCCACAAACTGTGTCATATAACTTGACCCAAATAAGCGTGACGTAACATTTACATAGTATACGAATACCTACGACCGCGAGAAGTTACCAGACGCCGGCCGCAAGTACAATGTTAGCGCCATCTAGCGTACACGAGTGCAACCGGTGCAACTTTTCGATCGCGATTGAAACGGGCCGTGTAGCAGCGGCAGTGCGTCGAGCGCGCTCGAAAACTCGATCGCGGTTCACTTCAATCGCGATTGAAAGTGCCCGTGTGACAGGGGTACAATAAAACTTTGCTTTAAAAATTGAAGAAAACCCCGAGGAGCAAGAAAATGGTGAGCGCTCGTGAGCGTGGACTTCGCAGCTACTTGCGCCACTGCGCCACTGACTTGAGTCCCTGGCTCGCGCACTGGCTCAAGGAAAGAAAAAAACTCCTTGCTGCTGTCGCCAAGCGCTCCCTCGCGTGTAAAAAAAAAAAGAAACACCAGCGCTAATGCTAAAGATGAAAAGGAACCCTGCTTGGGAGAGGTCACTGCAGCCGCATTCTCTAGAAGCCATTATGGATAATTGGAGACATGGCTACGAGTGTGCCAGTCCTTCCCGAGACGACTTGCAGATCCCGCCACAGCTGCCTCCAGTTGACGACAAAGAGCTGGTGGAAGTCTACAAAACTGAGGATGACTTTGCATCCACCAATTACCGCGAAGGAGACGACCACCTCTTCGATGCATATGGCGACGATTACAAACACCGCAACTATGCAAATAAGCAATGATGCTGAAACTTAACTATGCCTCCGGCAATGCTCACCTACAACAGCTTCGCCATTCAAGTTTTGCGCCTGAGTGCAAGCTTTCCTGAATGTTTTCAGAGAGCCTTTTAAAGTTGACTTCTCTGTTACTCACAAGTGCGCTGCTGGAGGACTTAGCTCGTTGAGTCAGCATTGACGCTGTGCGAAATACCGCATTGATAGTAGACGCACACCGGAGAAATCGTTTACAGTACTGATGGCTTCCCAAAACCAGGCAGTGGGACGACAAATCTTGGCGGTTTTGTTGGGAGTCTCATGAATGCCTTGAATATTTCAGGCTTTTTATACAGCACACGGTGATGATCACTTTCAGACTTCCGGGCTTTCCTTTTTTTCTTCAGTGTCCTTTTGTTTTCACGTTTGTGCTGCTTGTACATCTGACGTCCCGCACTCGTTCTAGCTGTGCTGCTTAACAAGGAGATTTTTTTTTTCGTGTAGCTCCTGATGATGAAGAGGGTAAAACGCTGGTCGACCACTCCCGACATGTCGTAGACCCTCGAGTCACGGCCGGGGTAAAAGAAGGACCCCTTCATCCCGAGTAGTCTGAGTGGCGCTACTACCACCCCAAGCACAGAAAAAATTCATTGACATAATACCCCAGAAAGTGGAGGGGAAAATCGCCCCGCCGGTAGCGTAGTGGTTATCGCACCAGACCGGTATTCTGGAGGTCGTGGGTTCGGATCCCACCTGGCGGGCATTTTTTCTCCACTTTCTTTCCAAATTCTTTATCTATTTCAATGACCTACCACATCCTCCCTTTTGCTTTCCGAGGTTTTCTTGACTGCCAACCCTTATTCCTGTCTTATTACAACGAGCCCCTCATTCCCTATTCTGATTCGCTACATGCATAGCGAGGGCCTCTGTTCTGGCAGTCTTGGTGCCATAGGGAGCTTAAGAGGGTTCAACGCTGGTCGAACATTCTCCACATGTCGTGGACACTCGAGTCATGGCCCGGGGGTTAAAAAGAAGGTCCCCTTCACCCCGAGTAGCCCGAGTGGCGCCAGCTACCACCCCCAAGCACAGGAAAAAAAATCCATTGACAGAAATACCCCAGAAAGTGGAGGGGAAAATCGCCCCGCCGGTAGCGTAGTGGTTATCGCACCAGACCGGTATTCTGGAGGTCGTGGGCTCAGATCCCACCTGGCGGGCATTTTTTCTCCACTTTCT
Organism: Haemaphysalis longicornis; assembly: GCA_013339765.2. NCBI lineage: Eukaryota > Metazoa > Arthropoda > Arachnida > Ixodida > Ixodidae > Haemaphysalis > Haemaphysalis longicornis. The sequence continues at coordinate 161,621,013 of CM023451.1, read as the reverse complement.
TTCTTTACAAATTCTTTATCTGTGTCAGTGACCTACCACATCCTCCCCTTTGCTTTCCCAGGCTTTCTTGAGTGCCAACCCTTATTTCTGTCTATATATATATATATATATATATATATATAATATATATAGATATATAGATAATGTTAGATATATTAGAATAGAATCAGGACAAGGTTCACTGGAGAGGTCAATGGTTAGGGCGACCGTTTATTCAGAAGCTCGAGCGAGGGATCCACGCGCACACACCGTGACAATCAGTATCTACAGTGGATGAGGACGAAGTGCTGGGGCGTCAGCTAGGGATGATGATAATGTAGAGATGAAGAGGGAGCATTGCAATAAATCGAGAGTGCTCGCCTCAAGAATGGCTCCGCCAACCTTCACTGCTGGAATGGTCAAGGGCGCTCCCATGATATATATACACAGAGACAGGGGTTTATTCGAAGGTGTCTTGCCTGGCTTTTCGTACATGGTTTTCAGCGTGGCTTCAGCATTAGGACTTCCTTCAGTGGCCGTGAAGACAAATTGCAACTCTGCTCTGCAGTTTGAAAGCACTAGTCTTTCGTAGTTCGCTCAGCTCCGTTCCAGTGCGAAAGTCGTTTTAGCCCAAAAGACGCAAGAAGGATAAAAAACCTGTCAGTTTTGCGCCGCAGGGGTCTATTATGGGCAGGGGTGACGTATGGTGGGCCAGCGCTAAAAATTCTGCAGAAATTCAGAGAATTATCTACTAATTCGTAGCATTCTTATGCCGCTTGTTTTGAGTGGGAGTTTTTAGTCTAATTTTCTGGTTATTCTAAATCCTGTCCGACCAATTATCTCCATCTACGCTATTATAACGATTCGAAGTGGAACATTCGCGAAATTAGCATTATTGGGGAAATGGAGGGCGTTACATGGTTCGCAATTTCCCGTAATTATTGTATATTTTTATTTTTAGTTTTTTCAACATTTTGTTACGCCAATTATCTCCAGCTACGTTATAATAGCGATTACATTTACAGCTTTCCTGAAATCTGCATTATTGTGCAAATGCAGGGCTTTACACGGTTCGCCAGTTTCTGTAATTATTTATATTTTTCTTATTCTTTTAGTTTTTCAGAATTTTGTGTGGCCAGTTACCTCAATTTACGCTATAATAGCTATTACAGGTGGAACTTCCGGGATATTTGCATTTTTGTGGAAATGCAGGGCGTTACACGGTCCTGGCTAGGGGGGGGGGTGTACTCGGCAAAGAATGCTACGCATTGAAAACATAGTAATTGGATTGGCACGTTAGAATTCAAGTGCTACGATAAAACGGGACCAGGTGCCCTACTACATTTGCCCAGTCGAATTTCTTGATAGCTTGGGCTGACGGCCGCCAATCGCACAAACAAGGTTCTGTGACGTCATAGAGAAATCGCCGGAAAGTGGCGGGAGAGTCTCCACTGGTTCATATGTCTCCCTTATTATCTTTGTTATTTGCACCGAGTTTTTCGATAAAATTGGTATAGTTGTTAACGGGACACAGCAGTCTTTTGGTCGGTCTGTATGTCTGTCTGTCTGTGACTCGATTCAGCCACCCGGCCAAAGTAAAATAGATATTGCGCAAGTCTTATTTACTCAAAGCCAAACCTAAACGCCTAAGTCCGGTGTCAATGTTCATACTCGTCAACATTGTTGAACAAGAACAAAACATTACATAAATATGAGGCGGGAAATCAGTACATAAGTGATATTTGCAGTGTTCCTTTGTTTAAAAATTCATGGATGCTTGTTTTTTGCGATAGCAAATGAAATAGTACATCAACTACAGAAAAACATCGCCTGCTCGTGCCCGCGTCACTATAGCTCCTGGCGGAACCTTAAGAAATCAAACGGCAACAGTAAACGAAAGGTTCCACTAGATAGGTTCCACGTTCCGCTTGGAATGCACGTGGAGGCACCCCACTAAACATTGTAGTAGGGTGCCTCGAATCACGCGTGTCTCCGCCGTACAGCAGCTCTGGCATCTAGGCACCCGGCCTGGAGCATAAAACGCGGTAAATTTAAATCGACTTGAGCAAACCTTTAGCGTGTTATCTTGGGAAGAACGAGACGGGAGAGGAACGACATGAGAGTCACGTGAGCGGGAAAGAGAAGGGTGGCGTTTACATGGCAGGTGCGCCAGTCGACTATCGTCTTTCGTCGGCATTTGCAACGACATTTGCAACGACATTTGCAACGAAAGGAGCAGACGCGGCAGTTAATCAAACTTGTATTTCGTCTTCATGGCCCCTTTAATGTATTGGACAGCATAGTGGTCTACAGCGTCACTTCGGGGCACTTCTAGAAAGCTGTGGCCTCCTTCGATGTCAAAGGTCCGACTTGCTTCGCGTGCAGTGCACTGCCCCCTGCATTCAGAGCTTTTTTTTTTTTTTTGTCATGAAGTACAATGTGCAGACAGTGCACGTCGTTTGAGGGGGGCGTTTGAACATGATGAGCTTTGGTTGCACGCGATTCACAGACCCCCTGGCCTCCCGCAACGCAGGTACCAGCGGCGCCGCAGGTGACGGCGTCCCGGGGCCGGTCGCTGCTTTCACGCTGGGAGCCCTGCTGGCGTACGCGCTGGCGCCTCCGGCGTCGCGCTAAGGCATTGGGGCGCCGTTCCTGGAGAGCGGCCAGCCTTGTGTCGCGTATCGCTCGCCCCCCGCGAGTGTACACAAGGCGGCGACACAATGTCGCAACACCCCTCTGCAACCACGCGGGTTATGGAATGGGCTCGGGAGTGTGCCAAGAGCGTCATCTCGCAGCGGGATTCGACGAATGACAATTGTATCGCCAATATCGCGTTCATTGCCCCCTGGCCTTCACGAGAGGGGAGATATTGCCGATCGACGAGATTATGGCTCCCACGTGGCGGTACCACTTGCTGGCGCGTTGCGCAAACTTGGTGCCCCCCGTCGTTGACGCGCACCTGCGTACGTGTCCGTGCACGCATGCGCGCTTGAGTCCCTGTTCAGTCGCTCAAGCTGAGTTTTTGAGTTTCTGTTAGGCATGCTGCTACGTGTGTTCAGCATTTCTGGACGTCACAATTGTTTTGAGACCAATTACTCGAACGTTAGTGTAGAAAAAACTGAAACGCGAGCAAGACGGTATCGAGAGGAGACTTAAATGCGCTGCGCTTTTTTCGGTGCCAATATAGACCTGCTAGCTCTTTTAAAGTGCTTTTGCACTAAGAAAATGCTGACTGTTTTTCAAAACTGTCTTGAGTTATCGAAACGAATGCACAAGCTCGCCTTGGGCACGATGTGGTGTTTAAGAGGTCATTAAAACCAGGTTATGATTGCAATCTATTGTGATTTTATGGGCACCACTACTTGACGACTAAGTGCTGGAAAGTTCCGGGGTGTTGTTCTAGAAACCAGAAAACAATATCCACAAAAGGTTGTATTGGAGGTAAACGCTTGCTGTCGGAAAAAAATTATGCTGCCATGTTTTTTCTCACCTACTTCACCGTCTCAACAATGGATCAATACTTTCTAAATAAACCTACTTTTGTCATTAAAATATATAAATTGTATCCATAATCCTTGCCCTAATTTTACACCCCAATTAAGGGACGGCGAGTAGTCGGGGAAGCTGTACAAGCCTAAAAATTCGCTTGGAAAGTCTATATACGCACCATAATCAGGTAGGCTTAACAGTCAAGGGTAATACGACGATAATTAGAACACTTTAAACTTTTTTCCTCAGCGAACCGCCACTCTGTACGCGCTCAAACTTCGCACGAAGGTAGCATTTTGTGGTCTATTTTGTTTGACACCGGGAATAACGACGGTGCCTACCTGTTTAGTCTGAAAAACAAATAAAACCGATTTTCGCCGATGGGAAAATGGCGGCGGATTTGAACGGGCGAGCCAGTGCAAGCTGATCTTGGAACGACGGCGCCACCTGGGGTATGCAGAGCGAAAGGGACGATGGGGATTCACTGCAGGAAGGAGCCAAATGGGGTAGCAGACGATCAGAAAATCGGAGTTACTTCGAAAAGCTCTGCAGAAAATGTGAAAGCAGGTTTTTTTGACCTCATTTGACTCCTTGCACAGTAGCAGAGAGCCAAGTGAAGTAGCAGACGATCGGATAATGTGAAAGCAGGTGAGGAAACAAATTACTGGTCACGATGAACCGTGAGAATATTTTATTGTGATTGGTATCAGCTGTTATGCAACGATTTGTCATCATCGTAAACTAGCGACGAGATATTATGCGACCTTCGCGTGAAGTTTGAGCCAGAGTTCTTCGATGTAATGAGTTGCGAAACTCCGCCTCAAAAAACGACCCGCACCTGGGAACCGCCTCCCTCCTTCCCACTTCGGGTCGTGCGTACAGTGGCGCCACCGTGGCCACCGCACGCACAATCCAAAAATCATAGCAATTATTTAAACTGGCAATTTAACGTTAAAATTTGCTTTAAAGGTGCTTAATTCTTTATTTTTGTGATTTCGCATGTTATTCATTGCTATCTTAACATGGTTTTTAGGTTTCGATTGTTTCTGCGTCCGCGCAACTGCCTCGACGCTTGTGCGGGCACTACGGCATCACATAGGACCGAACTGAAGTACTAAATTTGCAGTTATTGTTTGGCCTATAGTGCATTGTATGCTAAAACTAATCCAGTAGCCGATCAAGCGGCTCTAAATAATCCTTTTCAGGTTGCATAAAGCCGTCGAAGCGACTTTATGTTTATTTTCTTGCCGCCGTAAGACCGAAGATGACGCGCAGCAGACGACAGAGCGCAAGCGACGGTTGACCCCACGGTCGCATTTCTTTTCACTACTCTTGCTTCGTATGTATACAAAACACTTGCAAAGTTGAACACATTGCGCTCCTTTGGCATAACAAGCTTACGTAAGCACTCAAATACCATTTACCGCCAGGTCGTCGAGCGGCCAAGCACGTTGTATAGTTTATTTTGTCACCAACAGATCGCGCCACTCTAAAACAAGACCCAAAACAGTGGACCAATCGTAAGGCCACTTTTTGATGCAAGGGGCCTATGGGGAGTTTCGCAACTCCGAAATCAAGTAACTCCGGTTTGAGCGCGAACAGAGCGGTGGTTCGCCCAGGAAAATTTTTTAAAGTGTTCCAATTATCGTCGTACAATCCTGTACGTCCAACATGTCTCTAAATTTAAACTAAAAAAAAACTAAATTGTTCAATGAGAAGCTTAAAAAACTGCAACGCAACGATAAACTCCTGCAAAATCGTCGCCTGTTTCGCCGAAATACCTCCAAGTACCCTTTTTTTTGTGTGGAAACGACACCTGAAACAGCTTTGCCCAATCAAAGTCCATTCCTCCAAATTCGGTTGTCGGTACTGCCACCACCATCGCCGCCGCCAATTGACACCACTCTTACCGGCATTCTACACCTGCAATCAACAAGGCCGTGTAGACAACAATATACAGGCGAGATTGACTGTATCTTCTTATAGTGTTAAAGCAACGGTAGCCATGACAGCCGAGAAGGAATCGGAATCAGTCAGCAGGCGGCAGCGGTAGCACCTGGGCCTACATTGCCGATTCTCCGCTTCCATTGCAGGCATATGTGAGCACGTGACACTGACTTAATATTTTTTTTCCTTGTCACAGCCATGTGTAATCTGATGCATTGAGCACTTCACGTGTGTACTTAACGACATTATTTGCCCTCGCTTCGTTCTATTGTTTCTTTTATCATATCCTACCCAAAGCACAAAACAGCGCATGCCCTACTTGCGGCAATCGCTTGGGAAACGACGGTGCGTAAGTGTTCTGCATAAACAAGTGCAAATTCTATCATCAGGCATGCGATGGGAAAATTTTATCAAAGAACCTTGGCACAAAGACTGAGAATGTGTTTGTCGCGGTGCAGCAGTTGAGAAGGTTACTCACAAAGTGAAGTGTCAGAGGGAGGATGGAATCATTATCATGCCTTCCACCATGAGCGGAAGGCTGGAAGCGCTTCAGCCATTGCTGGCAACATCTGGTATCATCTCAAAATCTATGCATTTCCTGTGTAAGAATATAGGTTATGGCGTCCTGGAGTAGCATCACCGTGAATACTCCGAGCTGAAGAATCTTAAAAGGCGTATTGATGATGCTGAGGTTTCCGACACGGAGGAACAGGTGGCAGATCCCGAAGATGAGGTTCGGGATCTGCCATGGCGTAGCCGTAAGCGAAAGCCTCGATATACACGGCGTCCAGGAAATGCAAGGTGAGGACTTGGTAGGCAAGGTTAATGAGGCTATAGTATACGTCAAAAACAGGCGTTCCACATCGGCAAGACAGTGAAGTTGTGACCGTACATGGACTTACGGCCAAATAGAGGAAAGAACGTGAAACAGTTCTATACAGTTCAAAAATTAAAAAAAAAAGCGTGAGAAGTGGTTACAAAATACAAGAAAGCCTAAATTTCCTGGATCATGATTTTACGTACCAGAAAACATAACTGAACACAACTGGCTGCTAGTGAGGACAGAAATGAACTGGGAGAACGATAACGCTTATCACAATGCATATGGCGTAAGAACGATCGCGTGTTTGTTAGGCGCCAAGATGGGCAAAGGCCACGTGTCGTAAAGTGTGAGTCTGGCCTTCTTGGCCTGGCGCCAGCAAATTGGAAAGATATATCAATGTCCCCGAGGCCACGAAGTAGAATGAATGATTAGCATAACTTAAGACGCAATAAATAAATTAAGGTAATCCAGTTTTGTCTGATACTCTTCTGATGATTCCACTTTAATGATAACTCTTTTGTTTATAAAACTATAGCTTATAATTATATGCACTCGTGAATAGACATGATGCAGAAGGCGTCTTTGTGTTGCAATATTTACAACACTTTCTTCATAAATAGAACAGCCTTCCGGGGTGGGTGGAGGTGCGTGCATCTTAGTGAAGCGATGTGTACCTTTAAATCTGGTGTCTGCATTTTCTTTGATAATCGCTTATTATGAAGTTATTTGTGTGCTGTCTGGTCGCACGATAATTGCAGTTTGCTAACAGCCCTCCAATTACTGGATTACGCATTGTTTTATATTCTAGAAGAAAAATTGGAGTGCGTAAATGTGGACAATAATCGTTTAGTTCTGGGGCGAGATTTTAATAAAGCCTGTTATCTGAAACTAAGATAGCAAAATATTTTTACCGTAAGCACGGTGAACGGATACATTGCTGTAGTTAATCAGCCAACTGAAATTACTCGCTATGCGTAGTCTTTGATTGAAATTTTTTACCAGTTTTTTGCCTCGGTGCTTTGCTGTAAGACCTTAGAGACCATTGCCCTATCCTGTTCGCGATAAGTGCAAAATGTCACAGAAACACCCATGCACCCTCGGTCATTCCAAAGCATTACCAATAGCCGCCTTGCTACTTTCAGGAAAGAAGACGTTAGGGGGTTGTTATAGCAGATGGCGATATAGCTTATTACACTTTGTTCAATACATTCGTAGAAATTTATTAGGCACATTTTTTACTATGGAACTTACGAATTTTCAGGGATTTTTTTTTCTTTTTTCCAAAGCCATTGATGATAAGGCGAAACCACTACGACGTTTCAGTTACGTGGTCTGCTGTTATTTACGGCCTTGAATACACCTAACTTGCTGCACTTTGAAAACAGACATTTCCATGTTATTTTTAGCGTGTTTAGCCGTCAGCCGACCAGGGGACAAACAGTGTGTTTGAAATTTTCCCCCTAATTCCCTGAAGGCAGAGAAGACCCACCAGAATCCCTCAATCACCCCCCGGTCCCGAGTCGTTACACAGACATCTTGTACCACTACCGTCGAAATCGCCTCGTCTACCCTCCTCCTCACCCATCTCTCAACACCAACGACGCACCCCTTTGGCGACGACTACAAACCCAGACATACTACAACAGCAACAATTCTACACAACATATCACCAACCATGTATCCCTACGAATGCCCATCCTGTAAAACCCCCTACACCACATACCACCTTGTCTGGGCTTGCCCCTACCACCCAAATCCCATCCCTTCCCCCTCCCTGGAGCAGTGGGAGTGCGAGCTGACCAGCTGCCTGCTAGAGACGCAGGTTAACCTCGTGTCTCGGGCAAGAGCAGCTGCCACGACTCGCGGCTATCCGGACTAGGAAGGCCACCCACAATAGCACTTTCCGCTCCAATAAACGTTTCTCTCCTCCTCCTCCTCCATTCACCGTCGACAATAAAAAAAAATAAAACATAACAGGCAGGCGACTTTTACAAACTGACTCTTTCATTAACGCTGACATTCCATTCATCATACTGTGTTACGGTTGGCATATATCGATGCTCGCGTGGACGGGGACCGCAAAATAAAAACCGAGCGAAATGTTGATATCCTCGTGCATTCTGTTGTAGCTGACTTAATGGCTTTTCTACACCTACTACGTACAGCGTTGTGTTGTCTTCTCATCACGGCGCCCATCTTTTCTTTCGTCGCTCGGTGATTACAAAACACGCTGTGCGCCGTCAGCGTCTATAGTCTCACGTCTGCTCTAACAAGTCGTCAAGTGCGTGCAAGCACCGTCACGACACAAAGGGGAAAAAAACATAAGCTCGTACATTAAGGCTGACTGGCACGTGTGCTGACACGTATACACGACGCGCCGTAGTTTACCCAACCGTGTCGCCGCCGCGGGCCTTACATAAGCTCCTTTCGCGCGGAGTTCTTTACGTGCGGGAATTCTGTGCCGCAGAAGAACCACCACATCTTATATTTCCCTAGGGCTTACAAATGTCCTGTAATGAACCGAGATGCAGAGGGAAAAACTGGAACGTGGTACCAGTACACAAGGAAAACAAAAACAGCGGGTAAAAACCCCTCCTTGCGGCACCCCTGCCGGACCACGCGGACAGCTGATGACGCTGAGTGCAATGCCCTGGGTTGCACACTGGATCGCCGTGCCCCTACTCAATGGGCGGCCAGCAGCCTTGCGGACTAAGAGAAACGGTTTGCGTCGGCTCAGTCATAACTCTTCAGCATCGCTGTATGAACTTCTTTTACATTCGAAGCCTGTCATCGGGAATCCCGACAGGCTGTCTTGGCGTCGCTTTTTTTTTTTTTTTTTTGCAAAGAAATTTAGCTTGGACTTCCTTGTCACTCACAAAACATTTACACGGGATTTTGAAGCACAGCATTGCAAGTTGGCGAGCATTGAAGCTTTTCTCATGTAACCTTTGACTTCTGTAAGTCGATGAAGAGGGCAAGTGGCCAAGATCTCAGCTCAGGTACCTGTGTGACCAGGCGGTATCAAGATCGAGGACGTGACCAGGGGCTCGTCAGCCGTGTTGCATGCTAGAAAACCAAGAACAACAATAAAAGCAAACAAAAGACATGGTTAGTCGACAAGGCCCAAGCCTAGATGAACACATAATCAGGTACTCAGCAGGTGTGTTTTTCAGGTTGACAAACTTTTCAGGCGTTCAGTCAAAGTTGAGTCACTATAAATTACACAAAAACAAGGCCCAACCTGGCGTAAAACCTACCCTGTACCCTGTACCCTGTACGACGCAGTTGCTAAATGCCCACGAGAAAATAAAGTTCTTGGCTGGTATTCAGGCACAGATGTTTTCGCGACTAGAACTATGGGCATAAACGAAGAGTGGGGAAGCTTGAGTGGACTCTCAGTACCCGACGGAAACATGGCGAGTTGTTAAACTCGAAAAACTGAAATGACATTACCGGATGCTTGACGCAGGTACTTCTGCATTTAATTTGAACTTGTACAAGACATACTTGGCCCAGTAGTTACTCTGGGCCACACAATACGTATGTTAAACACCTTTCAATGCCTTGTTTGTGTTCTCTGTACGCGCCCGTGCGCGCGTGTTAAAGACCCTCCAGCCAGCCACGAATTTCATCATCATCATCATCATCAATCATCATCATCATCATCACCAGCCTATCTACGCTCACTGCAGGGCAAAGGCCTCTCCCATTAATCTCCAATTACCCCGGTCCTGCGCTAACTGCGACCATTTATCCCCGCAAACTTCTTGATCTCACCTGCCCATCTAACTTTCTGCCGCCCCCTGCGACGCTAGGGATCCACTCTGTTGCCCTTAATGACCGACAGTTATCTTGCCTTCGCATTACATGCCCTGCCCACGTCCATTTCTTCTTCTTAATTTCTGAAGAAGAAATGGAAGAAATTTAAAACTGGACAAATCATTCTTAGCATTAAAACTGACGCATAATGTTCTGTGTCCTCGAGATTATTAACCACTGGAACTCCCTATCCCTATTCCTGATTTAAATTTATCAGCATTTATTCGCGTATAAACATAGCGGTCTAGCGTATTAATGCCAGCGGTGGCACTGACTTCAGGACCACATGACTGACGGCAGGTTCGTCTCCTATGCCGCATTTTGAGATTTCTCTCTTCTGCAATCCTATTTCACTGTGTCTAGTTCTAAAACGGACAGCTATCTGCTGTGTTCGGCTGAAGTGAATGCCGCCTTCCCCCACGTGGTAAGATGGGGTACGATGCGGGGGCTTTGCACGGCTCAGAGTTAAATTCCAAGTCTATTTCGACACGGCTCGCAGGTGTGACTTCTGGGAATGGTACATGCATTACTCGCAGCATGTTGCCCCCTAATAATACCAATATACGCGCTTTACCTTGCCGTTGGAGGCGTTCGCGGTCGCAGAGGCCTACGCAACACCTGTTAATTAACGATAGGCATTATACCTGAGTCATCGGAAGAAACGATTTCACCGCTGTGATTGGTTCTGTTGGCGCTACGAAATGTTAATGCGTCATCCCTGCAACAACATTTAATGGTTATTGTCTGGGTGGCGTTATTTTTTTCTTGAAACTTTGCCTCTAGAATAGGGGCCTCTGTATGATGATACCGCCTGTCTAGACTGTGTCATCCCTTTCAGTTTATCCTCTAGCAGGCCGCGCTTTGCTAAGCCGAACGACCTTCTTCCGCAGAGTCCTCTCATTCGCATTGCTTTCCCAATCAGCGAACGCACCCCCGCCGTATCCCCCATCGCCGACTTTTTCCTCCATCCTTTTTCGTACAGATTACTCAAAGCCCATAGATTAATAGCCTCCCGGGCTCATAAGATGACGTCAACCAATAAAACATTGACTCGCGCCGCGGTCGGCTACATCGCCTCAATGCCGACTGTGGTCCGCAACGATACAGCGAGCGTTGCGTCAGGCACGCACACGTCCTGAGAACACACGCACGCATGCACGCACGCGCAAATAAAGAAACGTCGGCGCTGGGTTTGTGGGCAGTAATTATCTAATACCATGCATCCCATCGTTCGGGAAAACATACGCGCAGTGCTGCGGGGCACGCTCATTAGTCTTGTGGTCGCCACTTCCTCGTGGCTCCTATAGGCACGAGAGGTTTGCGACCTGGCGCAGAAACGGCATGAAACGTACGTGGCCATTCTTCTCAGCTCGCGCTTGCATCACCGTTGCGAATGATTCCGTTCGGCGAAAAACGTTGGCTGCCATAAGAGCGTAAAGGCGAAGTCCGCAAATGAGACGACTGTGAGGGAAAAGCCCGTCCATGACGAGATAAAAATAACTACGCTGAATTACGCGGCTGACCGCCAGCGCAGTTTAAAGGGTGGGCTGCAGAGTCGGCCTAAACTCACTTTTCAACAGGTTCGGAGGGACTCAGATGGGGTTTTCAGTTAAACAAGGACGAAAAGAAACAGCTTTAAGGGGCCATGAAGACAAAATACAAGTACGGTTCGTCAAAAAGACCGCTTTGTTCCGATAACAAGGATGCCAATGTTATCACGAACCTTAAGAAAATTTATTTATTTATTTATTTATTTATTTATTTATTTATTTATTTATTTATTTATTTATTTATTTATTTATTTATTTATTTATTTATTTATTTATTTATTTATTTAAAGTATTTTAATTATCCCCAACCGCACAAGCCTTGAGGAGGAGAGTGGATTTTGGATAGAAAAATACAAGTAACAAGTAACAAACCGGCAAAAAAGTAACACAAACGACATATGTTGATAGTACAGACACATAAGTACGTAAGAAAATGCGCCATGGTTGTTCTGGATAGACCTGTAGGAATATTCGCGCTCTAAACAACAAGCGGAAAGCATTTGCCGGATACAAGGAAAACTACACAAAGTTTACTCAATACTACACAAGAAATGTGCAAAACATGCGCTCAACAATTAACAGTTATTCAAGAGAAAGGAAAATAAACGACAACAAGAACAAAAAGAAATTCACATGGAATCACTACGCCCGAAATAGGCGAACAACGATGGGCGAAAAAGATTTGAATCGGCTGTTGATGCCATATGTCCGCGAAGGTGATTCCACTCGGTGGAGTTTACGGGAGGAAAGAATAAATAAATAAGTTTGCGTTCGCAAAAAAAATCTTCGCAACTTTGTATGCGGGGTCGACACGTGAAGAGCGGTAAGATGGCCTTGAGATTAGCTGACTGGCTAAACGCTGGTGGTGATAAATTTTATTGAATAAGCATAGACGGAAAACTTTTCTTCGTAATGATAACAACGGCAATTGCAGAGTTAACTTCATTTGTGTTCCGCTAGCAGTTCTGTTTTAATTTGACAGGACGAAACGGACAGCGTTATTATGGACAAGTTCGACGGTATGCTGCAGAGAAGCTTGATCCGGATCCCATATTGAGGCGGCATATTCTAATTTTGGTCTGAAAATAATTTTTTTAAACTAACACCTTTCATGAAACCGGGGCTTTGCGGGAGTTTCGCCGGAGGTAGCCTAATGTGCGGTTGTCATTACCGGTTATATTCTATGTGTGCCTTCCACGTGACAGTTGAAGTTACAATTACACCTAAATAACGATAAGATGAGACGGCTTTCATCTGGGTGCCACTGAGGTTTGTAAACTGAATGTGCTTCGTTTTGTCGAGAAAACCGCATTAATTTGCATTTGTCAGGGTTCAGTTGCATTTTCCCAGTTTCGTACCACCGCAGGATACCGTCTAGGTCTGACTGCAGGAAAAGCTGGTCAGTATCATTCCCTATTTCTTGATAAAGGACGCATTTGTCACCGGGGAGCTGGATATAAGAGGAAACGTACTTCGGAAGATCATTAATGCATATTAAAAACAGTAGTAGACCTAACATTGAGCCCTGTGGCACCCCTGATGTTACAGAAATCAAAGGGGAGTCGTAGTTATTCAGAGCAACGTATTTAAGGCGGCAGTGAGAAAATATTCAAGCCAGGCCTAATAATTTCGTATCTATTTTCAGCGTCAAAAGTTTCAACATAATAAACGATGATAAACCTTACCAACGGCTTTCGAAAGATCGAGAAAAACACAGCCTACCCTGGATTGTTTGTCTAGCGTGGTATTATCGAGAAATTAGTAAATTGTCGAGGCATTAATCAAGACAGATCCAGCAGCGACGGCTCACCATCCAGCTTTCTTACGATGGTCTCTATGGCGTCACGGAGTCCTGCCCGTGCGATTAGCGGCCGTTAACCGAAGCCATCGCAAAGATACATCACTGTGCGATTATAGTGGGGCCTCTAGTTCCGTTCGGTCGCATCATATGAAGGCTAACGTGCAGTCTGATAACAATAGTTTAGCGGTAGCCCATATTACGTCACTGTGGCGTGAAATTTTTTTTGTAGTATTTCTTATTTTTTTTGTTTGAAAAATATCATTCGTGGCTGGAATGGAGCTGAGTGAGCTAGTTAAGGCTAATTCTTTTAATCTGAACAGGGTTGTATTTTCTCTTCGTGACCTCTTTAAGTTGGCTCGGAAGCATTTCTGTGAGACGTTCTGTAATAATGCAGTCGGTCACCTCGCCATAGGATCTTGAAGGATACCGAGACCTATTCTGCGGACAATGTATGGCCAACGCTACTATGTGAGGTCTACGAACGTCATGCCGGACGAAAAGCTTCACCCGAACCCATTCGTTGTCCCCGAATTTTTTCGCATCACCCTCCCGCCAAGTTTTCTATCTTCCCTTACTTAGCTGATAGGGTTTATCGGAAGTCCCCATTTTTATAATCAACCATCCTGTGTCATCACAGGGCCAGCCCAAGTGCACTTTTTTTCTGTTAATTTGACCTACTGCTTGCTAATGTGAGGAGTACAAGGAAACACCGTCCGCGGTCTCCAGTCAGGCAGTGACGGATCATACTAACTAAGCAGCAAAATGAAAAAAAAAACAGGAGCGATATCTTAATCTCGAAAGGAGATCGTATAGGGCTGCATAATGACGCATGAGCACGCATTTCAGTGGGATGGCACGCCATGCACACTTTCCTTGAGGCGAGAGATCGTCCCCAACCGAAGGGCAGTGACGCGTCAATTGCCAGAATCATAACACCATTTTCTTGAAAAGGCCCAAGGGCAGCTCCTACGCTCTTGTTTTATTACAAATACCAGCCCTCGGTAAGTAGCTTTACTCTATTCTGACCCGGACGGGCGCTGTTTTTTTTTGTTTTTTTAAGGGGGGGGGGGGGGGGGCACAATTACTGACACACTTTTGAATTTCCCGCCACACAGCGCCAGCAGCGACGGGACTGGTGAGGTACCGAAAACGGAGTAATCAGGCTGATAACGCCGTGCTAGGATTAGAGAGGCGCGGTCAAGCGGAACCGTAGGCACGAATACGGTTCTACAATCGTGTTTATTAGTAGCACGGTTAGTCGGCTGCCACCAATCTCATAAACGAGTCGCTGTGTCGTTACAGGGGCGGTGCGAGAATGTAAGTGGTGAGTCGCAACTTCTTCATCTGTTCTTCCTTTTATGTAGTTTGGTTGTTTTGAAGATCGCACGAAAATTGGATGTGCCAGTTATCCCGACATGGCAAGCTTCGAAACGAACACAACTTGTTGGTCTTCATGGTCCCGTTAGCGGGAGCAATTGCGGGTCTTACCCTGCGTAAACTGTGGAGGAATATGTGCATTTGTTTCTGTGTATATGTCGCCAGTTAAATTTAGAATAGATGCGACTCTATAAGGCGGATCGGTCGATCTATGTGGAAGAGATGATCGGATGTAACGGTGGCTGACTGGCTCTTTCGCCGACGGGACGTAGTAGACGACGGTCTACTCCAAGCAAAAGCAAGATGTACAATATCTACAATTTGTTTACACTACGTATTTACAACTCTCAAGGCTCACCATCGCAGAAAAGAGGTCGGGAAAGGCCTGCGTCGAGCGGTTCTCCCCTCTATTCTCAAAAAACATCAAACTCTTCGGTTTTATCACCAAAACCCCGCCCACAAAAGGGACGTCACAATTTGAGAGTGGGGATGGCCTGTTGATTTACCCACATTGGGTTCCTGATTGGCCACAGTGACAAACAAACAAAATAGTAACGTGACTTTCCTCTCTCACTATGATACGGAAACTCGAAAGTGTTCCGCAAAATACAAATATAACACAAATAAAAACCAACCATTTTGGCTCAGCAATCCAGTAGACAGCTCCTCCTCCATCAGGCGCGAGTGCAAAGACTTTCTGCAGTATAGGTGCTTTCTCCTTACAACAGATGGTTAAAGAACCCACTCGAGTTCAAGCCACTCTTGATATCGTTTGGACTACTCACCCTCAACGCACTACAGTGAACGCTCTTGACGAGATAAGTGACCGCGAATTAGTACAGTTTAATTTTGACTTTGCCTCAACTTCTCAAAGAAATAAAAAACAACAAATTCATTTACGATTATTCCAAATCAAACCTGTTCGCGATCAACGAGTTCCTAAATATTTCGCTGGTAAAAGACGAACATACTTTCAAATCTAGAACGGTAAAAACCGGGTTTTTTTTTTATTTAAGGAAGCCTTGTTGCATGTCAAGGGTCACTTTGTTCCGAAATTACGTATCTGGCCTTCAATTCAGAATCCTTGGTTTGCACGTCATGTAAAACGAGCTATTGGGGAAAAGAAACGAGTCTTCAAAGCTGCTCAGCGTTTGAATCAGCCTGATTCCTGGCATAACTATAAGCAAGCGTCACGTAACTGCAACGCCGCAATTAAAAGAGCAAAGACTTGCTTTTTTAACAAAACCTTGCCTGGTTTGCTCTAGGACAACCCGAAGCAATTCTGGAACACCATTAATCCTAAGAAACGTAATGGGAGCAACACCACCGCTTCAACAAATAGACTTCTTTCCCCTGTAGATATAGCCGAGACACATGACACAACATTCTCCTCTGTCTTCACCACCGAAAGCTCTCCACTGCCTCTGCATGTTGCCTCTCATCCTGAGTGCTCCGTAATGCCCGATTTTTGATAACCTTAGAGGGTGTTTCAAGATCCACACAACGTTTACGTAACCAATGTAGTCCCGGTCCTGATCAAATATCATCTAAATTATTAAGGCTAACGTTAATGTCGTCTTCCTCTCTTCTTTTCAAGTTGTTTCAGCAATCTCTGGACGAAAAAATCTTGCCTAACGTCTGGAAGTTAGCTTGCATTGTTCCCACTTATAAGGCCGGTGACCACACCGACTTTTCTAGTTACATGCCCATATCTTCGACATCTACCCCTGCAAAATTTTGGAACGTGTTTTGTAGACTAATATCTGTCTTCAAACAATTTACTTTTTCCAGATCAGCACGGTTTTCAACATGGAATATCCTACGAATCTCAGCTGTTCGAATTCACAACGAATATCCGCACCAGTACACATTCAGGCAACCAAACTGACGCAGTTTTTGTGGAATTTTCCAAGGCTTTTGATTTAGTCCCTCTTTAGAGCCTAGTATCAAAATTACACAGCTTCTACCTCAACAACGCCACAATAATGTGGATAAAAATTTCTTAATGAATATATATATATATCAGGGCGTCACAATTAATAATGCCATCTCATCACCTGTTTCAGTTGAATCCGGGGTGCCTCAAGGTTCTGTGTTTGGTGCGCTATTATTTTTGGTGCACATCAATGACATCCCTGACTTCATTTCATCTAAGATCCGTTTCTATACTGACGATTGTGTTCTGTACCGCGAAGTTAACTGCATCAATGATTCTCTACTACTACAAAACGACTTAAACGCCCTATAATCCTTGTGCACCAAGTGGCTAATGCGTATAAAATTGATAAGACTAAAGGCATGACATTCGCGAAAGTACGGTCACGTCTCACCTTTGATCATTATATTTATGACTCCAACGTTGTGCGTGCAACCCATTACAAATTCGTAGGCGTAATTCTCACACCCAATCTTATATGGAACCCCCACTTCGACTACATTACAAGCAAAGCCAGCAAGACCCTTGGACTTCTACTTAAATAACTTTACATGGCTACAACAAAAACCAAACTCACTGCATACACCTCATTTGTAAGAACGCAACTCTAATACGCGGCTATCATCTCAAACCCTCATAAAACCTTCCAAGCAACCTGTATATTCTGCGGTAACCTATATACCCTGTTTCGCATGGTGTGGTAGAGCTCCAAAACCCCCCATCTCAACCCCAGACATAAACAGGGATCGGCCTGGCCGGACAATTCTAACCTCTCTCACAAGCGAGACCTGGTAAACAGACCCAGTCTGCCATTGAAGAATTAAGTTTCCCCGACTAGGAAGACCCCCCAAGGGCTAGGTGCCCCTACTAGCAGGCCCAGTTGGCTATTTTGATTATAGCCGTAAGTAGCTCTTCTATTGTCTTCTCTGAAAAGGGGTGTCTTTCTTGGTGCAGCAATGCCCACCCTGTTAATTTAACATTGCTAGGGCGAGCCACGTCGGTCGTCTGGCAGCCAGGCTCGGCGATTTTCAAAAGCTCTTGCGCGATTTCAAACGGAATGTCCGCTGCACGTATTTTACTGCTTGCTCCGAAAGTAGATCACTTTTACGAGTAAAGAAAACGCGAAGTCATTGCCACGCGGTGTTTATACCCTCTCATGGGATCACGTGCTAGATTCGTGTTTCTTTCTTTGCAATTTTTAACAGTGAAGCTGTTTAGCAAATCGTAATTTTTCGTGTACGCAGTTAAAAATACCAAGAAATTGCCGAAATCGCGCACGTGAGCGCGGGCCTCACAGCGATCGAGCGCTCTTGCGTGCGTGCCTCGCGACGACCGCCCAGCGTCCCTGATGCACTTTTGTCATGCCAATCATACCTAATTAGGGAGATTGGCCAAGATTGGTAAAAAAAAGTAATCACTCCAGCGTTTTCCGTAATCGTGGCAACACTTGCTCTGAACGAGAAAGACACGTCATAGCGGACACCCCTCCAATGTGATGTCGAATGATTAGCACTCCTAAAAAAATGAAGGAAGTTCACACTTATACCAACAATTACGGAGTAAAGGTCGTTGCGGCAGCGAAAAAGAAGCAAATCGGCTGCAATCGTGGAATTAAACCTTCGTGATGGTAGTGAAGGTTGCCTACAGCTTCGCTACCTTCAAGTCTTACGCGTTAGTGCGACCTTCCTTAATTTTTTGTTGTTGTTGTCTAGGCTTTTACAAAAAACCTCGCAAAAGCGATAAAAATTAGTGGTTAGTCAGCGCCCTGTTTGCGCCCTATTCTCTTCTCGTGTCGTGTTATTTGCTCTGTTAGTAGGCTATTTTCATTAAACCTTCATTCAATAAGCAATCCTATAATAATAGGATACCCCTTTCCTATTGCTGATTCTGCACCCGACATTTAGCTTTCTTTCATCCGTGATCATTCTTGTTATCGTTGTTCGAGCATTTTTTGTTGCCTTCAGCAAAAACTTTTCGTTACGTTGGATTCATTCCAGTTTTCACTCGCTCGCAGCCCAAGCTGGCTTAGTGCATGGTACGGGCGGGTTGTTCATCTTGCTCGTCTACGCCCACATTAAACCATGACCTAGAGTCAAGTGATGTTCACGATAAGGGAAGTCATAAAATCCCGCTCAGAGGAAGAGAGAAAACACCCATCGCTGGAACTGCGGCCGTCCTGTCGGCTACCTTGGCGGCTCGCCTAATTATCTATTGAACAAAGATTAGTCATCGGCTATTGAACGACAGGTGAACCGAGGCCCCACCAGAATTTTCTTGGTCCGTTGCAGACGAGATGCTGTGCGGCTGTTTAGTCGTCACCTTAGTTTGCAGTCATTTTTATTGCTTTGCGCTCCCACCTCGGTCTGGTCTTTGCCTCAGGGCCTCAGTGTGACAAGGGCAAGATTACTTTTTCAGCCAGAAGCAACTTTGTGTGTCGGTTTTTGTAGCGTGAGCTACACTGGCCGAGGTTGAGCAGTTTCGCGTGGCTCCTGGAGAGCCGTGCTGCGCATGCGCGAGGAGCAGTGACGTCTCACGGCGCACAGCTGGCGCGCCGGAGCCACCGCCGCCGTGACTGGATTGGAATTTAATTGGATTTGATTGATTTGGATTGGATTATATTGCATTAGCTCACGCTACGTATATCCTGGCATAGCCGAGAGCCACTGTTTATTTTTTTCTGGTCGTTGTAGAGGGGGGGGGGGGGGGGGCTATTAAAGGGGGGCCTTAAGTGCTCCATTGTGCGAAAAACTGTCGTCTTTGTTGTTGCTGTTGTAGTTGCTGTCAAGTACAGAAAATGGCTTATGATAACGATGATGACAAAAAATGGCCGCCGCAGTAAGGAGTAAACAATTTCATATTTTTTGTACCCACATCCTTACGCACGAACTGGAAAAAAGGTCGCCCAAGGACCTGCAGCAGCTACCGCGCACGGTTTGCGGACGTTTGCACAGATCTTTGACGCCAGGGAATTGAGGAAAATTAAAGCCGTTCCACTCAACATGAAAGCTGTCGGAAGGGCAGAGCAGTGATTCGCCATAATGGGATGTGGCGTCGTTTATCCGCCCACTGCTAACAATCATCATACTGTTCGCCTCCTTGTCTCCCTCCTCGATCTCTCGATGAATTGAACGGAGGTTTGTCCAATGCAATTCAAATTTGCCGCCTTTGCAGTGCTTACGCGCCTTCTGCCTGGAACAGCGCGAGCGTGATCTCGCACGTGCCGGCGCTTTGCTGCGCAGTTTGGAACTCGTCGTTCTTGGCGGCCACTTTTTAAAGCAAAGCTTTCTACCTCTACCAGCCAACGGTTCTTTCGTAGTGTGTGGGACAAAAAACTCCCAATGCGGCTGAGGAGGCGGAGGGCGCTTTTCACTCACGGAGCACAGTGTAGACGGCGCGGCGATACGGCGCTACTACCCAGCGTTCCCCGTGCTCACCCCGGCGGGCGCATCGGCGGGACCGTTCCGTCGGCTTTGTCGCCTGCTTTAGCGGCGGTGTACGGCCTGTTTTGGCGCAAATTCGCGTCCATGGAGCGCTTACTTCTCACAACTTGAGTAACTTGTTCCACAGCACCTCCTGGGTAAATCGCACCCGACGGAATTATGTGGTCGTACGTCAAAGGTGCGTTAAAGATTGGTTTGCAGAGCCGGAAAACAAAATGTAGATACCACTTACAGACATCTGGCCGCTAGAGAAACGCCACCTTTTGCGCACTGCTTGTCACCAATGGGACTGCGTTTTCTGAAGTGCTGAATGCAAATTCGGTTGGGTTGTATTTTAACGGGTACTACAAAAAACGAATGGAGCAACTGGTTCTGATAAATATCGATAGTAAAAGTTTCGTCAGCTTTCTCGCAATTCTCAAACTTACGGAACTATTTAGTTTAAATCTGTATAAATGGGAATCACTAAGCTCACATGCCGGATTGTTTCGGTGTCTGTGCTTATGTCGCGCAGTGGTGTAGCCCCGAGCTAGCACATCAGGATGGCTTGGTTCCGCTGTCTCACCCTTTGAAACACGCTCCTCTCCGTTTCTTCCGACGGACGGTCAGGCTACAGTGGCGGCGTCCCCCACTCGAGCCCGGCCGTGGCCGACGGTGCTGCGTTCGGTACGCCGCCCCCGCGAACCCCAGGTTGTGGGGGTCGTTCGGAGCTTTGCTTTCCAACCACCTTCACGGCGTGGATTGGGGCGAATTTTTTCGCTTGCTATCATAAAAACCAACCCAACGGGCGTTCCTAGCTAAATGGATGCGGATGCTGCTGATTATATACGCAGATCTTGCCTCAAACGTGCCTGCTGTTTTCTTTTCGCTAAACAACGGGGAGATGCTTCACAAGCACCAGCAGTTCAGGAGTTTCGAACGGTTATAACTATATAAACCGCTTGGTTTTCTAAGTCTATGTGTTACGCGGTTAGAGTACGCCGTGAGGCGCTACTTTGGTCCGTTATCTCGCAGCTGCGCCTGATTCCGGCAGTCGCGTGACATTGTGACAGTGAGCTACGACGACAAGGCGAGTCCCTAAAGTGCTCTGCGCTTAATAGAAACACAGTTGAGTTTGCAGGCGGATCGACCGTGGGTCTGCACAGTAAGAGCCCAGCGCGTTACCACTGAGCTATCTCGTCGCGTTGCCAGTGGTGAAAGAAAAGTTAAACCACTGCGTGAAGCGTGACAAGCGAACGTGTCGGTACGTGAGTAGAGCAGGCGCCCCCCATCCGCGCAGAACCCGCATTCTTGATAAGCTGTGGCGTAAGTCACGAGCCTTCGGAGTGAAGTATTTCTCACCTCAGGACGAAGAAACGAAAGCGAAAGAAGAGACGCAAATATAACGTAGCAGAAAGAAGCCGTTCAAGCAATTCGCACCAAAAGACGACGGAACAAAAGCCAATAAATGAAGAGAGCTCACACTAACGCGTAACACTTAAGGTAGCGAAGCTGTACGCAACCTTCACGACCATCACGCACGAAGTTGGAGTCCACGACGGCAGCCGATTTGCTTCTTCTTCGCTGCCGCATGCAACGACCTCTACTCCATCATTGTTGCTATAATTCTTAGCTCCTTTCATTCTTTTGGAAGTGATAATCATTGGGCATTACTCTGGAGGGGCATACGTTATGACGTGTCTTTCTCGTTCCGAGCAAGTACTGCCACGATTGCGACGGACGCTGCAGCTTTTTTTTTCTTTTTTTTGCCGATCTTAGCCAATCTTCCTAGATGGGTATGCGTGACTTGACAAACTTGCCCAGGGGACGCTGGGCGGTCGTCGCGAGGCACGCACACACGAGCGCTAGGCATTTTCTTGGTATTGTTAACTGCCTGGCAGTCGCCGCGATGCCCGCGCTCCGCGCACACTCGGCAATTCTTGGTATTTTTAACTGCGGACAGAGAGAGAAGAGAGAGAATACAGCCTTATTCGAAACGCCTGCAGTTTCCCTCCCCCAACCTATTCAGGCGGAGGCTTGGATCGACGTGGCATTACGTCGTCCCGGCGGCGAGGCTAGCGTCTTGCGGGCGTCGGCTTCCGGGGCCTGGCCCCTTCCGCGCTCGGCCCATCCTGTCGCTGCCTCTCGACCACCGTCAGGATCTGCTGGACGGCCTTGTGTTGCTCTTCGTAGTCATTGGATCTCTTGGCCGCCTCGAACTGGCGGTGGGAGAGCATCACCTCTGGTTGTATATTCTTCGTTCACGCAGGATGTGAGCCAGGGTGGCCCGTTCACTCCCGCACAGTTTGCACACGTCAGACACGTACACCTCCGGCCACAGGTGTTTCGCGAGCACTGGGGTAATCACTGAATTGGTTTGCAACTGCCTAAACACAACCGCCTCGGCTCGGGTCAGCCCTGTGTGAGGCGGTGTCATCGTTCTCCTGCCTAGTTTGTACCATGAGAGCACCTCGCCGTAGCTGGTCATAGTGTCCTTGTCGGTGCAGTCCCCGTCGTCGGCGGCCCTTCCCGCGGCGCGGCCGGCTAGTCCTCGCGCCACGGCGTTGGCCGTCTCGTTGTGATTGGCGAGCCCCAGCGGGCTCGCTACCCCTTCTCCCGCGTGTGCGGGGAACCACTTAATCACGACACTGTCATTGTCTCCGTCGGCTTCGGCCTTGCGCAGAATACGCGCGGCCGCACAGCACACCCTGTTCCTCGCGAAGTTGCGCGCTGCCGTCCTGGAGTCGCACAGCACCGTCGTGCATCTTGGGTCCGCGATGGCTAGGGCCACCGCCGCTTCCTCACAAAAAAAATTACGATTTGATAAACAGCTTGGCTGTTAAAAAAAATAAACCCAGTTTCACACAGTGTAAAATCAGCTGAAACAGAGGAGCTGTGGGTTGTCTTTACGAAGATTCCGTTTTGCTTCGACTTCTTCCTTGGGGGCAATGTTGTCTTAGCGGCTAATCTCATACGATTCTTTCCGGGTGGTTTCGATAAAAGAACGCTTTCAACCGCTTTCTATAGCCCTACTGCCCCGGTAGACAGCCATGTGTTGACAGCAGACAGTAAATCTGCGTTGTTTACAACTTCACTGTGCGCTAACTAATCAAGACAAGTATAGATGAAACTCGGCGTAATGGTAGAGCCGTCTTAGCGGCTCATTTTGAAATCATTTGTTGTGGGGCACTTTCGATAACACACGAGTTAGAGTCGGTTTCTGTAATCATACTCCCTTCGTAGGCGCCCATGCTCCGCTGACAAAACAGGCAATGTGGGAAAGCCAGCTTACAGAAAACGCAAATGCATTTCTGCAAAGGCGATTTTTCGGGAGCAATAACAGCTGTTTTATATCAAAATATGGAGAGCCTAGGACCTTTTAGGGCGCACGCCCGTCCCTGGGCTGAACCTCGTCGCCGTCGTCGTTACCGAGAGAACGATGGCAAGACCGATGAGTGAAAGAAAGCAGAGGAGGAGGCTGTCGCGAAATTGGAAGGGGAGGGTGGTTCGCCGTGGCGGCGCAAGACGCTTCTTCCAAAGTGTGCGGGGGTGGGGGAAGGGAGGGGGAGGGGGCGGTATGTTGTGCCCGCACGAGGCGCGCGACTGCGCGACGCTTGGCGAAAACGTGAGGGGGGCGTGCGCGTGACGATGATGTGCATTCGCTTAAGACGCAGTTCGCGGTCCCTCCCTGAGACGCACTTCGCGCCGCCGACGCACAGGCTCACCATAGCTGCCGTCGAGAGGACCCACGAGTGAGTGCTGACTCAGCGCACTGCAGCCATCAGGAGTGAGTGCTGAACTGCGAGTGAGGCAACCGGTCGTGCGTTTCGTCAGCCGCTGCTAAACGAGCTGCCAGAGCGGAGGCCCATCACCCAGGACGCCCGAACCCCGGGTGAGTGCTGAACAATGAGCGAGGCAACCGGTGCATGTGTTTGGTCAGCCAATATGCAAATACAAGTTTTGTGTAACCATACAAATATGTCCGTGTGAAATTATTTGCCTCAATATACTTTGCACAGTCAAAACAGCTGAACTGGTGCGCCCAAATATCGCATTAGAGAGTATCGTAATCGTCATCCATTTTTTTATTATTTTTTTTTCAATTCTGGGAACTGGTTTTTTACGTAGCGGTGAAACCTGCTCCATAGAGAGCGTGACACGATACCAGCACAGCCCGTCGTGAAGGCCAGAGCTAGAACAGCTTCGTAAATACAATATATACGATGTACGCGAATACGATGTTGGTAGGTATAGCCAGCCTTTCACCTTAAAAACGCGTAAGCAGACTTAAGTGCCGGGAGAAATTTCTCCGGATGCTTCCATGAATTCACTTCTTTTTTCTTCGTGCTGTTCCGATACGTAAAAGTACTTTGGAACAATTTCGGCGGCAATCGTTACGTGTAGGGTCTCGACAATTTTCGAGTGATAATGACATCCGTTTAGGGTCGATCGGGAGGATCGGTTGCCTTCAATATAACTTGTTTTGTTAAGCAAAGTTAAGGTGAGCGGCCAAAGTGCTGGCCTTCCACAGCTTCGCACAGGGGTGCGCAGAGCGAGTGTGACACCGGTTACGCGGCAGAATACATAATCAGCCCGAGCGACCGTTTTTTTTTTTTTTTTTTTCGCTGGGGGATTTGAAAATTTTAGATGCGACTGCATCTCATTCACTCGCCTTGTCCCTCCATACGGCGTTGTTGTCCGTCCACACCCCTCCCCCTACACTATAAAAAAAATAATAGCGGCGCCCGGTTTCGATCCCACGACCCTGTGGGCGGAACGCGAGGTACATGGTGCTCTTTCCCACTGCGCCACAACACCGAAACAGGATCAAGTGCTACGAACGCGCCTTATATGCTTGACTCATTCAAACTACGTCAAGAAGCTACTGATACAACGCATGATGGGGCAATGATTAACACTTGCAATAAAAGAAAAGAAGCTCCCACTTACAGCAACAATGATGGAGTAAAGGTCGTTGCGACAGCGAAGCCCCAAGCATACCACTTAGAGAGATTGACCAAGATTGGCCTATAAAACATAATAATAATCATAAAACATAATAATCATACGCGTTCCCGACACGTTTCACGCGATTTCAGAATCAATCCAACGGAAACACCAAGTGAACCCCACGATGCGTCGCATCTACACAGGGTTCCCCTCACGGGGAGGTGGGCGCAATTTTATGCTTCTGCGTCATTTTGCGGTTAGCACAGTTATAGCAGTGCACCCCGCTGCACTGTGCGCCTCTATTCTAGGTTTAGCTCTCGAATTTTCATTCATTCATCCATTCATTCATTCATTCATTGCAACTTGACAACAAGGGTGCTTCGATAAGCCAGCTGACGTAAACTCGTTGCAATCTCTACGCACATGCTTCTATCCTGACATGGGAACCTCTTAACCCCTCCGTAGAAATGTCACGCACGAAGCAGGCTCGAAAAAGCCACACCCCGTCGGACGGTTCCTGTGCAGCGCAAGCTCACCGGATATGAATCGAACCAGCTCGTCCTTATCTTCTTTTTTCGGTGAGTGCCGACGACCTGTGCTGTCGTTGCTTGCAAACTCATGGCGCGAACACCGTCGGGGCAAGGGCTCGCCCACAGGTCCAGGAGATTAGGGAGGAACGTGCAGTAGCGAGCATTCCGGATGCGCCTCTTGTGGAGTGGACAGCGGTGCGGAGGCTGCGATAAGCGTGCGGCACATGAACTCTGTTTCCTGATACTTTCACCGAAAAGCACTGTCGCCAAGCCTTTGTGCTTCCTGTCGACCCCCGTGCGTGTGACTCAGCGTCGCTGATCGGTTTCGAGACGGTAGATTTTGCAGCGAAGTTGTAAATGACCATGGCATGGCAGGATTTGTTGTGCCAGACCGTCAACGAAAGCAGCTCATGGCTAATACCCGCTGATGCAACGTGCGCTTGTGGAGGATTGGACAATAACTAATAAAGGCTCCACTCACCATCTAGGAATGCCGGCTGCCTCTAGTCCGAACTCTTCCAACATGAACATTCATAGCGAAGCAGCAGGCGAAAAACAGCCTGTGGCTCGTACATGCTTATGTGGCATACACTTCAGGGGGATTGACTAAAAATTAACGACGGCTTCACGCACCATGCGAAACAAGTCGACCACATCTAGACCAAACCCTTCCAGCATGGGCTGGATGAGCCTCTTTTTATCTTGCAGACGTCCACATTGAAACCACCGATGAGAGACAGCCCCTGGCTTATGCCGTACGCACTTATGGGTGACTGAACAATCTTTAATGAATGCTTCACGCACATTGCTATGCATGTCGGCTACATCTGGGCCATGTTGCGCGTTGTAGTGGAGGGCTCCGGATTATTTTCCGCCTCCTGGATGTCTGTAGCGTGCAGACAAATCTCGTTTTTTTTTTTTTTGAATATCGAATCGACCCGATGAATTGGTATCGCAGTGAGGGGGGATTCTGGGTCCATTATTTTGGTTCAAGCAGGGTCATACGATGGACTCCATGTGAGGAGCCATGCATGCCATGCAAAAGGTGCAATTCAGGAGATACGCCATGCAACACCGATGTAATCACTGTAGATGAGGCGGTTTCTCGGCGTTACGGGCCCCTTTCCAATGCCGAAGGAGTGTTGCCATCCAAGCCCAATACTCCTGTTATTTTCCTTTTCCTCTGCCGATACCAAATCAACTTGGGTCCAATCCGTGCAATCAGCACTTCTCAGCAAGCGTTTGAATTCTAACGCAGATTATATTTTCACGCGCGACGCGTATCTATTACATACACTCCGCCTCTCATATAGTTGCACCTTGGGGCACCTTACGCGCATGAAAATTTCCAATTGGATTTTTTTGTTACCCTCACATGCTCAAGTTGAACGGACAAAAAATCAAGAACCTAAGCCTATTCAAGCCTGGCAACACCGACGAGCCGGTGAAGCCCCCATACCGCAGCCATGACTTGTTTTGGTGAGCGGGGCGTCGGCACTGGGAGTCAGCGACCCGACCGCTGCCCTCTCGTCACTGTTTACTCCTCCTGCTGACGAAAGCGGGCGCGGAACCGCTGGGTGCAGCAGTTGGGCCTATCTCGGCCATTGGGCCCTGTCACGGAGTTTTCCCAATCCCGCAGCGCACAGCGGGAGCACCTGACGTTTTGTGTGTGGCGCACGGGCCGGTCGGCACGGAGGCACCTGGCCGAGCTGGGGCCACGGCGACCTTGAACGGAAGACGCGAGCAGTCGGGCGTCCTCTCGCACTTTCCCCCACCCCGTTATTGAAATGAAAGCGCGGGACGAGCAGTTGTACAACAGGGTTTCAGCAACATCCACGTGCACTGTTGCACATTTATGCTGATGACGTTCTTGGAACCCACCGGCATTGTGGGTTTATAAGCTGGCGTTATACGATGCGTTATGGGCCTATTAGTGTAACAAAATCTTTGCTCTCCTCACTTTTGTAGAAAAAAAATTCCCCGCATTTCCCCGAGGGGAAGAATGTGAAAGTGCGAATGCACGAGTTGAATTTGCGCGGTTCGGTAATGTTCGCGAAAGAGAGATCACACACACACACACAACTACAAAGAAAGAAAGATGCATTTATTCACAGACACCTATTTGTGTTGTCGTTGTACTTGATTGCTAGAGCGGATCTCAGCTTTGAAATTTCGTGTCAGTACTCCTTTAAGCGGGTGCATTAGCCCTTCTCACGCCCGATTCCTGGCCAATCCCCCACGTGGGTATGTGCCATGTCAGCGGCCAGGCAGCGCGCGCCCATCTCCCCCCGTTGCTAAGGAAGACGAGGAGCGCGCGCACCCGCAGCTGTTGCTATGCGGACTACGGCGGCGGACGATTCAGGCTCGCTTAAGAAGTGCATTCGCACTTAAAAAAAAAAGGTCATCTTCTGTGGAATCAGGGGGAAGGGGGGTGCTTTAGACATTCTTTTCCAGCCATGAAGTACGCTAAACACTCGTTATGACGCAATTGCTTCATTCGAAATCTAGTTTTAGTTCAAGTGTTTCATGATCCCCAATGCAGTACACAGAGAGCAAATCAGGCCCACTTCTGACGAATAATCTAGTCTGGGTGTTTCATGATCCCCAATGCAGTACACAGAGAGCAAATAACGACCACTTTTAATGAAGAATCGCTTAAACGGAACTCGGTTTGCTGTTTCAAGGACTTCCTTATAACGAGTATAGCTGTATTTAGAAGGCAGGCCACGGCAGCTGGGTTTTTGGCAAAGATGAGAACTGAAATGACCGTCGGAGCGACGTTGGGTGCTCCAAGAGCAGCGAATTACTTCGGTACTACTGCTGTCCATCTTGTCACACGTAATGGGCAGCTTCGGCAGGTTTAGCCCCAAATTTGGGCCCGTATGCAAAGGAAGGAGAAAGGTAAGCAGCCAGTAAAGAGCGCCAGAGAAAGTAAGAAAAGCAGTTTGTGCTTTTTTGTGTATAAACAAGGAAAGAAAATGAAGAAAAATTTCAGCTGCACATGGGATCGGGATCCCGACGAGTTATGCATTGGAGGATGATAGAAGTAACGCTTGGTCATAAAAAATAAGAGCGTCGAGTTTTAGGAAACAAACTGGCATGGAAAACAACCTAAGGCAAAGAAGTGGAGTTGAGCAGAGCGCGCAAAGCGGAGGGCGGACCACCACTACTCTAATCATCACTATCCCAATCATCATCATCATCATCATCTTTTTTCGTATTTTCTGCCATATCGAAGAACCACCAGAAGACAGAGGGGGATTTCCGGACACCATGTATGGCTTTCACCCCCACTTGTCAACCCAGGATATCCTTTTACAAATTAAAGAAGAAGTGATTGACAACCTGAGTACCTGAAAGCGCTATTCTTACCCTAGACGTCAAGGGAGCGTTTGACAATGTGTTGCATGCAGCCGAAAAATCTCCAGGACACTCGATGGGGACAGAAAGCCTATAACTATGTAAGGGACTTTCTATCCTCACGGACAGCAACTGTAAGCCTACGAACCCTACAAAGCGAAAAATTCGACGTACCAGCAAAAGGAACACCCCAAGGTTCAGTGAACACGACTCTATTATTCAACCTCGCAATGATCAAATTGCCAGAATCACTAGACACAATCCCAGGGCTTAGACACGCTATCTATGCGGATGATACGGATGATATTACTTTTTGGGCGACGACAGGGTCAACCGGCACACAACAGGATGCACTACAGGAAGCAGTAAACCACACAGAACAATACCTCATGAATTGTGGCATTCCCCTAGCTCCGGAGAAATCAGCAATTTTAATACTAAAGAAACGGACAAGAGGACGACCACCACCGGAGTCCCTCGACCACGAAGTGACGCTTCATGGGGTCCTCATCCCAAAGGTGGACACGCTGAGAGTCTTGGGACTCGTCTTCCAAAAGGACGGCGCGGGATCAGCCACTCTCCAAAAATTACAGTCTACCCTCTCCCAGGTCACCCACCTGATCAAAAGAGTGACCAGCAAAAAACACGGGCTAAAAGAAGAAGACACAATAAGAATGATCCAGGCACTAATCATAAGCCGAATCACCTACGGAACCCCTTACCTAGGACTGAAAACATCAGAAAAAGAAAAAAATTAAACATTTTAATTTGACAAACATACAAGATGGCGCTTGGATTACCGGTCAAAACCTCAAGCGAAAAACTCCTGCAACTAGGGGTGTGGGATGAACTGACAGATGCGCACCGGGCAAGCCAACTGGAACGGCTCAAGCTTACAAAAACGGGCAGAGCTACCTTGTGCCGCCTAAACTACCAGGGCCCAATAGAAACCGAAAACCAAAAACAACGCATCCCCCTCGACCAGACCACGCGTCGTCTGGTGACCCGGGCTCTTCGTGCTGCGGCAGGCCATGACATCCCGGACTAGGGACGCCAACCAAAGGGGGCGATCCCCTCAAGGCCAACGCAGGAGATCATCCTCCGCTCCATTACCATTTGTGGCAAATAAACGTTTATACTACTGTGCATACTACTGTGCATATTTATGCTACTGTGCAAATTTCAGTTCAGTTTTGTCGCTGTGTGAATCTGGCGCACTGTATCAAGCTCTTACTTCAAGGCCAGAATTATAGTAAAAGAGGAGCCTTAACTCGAGCGAAACCAACATATTTCTTGAAAGCCTGAATTTTAGAGACCACAAAACATATTACCGAGCGCAACTTATTTCTAGCAATGCTATCTCAGTAGCAATGCTATCGCTTGTCCGCGTGCAGGCATGCCCACAATTCTTTACCTCAGAGTTACATGCCACCGAAAAAATCACGTACGATTGCGCGAACTTAAAGCCAGTGTAACCGTTGTCTTGCATTCTGAAATAGCACCGCTCGCTGCAACTTTGTTTTGCTAGCTCCAACACAGTAAAGGTGGACTTGCTGTGCAGCACGCTTTAAAGGCAAACATCGTAATCGAGGCATGAACACGATTAACAGCCCTCTCATAACGGCCGAGCCACAAAAAATATATATATATATATATATCTATATATATATATATATCATATGTATATTATATATATATATATATTTAATATATATATGCACACCCCCGCATCCAATACATGAGTTATACAAATCTGTTTTGTTTTGATTGTTGTTGTATGTTTTTTGCACTAGAAGCGTCACAAGAACGAAAACTATGACGAAAGTTCTCATTTTCATGCCCAGAATGTAACGTATTCGCCATATAGCCACTGACCATGCTTTAGAGAAAGTTTGCGGTACAGCATAAACAGACCCCGTACTGGTGAGAGAAAGCGAGGAGGAGGCAGCTATTACGCCCCCCGTGATCTTGCCTAAAAAAAAAAGACTGCTGCATTTCTGAAGGCACAAAAATCGTTAATCAAAATGTCTCTAAATTACGTGTTTGCACCGACGTTTGGCGGGGGAAATTTACCAACCTTTTGTGCTCCGTGTGCAACGTAGGAACACTCGAACTGGTTCATTTATTACCCACTTTTGCTTGGACTGCTAAGAAATTATTGCTAAAATCATCAGTTTGACTTTTGAAACCGCACATTCTAGGCCACATTAACACCATCACACATGCGCAGATGAAGTGTCAAAAAAGACAGGTCCTAGAAGCGACATTTAAACATTCTAATGGCCGCATCACGTGACAGCCGCGAGTAAGTATCAAAGCAGAAGCTCGGTACGTCTTTCTGGCCTCGGTGCATGTGTCTAACAACTATTGCTAACTCGACAACGCACTCGTTAGGTCCACCTTTAGCGACGGAGAGCCAAAGATCGGCAGTGGTGTAAGGGATGCCTGCTGCACTCGCATTTCATAAGCTACGGGTTCGAATCCTGGACCCAAATTCACCCCATTTTCGATTCTTTCGCGTTATTTTCTTCGCATCGTTGGTTATTTTTGGAACGATCACTCGGTCACACCGATGCAGGATCTTCGCCTAGAAAGGGCTTTTATGGCTTAGCGTTAAAGAGTTTGGAACTAATTAACTAAGCCACGCGTTCAAATATAGACATCAGGCTTGAAAAAAATAATAACAAAATGCGTGGCGGTAAGTGCGACAAAACCGTTAGGCGACCCCTTCTCCTCGCACATGTATATTTAGCACTCCTAAGCTGTAGGAATGCGGCGGCGGTGGCGGCACTGAAAGCGTCAACACGTCCTTACACCTGGTGCAAGATTCGCAGTCGCCGATAGGAATGGCATGCCACGCCAATGCGTCATGACTCGTGCAAAACACCGAGCCACCCCGGAGGCACGCGGAGAGACAGTGCTGGCCACTCGGCATATCCGCAGCCACCGCCGAAAGGGGAAAAAAGAAAAAAAAGATCAGATAAAGTGTAGTCGAAAAAAAGAAGGGATGCCATTGACCTATCTGTACATACGTGTTGACAGACTTCCACTTTCAGGCAGCTTTCCACAGACAGGCAGCCTTCCTGAGTAGTTGGGACATGGTATGTGCAAGTGACTGCATCCTTGACATTGCAAAAGCAGGCTGGACGTTGCCTCGAGCAACTCCGTTCGAACGCACTGCTGATGAACAAGCTATTTGCCACCTTCTCATATTCCTCTGAGATCCTCCGCAAGTGGTGCAACCTCCTCGCAACACCCGAAGGGCCTTATACTGCCTACACCCGAACCCTGGGGCTCTGACTATCTACCCCAACGTCCTGTTCTCTCGACATCAAACTCACCTTCCGCAAAACAACGATCCTTTCGCACTTGTCGACTACCCCTGACAGTCGTATACATTCGCCTTCGTAGTCGAATTCCCCCTTCGAAGCGGTTTCGCACGACCAATATCATGATTTTGGAAAACTCAACATACCGGTCATCACCAAGCACCAACTTTGCTTGCTCGCAGGAGTGCGTACGTCAAGCCCAGCCTTCATAATCACCCACGGAAATTCGCCCAGGAGATTACTTATTCACGAAAATTCCTCGCCACCTTCCCCCTTGTCGTATTGAAAGAGAGCCTCCCGTCTCCGTATATTTCGTTTTCCTTGCAGTCCCCTTCCCGTTCTGTCTTTCCGTTCCGTCGGTTTGTTGGAGCCAAGGTGTTAGTGGCGCGTTACCACTTTGAAGGATTGCCCAAGGCCGTCCTATTCAACAACAACAACGTCGCTTTTGTCTTCGTCTTTGTCGACGCGCAAGAGATTGCCCGAGAAGGACACTGTTAAACCTCATAATTGACACCTTCGTGTGCGGTGTTTGGCGTGGTGTCGCAGCGCATAATGTCTGTTACTTTGTCCCAGCGACGATCGGCAGTGGTTAACGTATCGTGAACCTTCGTTATAAGGAGAACCCTGAGAGAATAAATTGACCTCAATATAAGCGGCATTTCATTAAAATCGGATATGGCCTTTATGCAATGAAGGGACGGCCATAAATAAAACTTCGCATAAAGCGAAGTTTCTTTATAACGTCAGTTTACTGCCTGTAAAAATAACACACAGCTACACCGAAGTCGCAACACACGTTCTACTACCCCACCTAGCCACCATACACGGTGGAATCCGACAGGCAGTGGGGCTATCTGTCGAACAGTAAACAACACAAACAAACAAACAAAACAGAAGCTCCAGCGTCGGTAGAGGAGCGGTAATGAGAAAACAAACCTCGATGAATCTTTTCTTGATATAGTGGAGTTCAAAATTGTACCGCCCGTAACAACATCCCCAAAACATGTAGACTTGTACTCGATAAATGGAAAAGTCGCCAGTGGGAGTGGAATTACGTTCTCGTGTTGAACGCGAAATGCCAAGAGTGCCGTGTATGTCGTGACCAAACGGAATGGCGATACTATAGATCGTTTCCAAACTGCACATTCAAACTTGCTAGGATTATAGATATTTGTGGCGTACAAACAAAGCGTAATTGTAAAAAGAATAAATACTGACAGTCCTAGTTTGTTTTGTAGCTGTTTTCCAGAACATCGAGTTCTAGACAAGGAACTGCAGGAGCGGCGGTGTCACGTCATTCGTGTTAAAACTGCGACTGCTAAGCACGCAAGACAATCGATGAGGTGAAAATCGGAGCGATTATACAACGCCCTCTATTCTCAAAAGTAGCGAAATTAGTTTTAAAATGCGGACGCGAGTTACAATCTCTTCCCATGACCGTTCCTTTCCTGGAGCTCGCCCATGAGTCTCATGCTTGTCAACAAGGGGAGAGGACGGGAATTCTCAGACATTTTAACATTTTAACTCAGACATTTTAACCACTAATGTCTGGCTGTTTAATAATGAGGAATACTAGGAACTCGGCATGAATATAGAGTCCGCGTGGCCATCACGTCCGATAGCGTTTTAAGGTCCTTGCATCAAACGCGAATGACCACCTGTTTTGGGTACCCTACAATGAACCCAGCTAAGCGTGCCTCCAGACTCTCTTTAAAATAATAACTTTAGGAAAACGAGGCGCCTTGAAGTGACCGCGCCGACGGAGGCCCCGTGTTTTGTTTCCACACACGCATGACGTTCACGGATTAAACAAAACCAAAACAGCGGCAACTCTTCGACAAGCAGGCGGGCAATCTCGCGCGTGCAGTTGGTCGTCCGGTGCCGTCAACAGACGGCAAGCAACCAAGGCGTCTGGGACGTTGACCTTCGGCAACGTCAGCACGCGTTCCGCACAAGTCCGCAGGCTCCGAGGGCCTCTCGCCGGGTGCTGGGGTGCGGCCTCCTCTCCCGCCAACACGTGTCCATACGTGCTGCCTCGCTCTCTCTTCCCCCTGGCGCGGCCGCTGACGTCACGGACGTGCGCTGCCCGGCTCGCCGGCTTCCGGGCTTCCCCGTGGAGTGGCTCGCGAGACCGTTGGCAGACGTCACGGCGGCACAGGGGTGCCTTGACCCCTTATCTCGGCCACCACTGTCGGACCGTCGAAAACATCCCGACCGGACAGATGGGCACGGATAAGCAAGCACATATGCACATTCGCTTCCCGGCCTATTTTTTTCTAAGGCGGTGACTAACGTCATCATCGCGCCCGGCGCAAACACTGCCGCACCGGTTTCTTGGGTTGCATTGGCGGCCTTGGTGGGGCGGAACACTGAACTCGTTCCCTTGATCTTGCAGCCGGGAGAAAGCAGGGTTGTTGACGAGGCGCCTCCAAGGATGCGTCGAGTTGACGGTGCAAAAGTGCTTCCTTTTTTTTCTCATGACGTCACTGTCTCACGTGTCACTGTCATCTCATGTCACTGTCTAATTAATGACAGTGACATCACGTGGTCACTTGGGCGAAGAAGACTATGCTGATCCGCTGCGTGAGAGCACGACGGTTGCATGTTATATTTACGCGAGGAAGTGAAATGGCAGAACGGGTGAGAGACATGAGGCACCAAAAAAGCGAATCAAATTGTAGTCCTACGCACCGTACGCTCTAGGGCAATCCTGTGGTTCAGCTTCACCGCAATTCGCTCACCCATCCCGGGGAAATTCATCGAATGGCCGCAGCGTGCTTGCCATTTGACGCAAAAATGGGATCTGCGCTGTGTCACTGCGCAGCGCAGAACTACTTCGTTGCGTTGGGTGATGCCACAGCGAGTCAAATCTAATGCTCGGCGTCACCGTTTGCCGAAATTTCATTGTTGGCGGTTTGGATTGGTCAATCGAGTGCATTGAAGTGAAGCTAAACCACAGGATTGCCTTGGACTGAGAATCCCGCTTGTCCCGTGTCAGCTCTTTCTTGTGTGGGTTTCTTTGCGCTACTCAGTATGTTCTCTGACCAAAACCAACACGCCCAGCGACAAGTTCTCCTGGATTGTCTTGGAGCTGGCCTATTCGGCACGCCGCACTGGAGGGCAACGGAATAATTTGGACCTCTCGTGCATCTTTATCGTGCCCCGAAATCTCAAAACACGAGCGCTTTTTTGTTATTTGCCCCCATCAAAAAAAGGCCGTCGGCACCAGGGAACGAAACCGCGACCTCATGCGCACTGAATAACAAGTTAGGTATTATACGATGAAGGTTTAATAGCCGTATTTAAGTAGCGGGGGGGGGGGGGGGGGGGGTAGAAGTGATTACTATTAGGACCGAGGAACTATCTTTGGCACACAATCTGCAGATAAAATGAGGAAACCGTTTTATCAAACCGAAGTTTGTCAATTAAGATTTGCGCCGGGACTTCAAAAATCGATCGAGCTTCTCCGGAAGACACCTGTTTGATGAAGAGCCCTGACGGATGCTTTACTCTAAATTCTTAAGCCTTTTACATCCGCATTAACATTTTATTTGCCTTGGTTGTGTGAAACGCACAAGGATGGGTCATTTTTTGTTTGCTTGGAACCATACTTGCGTGCGAGTCGGCTCTAAGCTTCAGCTAGAGGTGTACCTCAAGGGTTTTGTTTTAGAGCTTTATTACCAAATGTTCGGAATGTGCCCATTTTTTTTTCTCGTCGTGAGCGAAGCCGAAAAACGGAAGGTTGGACCGGCAAGCGTGGTGCTCGGAATTGTCGGTCCTGTTGGCTAGAATTTCTTTCTGATCGAAGTGAACTGAAGGCACTCGTGTTCACCACTGTGGAGGCTACATTGTTGTCAACAGTCCACCCACTGAGCACGCCTGACTGACCGTGAAGAGGCCTTGAAAGGGTATTTCAGTCTCTCCTTCATGGTGAGTTAACTCACCATGAGTTAAGCGCCCTCAGTGGGTGGAGTGGCCAATAATGTAGCCTCAAGAATGCTGAACATACCCTTGGAATGAACTATAGATTTCGGGGCACGTTAAAGGTCCCCAGGTAGACTAAATTAATTTCTAGGCCTCCACAACGGCGCACCTCGTAGCCCAAATGTAGCTTTAGCGTGTAAAGCACCAAAGTTTGAATTCTTCGGATGGACTTCTGGTAGTACACACGTTTTGCTCAGCAATCGTTTGGACCTGTTCAACCTGCGTTTAAAGCCAGACTAAAGATTAACAATCGTTCTTTATTTTAGTTCACCTTGCCATGATGTCGTGAAAGGTTGTTTTAGGGTTGTGGCTAGCGTGCGTACAGACGTAGCTATAATTATTGCTAAAGTTACGTCCGGATATATACGCCGCCTGGCTGGAGCTTGCAGATCGCGCCTGCCCACTTCACAACTCGCCGGGGAGCCGTCAACTAGTCTGTCTTAATATTTACCCGACCGGCTAAACCATTACCGCTCACATACTAGCCAGAGTCATAGGTAACTATGGATAAGTAGAGATAATCGGGCGTAACTATGGCGAAGGCACGTACAGACGTAACTATAGGGAGATTAGTTTCGTCAGGAAGTAGCGCTAGACACACTCCTTTTTTATTTAATCTGACGGGGCTTTGCAGAAACGATGCCATTTCGCTTAGCAATGTTTCCTGGGGAGAGCTCATAACACATAGCGCAGTATAAGGCCACAAGAATTCTACGACGAAGCAGAGTGTATGGCCGGGGTTTTCTTCAAGGTCACCCGACAGTAGTAAAGCAGTGCGACGCGAGGACAGCAATACCTGGGCTTTACATAAAGCACTAGCAAATCATCACAAGGAGAGCGTTTCAAAGAGCAAGCTTTGGAAATTAACGTTGGCCATCACTGCAGCACGGTGCGAAGCCCGGTGAAGAGTGGGCTGGTGGCATTGATCATTTCATCGAATCCACAGCAACATAGCAAGAAGTCAAGAACTTCAACAAATGTGGAATGCCATCCAGTATTTACTATGCTGCTCGGGGCTATTACACCATATTGGCCTCGGCAAACGACACAATGAATGAGTATGAGTTTTGGGAGGCAGTTCTGGCCGGCTCCAATCTGACGTTTCGGGCATAGAAAGAAGGGGAGGAGACTGCGCTTAAATCAATCAATCAATCAATCAATCAATCAATCAATCAATCAATCAATCAATCAATCAATCAATCAATCAATCAATCAATCAATCATAAATCAATCAATCAATCAATCAATCAGTCAGTTTATTTCCCAGAAATACATCTCCAAGGTTCCAGGAGCTAAAGGCAGACTTAAAATCTAGACTGGGCCCACGAACTTTTTCATATATATATCTATAGATAGCATTGGCAGTGTGACACAGGGGAATTTCATACGAGCTGTAACGTTTTAAATAAGATGTAAAGATAACAAACTATCCTCTACACAATGTAATACAAATGAGGTAACAGTTTGAGTACATCATGAAAAGACACTGTGTGCTAAACAATTCGCAAGTACCCAACTTCATCCCCCTCTGAAGTACAAAAAAGAAGCAGCCATATCACACGAGGGAATGCATTAACAAAACACTAAAAAGGGAGAAATAGCGAAAGAAATAGGGTACAGAAATAAATGTTTGCTCTCTTTCTCGCGCTCTCTCCTTCGCCTTGGGCCTGTTACGCCGGTGCTCGATCGGTGACGTACTACCAACAGATCAACAAAAAGACAGGGCTAAAGGCCGATCCCCTGTCGGTAGGCAACTGGGCACTGGCAAAGAGTGGGGGCAGACGATCGGGAAAGAACGAAACGGCATGACTGGCCAGGGTCGATGAGAACTGTCCGTACAAATTCACGGGCATCGGGGAGCTGTAATGTGCATCATTAAAGCCAAAAAACCTGCACGCACACATAACTGACAGCGTTAGCCGTTACTTAACGACATCTAACTTCATTCCCAACCGTCACTCCTTAGGAACATGGCCATCTTTCGCATTAATAGAAGTTCAAGCTTTGCAGTTATTCTATACGAAAAATGTAGGTAATAGGCGCTTAATGTCACACGCCATTAATGGTCCACAGTAGTAATGCCACACAGTACCACATTTTGGGTCTCAGTTTGAAACCGCGCTTGTTTTGAAATGCCGCAAGCTACCGCACATTCCAAAGGCAACTTTACATCTTTTCAGCGTTGAAAATACTGAAGTATCATATATAGTAGCGTGAGCTACACTGGCCGAGGTTGAGCAGTTTCGCGTGGCTCCTAGACAGCCGTGCTGCGCATGCGCGAGGAGCAGTGACGTCACACGGCGCACAGAACGTTGTTCGCTGCCCGGCCTCTCTCACACCCCACGCGCCCAGCGTCTTCGCCGACCTCCGTTCCGCACGTGGCGGCCCGGCCCACTTGATGATCATGCGAGGGGTGGCCGGGTGTGCAACCGATGGCTCGTGCGTCGCAGCAACACCGGCGTGCGCCTGTGGAACCAGCTCAGCTCTGGTGCGATTGGTGACGTTGCGCCGGAGCCGCTTCACAAATATACATGTGTCACCGTGTGTGTGTGTCGTTGAAGCAGCAGTAAGCATGATAATCAAGCTAATCCTAGACAACCAGGAAAGCTAACAATAACCAGCTGAAACTTAGCTCACGCTACGTATATCCTGGCATAGCCGAACTAAGCCACTGCTATTTTTTTTTCTTGCAACCTTTGGCGCATACAGGACATCTAATCAGGCCCAACTGGTCCAGCTTCTCATTTATGTACTTACTACTTTATATATAAGACGGACTGCAATCCTCTTTGTTGTTTGCTTGTATAGAAGGTCGCAACAAAATGTCCCTCGGGGGTGAACGCACTCAGTTCCCATGCAGCCTGTTGTTCTCGCACGGGCCAGACCACGACATTTGCCTTGCGCACAATCGGTGGCGGAGTACTTTGTTTAAAGGCAGAACCTGGAAGTCCGACCGCACTCGGCGCGTGTTTGCCTCCGCTATCGCCCCTGAAATGTCGTTTCCAGACGGCCGCAGAGGGCTCGTGTTGCCTTGTGTACAAGAGAGCAGTGAGAGCTGCTTGCGGAACATACGGTTTCACACTTTAACATGCTGGAGGGAAATCTGACGGTAGGACGCGGGTTCGACCCCGACCGCTGTGGCTGCTTTTCAGGTGGTGGCGAAAAGCGAAAACGCCCGTGTGTTCGAGATTTCGGCGCACGTTAAATAACACCAGGGGATAAGAATTAATCTGGAGTCCTCCACTAACTACGGCGTGCCTCAGAGCCCGGGTGTAGGTCCGGCGTGTTCAACCCAAAAATTTAGAAAGAAAAGCCTTTGAAACCTGACGCTATTGCCTAAATATCCGAGCTGCACCTCAACGAGCTGGGCATCCTGAGAATTCTGGGAAGTGTTTCGTTATTACTTGGCTTCTCTTGTGATCATCTCGAAAGGTCATGCGACCTATAGAATCTGAATATCGTTGCTTAAATACTATTTAAAGTTTTTTTTATTAGAATAAAGATATAGCCGATAACAGTATTCTCCGTCGGGAATTTTCTTTAAAAGGCTACATGCAAGATGGGCGATAGTTTGTCCGTGCTGTTGCTGAGGTTACTTCGTGGGCTGTGACTTTTCGCCTTACTTAAATGGCGACTTCCACCGTGCTCGTGCAACTCTTAAGATGTCCAGCCGTTGGGTTGAGCTGTTTCCTCCATATCGTCAGCCGATTTGCGCCACGAAAAACCGCCCCGGAAACCAGGGGCTCCGGATGGGGGATCAGGGGTGGGGGTGGCTCGAGACCCCCTTCTGTCAAGGAGGAGGGGCTCGGCCCCCCAGGTATTGGGACAATTGGACAAACCATGTCTCTAATAAAATCTGGCTGCAATGCTCCAAACCTCGGCTCAATACAACTATCATTTAGCCGGACTATATGCACCGCCCGTCTGGCAAGGCTAACCGTTACTTGATTCCCACTTTTCAAATTGTTTCTTTTCTTCTTGTAACTTGTTTTTGAAGGGTACAGGGAAAGTTTACTTCACAAAAAGGAATACAAACATATTATCATACAGACGTGGGTCCCAGAGTCAATAGACTGTAAGGGGACCCTCGCTGACGCATTACTATCACACAACTTTTGCTATTCCTGTAAAGAGTAAATGATGTCTCAAGTGTGTAATAGCTGTGCATTATGTAGGATGTTTCAAGCATATATAGAGCTGGTAATGTATATGGTGCTTGAATCAATATTCAAGTAGCATAGCCAGGTTCGACCGCTGTGAAAGAACTATTCATGTCAGACGTCGAAAAAAAAAAAACGCACTGTGGTTTCTAGAACGACAAAATCATAATCGTCGTCGTCGTCGCGAGATACAGACTTGAGGCATGGAGGATAGAAAACATTTTTATAATCGATGAGGGGAAAGGGGTCATGAAGCCACTTAACAAGCCAAGCCAGATGAGGATCGGAGACTTCATCACAGCGGTTTCATGATGAAATGCGTAGTGATTTCTTTTCTTTGTATATTTTTGTTTCAAGTTTTATGGCAGGGGGTGTCACATTCCAACTTGAAAGCACGACGTTCTGGGCTCATACACACACTGGATTCTCCCACTTGTCCATCGTGAGCTAATATGCAAACTTGCTACACGTCTGCATTCCACTG
This sequence comes from Haemaphysalis longicornis, assembly GCA_013339765.2. Classification (NCBI taxonomy): domain Eukaryota; kingdom Metazoa; phylum Arthropoda; class Arachnida; order Ixodida; family Ixodidae; genus Haemaphysalis; species Haemaphysalis longicornis. The sequence continues at coordinate 161,580,076 of CM023451.1, read as the reverse complement.
CCCGAGACAAGTGGCGTACGCTTGATTCGGGAGGAGAGAGAGGGGGGGGGACACGAAAGAAAGAAAAAGTAAAACAAAAACCCGACAGCCCAGGAAAAATTTAGAGAGAAGCAAGGAATTCATCCACATTAAATAGAAAACTTCGGGATGATGCCGTACATAGTTTTTTATATAGGTTTGTTCATTTTTTCCCCAGTTTAATTTTCATGTGGCTGAGCGTCGTGGTGAGAGCATACTTCGAAGCCCCATAAGGTTGGTGCGTACCTTGGGAACTAAAAATAATTATCGTAGTCATTAACTGCTGGCAAAGTTAGTGGCATGGTCCGCTCCCCCCTTCCCACCGAACATATTTTTAAGGGGGGGGGGGGGGGGGGGGGGGGGGGGTATGCCAGTGGTTCGAGCCTTCCTAAAGGGACAAGTTCAGACTACGTGGAACCCTCAACATCCGCATTAGCAAGCCAGCTGTGCCGGTGCTTTGATATGGGCACCCAGTTAGTTTTGTAATCCTCAATGGGTTGGCATGCAGAAAACAAACAAACAAATAATGTAAAAAGGGAGAATAGATCTCGCTATGAGCTTAGCAAGACGATTCCTGCCTGCCTTGAATTGTTTTCCCTCCGCCGAACTTAATAAAAGGAAGAGCTCTCGGTAAACAGGGGTGGACGACCGCGCGCGCGCCGACTCGGACGTTGGGACACGCGGCGGCGGCGGCGGCGGCGGGGGCCATCACTGAGTGTGGTAGGTATGCCACGAATGCGTCGGCAATCGGCGGACGCAAGAGCTGGCCAGCACCCTGTGCAACACTCACTGGCGACGGCGAGACGAAAACAAGCCCGACCGAAAATAAGCCCCAACAGCTAAAAGAGCACAAGGCGTGGGGGCAGCTGCCTGCAGTTAGGGCCCACCGCCGATAATACGCGCCGCGTCGTCGGAGGATGAGCCTCTCCTCCCTCCCTCAGTGTCGAGGGTGAGGAAAGGGCGCTCACGTAACCATCACGCACGCGACTGGGAAGTTGTGACTGGGACGCTCTTGCGCAACGCCCCGGGAGAATCAAGGAGGAAAAAGTAATGGCCTATCGGTCCCTGCACCCTGACCGGCGCGGCGCTAATGCAACGGCCTTTGCCGGCGATCCTGGTTCAAGGCTGCTGCTGCTGCTGTGCAAGGCATGCGTCGGTGGCCGCTGCGCGTTCGTTGCTACAAACCCCTTCCAATACGGCGTGTGCCTCAAGGGTTCTACGGCCGCGCAGCTGCTGCTGCTGCCACCGACAGCGAGGAATGTGCTTGGCCGCAGGCAATGAGCCGGCGCCGCCCCGCGTTTCGAGAGGAGCAAATACCGCACGCCAAAGTCGACAAATATGAATTTGCTGCGATCGTGTCGCCATCCTAACGCACCACCACCACATACTTGCTCCACACGTAACGTTATACTAGACAGGAATCGCTTCCTGTGGAACTGCACGACGCCACAAAGAATGGTTGACCGCAACCGCACCAGTGAAGGGCAAAAGCAACTGGCGGTGTACATCTGGAAACGGCTGGATGACGTCCCTAGAGGTCGTCTGGAATCTGAGGACTAGGCAGTTCCAGTGCATAATTATTGAAAAGCCTCTCTCTCTCTCTCTCTCTCTCCTCTCTCTCTCTCTCTCTCTCTCTCTCTCTCTCTCTCTCTCTCTCTCTCTCTCTCTCTCTCTCTCTCTCTCTCTCTCTCTCTCTCTCTCTCTCTCTCTCTCTCTCTCTCTCTCTCTCTCCACCCATGCGAAACACTCAGGCGACACTGCAGTGCGAACATACGGGTACAAATACAGCTCCATATCACCGTTGTCAGCAGGGCTGGAGGTGCCATATTGTGTGAGGTGTGACGCGAATTGGGTCAGGCTCGTGCACAAAGCTCCTGAGAGGAAAGAAACGCCCTATAAGTGGGGATGAGATGAAACATCCAACTTCAAATTGCGTCTGATTAAACTTCTTGCGGCCGTTAAGGGAGGATAACAATCGGCCATAAGATGAGAGCCCCATGCGGGTTTTTCGGCCCGATCCGGGCAAATCTTGCCTACACCAAGAGTATTCTAACCCCTTCAACTGCCTCGATACATCACTTCCCGTCTCCCTTCCCCGAATCGCGCGTTTTCTGATCTTCTTCTGTCTCTGTCTTTCCCGCTGGTCCTCGTCTAACGGCTTCATCCTCACGTCGCAGTAGCAACCCTCTACCGGCCTCAAATGGACCTCACCTCTGGAGGTTAATGGGGGTTCGGAAGCTACCATATGGGGTAACATCAAAGTTCATCCAAGTTGAAAGTCGGTGTAGGTGCAGGCTGAAGCTGAGGTTTAAGCTGAGTCTAAGGCCAGTGCCATGCGTATATAGTTTTCCCCGTAGTAGGCTCATTCCGTTTTTAAAATTTGTCTTCCTTGTCAGAAAGGAAGGGAAAAGTTAGAAGCTCTCACGGTACTGGCCGACAAAACTAATTTACTATACTTGTTTATAAATCAAGCGGCCCTTTCCTTAAACACTCCGTGTCATGCAGACAACGCGAGTTTCATCAAAGTGCAGCAAGCATCAAAGTGCAGCAAAAACGTTCTTGACAATATTGGGGTACCAAGCGAAAGCGACAACGGTGAATATCCCGAAATTTGTAGGGCACTCAACAACACACACAAAAGATTTTCCCGAATTTTGTTTTTACTGCAATGAAAAAAAAAGAAAAGAAAAACAAGTGACGGCTATAGTACCTTGTAAGCGCTAGTAACTAATATCAGAGTCGTTCAAGTACTCGGCTAATGCTAAGCACGGTGCGAGGGGTCTGTTTCATGTTGATAAAATCTTTTACATTGAAGAAAGTGGTCGGCATGCCTGAGGCTAGCTCAAATAACGAATCGATGCACTTGAGGTTGAGTTTGAAGGGCATGCGACGTTGTGGCGGTGATACGATGAGAGGGTGATGCAATGTTCTGAAGAATGCAGTAATGTGATGTGATTTGCAAAAAGGAGACATTTCATACGTAATATTTTTACATACTGTAAAGTTCCGAGAGAACGTCCTCCCCCCCCCCCCGAAACATCACCCACGTCCTTTAGGAGTGAAATATTCAATTAGCTAAAAGACTTCAAAGATCGCCCACCCCTATACAGTCGATGGGTTTAGCGTCAATGAGTGAACAAAATAAACGCAAATCATCTATTCATGTGTTGATGTGGTCACTAACTTGTCCTTCCGCACTTCACCCGAAAGTTCACCCATCTCGTTTTTTTTTTTTTCGTAGTTTTTCGCACCTGACCCGAAAGATCGTCCACCCCGTATTTTTCACTTGATATCTCTGAAATTTGGGTGGGCATTCTTCAAGAACTTTACGGCATATTGTTCGACCATCTAGCTGATGGTACGTGTACCATACCGCGAGAAAAATACGCGCATAGGGGTACGTACCGCATACGTGAAAAACAAAAAACAAAAAAAACATGTCAAGCAATCTCAAAACGCCGAATGATTCCTACACGATTTCGTCCTTCGCCGAAGTGTATATACGGACTCGGACTCGCTGGAATTCAAGATAGCGTGGCTGGTATTTTTTGTATCGCGGAGGCATACATACACCCACCGTGTTTCTCAGGGTCATGGTTGTTGTTTAAGCTCCCAAATTTCTCGTCTGCGCAAAGTTTTGGCCCATCTGGGAGACATTTTTCACGCCAGGTGGAAATGCGCAGCGCTGAGGGAGCAAGGACCTGAGTACCTTTGCAAAGGCTGCAGGCGTCAACTGTATTCGGAGTATTACTCTCACTATGGCTTGGGGTTTCCAATGCGTCCAATCTTACACCGCGATCGGGCAGGCAAGATAAAGCGCGCTGCTATGCGGCACATGTAGGGCGCCAGGATTGGAAGGAATGCCAGCGCGTTACGCTTGCGGCAGGCAGAAATTCGGCCTTTAGGATTATTTATGCATCGCAGCGGCCCGTTTCGACCGCGCTCGCGACGCATAGCAGTGGCGCCCATGGCAATGCACGGAGCCGCGGGAATGTGCTGTGCGCAGTGCCGATAACCAGTAATCTTTAGCCGTAAATAGCACGCAAACATGTGTTCCGCGGGGCATGCATGCTCATTATTTTGGCGTCGTGCACGTTTATAAAAAAGCCGCATCGATTTCAAGATCTCGGTCCGGTGCTAAACGGTGTTTAATAAAAATAACATCAAATCAACTTTGTGTAACATTGATTTTAATGTTAACGATAATGTTACCTCGCAATATGCGCGTGTGGGTGCGTGCGTTGCGTGCGTACGTACGTGTGCATGTGCGTGCGCGTTATCGATATTTCCAGGTTCAAGTTCTTATACCTCCTTTCGAGAAAAAAAAAAAGGTTTTGCGAAAAAAAAAGTTCGAAGGTTTGGTCCACGAAGTAAACTTGAATTCCGCGTGATCGTACTTTTATTTTCCATTTTTTTACCGTCTAATTATAATTCCTTACGAGCTATCCCTTACACGAATTACAGACCCCGAAGGTTTTCCCCGTCGGAGTTGAGTATTTCCCTTTGAAGCTCTTGAACGCCTGGGAAATCAAACGCACGTCTCGTTAATGTCACTCGCGGTCACCCGCGAAGCAAGCGTAGCCGACGGGGTTCCCAGAGAATTTCCGATTGAAGTTATCTGTCGCAGATTCATCCTGTGGGAATTTCGTTGAGCTCAACGCTTACAACTCTGCCGCTTCAACCTCGTGGCTCATTAAGACAACAATTGTAACTTTTAATTTCTCCAAAGTTTGGAGTAGCCAGCTCCTTTTTAGGCTGGAGCTAACCTTTCCAAAAAACCATCTCTCTCTCTCTCTCTCTCTAATCTCTCTTATATATATATATATATATATATAATATCATATATCTATTCTCTGTTATCTCTAATCCTCTCTCCTCTCTCTCTCTCTCTTCTCACATCTCCCCTCTCTTCTCCATTCTTCTCTTATCCTATTATATATATATATATATAATATCTAATATATATATATATATATATATATATATATATATCCAAATTTTAGACCTTCCCCAGACGCTGTTTTCGTCGCTTCAGCACGGTACTGGGCCGGACGGGAAGATCGTCTCGTCGCTATTTGAGCTGCTCGTTTTACGGGGTCTCCTGAGCACGACTACACCGAACGTATGCGCCAGCATTCCCGGCTCGGGATGGTCATTATCGACGACATCAGTATCTGTTGGCTGGCGTTGTTTTTGACAGCGCTGGCGTCTCTCGGTCCTTCTAGCTCGCCGTCCAGCTGCAAGATGACCAAAAGGATCCGCTCTATTCTCCTTTCTCTCATATGAAGACGACGTGGCAGGTACCGGCGGTTCACCCTGTGCTCGCCAAGCTTCATACACCCCGGACGCGGATCTTCAAAGGAAGAAAATATACGCTCCCATATAAGATATCATATAAAGTAAAAGGGAGCATACAAAATGATTCTCATTTTGATTTTGACTGTCATTCTTATAAGATTCCTTTGGTATAAACTAGTGCGGTGTGAAAGTGCTCGCGATCCGTTCAAGGCCAACCATGCCCTTCGGCCAGCAGTTGACTCACGCTCGCAGCGTTTCCTCTGTGGGCATGTTCGAGACAACGTAAGGATTACTGGTGGAAGGAAATCAGGAACGATTGCACTCACGCGCAATACTTGAATGGAGAAGCTGCTGTAGCTGATCTTTGCCGAACACGAAGTTAAGTTTCAGTATCATTCTTCATTTGCATAGTTACGGTGCTAGTAAGTCGTCGTCATATGCATCGAACAGGTCGTCGTCGTCTTGGCGGCGAGCGGTGGATGCAAAGTCATCCTTAGCACTGTATAGACTTCCTCCAGCCCAACTGGCGAAGCATGCGCAAAGTCGCGCAAGGCTTGAACCACATCGAAGCTGGAGGATTTATTTCTACATAAGTGCTGAAGAATACATCCCCACGCATTTGGACAAGTTTTAAGTTGTTTCGTCGTTGCTTTGCAACATGTGCAAAGCAGCATGTTTCGTCGTTGCTTTGCGCTGTGCTAGTAGTAGTCATCGTCATATATGCATCGATATTGTCGTGTTCCTCACGCCAAGCATTGCATGTGCGGTAGCACTTGACGACAGCGTTATAGCTTTGTTGAGCCGAGGCGTTGCGGGAACCGAGAAATGAAGCTCTCCGTGGTACAAACAGAAGAAGAGGATTTATTTTCGTGGCACCCAGGACGGGCGTTCGACGTTCGATTCCGCGAGGGCCGAGCCTCGTCTCGCGAGAAGCGAGCTCTGAGCGCGAGCTCGGCGCTCAGCGTCTTCGTCGCATCTAGCTGTATTCCTCGTCTTCTTCAGCCAACAGAGGAGCACGGTGATGATAATTTTCCACACATTTATTTATTTATTTATTTTATTTATTTATTTATTTTTATTTATTTATTTATTTATTTATTTATTTATTTATTTATTTATTTATTTATTTATTTATTTATTTATTTATTTATTTATTTATTTATTTATTTATTTTGACTCGCCGGTCGCCGCGAGGCACGCACTCACGAGCGCTCCCCATTTTTTTCCCCTGCAACACCGACCTTACGGCTTGTACAACAGCTCCTCTGTTAAAATGGTCTCGTTGCTGTTCTGTAACATGAAGCACATATGCGTATCAATCGGACATTTCGCGAGAGGAAGTTACCGCTGGGGTTTCACAGCCGAGAGGGTTCCTCCATCGGAAATCTTGCGCCTGTTGGTGCAACTCTTTCTGTTTCTTTTGCCCGAGGCTCTGAAGAAAAATCCAATGTGGAAAGGATGGCCTGCCCTTATCTTGGCCCACCCAAAAGGCTCTCAGCGCTCACGTGATATCTGCGAGGTGCTCATATTTAGCGGAACTGATACGCCGCAGAGTGAAAGCAACGTCCGTGATCAAGAAGGAAGCACTAATGCAGTAGTACTCGGAAAACGACTTGTATGAATGGGTGAACCGATAAAAGTTTTGAGGAACGGATCCCACTCCAGTGGTGTCTCCATTCCATATAAAGATATATATATATATATATATATATATATATTATATATATATATATATATCTATATATATATATATATATATATATATATATATATATACAGAAAGAAATGCCGGCAGTCGTTTAGACTATTTTTTACCGTTAGTGACGTTACATTATTTTTTATTATTAATTACGTGATAAAGAAAGAAAGAAAAACACGCGCCCACAGTGGGGACCGAACCCACGCCTTTCCGAATAGCCGAATTGGTAAGGTATTCGAGATCTAATCGAAAGGCGTGGGTTCGGTCCCCACTCTGGGCGCGTGTTTTTCTTTCTTTCTTTTCTCACGTAATTAATAATAAAAAAATAATGTAACGTCACTAACGGTAAAAAAATAGGAACCATTCCCCTATGCCTTCTTTGGCGTTGTAGACTGCCGGCATTTCTTTCTGTATTTCCTAACGAGCCCCTCATTTCCAAACCCTATATATATATATATATATATATATATATATATATATATATATATATATATATATATATATATATACGATAATATATATATATCTCTAATAAACAGAAAGGTTGGAGCGATCAAGAAGTTACGCCATTGTGACAAGTACAAAGTGGCGAGGTTGTGCGTGGTGGGTAGGAATTTTCCAAATGTGAAACAATACTTCTCCCATGCCCACCACTGGAGCCCCTTGCATCCGTTTTGACGTCACCTTAGGATCACCTTCATATATTTCTATATTGCTTACCTATACTATCTATAGTATAGCTATATATATATAGTATATATATTTATATATATATTAAAACCTGACGACGTTGAGCTATCAAAGAAGTTACCGCCGATTGTGACAAGTACAAAGATATGGCGAAGGTGGCGTGGGGGCTAGGAATTTCCAATGGAAACGGCAATATTGGCCGCGAGGCCCACCACTGGGGAGGCCGGCGCTGCGATCGTTTTGACGTCACTTGTAGGATCACCGTTCCTATCTTGCTGCGTATAGTTGGCTTGCAGCGCGTGACACTTCGCTTAGGAAGCGCGTTCTAAAAGTATTTTCGTGTTAATTCCTTCGTTTGAAGTTAATTCTCAGTGCGTCAAGCGCAGTTCGGCCTAATGGTGACGGTATAACCGTATCAACTGTGGTAGATTATCCGCAAACACCATGAGCGTGGTGGTGTATTACGCATGCAACCGAAGCGTAAGCAGCGGCTTGTTTCCCCGATCAACAATGTGGACTACGACGATCACCCAGTGAAGTTTCTAGATTTGTCTTGCTTGCAAGAAATGTATAAAGCAGGAAATCGTGAAGCGTTAACTGCTCGCAGAAGCACACGCACCCGCCGTGCCTGCCCGCACAGCCGACAGTGCGGCTCGAACCGACGCAGGTCGCGGCAGCAACAACTTGTTGCCGCTTTTTAAAATCACACAAGTCGTGGAAAAGAAGTTCCAGATTGGTGAAAGTGGATGGTAGTGTGATGAAAAATTCTGATAGGTAGTGCCATCAGCTGTGGTTTTCAAAGCGATGCTCAAATATCTGCCGCGATTTACGCCGATCGGCCGCGGAGCTCGGTCCCGGCAGCGCCGGCCCGGGCCGTTCACGCACGGTGCGGCGAGCGGCCGAGAGGCCGCGCAGGTATCTTGATTGTCGATCGCTTCAACGGAAATCACCGTGCTTACAGAGTTCCCAGTGCCGTGAAACATTCTGTTAGGGACTGTCACTCGCAACTCTAACGGCGATAAAATATCTGCTGCGACGCCAAGCCTAAAGTTCCCAACATCCGATTACGTGCATCTGAAGCAGGCTGAGAGCTGTTGGAGAAGGCCCTCCGTCGCGCACCGCGCGTGGTTGCGTTTGGGTTCCTCTAAACTTCTTGGGGGCCCCCAACGCTCGGTTCTCCGATTCCAAATATCCACATTACCCGAAATCATTAACGACGGTTTCGCCTCGTACCAGCCTCGCCTTCTATGAGCAGTCATCGGTTTCGAATTGATGCTTGAGAATGCCGGCTTGACTGTAAACATACAAAACACGCTGCATTATAAATTACCATGCCGAGCACCTAATGAGAACTAAATATAGCCTTGTCCGAACCCGCTCGAAGGCGTTAAAAACTCGCGTTCATACCGTTCATACATTGCGGACATGTCTCGAAAAGTAAACATCAGCCGTGCAGAGTACAGGCACTCTGGTACAGGCTACGGCAGTGATCGTTAATCAAATCCGGGGCATGACTATAAAAACATCGTAGGGGAAATAGGCACTGATTTAAGCCAAACTGCAGACCATAACAATACTTTTAAGCATGTGCGGCGAGCAATCTGATCACCGTTCTCGCGTCATTCATTTTACATGCAATACGAGCAGTTTCGCCGCGGTGAGATCATAAGTGAGCGACGCGTTCCCCGTCGCTGTTACAAGGTGTTTGCTTGCACACACATGTCCCGTCCAGAATATTTCATAATGAATTTACAGGTCGATACTTTTCTCGCATCAGTTGCAATCGATCGTCCTTGGCGTTAGCTGGCTGCGTATGTAAGAGCTGTGGGTCGCGATGGTAGCAACTACCTAAACGCGGCAGTGTCGCCGGGAACAAGCGAGTCGCTGATTGCTTGCCCGAATTATTTGGTTTACAGACAACTTTTTTGGTAATTTGCATCAAATCCACAAGGAGCGGGCGAGACGGTGGCCAACAACAAACAACAAAAAAAAAAAAAAAAACAAAACGCACGCTTCCGCATACGCACGGAAATGTGTTTGTAGCAGACGACAACACGATTCGGCGTCCTACAAGTGACGTCGCTCGTAGGTGGCGGCACGGTATGTCCTTGAGGCCAGTACAACAGCGCATCGCTTCCCGGACATAGATGCTCCTAGAAGTATTTATCGATAATTTGACTTCCAAGGACACAAAGGAAGCTTAAGTCGTGCTAGCTCACGGGTTCCGCCGACATATAAACAAATCAAATTATTTTAGTTTTTAAACATTACCGATACGGATCCCCCTAAACATATTCCAGGATTTTCAAAAATTTCCCTTCAAACGAGGTTAACTTAGTAGCATCTGACTGAAAGGCGTTTTAAAAACACCCGCAATGCCTCTTGGACCTCTCAAGCAATCGAATTGTTTTTTGTGCCCAAAATTTACTCATAAAAATGTCGAAACAAATTCAAGGAATTTTGAACATTTGGTTTTAGCGAGCTTTCGTGAGTAAAGTATGGCAAAGAGGCGCTTTCACAACTCTTAAGAAAACCTGCAGGCTCGTAAAATCACTGCTCTGTTTACTGACCGTAAAATTATACATTAGTTTATGCATCTGAAGATTAATGACATGAATACCTGTAATAGACGTCTATATCATTAGAAATTCAACCCTTAACAAAGATATCTGTACCCCGTCTCACTGAACTCTGCATTTGCAAATACCTCAATATCTCTAATCCCGTAAAGTAATAGAATCAATTTTACGTCTAGAAATTACTTGACCGTCTACGTCTTCAAAACAATTTAGGTATTTCAGAATTGTTAAGCCTGTGTTAATAAATACCTCATGTCTGCTAGGCCCGTTTCGATTTAGTACCAAGTTAACGACACAAATGCCTATGAGGCAATTCAGAACTTCGAATATTTCTTCATTGCTTCGCAAAGTTGCCAAAAGCTTTAGGGCCATAAACATCCCGAATAAGTTTTTTTTTACTCTGCACCAATGTGAGCTAAAATTGTGGCATTTTTAGAGACGTCGTCCTTAACCAGATGAAATAAACGTGTATGTGTTGTACACGTGTTCCCACGTATTTCTCAATATCCCCTTCAGGGCCTCGATTACAGGCATCTATGAATATCTTGAAGGTCCTACCTCTCACGTGTTCTTTGCAGCTAACATGAGGTCTGCTAATTTACCATGCCCGCCAAAACAGTGTCGTTGTTGGTGCTTTCGCCACATCTCCCCTTACTAATACAAATATTAACCGGTTCTCTGAACAGCATAACTTATTACTGCCGAAAGCTAACACCAACTACAGTAAGCAAACTGCCCTTTTTTCAGCCATAGCACTCTGGAATTCTTTGCTGTATCGATTAAATCATCGCTTTCTCAACATACATTTTCCAAGTGTTTGAAAACATACCTGCTCGAAATGTACTTAAGTAATTGTCGACCACGCTCTTCCTTTGCAGCCATTGTCGCAGCGCACAGGGCTGAGGTACCGTCAGACTACACGCTGCGGTCACACCGTTCCCCGTTGTGGTGCCTGGAACACCGGCATTGTCTGCATGTTCCGGGCATTGGAAAAAAGGCCGACTTACCACACTGGCTCTCAGCATTTTTCATGCAGTACTGTACGACAACTACATGACCGAGCATATATACACAGACGGTTCTGTGACGTCCTCGAGTTCGGCAGGTGCGGTGGTTATACCATCAGAATCAACCAAGATTCGATTCCGTGTCGCCCATTAACAGCTCACGGCTACTGAATTTGCAGCCATTTGTAAACTCTTCAATACATCTGAACTCTCACCCAAAGAATGGTCATTTTACGACTCCAAAGGCCCTGCAAAGCTTCGACAGCCTGCTACGGTCTTTCACCAATTTAGTACAGAATTCGGATTATTTACCAGTGCTGTCATAAAGTCCTACATTGTATTTAGTGGCGCCAAGTTTCATTTAGTACCAATGTTACGCGATCAATGCCTGAGGCAATCAGAATGAATATTTCTTGAAATTGCTTACGCGTAAAGTTAGCCAAAAGCTTTAGGCCAATAATACATCCCGAATAGAGTCTTCTTATTTATACCTCACCAAGTTTGTGACGCCTCAAACCATTGTGGCTTTTATCCAGACGTCGTCTTCCGTTAGACTGACTCGATCACAGTCTAAACGTGTATGTGTTGTAACGTGTTCACAACGTACTCCTTCTCAATATGCCCCATTAGTGCTCATTACAGCATCTATGAGGCTTGAAGGTCATACTCTCAGTGCTTCGTTTGCAGCTATTACATAGAGCGCTAATTTACATGCCCGCTCAGAAATTGGCAATCAGTTCAAGTTGAGTGACTATTCTGCCACATTCCCCTTCGACTCAAAGGCAAATATTAAGCCCTTCTGGTTTCTGAACACATTTAGCTGTAATTACTGCCCGAAAGGGCTAAATGTGTGCGCACTCGCTCAGCAACTCCCTTTTTTCGCCTGCCATCTCTTTTAATCCCTGAACACCCTTCCCCGTGCCGAGTAGCAATCTCGGCTTCTCACACGGATAACCTCTCGCTTCCTTTCGCTTTTAAATCCTCCTCTCATCTTAAGTAATTCTTAAATCGTTTTTTTTTTGTGTACCTTTTATCTTTTGGTTGTATACTTCTTTCCGCATTTAACTTCAGATTTTTGGCGTTTTTTTTAACTGATGATTCCTTAGATATTTATGGGTTATTGTACTATCACGTGATCCTGATTTCTTGATGATTCCCAATCTGACTATACATTTTGATTTGAATTCCTTGATTATTCGTCTAGTATTGTATACTTCCTAATCTTTGTGCCTCAAACTCGCGCAAAAATATGAAATGTTATGTAAAAGAATTGATTTTCTTCGCCTGACCCTGACGTGCTAATGGTTTTTATTACTTTGTGTGCATTCCGTCCTGCCATTATATTAGCTTTGTCTTGTGAATTTCGAGCCAGGAGGTACCCGTGACAGTTTTTACTTCGGGACCTCCTTCTGTACTAACATCATAACGCATTTTGTAAACCAAACAAACATTTATTGAATAAACCTTGAAACCTTGAGTCCTCTCTTCTGGTCATGTCACTCCGCCGTCACCGTATGGGAGAGCTCCGTGCGCTGCCCAAGAAGGCCGTGCCGCGGCGCTGGCGTTGATCGTAGTTTTTTGTGCCTGCCCTAAGCAGAGCTATAAACCACGAGTATAAAACATAGGTCTCTTAGTCCTTTTTGGTAAGATGACACGTCATGACCCCGCTACAAAGGGGAAACCAATAGCAATCATCATCGATCATCATCATCGGGCAGCCAGGGCAGCTGGGAAACTGAGCGGAGGGGAGTACGCGTCGCGGAGGACCAGACGCTCCCGGCGGTATTAGCGGGGCTCATTCGCTTTACGATCGTGTACCGCGGAAATGGACGGATTACTTTATGAGTACTGTAAAGTGTTCTGTGAACGGTCATGCCGTTAACTTGCTGCGTTCCTGGCTGCCGTTCTAGCTACAGAGCGAACGACGAGAAAACGTTGCTATTTCGCCTTCCTTTCGACGCCGAGCTGCGCACGACATGGAAACGAGCCATTCCCCGGAAAGAAGCTTGCGGATTTGGCATTGAAGGGGTGCATACCGCAGCCGCTGGAACGCTTTCCGCCTTTCATCGTTTGTCTGGTATGGCCAGGATGCCCGTCTAGCCGATAGAGATAATCCCTGCCTGGAAAAGGTTGTCACGCCCTTTTGCGGGAAGCGGCGCCTTTGTTGTCTTGGGTCCGAGCTGCCCCGAGGGTGCCTTGAGACGCCGGCGGAATGCCTTTCTAGTTTGTCGGGGATAATTACCGCATTATAGCGTGCAGAGCGCGGGTGCGTTTTGGCGTTAAGCTCGCTGCGAGGCCATTCGTGAGGCCAGTTATGAATAGAGAAAGGCGCGCCGCCACGTCTAAGGAAGTTGTACAGTTTAAGGTACCTGAGGGTCGCCGTGACGATGGACATCTGTGACGAGGGAGTGACAGCTCTATTTGTAGTGCTCGCGCCGGGTTGACAAACACCGAAATTTCGCGGCCTTTGAGCATAGTTTAGGCCACTGACGGACTCTGACAATACTTTAGAGAGGCCGCCCGAGGGTCGATGGACAGCGCTCCGACTTGCTTTTAGTTGACTGGTTTTTACTAGTGGTGTGCTCGTGTTTTGATGAATACCTTGGAGTTTATGAGAGAGAGTAAGAGTGGGTATCCGGGGATTGTTGGTGTACAAACCTTTGGTTGTTGCTGATGTGGTCAATCAGCGGCCTCTTGTGTGCTAGTTAGCTGCGAGAATCAATAAAAATATTTGAAAGGCCGTTTCGTTATTTACTTTGAATCCCACATACCCACCTTGTTTCTGACGACATCAACAACTACTGGCACTAGCGAGAACTTGTTCCACGGTATTAAATAATTTCAGAAATTTACCAGGCTTTTAAAAAGCACATGCACTGAGAACTCACCGCACCCCTTGTTCGCGACGAAGGAAATCATTTAGAAGCTAAGTCCGTGGAAGCTGAAAAAAAGTACCAGGGCCATCCCTACTAACGTGAAACCTGGGGAGGGGCGAAGCATGCAGTGTATAAGTGTATTCTTGGCGCCTTGGGTAGAGGTATACAGCTTTGCTTAAAAGTCTCTTGTCTTTGAAGCATGAAGCTCTCTAGCGCGAGGCGTAAACGAGTGCCCCGGTGTTTTTTAGTACGCGTCACGAATTGCTCCAGCGCGAGGCGTAAACGAGTGTCCCGGTGGTTTTTTTAGTACGCGTCACGAATCGCTCCAGTGCGAGGCGTAAACGAGTGTCCCGGTGTTTTAGTACCGTGACTACATGAGACGAACGACGATTACGACGACGACAGGAGACGCACAGCAGCCCCAGCCCCTGACGGGCTTCGCTCCTAAAAAATGTTTGGGACCTCAGCGCCTATGGATTCAAGCACAGAGCCCGTTGACCAAGCCACTAAGGCTGTCACGTGCGGGAATTTCACTTCGCATTGAAGAGCACTGTTTCCAGAGCTTCCATATCTGTGCTCTGCAGTCGTGCTTTGGAATCAATTTTTAAGGTTTAGAGCCATAGCTGGGCAAGGCTAATACCCCTGTCAAACGTGCCTATTTAAGTGCACTTCCGCCCAGTGCACTCGGGCTTCCCAAGTGACACTTCGGCTGCACGCTGCTAAACGATGAAATAAAGTGCCCTTGGCCGTGACGTCAGTGACGATAGCCGGCGTTAATATTACGCAAAATTACTTGAAATTCCCCCTCTTTATCACGTGAGAAATAATGTAAAAAATTTTCTGCGTTTGCATTGTTTAAAAATGCAATCGGCGACTCGCGCAAGACCACAAAAAACAGTCGGGACGGCGACTAAACAACGGCGCTGATATCTTCACTGTTATTCACTGCGCAGTAAATGACATCATCATTACTGTTTGGGGGAAATTATCTCAAAGCGTGGAATACAACAGAAATATGCTGATGCAGGAACACAATCACAGGGCCACAAGAAACCACCTACGAGAACGCCGCAGAGAACGGCTGCAATGGAGCAAAACCCCACCAGGCGGCGCTGGCACGTTGTTGAGAGAGAGGTCATTTTCTTATTTATCATCCCTGCTTCAAGTTTTGTAAACGTAAATAAGCAATATATCTATGATTAACTTTTAACGTTACTTATTGCCATCTAAACGCTCGCGGTATTAGGTTAATTTTTCCGATTTTCGGGCTTCTGTTCACGAGATTACTCACTCGGCGAGCTGGCCCCGGTAAAGTGTGTTGGGGAGCACACTCAGCTTAAAGTTCGTTCCTTGTAAAGTGTCATTCGCGTTTGCCGTTTAGCTGCTCCCGAATGACATTTTAACTGAGTGCACTCTGTGGAAGTGCACTTAAATAGGCACGTTTGACAGGGGTATAAGAGAAACGCAGCAGTCAAGGGTCGCTGAAGAATGTGAATCATCACGGAACTTGACTCGCGCTAAATCTCCTATGTATGCCTACGGCTGAAAAATTTCTTAAAGTCAAATCCGGACATCCGTCGATCGTTTTGTGGGGGCGTTCCGCCTTATACGATTCCCCCGTTTTGAAGCAACCTTGAGGGCACAACTACCAACACCGCGTTTCTTTTAAGAAAAAGTTTCGCCAAAAGCGGCTGCACGTTCTACTTGCGCAGCGCGCCCCCACATACGGGGGACGCCGTGGCCGCTGCAGAATGCCCTCCGATCGGCGGTGGCGCCCCTTGCGGTTGCCTCTGTCTACAACCGAAACTTCGCCGGGAGTTTGATGACCAGAAAAGCAAATGCTCTCACATCACTTACACAGTCCGTATCTCTATCGAATAGATTTTCTGCCACAAAGCTAAGTAAGACAAATGCCTATAGAAACTAATTCCAGGATTTATATCGATTTCCCCACTAGTAAGTTTCATCATACGATCTGGTTTTTGCAGAAACAGCGGTGCAACCTGAAGTGCGGTGTTTAGACTGAACATTTTAAGCGTGCATTGTTCTCGTGATGTAGAGGCGCACCAAGACAGAAGTTCCTTTCAAATTTTGGCACTAAGAATTTCCAGCAAGGAAAACGGGTTTTACACCTAACTCTTGTGTTTCGGTTTCCACATATCATGTGCGCCACGAAAATCACGTAGATCGGAAACTTCCGTCTCAAAAGCTAGTGTTTCCTGTTGCCCACTTCAAAGGATCCTGCAGTGACGTGTTGGCCGGCATTTTTCCCGTCCAGACACGAGCACCTTGAAGAGCTTCTCCGGTGGTGAAGGGGGGGGGGGGGGGGGGAGGGATGTTGTATTTTTCACAACGGAAGGTACAACCAACCCTGCACAACGACACGGTATTGCAGATGCTTTTCGAAAACTGCGATGATTCCGCCCACTTCACAGCACACCCTCACGGTACAAGAATTCCTTCCAGGTAAGGAACAAAGCCCCGCGAATCCTTCGCACTCGAGGGGCCAAGAAAAAAGGGGAAGGAGGAAATGGACATGAGAACGCGTCAGGTCTGTCCACTCGTCTGCAGGAACAGGTGATGCAACAGTGCATACGTCCTAACACTCGGGGGGGCGGCAAAGAGGAGGCGGTCGAGTGAAAGTGAAATGTGTGAAATTCTCTGAACGAAAGTCGCCGAGAGGCAAGGGCAGCGAAAGACGAGCAGCGGGTGGGCAGAGAGAGAGAGAGAGAGAGAGAGAGAGAGAGAGAGAGAGAGAGAGAGAGGAGAGAGAGAGAGAGAGAGAGAGAGAGAGAGAGAGAGAGAGAGAGACGAGAGAGGAGAAACAGGGGGGGGGGGGCGCGACAGGCATTGTCTAATCGCGACACAGAAAACTCCGCATGCACGCAAAGCCCGCAAACGCACTCGGTGAAACCTTTACGCAATTTCCCGCGAAATCTATACCGCAGAAGTGCGGGGAATTTTCCCCGAGAAGAGAGGAAGGACATTTGTTATGCAAATCTCTCGCCAGCAAGACGAGCAATGACGGGAGACACTTCTAGGGCGGCACGACCCAGGAGCGAATCAGGGGTCCTCCTCGGACGGTAACAAGTTTAAACGCGCGCCGAACACGTTTGCGCACTCTCGACGCAATCGCGAAAATAACAGGCGCATTGTTATCGCCTCACCTCTGCGCTATCGCCGATCGCTCACGAGGCGGCTCCCTCTTTCTCACGGCCGTTTCCGAGAAAGGCCGATTGCGGCGGCCGTTGGACGGGCCTCCGCGTCGCCACCGCCGAGTGGCCAGGCCGCCGCGATCGCCGCCTATCAATCGACTCTGCCGAGAGGCACTGCCAACCCCCCTCGGCCCTCTCGCTGGAGTGCCGCTATCGGGCATTCAATCCTGCGACACACTGCCCTTCATAACAAAAGGGTCTTCGCACAAGCTTGCCAGCATTCGGGCGGCCTTGACTCACATCCTTTCTTTGGAGTCAACACGGCAAGCGACAACACTTCTGGCGAAAAAGTCGGAGCGATAAAGAGGAGAGGAACCTGTCCGCGGTGAGAGGCGCCGTGTTGCAAGGAATAAAGAGCGAGGGGCGCCATTGCCTCAACCGGCCCCGCTTTGTACCGAAGATGAGCTCGAACGGCTCCTAGACCAGAGAAAACAAGATTGACCTCGAAAAAAAATAGAAAAACGAAATGAAGAAACGGGATTTGGAATCATTGCGCAATTACGTCCCTCGGCCGTGGTCTTGGACGATCAAGCTTCTGCACGCCCGCCAGTCTCTTGGGAAACGTGTTGTGCCGACCCTGTAACGTGTGCTGCCAGCATCTTCTCGTAGCCTTCCCCCACCCTCTTTCTCTCTTCTGGCTTCCGTGCATTGTTTTGGCCGCGTCTGTTTTGTCGCAGTCCCCGCGCATCTCGTGCAGTGAGTGTAGGTTAAAAAAAAGTTGGTGCAGATTGGTGACTGTTGGGCTCGCAAGATGTGCTCTCGCCGTCACTTTTTCCCCCCCTTTCTGCTTTTACAAGCCACAAAAGCGGCACCCCTGTCCAGCTTTGAAACTCGGCAAATGGTTGCGGAGTTTGGTGATAGCATCGCTGGGCCTGGCTCTCGCCCTGCAGTTCTTCGATGTGGACGGAAATACAAAGGCCAAACTCATCTAATGATGGGTCGGTGTCATCCACATCATCGACTATCGGGGTGTGGATGCCGTCATCACGCGCCATCATCAGTACCATGCTCAGCCAGAGAACGTCAACTACGGCTACAGAACTTGCAGCTCTGCGGGTGGCGTTCGCTCATTTCATCAAGCAGCCCGCACGAGAGTGAACTATTTGCACAGACTCCAGGGTTGCACTCCAATGTCTAGTGTCATTGCCAAAAGACCATGATTGTGTTTTACATGTTTACATGCATGGCCTACATCTCCAAGCTCCACAAGCGCACCATCACATAGCAGTCCAGTGGATTCCTGACCATTGTGGGATAACTGGCGATGGGAAGGCGCACATTGGTGCATTCATTGCGCGTAACCATCGCGCATCGGCAATATACATACCATTCTCCAGGAAAGATGCCTCTGTCCTTGCATCTAGCGTAGCATGGAACATGCAGCGAGCAGCCTGGCATGACGTATCACGTGATTACACACCGATATCTTCCATTTATGAAACTTCAAATTTAAAATGCCACCTGGGCTCTCCAAGCTGGTAGAAGCAATTCTACATCACATGCATCTGAATGTAGCGTACAAGCAACTTCCTCTTTAAGTTGAAACGAACTATGTCGCCACTCTGCCTACACTGCGATGTGCAAGGAAACCTCCAGCACCTGCTCTGTGAATTTTCTTGGTTAAGGGCACAAAATGTGTCCTCGTAGTGTTTTTTGGACTGTCCCTTTCCGTGGATATTCAACTAAAGAACATTTTTGGTCCGTGGATATGTCCCGAAATGTGCTTTACGGGCTGCCAAAGCTCTGATCATGTACAGCACACAGGTCTAGACCAGTATCGGTAATGACTCAACGCCTCTCTGCGGATCAACAGCTTCAACATCATCCCCGTCATCTTTATCACGTCATCATCTGGAGTAGCAAGTTAGGCATTTTAGCCCGTCTAACATAGCCAGATTTCATTAAAGATCGTTCTCTCTCTCTCTCTCTCTCTCTCTCTCTCTCTCTCTCTCTCTCTCTCTCTCTCTCTCTCTCTCTCTCTCTCTCTCTGGGCCTCTGCCTGTTTTTTACGCCAGAAAAAAGGTAGACTAATAGCTAAATTTATGGTGTGAAGACTGCACATAACTTTGCTTCTGAAAGTATTCCGTTAACGTTGGTTGCTACTTTGCATGAATATATATGCATGCCGGGAAGAA
The DNA here is from genome assembly GCA_013339765.2 of Haemaphysalis longicornis. Lineage (NCBI taxonomy): Eukaryota > Metazoa > Arthropoda > Arachnida > Ixodida > Ixodidae > Haemaphysalis > Haemaphysalis longicornis. The sequence goes on along the minus strand of CM023451.1, from coordinate 161,560,559 downwards.
AATTTACCGATATCGGCTCAGCTGCTACGCCAACGCAATACCCCTCACGTCTATATCCTGGAGATGTTGTTGGGACGTAAATTTGGAACGTGTTCGACACTTAGCTCATTGAACTTATGGCAGCTGGCGAGTGTTCCTTCTGCGCGAAGCGACTTACTTTATGGCTGGGCACGACTCCGATCGGCAAACACCTAAGCAATGAGCGTAGAATCGCAAGAAATCACACTCGACTGCGAAGCTTGTCACTCCAGCCCAGCGATATAAATGAAGGGCGCGGTGCACGTAAACACTGGAATGCTGAAACATACACAGCGACATTCCGTTACAGCGACCATGTAACAGAGCATCTCGATGCATGACGGGTCAAAGCAGCGCTGCTTTGCAGGCAGTTGAGCTCCCTGGAACACGAACTGTTGTCTTTTGTAGCGTGAGCTACACTGGCTGAGGTTGAGCAGTTTCGCGTGGCTCCTGGATAGCCGCGCTGCGCATGCGCGAGGAGCAGTGACGTCTCACGGCGCACAGCCGGCGCGCCAGAGCCGCAGCCGCCGCGACTGGATTGGATTGGATTGGTAGTCATTTTATCAGCAGTTGGCATGATAATTAGCTGATCTTAGACAACCAAGAAACCCAAGAATAACCAGCTTAACCTTAGCTCACGCTACGTATATCTTGGCATAGCCGAGCTAAGCCACTGCTGATTTTTTGTTTGCTAATAATGTGAGCTGCCAAAATTCAACTTAAATATACTACCAAGCAATACGGCGCGTAGTGGCTGAAACGTTCTCGGAGTTCGCCCTCCAGACCCCCAGCCGTTGTAGCGCGCGACGTTTGACGCATGCTATAAATTATTCCGGAGCTATCCGGTACGCTGCGCGCATATATAGTACAGACATGGCATTCTACGGGTTTACACCTCAAATTTTTCACCGAACCTAAACTGAAAGTTTGTTGAGAGGAGTGTGCGCACGCCCTTCGCCAGATCAGCCCAATGTGAGTTGTGTGAATTGTGTAACAGCAAGCGCGGCTCATGAGCCCAGCTTCAGCCGCGCTCCGTAACGAAGCTCCTCAATCTTCCACCCAGCCTTGCGCAGCGGGGGGCGCCAGGTGCGGCCTCACCAGTTGTGCAACGGATGCAATATCGACACGGCTACGCGTGGTGGAGCTGCGCTGTTTACTAAAAGCCCCGCCAAACATTCGCGCAGCCCCAGGGGTGTGCCGCTGCGTCGCAAAGACGACGAGACGACGCGGTGGGCGGCTCTTATCGCTGCGAGCGTACAAGCGTTGAGCAACCGCGTTGCCCCTGGCCGGCGACAGAGTACAACGATCCCGGCCCGGAACCTTGAACGATGTTCAAGTTCGCACGCTGCCGCACGCACAAGCCTTGGCGTTTCCTGGACCGGAGCCATGAAGCGCCGCGTCGGCGGTACGCGCCATGTGCGCCGAGCCGCCGCGCTCAGGCGGCGCTGGCTGGACTGCGCCACGAGGCCAAGCGAATCCCGCCTCTGCTTCGTCGAGGGGTCACAGCCGGGTTGCGCTATGTGGCCTTTCCTCTTCGCTAATGCGCCGCCGGTCGGGAACTGCGACCTTGTTCTCCCGGCTTTGGGTGAGAGCTGCATCATACCTTGCCATGGTATGCACGTCGGTCGTCGTTGAACACCCCTGCATACTGCCCCGGGATATCTCCTTATCTGAGGGTGGCTGAAGGAGACGACCAAACGAAAGGAATGTTCGCGCAACCTTCCAACATTATTGCGCAAGAACACCAGAACATGCATGGTATGAAGCCTTGCTCAGGTGCTCGCGAAAGGTGGGCAAAGGGGTGCGAATTGCGTCGATGTGGTCAAGATTTCAACGCGATTTTACTTAGACGGGCTTGTATAGCGGCTTTGTATTCCCTGTTTCTCAAACACAGAAAATACACTTTCAGTCAGTATACGCCGTCGCGTCGGGTCTCCAAATCCCTCAGGCTGCCTTTCTTACTTCGCGTGGCGTTGCCTTTAATTTAAACATACTGAAAAAGAACGCCGTATATACGTGATGAAATCCTCATGTTGTGCAGGAACATGGTCGTCACAAATAACCGAAAGACCGTGGTACACGTTCACGTTGTTCACGGTAGCGTTGGTTCACGGTGGCTTTCGTGAAACCATTTGTAAAACGGCGGAAAACAAACCACGTGCGCCCCATGTCACACCAAACAGCTATTGCGCGCCACTAGTCCAAGCATTTTTTCTGTATATTTTCTGTTGAATTCATAATTCAGTGTTTTGAACAGGCCTTGTTAAAAAAAATGACGCTTAGCTGTATGCACGCTTTGCGACGAACGAGGGTAATCGCCGGCCTAAGATACCCAGTTTCTGCGAACTCTGCAGTTTTCCGCCGACCTGAAGTGCCCATTGGATGCGAAGCATCATGTGGGTGAAGGAGAAGGGGATGAGGGTAAACGACGCAAGGTAACCTTAGCGTTTAGACTAAGAACCTCTCAAGCAACGTCGAAATTACATGGTGTATTATGTACATTATGGTGCGGGGTACTGCTTGACGGCATCAGTTCTCAAACTGTCCCGTTAGGCTTAACATGCACGTCTTCACCTTCCTCTGCTGCTCCGGCATTTCGGATGGTTAGATTTGAAGGAGTTCGGCCTGTCCCACCCCTTTGCGGCGGAAGCATGTTTGGCTGGTTGCCTGTAATTGCAACCAGCCAAACTGCTAGCGCATCAACCAGCCGAACAGATCGGCAGGTTGTATTGTAATTATATCAAAGACGATCGCCTATCTTGGGCTATTTAAACGAAGAAATTTTGGTCTGTCTATATGTCTGTTTGTCTGTCTGTCTGTGACTCGATTCAGCCACCCGGACAAAGTGAAACGAAAGCTGCGCAATAGTCTTATATACTCACAGCGAAATTTAAACGTCTAAATCCGGTGTCAGTGTTCGTACTTGTCAACATTGTTGAACAAGAACAAGAAATTACACAAATAAACGGCTGCAAATCAACACATAAGTGATATTTGCAGTGTTCCTTTATTAAACCATTCATGGATGCTTGGTTTTTGCGATATGAAATACTATATATACATCAACGGCAGAAAACCGTCACCTGCTGTGACCAGCGATACCTCCTGGCGGTATTTAAGAAATCAAACAGCAGTATCAATGAAAGGTTCCACTAGATGGGATCCACGTTCCGCTTGGAACGCTCGTGCAGTAGGACATCATGGTTCTATAAATGTTGTAGTAGGGTGCCCCAATTCACGCGCGTCTCCGCCGTACGGCAGCGCTGGCATCGAGACACCCGACTTGAAGCAGTGGAACGCGGTAAAATTAAATTGTCTTCAGCAAACCTCTATAGCGTGTTATCTTAGGAGGAACGAGACGGGAGAGGAACAGAATGAGAGGTGAGCGGGAAAGAAGAGGGAGGAGTTTACTTGGCAGGGGCGCCAGTCGACTATCGTCTTTCGGCGGCATTTGCAACGATAGGAGCAGATACGCGGCCATTTTTTATGATGCAACCAGCTGAACTGCTGGTGCATCAACCAGCCCTGGTTGTGTTTATAATAAAGCAGAGCAGCCTGGCTGGCTGTATTTATGATACAACCAGCCGAACTGATGTTGTATCAGAGGGAAAAGACGTTGGTATGCGATGGCCTGACATAGGCCGAACAACACGTTTTCTGATCCAACGTCGTCAACCGCCACTCGCAGATTCATGTACAATTATTTTGACGTTGCTTGACGCGTTGTTAGTCGCAACGTCAAAATAACGCGTTGTTAGTTTAATCATAACTTTAAGCCTACAAAGGTCTCTTATAGTCATACTTACGCAGAGTAGGAAAAAGACGCGTGTGTTTCGTTACATTATGCGCACGTGACACTCAACTCAGCGGCACAAAACTCAGCGACGCTAAACTCGGCGACTTGTCTCAGCGATGTTCTCGACTTCCGACATCAAAAGAGAAAGATAGGCGCCCTCGTAGCTTTTTTTTTTTTTTTTTGCTCTCAAACTTTAAGAAAACGACTTTTTGAAGTCGGTGAATTTTTTTAACAGGGTGGCAAGTTGGGCGAGTTGGTGTTGATTCATCTTGAAAATGGGCGCGGAAAGACGTTGACTAAGCGCGTCGTCCTGTGTATTTCTCTTCTTAGTCAACGTCTTTCCGCGCCAATTTTCAAGATGAATTTTTTTAACGGACTGTTTTTGTGGGTGGCCTCATTCGACTTCATGTCTTATCGCGTTATCACACATGCACTTTTTATATTTTGTTCTTTCGTTTGTTGCGCATTCGTGGCCAGTTTGATAGGCTTATCGGACCCTCTGCTTTCTTGACCACTCCCCTTGAGCGGGTAATGCTATATGTTTCTTTAGGGCCACTGTATACGTATCCGCTTGTAAAAATATTGATATTGTTGGGCATTTATTTTTATTTCTCGAATTCTGGCGGTGTAATATCTGTCAGAGCTCTTTCCTTCTATAAGTTTCTATAACTGTTATCTCGACCTTTGTCTCTCAATGGTGCCAGATTGAAAGGGGAGTAGACAATCAATCAATCAATCAATCAATCAATCAATCAATCAATCAATCAATCAATCAATCAATCAATCAATCAATCAATCAATCAATCAATCAATCAATCAATCAATCAATCAATCAATCAATCAATAGTTCATTAATGTGATGTGCCGATGGATAGTCGACGGACATCTGTACTAGCGCTCGAATAAAAAAAATATCCTTAGCCATTCCACTCAGTAAAGGTTTGATTGATTATCCAGTTTAACGCGCTGACGCAACGCAGGTGATGAGGCGCGCCGTAGTGGAGGGCTCCGGATAAATTTTGACCACCTGGGGATCTTTAACGTGCGCCGAAATCTCGTACACACGGGAGTTTTTGCTTTTCGCCTACATCAGAAAAGCGGCCGCCGCGTCCGGGAATCGAACCCGCGTCCTTAATTTTTGTCAGTCAGCACAACGCCTTAGCCACTGAGCCACCGCGGCGGTTCACTCGGTGAAGGTGGATGACCGGCGAAGCTGAGGTGACACCCAAACTGCCTCTCTAAGGGTTTCTCTTGAATTTAGGCTACACCCGAGTAAAGTTTTTTTTTATTTTAGGAGCATGGTACTGGGTATTTGTGATGAGTTCTTCAGCCGCGTGATCTTGGTCGTGTTGCCCTATACTTGCCGCATGAGTGTGGTGTTTTCTGCACAATCTTCAGTGGTGTTTGCTGCCGCGGGTGACGATTACACGATTGCATTCTTGTATCTGTTTCTGCTGTCGGTCTCCGTAGGCGCGTTGCTCCTCGGGAGTCAAGACTACATACGCGGCCCCTCTCCAGCCGGGTCCCCGCCCTCGAGTACGACGGCAGGAGACTTCAAAATAAAAATGACAACCTGTCGATTTAAAGCAAGTTCAAGGCCCTATAAAGGTATGAAAACAGACAGCACAGACAGACAGACAACAAGACAAGACAGACAGACAGACAGACAAGACAGACAGACAGACAGACAGGACAGACAGACAGACAGACAGACAGACAGACAGACAGACAGACAGACAGACAGACAGACAGACAGACAGACAGACAGACAGACAGACAGACAGACAGACAACAAACAAGCAAGCAAGCAAGCAAGCAAACAAACGCGCACCCAATAACGCCTGGCGCTAAAGAACGCCTCGCGCTTCAGAGAGTCCGGGAGCTTCGGGAGCTTTTGTTCGCGGCCATGAAAAGTCCACGGAACTGCAACCATGAATAGCTTAGATGTAAAACCGAGTAACAAAACATCTCTGAAGCCTGAGCGTGTACTATACGAAGCTTACCACAATGTTACGTATACCCAAAGATTAACACGTACCGGCAGAGGTTTAATGAAAATGCTTTTAAAACGGCTAATAAACTCAGCCACTTCACTCGGTCAATGAGTTAAATAAATAAGCAAACACCCTAGTGGGGTCTACAGCAAGAAATCATTGGGCGTAGTTATAAAGCCTGTGGGAGTACTTTGAAGCAGCGGCTAGGATATATGCGGAGGCGCTGAAATCATCAGCGACTGTAGTTAAAATAATGAAAGTGCAGTCAACAGAATGCATATATCAAAATTACGGCTGAACAAAACAAAGGTAACTTAACAATGACAATTGCTGCGTGCGGCATGTGATAGCAGGCGGCACTTTCAAATGCGGTGCATCTAAAAATGCGCGAGCCTTCCAACATTTAATACCTGCAGCTTCCCGGCCTTTGTTTTCTAAGACAAAGTTGGTTTATACGCAACCGCATTATTTCAGGTCCGGGATAAAGGTAGAATGGCTTACTCGCCGAACAAGGTAATTCTTAACAGGCCTATTATGCACTCTTAATAAAAAATTGGCCGCGTATCTGCTCATTTCGTTGAAAATTTCGTCAAAAGACGATAGTCTTTGTCGACATTTGCCAAGGAAATGCCTCCCTTTGCTTTCCCGCTCACCTCTCATGCTGTTCCAGTACCGTCGCGCTCATTCCAAGGTAAACACACTAAAGGTTTGCGCAAGGCGATTTGAATTTACCAGTTACACTGCTACAGGCTGGGTTCCTCGATGCCAGCGCTGCAGTACGGCGGAGACGCGCGTGAATGGAGGCGGCCGACTAGAAGGTTTATAGAGCCGCGTGGCCGTGCTCCACGTGCGTTCCAAGCAGAACGTGGAACCTAGCTAGTGGAACCTTTCGTGGCTGTTGCCGCGTGATTTTTTATATGCCGCCAGGTGGCGGCGGTTTTCTCCAGTAGATGTAGAATATCATTTGTTATAGAAAAACCAAGCATCCATAAATTTTTTGATGAAGGAACACTGTAAATATTCCTTGCGTACTAATTTCTTGTCTTATATTTGTGTAATGTCTTGTTCTTGTTCAATAAAGTTGACAAGTATGAACATATAAACCGGGCTTAGACGTTTACATGTGGCTGTGAGTATATAGACTATTGCGCAATGTCAATTTCACTTTGGCCGGTTGGCTGAATCGCGTCACAGACAGACAGACATACAGACAGACCAAAATTTCTGAGTTTAAGTAGCCCAAGAAAGACTATCGTCTTTAAAAAGGTCCTAAAAGGGTAGTTAGTGACAGCCGTATTTGCTTACTACCTTACTACCCCTCGGTAAGGTACGTAGGCTCTGCCACTAGCAACTGCATGGTTAGGAAATTCACTGGGTGTAGGAAGTAGTACAAACAAGATTAAGGTCGTGCTTATGATTAGGTTATGCATGGCTAGTTAGTAAACGCATGTAGCTCAGAATGGTGTTATCGCTACGAATTTACTAGTGAAGGTAGTAGTGCTTACTGTCCGCTTCAGGTAGTAACCCTGACTAGTGCTGTAAACTTACTACCTCCACTTACTAAGCACCTAATGTATACTGGGACAAGTAACTTGTTAGTGTTGTGTTAGTGAATGCCACAACCTTTTTTTAAAAGTGTAATCGAAATATTTATCCAATGCGCTAGCTTGGCAGGAGAGAAAAATTGTATAGAAATATTTCAGATGGATTTTTTTTATCGTTGCCCGAACGTCGCCCTCGTATGCAATTTCATGTCAATGCAGTTCTTGCAACCATCGCTTCATCGCGAGCAGATTGTAGTTTTCGAAAGCATTGTTGCGTCACCGGCAAGAGTACATTACTATCACCTGGTACGAAGTATCGTGCAGAGGAAAGGCGTGGGAAGTTTGTTATCATACGGCGTCACCAATATCTAAACCGCTTCATCGGCATTTCGGGAAATGATGTGGTTGATACAGTGTCGTTGGCTGTTAAGCATTAGATATGGGTTCCAGAGAATCAGTTCAGCGAACTCACGCCCTACGTATAATCTCAAAACGCTCAATGACGGGCTGACCTCGCAATTCTACGGGATTACATCTACGCTTGTAACAAGCGTATACATGCTTGTAAAAAAAATAAAAAAAAACATCAGGGAAGCTTGCTCTAATACGTAACAATTGAATGGCGAAGCTGTTTTAGGTGAACATTTCCGGACACATATTTAGGCTTAAGTATTATTGTTTATTTGCATAACTGTGGTGCTGAAATCTTCGTCATATTTATCGAAGAGGTCGTCGTCCTCTTCGCGGAGAGTGGGGGATGCAAAGTCATGCTTAGCATCGTAGACTTCCACCAGCTGTCGTCATCGTATCGAGGCAGCGGTGGCGGAATCTGCAAGCCGTCTCGGGAAGGATTCGCACACTACTCGTAGCCATGTCTACAATTATCTATGATGGCTTCTAGAGAATGCGGCTGCCGCGGTGACCTCCTCCAAGGAGGGTGTCTTGTGAACTTTAGCATTAGCGCTGGAGATTTTTATCTGCTTTGTTTTTAGATGCGTATCCCAAGTATCCCAAGAGTATCCCAAGCTGTGCTTCTTGAGAAACCCACGGCTCCAATGACAAACACAGTTCTGATTGTATGGTGGATTGTATGGTGTCTTTCGGTATCTGGCGCGTCTACGTACCCCTGGAATGTACAGAAATGAAAGACAGGTGGATTGTATGCTGTCTTTCGGCACGTGGCGCGACTGGCCCTCCTTGAATGTACAAACTGTAAAGACAGACGGCGGATCTCGTTGTGTCTTTCGGTGCGTGGGCCAGCTCGCCCCATGTGAAGGCTCAAAATTGATCGGTTATGGCGTTTAACACGCCTACGCTACACGGGCGTTGAGTTACGCCGTAGTGGAGGGCTCCGGTTTAATTTTGCCCACATGGAAATCTTTAACGTGCACCTAAATCTCGAACACCCGGGCGTTTTCGCTTGTCGCCTCCATCAGAAAAGCGCTGCGGCCAGTAATCGAACTCGGGTCCTTGGGCTCAGCAGCCCATCGCCTTAGCGACTGAGCCACCACGGCGGGTTGAAGGGACAAAATTCAAAGGCGGACAGTCTTGGTGGTGCCTTACAAAGCCCATGGGCTTCATGTAGCGTTTCCGCCCTTGGTGCGCGTTGCCAGGTTGTAGGGTATAAACTAGCTGGGGTCGCATTGTTGACGACGTACACCCAAGATTACGATGCCATTACAGAAGCGGAACGAATCATGTACAACAAAAGGAATGCACCCGAGAACGATTATACAGACACAACAATAATACAGAGCGGACACAGAGGTTCGCCCCTGACAGCCTCCTGCGCTGTGCATTTGGGTAGTCAGGGGTTTCCAGAAACGTGGTATAAAGCCATACTGGAGCTTTATTTTTTTGTGTGTTTCAGCTTTTCTTCCTACGGCAGTCACAATTTCCTTGCGTTCACAGTAAACGAGCCACTTAAGAACACCGGTTTCTGGGAAGTAAACGAACACCAAAACTAACACAAAAACAACATGGCACGTGTGATTCTACGTTTTGTGATGGTAGATTCTCAGCTGAATATCATAACCACGAATTAGGAGTTGTCGGCCCTTGCTGAAGAGTGCGTAATGTTCATTAAAACTTAAGTATATGGAGTATACTTATCCAACTCCTGGGCCATATACATGGCGACGAAGTTCCAAATCGGCGGTCGCTGCCAGTACAGTTCTTTGTTTTTATTTCAAGCATCCTCGTTCTTGGTGCGCAACCAAGAAAACAGCGGTACATTTCACCGTACGGCAAAGAAACGTTACATAAATAAACGTCCAGTCTCCTTTCTCTCTGCGGATCTGCAATGCGCCTCTTGAGTCCCAGACAAGAGAACAGCACTGCAGCACAGGAAGAACTTACATGACGGGCGGCGTCTTCCTTCTCTAAACGCTTTGAGCGGGAAACGGAAATCTTCCACTGGGGACCCGTCAAACAAGCAGGCGGCGGGCGAGACCTTTCGCTTTCATGCACGCCCCAGTGACGTTCCCCCGCACAACACGGCGGTCGCAAAACGGTGTTAGCCGCGCGGCGGAGGGGAACGTGGTGGCAGCCGCTGACGTCAGCGCACGGGTCGGCCACGGAAGGTCTTCGCGGGGAGCCCACCTGCGCACGGCTCCGAAGACCTCGCACTGTTCCTTTCAGCACGGCGGTGCCAACGACCTGCGCGACGGGAGCGAAGGAATCGGGGCCACGTCAAAGGAGGGTCGCGCCCTTTGCGAACGGGAGGCCGTTTACAGGACGGGTACAACGCTCGCATACCGCTGCGCGGTGCATTGCTCGTCGTAGGCCGTGTTTGTCAAACACGCCGGTGCCTCGAGAGAGTTGCTGCGACGGCAAGATTGTGGAGCCCTTTGTTCCGTTCCAGGAAACCCCCACGGCCGCAAAGCGCCGTTGCCCCGATAAGAAGCCATTAATCTGAAATCGCGGCGACCAGAGATAACGGGAGAAGAAGGTCTTTAGCGGAACGCTGGGTCACTGTCCTCATGCGCCGTAGTATACGACGTAGTTCCCCTCCTGGGGAGTCGCGCTTATCGCGCCGAGATTTCCATGCAAACAGGTGTTTTCGATTCAAATTCTCGGAAGCAGCGTATACTGACCGGTTATCGCGCGCGCGCCACTACACTCTGGGGGGAGAACAGAAGCGCGCGCGCAGGGACGGCGTTGAACCCTTCGACGATAAGGGTTTCCGAGAAAGCTCTTCCTGGGCAGTATCGGCACGACGAGCAATCCGCCGCATGTGTGTACACTGCAAGGTGATACCGCTGCGGTTGCTGACTGCGGCCGCCGCCGCCGCTGCTGAAGTCCCGCTTACGCCGCGTTTCTCGCCTTCCGAGAAATCTGGCGGCCGACTCCGAAACAGAATTGGGCAACTCGCGCTTCGCTCGCGAACCAGATGCACCACGCAGAGGATGACTGGTGCCGGAGGCGTCGTGAGGTGTGGCTGGGCTTGCACCGTTCAGCATGCGCAATTGTAGTACATCCCTCTCACCTCTGCTCCCGGTATCCTCATTGGCATTCTGGAGCTGCGGAGATGCCCGCTTGTTGACTGGGGGATGCTGGAGCGGAGCAGCGCTTCTGTCACGCCTTCCGGCTGTCGGACGTGCGCGGTGGCTCCTTACCAATAACAGGTTACTTGCGCAAGCGCTGCCTACACGCTTATTTTCCCGCTTTTCTAGGACGGATGAATATTGTATTCTCTTATTGTACGAGGCCAGGGGGGATTACTCTCCGCACGTGATAGTCGTCGTCTTCGGTGGAAACACTTGTTTTGCGGAAAACTGACTCAACAACATTAGAAGAATCACCACGTCCGAAATCGTCCCGGAGCGGTTTAAGGAGAACCCACAAGGCCTATTCCTTACTTAGAGCCAACAAGGAACAATGTTCTGTTGATAGCGAATGTATTACACACCTAATCCGTGGGGAGAGGGGGAGAAGTGGTCGTGCCATAAACAGCAGTGACGCGCACCCCCCATGGAGGTATACCAAGAGAGAGACCTTGTCGCAGCCGTCAGCACGCACAACCGCTGTTATTGTCCCCGCCATCTTTGTCGACAGAAGGGATGGGACGTAAACAAAAGTAATTGCATCATGAATGCCACTTGACGAAATGATCGTGCAGCCTACATGTAGATGTCCGCGGCTTCGTAATCGATATGTCGCTGTCCAGCTCGCGACCGAATGCGTTTGCGCCCATCGGGGTTATTTCTATGCCACAACAAATTACGCAGCAAGGTCACCGGCTTGAAAAGCGTCCGTCAAAAATGAAAAAGGGGATTAAAATACTGACATCGTCAACAATAACGTCATTGAAACAAGAAGCGTCACTTACACCTCTAACGTCACAACACTCCCGATGACGTTATCCCTACATGCGTCGAGCTGTGCCGCGAAGTCAACCATGCAATGCGTGCGGAACTCGTCGATCCTGCTACTGAAGAGAGCGAAACGAGTTTACGTAGTGGCTCGCATGACGCGCCTTTGGCACTAATAAACCCCAAAAGCAGCTTCGCTCGTCAATCACACGCTCGTTACGAGATTGCCGTAGAAAGTTTTTATCGTTCGAACAGGGCGTAATGCATTGCGTAAATACGGGTAAACTTTTGACATAATTTCTTCCCTCCCGCTTTTCTGCTGCAGTTCGTGTCCGAGGAGTATCTTGAGCACTGAGCTTGATTTCATTGATTGCCGTGGTTAACGCGCCGACGCAACTCAGGCGATGAGGTGCGCCGTAGTGGAGGACTCCGGATTAATTTTGACCACCTGGGAATCTTTAACGTGCGCCGAAATCTCGAAATCGATCTAGTGAAATAGATCGATTGCGCTGTCAATTTTTTTTTACCCGGAAAATAAAAGAACTAATGTGCTATAAGAGAAAGGACTTGTGGGACGTTTCCTATACGCTACAAATAAATGCTTTCTTGCGTTAAAACTACCACCAATTTGCCGAAACGGTGCTCCTCGGTAGCGGAGTGGTCGAAGCAAATGCTAATCTATTATCATTCACCGCGCTTTTATATGTCTCGGGGATATCTTCGGGTGGATAATGCACGAGTTAAGTCTGTTAAACTAAAGCAAATTATTCGTTAATGTCGCTGTGGCGGTAGTGCAGGAATACCATGCAGGCGCTTTCACATCATCGGCGTCGATAGCAGCAGCAGCAGCAGCAGCAGCAGCAGCAAAAACCACCTCTTGATGCTTGATTTGATTACACTATCTATCAAACAAATAAGTCCTACTCGAACTTATAAACTTGCTAGGAATTTATAGTATTTAATTTTATATATTGCTCCCTGTGAGGTAAACTCTCTGACAAAATTTTCTAGGCCATGGCGAAAGTATGCATAGGCCGCCGAAAATTCCTAAGTACAAGCTTACTTCTCGAGCGAGGCTCAAACCTTTCTTTCTTACTTCCATAAAATATTTTGATCACAATTAAACGTTAAGTTTGTTCTTTTAATTCTTTGTGGAACGGAAACCTTTGACGGGGCAGAGAAAATTTTGACAAAGATGTGCATAGAGCAGATTGGAAGATGATGGGAAAAGTGGAGACAAAGCTTTCTGGCGCTTTTTATGGGCCTCACTTGGTTCTATGACATTCTCTTCTCTTTGCTCAGCACATGACATCGTCGTCTTCCAGGACACGCGTGCCTTTAAAATGGTCTTTCTGTTTACGAGTGGTGTTGTTTGATGCGGTCCTTTTTTTGAAGCCCAACACCTAGCGAATTTCGTAATTATGGCGCTGGGCCTCCTGTACCCCTATTCCTTCCGGCCTGACGTTCTCCAAAGCCTCGCTGGAGGTCTGACAGCATCACCACTAGCCACTACCCCCCCCCCCCCCCCCCCCTAAATGCAAGAGCCTTCCCTGCATTTCGCTAATTCCCTCCTTTAAAAAAGGCTGTCGTCTTTAAAAACATGCCCCCAAAACACCAGGTTTCTTTTTTTTGGTTACCCATTCACCCTCTCAAAAGAAATTCTCGGCCGATCCCCACCATTCTATCGTCTCTCTCTCTCTCTCTCTCTCTCTCTCTCTCTCTCTCTCTCTCTCTCTCTCTCTCTCTCTCTCTCTCTCTCTCTCTCTCTCTAACCAAACCTAACCGAAATTTCTCCTGTTTTGGTTAGTATTTGTGTTTCGGGTGCAGAATGTGTTTTATGGCATCGATGGCGACAAACACTTGAGGACAGGGCTTTGGGAAAAACATTCGCACATAAGTGCGGCGGTGACTCGAATGCCGCAGAAACCACATCTTACCCAGGTGCTTCGTTTTCCGTCTGAAGAGATGACCGACATACGCCATGAAACCGAAGAGGTCGGGGATGTCGAGTTTGATAAATCCTAGCGAGATTGCAAGGGCGTTGCCAAGTGCTTAACGTTGATGAACATTTGTCTGCCTGATCGCGCAAAAATTACATGCGAGTTAATTATGTTGTTTATCGACGTGAGAACAACGTGAAAGACGCCTAAAAAAATGGCGAACCCCAAACGCACACAGACACAGCCTAACAGTCCCCCCCCCCTTTTTTTTTTGTTTCATCTGTCATACTCTTATATGCTTCATACATGATGACAGCTTGGCGCGAACTGCTACAAACCTGCATGAGGTTTTTACTACGCGAGCAGTGGTGCTCCTTGAACAGGATCTTTGCGCCTCGGAAAAGACGCAGGAGTGTCATGTGGATGTTGTACCGGTTGTACGGGCGCGGCAATGCTGCCGATACAGAGAGGACCTCGAAGTTACTTGTTGCGCACGCGTAAACACGTACACACGGAATTTGCAAGAACTGCAAGGCGGGAATTGTCGGATAAATGCTTCAGCCACGCTGCTATACACCGATGATGACGATGATTGCTATCGGTTTCCCCTTTGTAGCGGGGTGATGACGTGCCATCTTACCAAAAAGTACTAATAAACCTATCTTTTGTACTCTTGGTTTAATACTAGCGCTGGTTAGGGCCGGCACAAAAATCTTATTAAGCACAAAATACCTTTTTTTTTCTGTAACAGGTGGTAACGTCCTAGGCAATATTCCCCTCTCTGCTTTTCGTCCACCAGCATTCTAATCTTCTTTTCGTCGCCTCGACATCCTTGAAGTTAACTCCCTCTGCGCTACCCTTAAATCCTACCGAGCCCAATCAAAGCAGGCTTTAACACTATACACGATTGCATTGCTGGAAAGACGTTTTTTCAGGCGTCATATACGCGGTTCGATCACCAAACAGCTCCATAACACCCCATGTACACATATATGAAGCGCTACAAACAGAGCCCCTTCAAAGCTAGCTTCACTACTCTGTTCGTATGCTTTGCTGGGAATGCATTTGGAGGGAGGGGGGGGGGGGGGATATATGAAGTTGTATATGAAAGTATGAGTGCCCTAGGTCCTTATATTGAATATCTCCAGAAAACACCAGGTGCACATGAAGAGCTGAACACCGAGCGCCTTCCAACGTCGCCTGCACTACTTTACATTATATCATTGCTCAGAAGATGTTTTTTCAGGGAAAATTTAAGCAGTGTAATACAAAAATATGAAGGCGTTATGGCTTTTTATTAACAGCTCTTTCTTATGCGGCGAAAGTGTGACACATGGAGCGTAACAGAGGGACAGCGTGATTTCCTCGTTGAGAGCACGTGGAGATGCTCACGCATTCTGAAGAGCGACCGTTTACTGCGCTCACGCAAACAGCCACGATCACGCGCGCAACAAAGTGTTTGACGCTCACGGTGTATTTGCCGTTGCCCGAGCTTCATGCCGCCATATCGTGTGTGCTATGGTTCGCCTTGGACGGTCAGATAGCACGGGCCGTTGAGATCCGTTCCTGGAAGTGAGATGCGAGCACCCGTAGCGAGCGATTCAAGGGAAGGGCACCCTCGACATTGGGAGAAGGGCAACGGGGCGACCTTGTTGTTCTCATTACGTATTCATGCGATCGGAAGAAAGGGACGACAACCGCACGTGCTCCCTTATCAGCGCCGGTTGCGAGAGAAAAAAAAAGCTGCGATTACACGGAATCGTATTGCGCGACGCTGAGTCGATCCCTTCGGACGCCTTTTTCTCTGAAGCTGTGCGCCTTCTCAGTAAAGTCAGTGCTCCGCGTTTACCGGGAATAGGGCACTCCAGGATATTGGCCTTAAAAAGACGCGCGCACAAAGACATCCAATATAAGGTAGGGGAGATAAGGGATGCAACCGGATCATGCGTCGATTATTTAGGTAAGAGCGCAAGCGGCGCAAACAGAAGGGCGCCGAAAATAACCGACATCCGTATTTCAGGCTCTGATCGCCACTGTCAGACAAGTTTTCGGGGGAGAGAGGGGAGCGGGTGTTTGGCATGCCAGAAGTAATGCTCTCATTCCTCTCGGGCGGATTTCCGAGGAACGGTATGCTGCTGGACTGCCCATCTTCCAGGAGGAAGAGAAACGTGATGCCGAAGATGTGTACTATCTCTGCTCCTGCCCAGAGCAGCGCATTTCAAAAGGACGATGGCTTGGCCGGTACACCGCCTTCTTTTCTTCTTCTTCTTCTTCCCAGAAAAGAGCGCGGCCGTGCTTTCACGAGTCCTTTTGTCACTGTCGTGTCGTGCACATTACGCGCCGCGACGCTACACTACGCGGCATGTCGACGCGTCCGCTTATCGAGGAATCGCTCGCATATCTCAACAGCGGAGAAGGGCCCGCAAAATGGCAAACATTACCGCGAATCGGTCGGGATCCGAGCCGCACTATCGGCCTGGCTTCTGCTGAGCGCTGCAACTCGCCGTCCGCAAGTCCCGCCCCTCCCCCTCAGTGGGCCGAGCAGTGACACCGCGCGCTGGACGATAAGCGGTGGCCAGCGAGTCGCGTTTCCAGGAACGCTGCCTTCGACCTCAGGTCCCCGCATGTTGCCGGTCACGGACGCGGCGTTGAACCCTCCGGCCCGCCCCTGTGCGAGGCCGCTGGCCCCCTCCGACATGAGCTGACCGTCGATGATGCCCTGGCCCGAACAAGGACCCTGGCTGCTATTGACTACGGAGGATGCGGGGCCGCCACTCATATTGTTGACTCGCAAGGCAACGCACGGGCGCACGCGGGTTGAGATTCCCTAGATACTACGGTAGTTGGCCGGCCGTGCAGGCTACTGACCTGGGTTGTTGACAGTCAGAGGGGTAGGAACGCGCTCCTTCAGTCCCGAGTCCAAGCAGATGTGACTCACACTCGATGCGCCAGCACTTGTCACGTGCGTAGGAGTTGTTTCTAAATGTGTTGTCTTAATTAACAACCCTCTAAAGCTGTTATTGCAAAAAGAATAATAAAACGAGGGAATCCGGGGTGTGAGTAGACCGGTGGTGCTTGCACACCTGATGAGACGGAGTTCTAGACGCCCAGCGATATCAATAACTTCAATCGCCGTGCAGACAGGAAACGAAAAGGAAATAAGGTTCCTTTTAAGGCTGGAAGATTTCGCTGAGATACTTCTCAAAATCTGCCTCTCCGGCAGTCACAGGGGGAGCAGGATGTACTCCTCATCCAGGTTCTGCAATTAGAAGCAGCCGGATGAAATTGCGTCGCCCCTTTGTTCTGATGGATGAAAATGCTTGCCTTTTTTTTTTTTTTGTACAAACGCGAAGACGAAAGAGGGGTCGCCTAGGATGGTGACGGATGGTGACTGCTTACGTATGATGACCCTGAAACCGAAATTACGTGGCCGGCTTCACCATGTAAACAAGGTCGCACCACGTGGTGAACGTTTGTGCGCCACCGTCCCGCTTCGTGGGGGGTGACTTCATTTTTCAAGGCTCCATAATAGATCCCAATAATTTCTTTTCAAAACAAGGCTCGTGGGAGGAAGAAGCCCCGTGAATTTCAATAAAGCTCCGTACCACTTTATTCCTTGCCCGTACGTGGTAGTACTAGATCGCATTCGGCATCACGTGCGAGAATAGAGCGCAGTTTGTTTTGCACTCATTGTAAAAGCCGCGCTCTCAGCAACCTTCAATAACACCCGACAGCGGCGGCTCATTCGTACGCAGCCGTGCACGCCTCATGTGATCTCACCGCCGCCGGAAAGCGTATCCCGAAACGCCCGACGTACCGTTCTGCCCTGACTACCAATGTCGAGCAGTGAGCGGATGTGAGAGTAGTGTGCGCCGCCGCCGCCTCCGGGCGGAAAAGATCAGCGGGTCACGGTCTGCCCTTGAGAAGCGGCAAGGCTCGCCACGCGTCCGTTCTGTTCCCCGGCGGCGTAGCAGGCAGCGGCGAGGTTACGCGAACGTCGTCGACGAGAGCGCGCGCGAGGCGTGATTTTCGCTCCGCTCTGACATCATTTGGTCGCCTTGTTAGAGAGGCTTGACGTCCTCGCCACCGGAACACTGAGTGGGAGCAGTGGCGGTGGTTGTCAGACGCAACGATCGCTCGAAACCGCGCGGCAATAGCAGAGCGACCGGTTGCAACGCGAGTTGTCCGCGGCCGTTCACCCCGCCCTGCGGGGCTGCGGACGTACAAGGGCGCCCGATGCGTACACCACACGCGCGGGAAGCGTGGTTGCGGCCGGAACGTGCAACGCAGCCTGTCAAGGGCCCTTGAGCGATGTCCTTCCGATTCTTCGCACGCTGCTTTTCTCGGACGAAGCAGCTCCCCCGCTTCTAGAAGGCCGGGCAGATGGACACGGACGTCCGCTCTCTTGGCTGCCCGCAGCGCACGTGAATGGAGGAACGCTCGCCGAGAACTAAGATTCCCGCCCATGGTCGTAAACGGTCAGCGTGGAAAGTGACTGGCCACAAGAAAGGAATCAAAGGCCCGAAGGCCGCCGCGCGGGGTCAGAGCCCGATGACCCCCAAGGCTGTACCGTTCCAAAGCAACGGAACCCTTACACAAAGCAGCTCGCCGAGAAGAGGGCGCGTCATTCGGCGGCGCCGGTACAAGATCCCTCCCATCCCATAGCCGAAGGTTCGCCAAGGAGAAGAGGCATTGTGCGGCACGTTCGTTGACCCAATGGCTCCCGTGCGTACGTGTCGCGAAGAGGAGACAAAAACCTCCTGTAACCTTCAGCGGCAGGTCTCGGCGTGCCGCTGAATCACGACAAAAGCAAGAAAGAAAGGGAGGGGTGGGAGGAGGCTGCTTAACCCACATCTTCCCGCAGCTGCCATTGACGCTACCTCGATTTCACTTTCGTCCGGCCGACAAAAAGAGCCCCCCACCATCTACGGCTGAAAGCTGAAGCTTGGCGCGCTCGGACGGCGGGAAGTTTACTTTGCTGCGCCAGCTTTTCGGACACGCAAGCTCCTTGCGCCTGCAGGAGTGGACGTGCACGGAGGGGGATTTTTGAGCTTTTGTTGATGCGCCTCTTTGGCTTGACCTCCACCGGGAATGTGACCCCATACGTGCGCCATTCACGGTACCTGCCCAAGAGGGGGCGGAAGCAAGCAGGCGGCGTTGAAAGCGGGGAGCGTTGCACCCTGCTCCAGAAAGTTCCACAAGCCTCGCTTCCGTCCCTGCTTCCTGCCGGCATTTCTTGAAATCTGTAAGGCCGTAGTTGTCTGAATTCGCGGTGTACACGGGTTCAGGGTTCGCCAAAAAAGGAAGCAGGGAAAAGGGAGACGTACACATACTGCTTGAATTCCAGTTGGTTTTGAGTGAAAAGATACCGTTCACCCTTGGACAAAAGATGAGAGCGCGCGCTAAGACGTAGCTGCCTTCGGTCTGTGGTGGTGTGAAGCTTGTAAAGGACACCGGCGACTTCTATGGGGATGAACTAAGAACGTACAGACTTTTGCCAGAGTTCATTGACAGCGCTTCAGCAGGACGAAAAAAGAAAGTCACTTATTACTGCGTGAAAAAGTAAAGACAAAGTCTACTCGCCGCCAATGTCAAGGTGTTTGCGCAGCATCTAAACTTGTTTCAGGTAAAGCTTGTACCCGCTTTGGCTGAAGTGTTCGCCTGCCGGTTTGGCAGGAGTGTTGTTTTATTTAGTGGGAGCTTCGCAGGCAGATGCGTCAAAGGTAGCTTATTTTCAGGTCAACGGCTTTTTCTCTTCGAGGGCGCGCAGAGAACGAGGCATCACCGCGTTTGTCGCATTCCACATCTTCAATCTAAATGAGTGTAGGAATCGCAGTTCGAAGCGTGCTCTTATACGACTCGGCCAAAAATAACACCACTCACAGCAGGTCTTTTCAGGCGGGTTCGGGAGGAGATGGGTCCGTGTGAGTGACACGGCGCCCCGACGGCAAGAGACAAACAAGCGGACCGGGGCAAAGGCCCGGGCCGGCTGGCGGGCATATCTGGCGATTGCCCCTGGCACCGATCCGTCGCGTTCTGGTGGCCGATGGGCGGCCGGGAAGGTTTGCTAACCTTTCAGCATCGACGGCGGTGCGGGGGCTAATGGCGGCGTCTGGAATGCGAGGCATCTGGCGACATCTGCCAGGTAAATGACTCCCTCCAAGAGACCCCTGGCTTGCAAACAACCGCACTGGACGGTGCCGGTCGTCGCCCCCTGCCAGAGGATTCGTCCGGCCGTCTACATTCTGGAGAATCTGATAAGCGCGCGCGTCTATTTCAGGTTTCGCTGTCCATCTCGCGCGTGCCTGTGCCCCCCAGACTTTGGTTGCGGCCCCCTTCTCGTTGTTACCGCCCGTGTGGTTAGGGTATTAGGAGCCCGCCGAGAGCGCGCCCGGGGGCGCCGGTGAAGGGGCAGCCGAGGTGAACGCCTCTCGGGTAGGCCACCTTATCCGACCCGGGCGCAGAAAAAGGGCGAAGCTGGTCACCTTCCCCTCGCGCGGCGGGGGTAAATGCTCGTCCCGTGCACGCGGGTCGTCAGCACCGCTTGATGTCTTGTTTGTCTGCCGAGCCGGCAGAAAAGCGAACGCACCCTCCGGCCGGCAGCAACGACCTGCGGCTGCTGCGACAGCGAGAAGCAAGGGTCATGCCCCCCGGCTTCCCCTCCTTGTCTCCCGACTGCTTTCGGAGGCGCGCGACGTCGATTAAATGCAACGAACTATCAGGAAGAAGTTCACCGTAGGGGGGACCTTTAGCGCTGCCTCGAACACAAGCTCAAGGCTTTCCGGCTCGACGCAAAGGTCAAACTGAGCAACAAAGCTCCAGCAAGCCCGGAAATTGTCTGAAACACTAATAATTTGACCCATGACTGAGAAAGTCATCGACTGCGCGAAACGTGAATATGTACCATCTCACTGTGCAAGGCTCTGAGCAAGCACGGACGCTATCAAGCCGTCCTACTCAAAATGGTAAGCACACTTGGCCTATCCATCTCATGGGCACGTGCTGTCTGCTGACAGGTGGGTAAGCATTTCAGAAACTTCTAACTTCTCCGCTCCATTTGAGCTTCCAGAACTACCTATAGCAACCAACTGGCCCATTCATTCTTGGTCGATTCCCCGCGAGGATATGGATAAGAGATGGGGAATAGGCCTAGGGCGGATCTCCTTTTTTTTTTTTTTTTTTGAGGAGGCGACCTTTTCGATACATCGTGTATGTCCTCTATTTTTTTCCGCGGCTGCTTTCATACAAAGCAATTTATAGAAACAGTGATGAATAGATGCTGCCGCTTCCTGAATCACATAACACACAAGTTGTTTATGAAAAAAAAAAAAAAGAAAAAGACCGGCGCAGAGGCTCCTCGTTAACAACACATGAGCACACACACGAGCGGCTATCATTGAATGGCCAGTGTTCGTTTCCAGCACTCACAAAATTCACTTTTCAAAACTATAGTTATCCATGCCTGCACGCATGCATGGGCGTAAAACAACGATGGAAGCAGGCAAGGTACTGCTGACTTAAGTCATGCTTAAAAAAAGGAACCCAGCTGTCTTTCTGCGTCGTTCTAACAGAGTAGTGGTCAAAGTTCGACCGCCAAACTGTTAGAATGACACAAAAAGCTAGCGGGGATCTGGCCGGGCCAGAAGCAATATATTTTCGAGTTGGCTTTCAGAGAAATACGTGTAGCCAATCTTGCTGAGAACTTCGTGGTACGGTACGGAATGAATGGTAGCGGGTTAGTGCTAAGATCATAACAAAATAAAGGCGTTCAGTCGGAAGAAAGACAAAAGTGAGAGAATGCAAACTACGATTTGCAAAGAAAAGCGACCCGGTGTGAGTAACAGAATACGGAATAAGGAGAAATGAAGCCAACGTCGGCGCGAGTAATGTGTGGGGAACAATTCATGATGCCCGACGTGCCATGTAGTCAAAGTCTCGGCCCTGTGTAGCCGGCAAACTTCGCCGTTCGGCCCAGAAAAACAACCAACCTACCATGCGTCTAAATGTTGAAAAATATCGTTGAGTTCAAGAGCAATCGTGTCAGACCGCACTGTAACGTGCGGGAGTGCGAAGGAAAGGGTGCGCACTCGCATCTCGCGAAATTATTTCCGCCGTAGATATTCCCACCTGGCGGCTGCTTTATATGCGCGTTTCAATGTCAAGACTATAAAGATTTCCCGGTTGCGGCGGCGTGCGTGAACGCGCCCGAGCCTCAAAGGACATGCGCACAAGTGCGGAACCAAGGCACACGTTCGCCGGCATTTACCAACATACGTCGTTCAGCCAAACAGAAAAACTTGGCCGTGCCGGCAAGTATAACTGTAAAAGCGGCGGCCTTTTCCGTTGGCGCCATGTTCATCTTCCTTTCGCTTTCCAGGTTGGGACGGTAGCCAAGTTACCCCCGCGTCCTCCTCTCCGCGCCGAGGAAAGGCGTCTCAAGTGCCAAATGGGGTCACTGGCATTCTCCTCTCTCCCCGACGCGATAGGGGCGCGCGCGTTCATTGAGGCGGCGCCCTCGCGGCAGCCCCTCTCCCGGCGGCCGCCCATAAAAGCGCGACCAGCCGCGCTTGTCACCTCAGAGCAGCTTCGGCTTTTGCACTACCCCATCCAGCTTAGCTCCCCTGTGGAGAAAGCCCCCAACATGCGATTCACACTGGCGCTCCTGGCCCTCGCGGGCGCCCTTTCGGCGCACAAGCCGACCTCCGTGCAGACCTCTTCGGGCCTTCTGACCGGCTTTCGGTCCAAGGCGGGACACCACCACCACGTCACGCAGTTCCTGGGCGTTCCCTACGCTCAGCCCCCAGTTGGCCCGCTGCGGTTCGCCCCACCTCAGCCCCTGCACGCCGACGCCGCCAGCCAGGAGTTGGATGCTAGCCGCCACGGACCGTCCTGCTACCAGCCGGCGCACATGAAGGAACTCATGAGCAACTTCCTGGACCACGAAACCGCCGACTCCGAGATGAGCGAGGACTGCCTGACCCTCAACGTGTACGTACCCGATGTCGAGGGCTCCGACCGCCTTCCCGTGATTGTCTGGATCCCTGGCGAGGGCTTCGACTACGCCGTGGCCCGGCAGTTTGACGGCAGCTACCTGGCTCAGCAGTCCAACGCTATCGTCGTCACGGTAAACTACCGAGTGTCGTCCTTCGGATTCCTCAGCACCCTGACTGCCGACGCTCCCGGAAACGTGGGCCTCTTCGACCAGCGCATGGCTCTCAAGTGGGTCCGGAAGAACATCGCGCATTTCGGCGGCAACCCAAGGAAGGTGACCATCATGGGACGCTTCACGGGCTCCATGAGCGTCAGCGTCCACCTCGCCACTCCGATCAAGGAAAAGCTCTTCGAGAAGGCTGTCATGCAGAGCGGCATCGCTGTCGGTGACTACGTGTTCGATTCGAGCCCTCTGAACACCACCAGGAAGTTGGCCGGTTCTCTCGACTGCCTGAGGGACACCATCGTCGACATGGTCACTTGTCTGCAAGAGATCCCCGCCCCAGAGCTGCTTCGCGCCACGAGCCAGTTGGGACAGTTCTTCAAGCCTGTTTTCGACGGTGAGCTGGTCGTGGAGGAGCCTCTCGAGGCTGTCAAGAAGGGTCGACACCAAGCCGCTGACGTCATCATTGGCACCAACCAGAACGAAGGCTCGCTGTGCTTCCTCACGCTGCAGTACCTCAAGTCGGCCTTCTTCGAGCGTCTCATCCAGAACAGGCTCACGGTTCAGGACGTGGCCGACATGGTCCAGTTCCATCTCCGCGACTTCAACGTCGTCGACAACGACGTCCTCTCCAAGCTGGTGCAGCACGAGTACCACTACCAGCACATCAAGGAAGGCCTGCGCGCCCAGTACGTGCAGTTTTGCGGCGACATGTACATCGCGGCGCACGCAGAGCAGATGGCCCGCCTCCTGGTCCACCACAAGAAGGGCTCCGTGTACGTCTACCAGTTCACCCACCGGCCCTCGTTCTCCAGGCAGCCAGAGTTCATCGGCGCCGCTCACGGGGACGACGTCCTCTTCGCCCTCGGCCTCGTCCTCAAGCAGCACGACTTGCCCGAAGCCGAAGTGCGCCTCAGCACCACAATGACCGCCGCCCTCGGCAACTTCGCTCTTGACAGGTGTGTATTCTTTTCGCATGACCGACACCGTTCGCTTCTGTTTCATTTGTATGAAAGAACGTTTTGATGGAACTCGTGACGCTAATCCATTGCTCTCTTTGTTTATCGCAGCAATCCCAGCCTTGTCAGTGGCTACGACACCGAGCTGCACTGGCCCGAGTACACGGAGGAGGGCGAGCTTGTTATGCACTTCACCACCGCCGGTTCCACAGCTCGCCGGAGCGTCCTCAACCGCGCCGTTGCCTTCTGGCACGACATCGTGCCCCTGGTGAGGATCAGCAAGACCAACGTGGAGCAGCCGGAAGCGGAGGTCGAGGCGATGTCCATGACCTCGTCCCGGGTGTTCGTCTTCGAGAGCAACGAACCGCGCCCGGTCAGTCTCCGCTCGCTCGCCCCCAGCACTCCGGTCGAACAGCCGGCAGAGCAGAGCGCCGCGTACGTCGTGGTGGCGCTGGCAGTCTGCAACGTGCTGCTCTTAGTGGTCTCGGCCGTCAGCATCGCCAAGCTTCGCAAACCACAGCCGAGGTACGAGGTCCTGGAGAAGTTGTAAAGAAGGGACCCCATTCAGTGCCACGCAGAGACATTGTGAGATTTTTGTACATAGTGCGACAGTCACTTTCACCGATTCACACCTCCATCCCTTCATGAGCTTCACGTACATTGAGCCGTTTCGGATGACATTGCGTGAGCCGTTTGTGGAAATATTTATGCGTGCGCGCCCGATGAGATGAGCATTATCATTGTATAAATTCCCCACGCATCCCCATCTCTCATGCATACAATGATTGAACAAATTGTCATGCGTTTCACCACACCAGTTTTTAGTTATGTATATAGAATTATGTCGCGAACAAACTGCCTTGTTGTACATAGAGCGCTGCTCGAAGCAGCCTGCGCTTTTACCACAGAATTGTTCCTCTCTAGTCACTGTCGTTTCGTGAATCATTGTACTTCTGAAGATCTGCTGTTGTCTTTGAACATACCAGTGTAAATATACGCATACCATGACCGTGTTGCGATTAAAAACGCATTTATCAAGTGAAATTCTCGTTTCTCTTGCCTTTACTCCTTCCTTGGCGCTCGTCACCCGATCCGTTGGGCGACCAGTGTCAGAGGGCATTTACTTCTGGGCCTGTGTATAATTTTATGGCAACACACATCTGCATTTCCTACTTGGAACTACTGCGGGGAAACTTTCAGCCATAGCTGAAGTTGTACAACTTACTAGCCATTCTTACCCACGCCACAGAATTACAAAAGAGGAATACGCCCCAAACTAGTGTGGAAATTAAAGCGTGTAGGTGTGCGCTTCTCACGCCGCTCTCATCCTGTTGGATACGCTTGTTTGCAACACGTCGGCATTGCAAAGAAGCTCCGAAAAGGCATCTAGAATTCAAGGCATGCCCAGTCTCCACTCTGAAGAGAAACAGTTGCGCGAGCACACAATGTACACACAATCGCGCTCCCGACAAAGAACACCGCCGCAAGCAACAGTGCCTCCGTCCCACGCATCGTGAGAAAGAAGACAAAAATCAAACCGGTTCGAGCGCACGCGGTGCCGTAAATAGTGGAAGCGCACCGTTTCCTCTCCCCTGTAGGAAACCTTATTTATCGTCGAGTGCCACATATATGTAATTCACTGTCCTTGTGCGAGGTGCGGGGATCCGACTGTCCCGAAGCGGTGGTTGTCGGTGGCCTTTAAAATGCGCGCGCTCGGAGTTTAGCGAACCCGGTCCCCGTGGCTGGCTTCCAGCGGGTTTCCCACCTTTTCTCGGTGGGAAGTCTGCCAGCGTCCATCCTGCCTTCGCCGCTGGCCTTGTGTCTATGTCAGGGTTACCCGATGGGTAAGAAGGGTTGCTCGTGCCACCGTCCCATAGCGTGAGAAATGGGAGGCGACGTCATTGGTGGATTTAGAGGGGGGGTCCGGCTGTCCTGACAGCCCCCCCCCCCCTCCTTTAATTATGGAATTTATAGCCCCAAGCAGATGACCCCTCAGGTTACAGAAAATTTTAGTTGATTTTTTTTTCTCTTTCCTTGTATTTTTGGTTATCCAAAATTTTGATAAGTAAAAAAGGCTACTAACCTCATCATCACCATGATCATCACTAATAGAAGCCGACCCTCCCCTCAGAAAAAAACCTGGATCCGCCCCTGGGTGACGTTAGGCTCAAATCTAATTTGTGGGTTATTTGGATCCGCCGTAAGTTCGCGCCTTTTTTATTGCTGCGAGCATCACTAGGGCCTCTCCTCGAGTTTCTGGTATGCGTTGCCGTCGGGGTAGATATCATCTAGCGTTTACGTGCTCGCAAAAAAAAAAAAAAAGAATAAGAGCAATAATTTACGCGAACACCCATCGTTGTCACTGCGTCGTAAAGAGCGGGAATACATGCGCACGCACACACACAGGCACATATTTATACTGAGCGAATCAATCATCTTTATTTTTTTTTTCAAGACTTGCAAGATATCATAACTTTCGGGAACAATAACAATGGGCCACTCGTTCAATATTTATCGCAGAGGGGCCAGGGTGCGCAATACGGGCTGAAATGTTAACGACTTTTGGGCGCGTATACTACTAACCACGGACTCGTACTTTTATTAAGTGCGCAAGCATTGCTATAGAAGGAGGGGGGAGGGTGACTATCGTGCTTCCAAGTTCTCAAATAATTGAAGTTGATTTCGTTTTGCTTTAGCTACATTTTTGTTTCTTCAGGTACAGGTTTCGCTTCACAAACGTACAAGTAATGGATTTCACGGGTATACCACGAGGGATATCAGGCAAGGACGGTGTAAGTGAGCCTTCCCTCGGCATTGTCTTCGGGCAGTTGAAAAAAATATGCGTACTGCTTTAGCACCGCCATTATAGAATAAGTCACTCCATCTATCGCACGGTTAGGAAGTTGGCCGCTTGAGCGAAGGAACCAGCGATATGGATAAGGTCGCGCGTCATCGGCGTCGCAATTGTCAGACGGGTCATGAACGGACGTATACGCATTGTTTCTTGGTGCCTTCAATCCCAGCTATGCCGTGAAGCAAGATACGTAAATGCCGTGTAGATAGCCAACATTTTCAGATAGCATAGGCACTTGGACGAACTAGCACAAACAAAAGTTGTTCACAAACAAATGAAACGATTGCATGGTGCTCGTCGTCGAACAATGATGGAAGTTGGCCATCCTTCCAAGAGGCGCTTTCTTCTATTGTGCTGATTGCGATAAAGGTTGAGCTTGTTAGTCCAACATTATAGGTATTTCTAATAAGAGTACAATACTTCGATTCATGGGGTCCGATATTGGAATTCCCGGGTTGCCACGTTTTATTACGTAGAACTCACGATAATT
The DNA here is from genome assembly GCA_013339765.2 of Haemaphysalis longicornis. NCBI lineage: Eukaryota > Metazoa > Arthropoda > Arachnida > Ixodida > Ixodidae > Haemaphysalis > Haemaphysalis longicornis. Next base: position 161,533,497 of record CM023451.1, on the reverse strand, counting down.
CGAGTACAGGAGCCGCTAAGTTTGGGAGTTCTTGCAGGCGAGGACATTGTCTCTGATCTCGTGGTGGTCGCCCTGCCCGGTTTGTGAAGAAATAGCGGTGAAAGCGTTGTAGCTTAGAAAGCAAACAAACACATTATATTCCATCGGCAACTCTAGGAAAGCGAATGTTTTAGCGAAGTTGTTGCAAAACCAATTCACCTTCTGATGGGTATACGCAGTGCTCTATTGCTTTACAGAAATGGTAGTGACCATCGCTTTGCGGCCAAGACCAAATCCAAACATTATTGTGTGGGGACGACTGGGGTCACTGTAGCATGTTGGTCAAATTTGTCCAAGATAAAAGTCAGGAACCAGTCCCCTTTCTCGCGTTTTGCATTGTCAGCATTAAAGTCGCCGACTATATCCACTGGCGTGTGTCGCCCCTGTCTCAGCCATGCGAATTGTCTGTACATGAAGATATCGGTGTACCGCCATTCCTTTCGTCCACTAAGCGCAAACCACCCCGCCTACAAGGCCGAAGAGTCACTAGACGTACAATTTATCCAAGGAAGACAAACGCCGGGAACTTGGTGCTTACTCCAAGAGTGTCTTTCGCCCTACTCAGGTATGTAAACACCACTTCGCAGTGCACAAGTCTACCATTAGTATCGCAGGCGAAACCAAATAGTTTTCGCATTCAAGCCACGTAAAAAGACTTAAGGGCACAGAGGAGCGTTTAATGCGTGAGCATCATTCAGACATTATTGGGCTGAGCTGATAAAAAAAAAACAAAAAAAAAACCGTCGTTCCAACTTTCTGTGGTTAAAACCTGTAATAAGAATTACTATTAGTTGCGCACATGTGTGATAGCCAAAAAGGCCTCGTCAAGATACGCCACTGGCTGCGCATCCCCCGGCCTGACGTCGTCGTTTGGTATCAGACATGAAAAAATGAAAAGAAATTGTTCGGGCCATGGACAACCGAGTCTGTTTTATGTGAGAAAACTGAAACAATCCAACACGTTTTTATAAACTGCAGGAGTGCCCTCGTTTTTTTTTTTTTTTTGGGGGGGGGGGGGGGGGGGACATACTTCAAAGGACTTGCCTGTGACAACGCATGCATGGACTTTGCTATACTCCTGTAGAAAAACAAGAAGTGGTACCATGTGATGTGATAATGATTTTTGGCCTACACGCCATATAGCGATGTTATATGGCGAGGCTCCATTCTGATATTGATAGTAGGACTGTCAGCAAATGCTTTCGTAAAAACTGTAATCAGTTTAAAAAATTCGCCGCGCATGCAATTCCCCCTAACTTGAGTGGTTCCCGATTTTGGAGGATGTGTCTACTTTCGATGTCTATAAATGTTTTCGCGCGCATAAGCTTGGAAGGTGGTTTTGTAAGCACTGACTGCGTGTACAAAGGCAATAAAGAAAGAAAAAAGCATAGCTAAATAATGCTTTCTCACTAAAAAGGAAGCTTTTGTGAAAGATTGTGAAAGAACGTCTACCGATGCAAACCATTGTAACCTGCAGTGTGAAGAGCGCGATAATGCCACAACGAAAATTGTTTGAGGTTGGAGGATAAACGAACACTGATAAAAAGTATTTTTTTTTTTTTGAGACATGTACGTCCACGGAAGTGAGACACAGATGATTAAATGGTGCTTAATCGTAGAAGCGACATTGAGAAGATTAAGAGGCTGGCAGAGTAGAAACGCAGAGGACGGCACTGGTGTGACTGCAACTGCACATTCGCAAAAATAACGTTCCATAGTTTTTCGACTAATAGCAACACTGAGGCAGGACGGACGTCACGATTACGTCCGGTTCAAGGCATGCGGTGAGGTGCGCGAGCTGAAATCCTGGGGGAAGGAGAAACCCAATAATGATCAACTTATGTGCATCCTTGTGGGATCTGACAGCAGGCTGTTCTACAGGTAACTGGGGCTCCGACGTGACTTAACGTACGAGTCACTACATCCCTCCCAATCAGTACATTATCGGAGGGAGCTTGTTTGCTCTCGGATGATGACTTGTGTGGGTTGGTGATTGCTCAAGTAGTCCGTAACTTAAAGGTTGTTTAATCTGCCGCGGCAACGCTTTGTTTCGGTATATACCCAATGACCATCACGTGTTAATCAGATTGAGCACCGAATCAGTGCTGCCCCTATACGATACCTACGGCAGTCAGTATGGCTTGCAGGCTGAATGATTCTGTATACTCCGTCCAGTGCACGCTTCATTTTTTCGCCGAGAACTTTGTATGTTAGTTCTGTACATCTGCTAGGCCAGCGAAAATTAGGGAGTCACCGAAGCTATATGGCAGTATCTTGCAGCAGGTCCTCGAGTTGTGTTTTCTGTGACTGTGACAAGTTTATATTATTTCTGTACAATAACGTGGTCATAATTACTGCTCCAATAATTTTTCGGTTGTCATGAAAACCTCGCGATTGTATCCATGGTGGGTCACTCGCTCGTACACTCACTCAGTGACTGACTTGGTCGCTCAGTCACTCGCCCGCTCACTCACTCCACTTACTCGCACGCTCCCTCACTTCCTCACTCACTCGCACATTCACGCACTCCCTCGCACGCTCACTCCACTCGATCAATCACTCGCACACTCTCTCGCGCACTCACTCGCTCACTCACTCGCACACTCTCTCGCGCACTCACTCACTCACTCACTCACTCGCACACTCTCACTCACTCACTCACTCACTCACTCACTCACTCACTCACTCACTCACTCCCTCACTCACTCACTCACTCACTCACTCACTCACTCACTCACTCACTCACTCACTCACTCACTCACTCACTCACTCACTCACTCACTCACTCACTCACTCACTCACTCACTCACTCATTAAGATTTGCGTTGGCCTTGTGAGCCCCCGCAGTGTGGACAGCGTACGCGGTGCGCATTCCCCTATCTACGCCCGACACTGGAAGAAGCCTTGATTCTCTTAGCCAAGACGTTATTCAAATGGAGTACTCGAGAATTTACGACCGCAACTATCAGCGCCCTTGACCCAACTTCAGCGTCTTCTGCCAGCCGATCTTTCATGGCCAGACGCAACCATATCACGCCGTCGCCAGCTGAAGGTAGCCTTTAAGAAGGCGCGCTCATATTTCATTTGAATAAAGAAGTCAAACGCCTCCGGCACGCGAGTGACCAAGGCAGCCTTAGTTAGAATGCCGCTTTTAGTGGTCGAGGAGCTTTCAACTTCGAAAGCTGAACGGGCAGTCGTTCTCCGAAGTAAGCGCGGTCCTGATTAATTCAGGATTATCGCGTGCCTCGAGCGTTCCATTGAAGTTAAGGTAACCGCACCCTATGCATTTTAATGAGATGAGCCTTTTAACAATAGTAAAAGCTGAGCATGTCTCCTACGCTCTTTGGTTTGCAGGAGCGCTATTTTCGCTTGCAAGGAACGGAAAGCTTCAGTGATTAACCCACGCTTTATAGCTTCACCTCAATGCAGTTTATTGACCAATACAGTACGCCAACAATAAAATTTCGGTGAATGACGATGTCGAGCATTTGACTAAAAGTTCGATCTGCGCTGTCGTGGCCTCGTGTACGTAATGCAAGCACAACGTTCTGCATTGCGTAGCGCCTCAGCTCAGGATAACATTTTGGAGCCAAATTGTATGCACATCGTTTCTTTGTTGGGGGCATGGATTGACCACTAGGCTGCATTGTGGTGGAGCTGAACCATGGAATAGCCTTAGACAGTACTACCACGGAATTACCTTATAGTTTTTTTGCTGGTAGGTGCCTTGTACAACATCGTTAAGAAGCACTTGAAACAGGACGACAGCAGAGAAGACACACGCGACGGCGCTATTCTCTGCTTTCGTCCTGTTTCAAGCGCTACTTAACGATGTATCAACACCAAATAGCCCAGCGGTCGATTTTACTGGCCTTGTACAACCACGTTTGTCGTGTGCGAAGCCTGCCAATCAAGTTAAAAAGAAAAAAAAAAGGCGAGGCCAGAATGAGAGAGCGTTTCTAAGAGAGGTCATTCTTTCCGAGTGCGAAGCCTCTCAATCAAGGTCATAGGAAGAATGACTGAATGAATGAATTTATTATACAAGGATGGTTGGAGAGATAGAGGAAGAAGTTTGGGGTTAGGGAGGCTCACCTCGTCAACAGAATACGAAGAATAAAACGCCGCGCGAGCAAGATGATGAGTCGTCAGGCTACCGCCGTGGGCGATCGATGTGTGTGGCGCTGCTAGAGGGAAGCGCGGTCGTCTGCTACCGCGCATCACTACGCCGTTGCTCCCATATCCAGAGCTGCAACCACTTAGTAACTGCCTTGAACGGTTGTATCAGAGTGCAGGCTGGGAACAGCGGCCTCTGTGTGTGCCAACGGAGAGCGCCCTAACTGCACAGGATGCACAGAACACGACACAGTGGAGAGGAGGTTAGCCGGGTTCCGGGGTGTGCGTTCGCTCCGCCTTTGTGATCTTGCTGGAGTTTCCGAGTCGAAAACTTCGACCGGTACCGAGGCTCAGCGTCGCGCTCGGCGCAAACGGGTACTATCTTCAACACGTATTTGCGAATCTTATGGGACTAGACTAACCTTAAAGAAACGAAAAGAAAAGGGGAAACAAAAGTAGCCGAGAACAACCAAGCGGCGCCCCCTCCAATCGATCACGGTACCCCTCGCATTCGTCTTTCAACATTTTTGTCTGTGTGCTGCCCCAACTTATAAGACCGCATCAAACACATTTTTGACCCAATCTCGGCATTTGGAAACACAGAGTTATCTTGCCCAGAAGTGTATATTAATTTACAGCCATCCAGGCGTAATTTTGTTTCTCTAAATGGGAACAAGTGAGAATTTGATCGGAACGTTTTGCTGAGTGTTGTACTCCGCGCGAAGGCTTTACAATTATTGCAATAATATTTCGAAGTTACCCATTTTTTCGCTACTAAACATTAACAGAACTTCGTAAAACACGTACACGTACGCACGTACGCGCGCACGCGCGCACGACGCACACGCACGCACGCACACACAACACACACACGCACGCACACGCACACACGCACACGCACACGCATGCACACACACACACGCACGCACACGCACGCACGCACGCACTCACTTTTTGATTGATTTTGGTGTTTAACGCACCGACGCTACACAGGCGATGAGGCGCGCCGTAGTGGAAGGCTCCGGATTAAGTTGACAACCCGGGGATCTTTAACGTGCGCCGAAATGTCGAACACACGAGCGTTTTCGCTTTTCGCCTCCATCAGAAAAGCGGCTGCTGCAGCCGGGAATCGAACCCGCGTCCTTGGGCTCAACAGCTCAACGCCTTAGCCACTGAGCCACTAGGACGGGCACGCACGCACTTTTGGAATTGCAGCAAAACTAGCACCTTAGTAAGAATTCCTTTAGAAATATCCATGAACATCACTGGTAGCATACCCTCCTAAGTCACTTATAACCCGTTATCCAAGTTCTTGTTCTCATGGTTGCGTTTCGGTTCTGCAGAAACGCTTTAATAAACTACTCCATGAACCACACTAAAGCGCACCGGTTGGTTCTTTTAATGTCTTGGGCTTCATAAAGTAGACTTAGCAGGCGGGAATTAACTTTAATCTCATTTCATGCCATGTTGGTGCAGAATACTTAGGAAAACCAGGGACAAAATAAACAGAACTTCAGCATTCCGTCTGTGTGCAAGTTTATATGATAAACGCCCAACAGAAAACATTGGAACGAAAGCGCCTTGCGTCACAAAGGGGCTTACAAGATCGGAGGCAACATTGCTGTACCGCATCCGAACGGGCTCAGCGAAGACCACATCATAGCTATTCAAGGTGGGCCTCGTGCGATCGCCTCTGTGTTCGTCATGTGCAGTGATAGGGGATGTACACCACTTACGTAATGTGTTGCCCAGAGCATGATGTCGAGCGGACTGCAATGCTCTCAGCGATTCGAAAGCTGGCAGCCCCACACAGCACTCTGGACCACATCGTCTTTCCAAGGGGACATTGGATGCAGAGAAGAGACGTGTCACGCCTTCTCCTAAGCTTCCTTGAGGAGACAGAGCTGGCAAACTTGTGGTAAAAGGACACTACCATTGGCTAATTAGGAAGAGCTTGGGCGGAGCAATTGCCGGCATATCCAGCCAGGCTAACGGCGCCTGATCCCACAACCACCACACCACCACCACCACCACCAACGAAAGCGGGGAATAACTTTCCCATCATTGTTAAGCGGAGCACTAATTTCTGTCGCTCGTTATAAAAACACATCGGAGACGATGAACCCCTACATATTGTGCAGTCTATCATGCATCACCTGTAGATCTTTTAGGCCTTTTCTTTTTGTCTGTGTTGTAATAACTATGATTCATGTAAATTTTCTGTGAACCAAAATAGCGTTGCACCTTCTGTACTACACTTATTTTCTTTTTTTAATTATGTACAGCTTCTTTGTGCCATAAAACCTTGGTGTTTGTGTATTAACAATTTGCATGGGCCCGTTACTAGTAGCATTGCTAAGGACACCATCCATGCCAATGTTTTTTTTCTGTAATACAGCGGGAAATAAAATAGGCATAAATTGAAATTCGAAATGAACAAATAGAGAAAAACTCGATGAGGTGGTAGAAATAGCTGCGTAGGAAGCTTAAAGAAAACTTTCTCATAGCGTCTGGCGTATTCGATTCTACCTATACTAGAACTCCTCGTCCCCACAAGAAGCTCTTAGAAGACATCCCGGTGTGTTATTTCTATTGTGATGCTGTGAGAAGAGCTATTTTTCTTACAATTAGGAAATTAATAAGAATATGAGCATAAGTTCTATACCTTTCGCACTTCTTCACCCACTTCAGTTCTTCAGAAACTCGCGCTGAATTCGCACACGCGGCGGCTAAGGTTTGGATTTTATGGTAAGCATGGTATGCCACGGGCCATGGTGTCGTGGGGCAAAGCACGCCTACGGCAATGCCACCATGAGCGGTGCATGCGCCGTGGAGTGCGTGGGGGGAGGGGTGGCCGCATACGTGCGTGCGTCGGGGGGATTCCGTCAGCGCATTTGAGTATTCCATATTTATAGAAAGCCGAACCATCGGTGTGTGTGTGTGTGTGTGTGCCCCCCCCACCTTTGAATACCCGACTGGCGTTGTGCAAGCGGTTGACTTTGGCCCGACCTTGGGCTCCTTTGGAGCCGAGCGTGCCTCCTATAGCGCGCCAACAGAGCATCCGCCACGTCCTCGACGCTGCTTCTTCCTATAGCGCCCTCTTCGGCCTTGTGCATCATAGTTCCGACGACACCACAGCACCGTCGGAAGGGCTGCATAACGTGGCTATAACCGGTCGCCTTTGCGGATCCGGGCTATCGATGGTCAAGAGACTTCGTATATATAAGCGCCGGCTGGGAAAGCAGTGTTCGGCCTTCCACGTTTAGAAGGACTTCCACGTCCTTGGAAAGAAAAAAAAAGTTACAAGGGGGGAGAGGAAACAGGAAACATCCGTTAGTTCTCTTGCCCTGCCGATACAATGATAAAGTACGCAAGTCAAATCTTGTGTTGGTGAATCGTGAAGCATGAGGCAAATTCTCGTAATCTTAAGTTACTTAAGAGCTCACAAACATATCAGCGAGTATGTTTCGAACTCGCTCAAATCGGCGTATCGAGGAACAAAATGATAACTAAGCGGTCCGGCGGGCAACGAAAGCCACGTGGCGACCGTCTACTCGAATGCGGCTGCAGTGGTGTGGTGGAAATCAGGAAAATATTGGCCCAAATTGGAGGTATGACGCGCTGAAGCTGGCCCTGGGCTATGAGCCGTGTGGAAGGCTGCTGATAAATTTAAACTATTCGTGGTTATCTTCAACGTGCATCTAAAATCTCTCACACACCCTTCCTTGTTTTTCGCTTCCCCCATAAAAACAGCCGCGACGCCTGGGATTCGAACCGTGACTTCGTGCTTAGCAGTACGACGTGTTTACGATCAAAATATTAGCAGCGGTAAAAAAAAAAAGAAACCTGCGAAGAACCAGTGTACTTCCCGCAGTTATATGGGCACTGCCAACGGTGTTGGACAAATGAGGAAGTAGGTTGCGGGAGAAGTGTCCGTTACTGAACTGACGCTGAGAGAGAGATGAGTAGAGGGAGAGGGAGGGGGGGACAGAGGGAGGGGGAGGGAGGAAGGAAGGGAAGGAAAGAGGGAGGGAGGGGGCATACGGTTGAGGTATTGCTATGTGGAACCTTAGCCCAGGTCCATTTTATTTATTTATTGATGTTTCATTAATACCGTGACCCTTTTACCGCTCATACAGGGCGAGCATGTGAATATGCTGAAAAGTCCGAATCAAACAATTCGCACAGAAAAAAAAAAAAAAAGTATCACCAGGTACAAGTGAAAGTAAAACTGATCATTCAAAGATCTCGCGCACCATTACTTAGCTCGTAAAAGTATAGTCATGGCATCATCCAGAACCCAAATGGTACAGTTCTCAGTCATTTCGGAAGCGTCCACGCATAGACAAAAGAAATCACTTTTCATACAACAATCTCTCTGCATTCTCCGCAAGTGCATCGGCAGGCAAAAGATTAACCCCTTTGTGTGGTAGTTAGTTCACTACTCCACTGGCAAGGGGAAAAATGAATATTTAAATGTGTCACAGCCCGACATATGATCGGTCTGATGCACTTATTATGGTTAATACGCAAAGAAGGGGGTAATCTGGCTTAATATAATTTTCTTTATCCATGTTTAAACAATTGCACGTAGAATGAGTGCACGAGTAACATTGAGGAGTGTCATGGAATTCGCATGGAATCAGGGCACCGATGGTTTCGTATTCTGGTAGTGGGCACGAATGACGTCGCGGATTCGTTTGACGTGGTCACAGAGGGTCTCTGCGAGGCCGACGGAAAGGGTGTAGCCCGAAAGAGCCCATTTCCGTTTGACCCCTTCCCGTTTGAACCCATTCCCGAAACGCCCTTCTCGCTTGACCCGTCCCGTGTGCGCCCGTTCCCGAAACGACCTTCCCGTTTGGGCGCTTCCTGTTTCAGCCCGTTCCCAAAACGCCCTTCCCGTTACAACCCGCTCCCAAAGCGCCCTTCTCATTTGAACCCGCATCGTTCCAACCCATTTGAATTTCTGAAAACATGCGTTACCGTCTTCGAAACTGTTCCCCAAAATGCGCTTGCAAGCAACGGGGCATGCACTAAAAACTTGTATGCACCAAATTTTCCGGAATCGACCGATATTTCCGGCCGATAAAAGTTTCCGATTGCCTAAGGTCGATTACTGCCCTCTTGACACAAAATGTGTAGCGGCGAAAGTGTACTAGAAAGATACCCAATATCTTGAGTAATGCACGCATTGGATTTTTCTGCAGTTGGTGTTCGTACGTGCGGCTGAAATTTGTTTATCAGCCGCGCTGATGCTCATTGTTTGGAGCGTAGCTTTGTCTTCGGGTTCGAGAGATCTATAGATCAAAGACGTCCGTAAGAGAGACTTAAAAAAGGCAAAAAACATGTGCGGAAATCTGAGAATTGGCTACTAATGCCTTTCCTATGTGAGTAGTGGGAAGATTTTTGTATTTATTTACCGATACTTTACGGCCTGATCGGGCTCATGCAGGAGTGAACATAAAAACACATCAGTATTCGTTATCGTAGTTTAAAAAAACGCCCAACACAAATAAGTAAAAGACATAAATATGTAATAGACGCAAAGGGGTCCGAACAAGGATATGCATTCGTAATGTATTCCAATTTTAAAACACGACGATTCAACCAGAACACATATTTCCAATACGTGGGGAAAATTCTTCTAACGATACCGAGTTCACTGTTCGTTCAGTTAACTTATTCCACTAAGAAATTGCACGAGGAAACAAAGAGAACTTTCGAATAGTAATTCAGCTGATTGGCTGCCTAATATCTTCTATGATGCCTTCTCGCTGAACGTCTGAAAGGCCCGTGGAGGTAGTATTCCCGTGACAATTTTAAGTTTCTGTAGTAAAGACAATTTAGGCTAGAGACGACACTGCGCTGCTTGAGTTTCTGAAGGCTTGCTCTATTATGCAAATTGAGTACACTAGAGTGACGGGAATAAACAGAATCAATAAAACGCAAAGCTAAGTTTACAATTTTCGCCGCTTCTCATGACTGCGATTTTTTATAGCCAGATGTGGCATATGTGACGAGGGACTGACAGCTCCTTTTGTAATGGACATGCCTGGTTGACAAAGGCCGAAATTCCTTCGGCGCTGAGCATATTTTCGGCGCCAGTCGTAGGAACAATACTTATAGAGGCCGCCCGACGGTCGATGGCCAGCGCTCGGAGTTGCTATGGGTCGGTTGGTTTTTATTTACTCGTCCTTTGAGGAATATCTTGAAGCTTGAGTTGAAGTTAGCTCTAGAGTGTGGATAACATATATGTTTGTGTATAAACTTTGGTTGATCGTGTGTGTTAGTAGCTCCTCCTCACACTCTTTCGGGACAAGGCCTTGATGGCGCCGTTTTAATGTAATAACACTTAAGTGCCTGGTGTTTTGGGGTGGATCTAAAGAAGCTAGAGACGAGACTCAGTCGACCGAACAAAAGCAAACGAGGGCAGACGCAGGCCGACCCTCGCGACCTATATACATTTAGTTAAGTGCATTTAGGTATTTCGCTGTTTTCGTTTTCATAATCGACGTGTTTGTAATTTGTTAATTTGTTGTTAATTTAAAATAGTTGTTTGTTAATTGTTAATGTGTTTGTTGGGTTTGTTAATTTATAAGATTAAGAGATTTGGTTATTGGTATGACTTGAATTGTAACAAAATGTCGTTGTCTGTAGATTCAAAAAGTGAAGCCCAGGTTTGAAAAGCAGTCAAGGACTCTGGATGTACTGAGCATGCTATCGCAGCGGCTGTGAACAAACGGAAATAAAGGAAAAACAATATGAAAATGTTATTGATAATGTTTCATTAACTCGGTACGTTATTCCGTGAAAGAGCTAAACGGGAAAATACGAAACGGGAAGGGTCTTTCGCCCCAGGTTGAAATGGGAAGGAACAAACGGGAAGGTTGAAATGGGAACGGGTTCAAACGGGAACGGGCCAAGTGGGAAAGGGCGTAACGGGAAGGTCGTTTTGCGCCGGGTTGAAACGGGAGGGAACAAGCGGGAAGGGTGAAATGGGAATGGGTTCAAACGGGAACCTCTCGACGGAAACAGGAGACCAGAGAGCCACAGCAGGGAAGAGAGAGTGAGAGAGGAAGTGCCCTCGTAATATGAGCGTGGTACAGTCAAACCCGACTATAACGAACCCGGATAGAGCGAATTATGCTATATATCGAACAAAAATAAATCAGTTACGGAAATATACGCGAAACATATTCCTTATAACGAACTTCACATCTGATATATCGAACTCGGCGTGCCTAGAATGGCCGCCACAATGCATGGTCTCAGAGCGGCGATTAAGATGTTGATTGGCCGCGACCACTCAGCAAAGGCCGCGACTGAGACATTGCGCCTCGTATGGAGTGACATGACGCCCGACACTTTCCGTAACTGTTTCCGACGCGCGGAACTCACGACGGAACCCGCCCAGTCAGTGAGTCCGGACCAAGACGGCAGCTCGCCAACCTTCCCGATGCTGTGCCGAAAGGAGTGTCCTTCGAAGATTTCCTGAGTGTCGACGACGACGTTGCCGTCACTGTAAGCCCCTCGGACGCGGGCACCGTCAGCAGCACCGTCGTAATGCTGATGAAAAGCACCGAGGAGGCAGAGGATGTCGCGAGTGAAAACCGTCCGACGTTTAATGAAGTGCTTTCGGCAGTCGATGTCCTCCGCCAATATTTCTTCGATATTGAAGGACACTGGACTCGAACTGGTGCAAACAATGTCTCGTGTAAAGAATGCTGTGCTAGTTGACGCTGCCAAAACAAGAGGGAAAACAAAAATCCCCGCTTTTTTTTTTTTGGAAGTAGGCAGTTAAGGCGTTAAGGCGGAAAGTAGCTTTATTATTTGCAATAAATCCATTGTTTTTGTGTATGGTAATGACATACTTTATTTTGTTCGTTTCTGCATGCGGGGATAGCAAGGGGATTCCCGCGTATTGCGAACTTGTAACAATAAACTCGTTATAGGCGGGTTCGGCTATATCGAACTATTGGATATATCGAACTAATCGTGGTGCATATTGCAGTTCTCTATAACCGGGTTTGACTGTATACCTAGAAGTAGCAGTGTTCCATATACGTACCGCTTCTTGTGTACCTTTCTCTGTTACTCGCGCACTGGTTCCGCACGCACCTGTTGCGGGAGAAATAGCTCAACCCGCACGTCGTCCAGGGTGATCAAATAGTGGCCAACACAAATGGTAAAACATACGGAGGCTAACTTACCACTACTCTTACATTTTACCCATTTTACATTTACTCTTTCTAGGTGGAGGATAAAATCTGGGACTTGGGCACGTGATACCACGCAACGCACGAAAACAGGAATGCAGGTGCGTGTAGTTAAACGCTCCTCCTGTTGCTAATAAAAGCGTCCCGGAATGGTTAGGAATAAGAAATAATGCTAAATTACCGCCCAGACACCTCTCAATTGTTTAGTAATTGCATTTCATAATGACAACAGTGCAGGGGTGGACGAGGACAGAAAAAAAGGTGAAACGCAGACTCGGCGCCGTATCTGTTTCAACTTTTATCTGTCTTCATCTGATTGATTGATTGTGGGGTTTAACGCACCGACGCAACGCAGGCGATGAGGCGCGCCGTAGTGGAGGGCTCCGTATTAATTTTGACCACCTGGGGATCTTTAACGTGCGCCGAAATCTCGTACACACGGGCGTTTTTGCTTTTCGCCTCCATCAGAAAAGCGGCCGCCGTGGCCGGGAATCGAACCAGTCTATATGTCGTCATCTACCCCTGCGCCGTTGTCATCATGACCATGCATCAACCTGCCCAGTTTGCCGCGGTCGTAAATGGTTACATTTCTTCATGTAGCGTACGTAGGGTAGCACAACAAGTGCGCTGTGCCACGGTGTGGCGATGTCGGTAATAACTAGACCGCCCATATTTCAGAAATTGTAGGTTACCCAGAGGTACTGCACGCTTGCGAAATATGCGTGGGGTCCTTCTGCACCGCGCCTCTGTTTTTTGGTTGAAATATTCGGATAGTGGCTGGAAATTGTGCAACAGGATCGATGGAATCCTACCTGACCTATAAATGCATACTCAACTATACGGGCCTGTTCTATTACAGGGCATTACTTGTTTAACTGCTTCATCAGTGCGCTGCCTTTTTTAGCTGTGCGCTCAAATAATGCCGAAAGCACAAATGGGGTGATCTTGATTTGACAGCGCAAAATGGCAGCTTTTCGCATGCTGAGGATTTGTACGCACCGTTGAAGCCATCGAGACGGGTGTCGAAAACGAATACCGCCTATTGGTCTATGAGAGACACACCCTGGTATCTCGAGTCCTTCCTCCATTCGAGCGTATACAGTGGAGGAGATACTTGAAATCAATCTCCCCAGGCATAAGCATTGCCGAATCCTCCCCTCAGCCGTGTGGAGGGAGCAATTGGAGGGGACGAGGGACTCAGAATATGGCCCACAGTCTCGTTGCTCATGAAAAAGACGAGGGCCGTGATCCCGGCTCGTCATGCAGTATACGCAGATGCATACGTGTGCGCAAGAGAAGACCACAAGTGCCGGATTACAAGCTATACGATAATTGTTCCGGCATCGACCGACACTAAGACGCGTAAATTTCTTATAACGTAGATGAGATTAATCAGAAAGTTTACAGCGAAAGTGCTGATTCGTGGTAAAGGTCACGGTGTAAATATTCGCCACCTACCTATATACATGATAGTCTACTACCTCCTGTCGTTCCACCCGTGATGGATGCAATGAAGGTTTACTCTACTCGGTTTTACAGCGTTTGTGCTACTCGCGCGCTATCTTTTGGGGCCTTTAGTTTTTCGTGGTTCTGGGAGCAGCTTGCTTGTTTTTTTTTTTTAAAACACATTTTGTTGTACTGTTTGCTTTCATAACGCCCGTCTTGTGACACCGTTTTTACAGCGCTTTTTTTTTTTTTTTTTGCTCTTTCAAAAGCCAATCCTACGGGTGTTCTTAAATAAAGGGGCTCTTGTACTCTCAATTATGTACTTGTATATTCGCCTCAAATATATACGCCTGGGGTTCTCTTTGCCCTGAATAATGTGGGCATGTTCTGGCCATATGGGAAATGTCTTGCTTATACTTTGTGTTCAAGAGTTTTTCCACGTGCTTTATGGCCGGGTGGCTAAATCGAGTTACACACAAATAGGCAGACAGACAGAAATAGGGCACAATTCCTTCGTTTTGCTATCTTAATAAATACTATCTTCGTTAGTACGATATCGACTATCATAAAGACTACAGTATGATTCTTTTCTCGGTTCTTCCCTAGCACTCGCTACGTCGGCGCAAGCGCCCGCGTGACGTCAAATTTCCAACCCCACTCTTTCACGGGGTGGTAATTCGTGGCCTGGGTTCAGACTTGGTAGTAATGAAATTACAGTAATTAAATTACTTTTTGCTGTAATGAATAAAGTAATGAATTAATTTTGAGTGCTAGTAATTAAGTTATGTAATAAATTACTTCAGGTCGGTAGTTTTATGGAAATTACTCATTACTTGCCCAATTACTTTTCACTATGATATAGCCTGTCCGCTTCTCTTACGGCATAAGAAGCTGACTTCTTCAAGATCAGGAGGACTGGGCCCATTTAGTCGCAAATCAATGAACTCGAGCGTTGGAGGAGCAGCGGCATCGCTGATCTTACGTTTTTCGAAGGGTGCCCGAAAATGTAAAAGTTCTTCATTATGTTCTACACAACTCGGCACTCATCCGCGCCAGCGGAGCGTATTTTTAGCATGGCAAAAGACACTGTCGTACAAACGGGGACACCTTTCCGATGCCCAATATGAATCGCAGCTCCTTCTGAGATGTAACAAAGATATCTAACATATCAATGTATAGCGCTGTAAATAAACTGTACATAAGTTGGTTCATAAACAAATATTTTTGAGATTGCAGTGTATATGCATATGAGTGTAAATAAAATGTATATGAGATGGTAGTGCATGAGTTAAGAATTTGTGTTAAAGTAATTTCAAAGTAATTTCATTACTTTTGAATAGTAATAGTAATGTAATGACATTACTTTCGACCACCTGTAATGTCTAATGTAATTTAATTACATTTTAAGAAAATTCTAGGAAAGTAATGAGTAATGCAATTCAATTACTTTTTAGAGGTAATTTTGCCATCTCTGCCTGGGTTCCTCGCGCGCAGCCTTCGCCGCTTCGTCTTCGGCTCGTGCTCGTGTGAGCGCATGAGCGGCCACGCATCTGGACGGATACGTGAGTGCCCTCACGAGGCCGTTTCCGAGCGAAGACGGTCCCTTTTTTAGTAGGTATACCTGTCACTTTCTCCGCTCGCGCATATGCATGGACGCTCGCTCGTCTGCTGTGCAGCCTTGAATTTGAAGCACGTCTCGCGCGCTCGCGCTTCCCTGCACCACTCGCAGCAGTAATGCGCGCGAAGGGGAGGGAGCCCTTGACTGCAGGATATTCTCGGTCAGTAGGCAATCGGGGCTCCGGCGGAGGCCACCCAGATAGACGCCGTGCGGCCTCGCGCACGGAACCCGCCATCGCGCCTCGAGAGCTGTCCTTGCGCGTCAAGAACACGGAGGACGCGAAGAGGACACCTATCATGGCTCAGATAAAGACTGCCCGCAATGCGGCTGCTGCACGAACGTCTGGGAGAACTCTTATTGCACACGGCGGAACTTAGGATGATCGGCTCTCAAATTCGAATCATCCGGAAATGTTCCTGCGGTTGCAACTCGCCTGCGTACGTTTTCCTCTTTACATCCACTGTGTCCATTTAAATGTAAAACGAGAAGTCCGACTGTGGGCAGGAGCTTTACATTGGTTTGGTCCACAATCGTCCCAGTTCACAAGAACAAACATGCAACCCAGTCCTGGATAAAGACAACCTCATAACCCGCCGCGGTGGATCAGTGGCTAAAGCGTTGTGCTGCCGAGTACGAGGACGCGGGTTCGATTCCCGACCGCGGCGGCCGATTTTCTGGTGGAGGTGAAAAGTAAAAACGCCCACGTGTACGAGATTTCGGCGCACGTTAAAGATCCACAGGTGGTCAAAATTAATCCGGAGCCCTCCACTACGGCGCGCCTCATCGCATGCGTTGCGTCGGCGCGTTAAACCTACAATCATCATCAATCTAAACGCCGCAACGAATCAGTTCGGGCTTGTCTGAGCTTGTACCCTTCACTCTTAGGAAAAAAGCGTTTATATTAAGTGATCCTCCTCCGGAGTTCCTTTGACATTAAAAGTCTCTCGCCATTTGAACATTTTTCTGACTGTCACCTGCTTACCTTTTTCGTGGTGCTTCCTACGAAATTCATTTCCCAGTTTTTGAGAACGAAAACATTAACGAATTTTGGGTAGCGTTGCACATATACGCCATCTTAACAATCGCTGTCTTGCTTGTTCCGTTCATTGAGCTGACAATGATTTCCGTGGGGCGCATTCCGTGGGAAAAGGGCTGAACGTCATGTGTCGTATGTTACCCCCCAACAGGACGGTTTCATCTCCCGTCACTTCCACTCGAATCTGCTCACACGGGATGAATTAGGAGCACGATATGGTGTTTCGATGCCGTATCTCGAGCTCTCTTGGTGTGCCATTGCCGAGAATAGGCCAGCTGTATTTTGGCTGGGTCACTGCAATGACCGGTATTTCCATATTCGGGATGCAAAGTCTAGTTGATGTTCCGAGAGCGTCAAGGCGTGCGGCCAAGGTTGGGTATGCCCCCATGTACATTGTGCCCACCTCCAGGGTGCACAATGACCAAACAGGTGGATCAATCAATCAATCAATCAATCAATCAATCAATCAATCAATCAATCAATCAATCAATCAATCAATCAATCAATCAATCAATCAATCAATCAATCAATCAATCAATCAATCAATCAATCCTCACGGGTTCGGTAATTTACAACACTCCTCTGAGGCTATCCCAAAATTTTTCAACCTAATTTTTTCATCAGTTTGTTTCAGTCCGTGCTCGGGTTGCGCACCGAGTACTGTTTAACAACGTCCTCGGTCTTTCAATATTTTAGTTTGCGTGTTTTTATTTGCTGTTCAAACTTTCAGCGTCAATGTATGCAGGTATTTCAGGCTGGGATTGATGTAGTTCTATTTGCTGAATTCTACTTTCATTACTGTTTCGTCGGTTATCGGTTGTTGTCGAACGTCGACTTGAATTGGCAAATATCTTTCGCGCTGTCGCGCAACGTTTCGTCACTTCTGACGTCGGTCTGCAATGCCAGGCAGACGTGAAGTGGAGTGTCCAAAACTGCGGTCAACAACCTGATAACTACTGCTGCTTGGCTTCGCACTGTCACAGGATACCTATTTCTTGCGTGCCAATTACACAACTGCTTTTTTTATTAGCGTGCGCGTGCGCGTGTGTGTGTTCCCAAGAGCCGACTACCCGGGTTTCGCGGACCAACATCCCCCTATTTCTGCATTCCAGTCATGACGTCGTCTTGCCGCCGTGTGGGCAACCGGCAACACCGCAGACGGGAAGAAAACGCTTTGTGGTAACGACAGTCTTCCCACAAGTGTCCGCGAAAGGTAAACACCCCCCCTCCCTCCCTCCCGCCCGTTTTCTGCTGTAGACGGTCCTTTAAGTGAGAGGTGCGGGCCGGCAATTTTGGGCCTAGCGTTCGGTTTCAATGAGCTCATACCGTTTGAAGTCCTCCTGCCTAAAGTGAGAACCCCATTGCTTTGTTGCCCTGACACACGGTCGAAACCACTCAAGGGCCGTTAGGAGGGAGTGCATCGACCCCCGTGCTTCTTCCTCATACCAATGCGCGTCAGTTCAAAACTGACGGCTTTCGGCGCGCCGCGGACTGTAATCGACGCCCACGTGCAAAAACATCCTGTTTTACGGCAATTTTCAGCGCCCCCCGAGGTCGGGGCTTTGTCGTCACGTTGTTTGCGAGAAAGCCCCGAGTCAGCACAAAGGCATTTGCTAAGCCGATTAGAGAAAGTGAAGAAGGTGCCCAGTGTCGGTTTTAAAAATGCCAAGGAGAGTGGACGTGGCTGTGGCGGTGATTGTGGCGGTGACTAGAGTCGCTTCCCGGTTCGGTTCATCTTGAAACGTTCTTGTGAATTTTCTTGCCTTCTCGAGTCGCACACTCACCCCTCCCGTAATCCCCATTCACTTCTCCCTTTTTCTACACCTTACTCTGTTTAGTTTGTCCGTTTAAAGGTGTTCCGCAGGGGGTCCACTCGGCTTCATCGTATTTGTACACTGGCCATGTGCAAAAAAAAAAAAAAAAAAAAGGAAAGAAAAAAAGAAAACGGTGTTTGCTTGCCGAAAAGTATTGTACATATCAGAAACCACTCAGAAAACAAAACACCTGGCTGAAATAAAAGTGAAAAATTAGACATGGAAGGTCCATTTTTCTGCGAGCAGACGTTTGTAAAAAAAAAAAAAAAAAAAAAAAACGGGGGTGGGGGTGTGGGGATTATGCTTTTGGGTTAAATCGATAACGAAGGCGATAAATGACCGCCCCGAAAAACCTGGGCTACCACACAGAGATTATCTATAGATATCGCGATTGAATTTATTTATCTTAAATGGGAACAGCACGCCTCTCTCAGGTAGGCCGCAGCTCCAATGGTCGCTGCTTTACTCTACCGTCAGGGATTTAACAAATGGAGCCACTGCGATGGGTATGTGCAGAGGATGATCATAATAAATATATAAATGAGATAGATATAGCAAAGACGGGCCGTAGATTGGCAGCATGTCCGACGATGCATAACTAGTCCATGACCGTATAAGTAAGCGGTGATATTTATTTATTTATTTATTTATTTACTTATTTATTTTTACTGAGTGGCCATTTCATTATGCCATTGGTAATCCTAGTATTCGGGTGTGTGAGAGTTCACTGTTGGTGGTATAACCGCTTTATTACAGACGAAACGGAGTTACCTGAGTCACTCCTTGATTGCGGATGGGCCTCCTAAGTTTCGTTTTTCCCTGGTGAAGAGCAACTGGTGCACACATAAAATTAACCTCGAGCATAAAGTTTGGTACGAGCATAAAAAGTGGAGCAATCCGAGCACTGAAAGCTGCAGACTGAAAAGGATACACCAGTGAGTTGTAGACATTGTGTACTTACCCTGCGAGACTAAAAAGAAGAATGCGCAGGTCATGTTTTGAGCTCTTCCGGCTGTTTTACGCAATTTTTCGAGAGGATAAAAGTGCGTTCAGAAGTACCGTTTCCCTCTCGCCATCCTCTTTCACGCCGATTTGCCGACGTCGACAATGAAAAGTGACTGACAATTGCGCATGGCTAAATTTAGCGCATCCCTAGCATTTTTAAAGGGACCATGAAGACAAAATGCAACTCTGTTCAATTTTAATATACGAGCCTTTCGTAGCTCGCTGTCTTCATTCCAGCCACGAAAGACGTTGTACTAACCGAAAGAAAAACAGCAAGAAATGTACGAAAACCTTCCAATTTCGCGCTGCAGTGACGTAATATAAGTACGGGTGACGCATTATGAGCAAGCACTACAAACATGTTTATCAGTGTTTTAACTGCGCGTTCACATCCAAGTAATATGAACGAACGGCAGTTCCGTTTGCTTCTTGGCTGTTATATTGACCACACTTCTTGGCGGTGAAGAGGACCGAGGAGGATCTCCGACCTCTTCCTTTTCCCACGACCTCATACCGGGCACAAAATAAAGTTGCTCTCTCTCTCTCTCTCTCTCCTCTCTCTCTCTCTCTCTCTCTCTCTCTCTCTCTCTCTCTCTCTCTCTCTCTCTCTCTTGGCGGTGGCATAGTTTGGAGGCCGCCAATCGCGCAAGCGCGGTTATGTGACGTCATAGAGAAATCGCAGGAGAGGGGCTGGGGAGTCGCCGCTGCTTCACGTGTTTTCTTTAATATCTCGATTACTTGCTTGAAGTTTGCGATAAAATTGGTATCATTACGATCAGAAGTTCGGAACAAATCAGTCTTTTTAACGAAACAAACTTGTATTTTGTCTTCATGGCCCCTTTAACCGGTACTTCTGTGCGCACACAAACAAAAATACGGGCGTCGTTAAAACGAAAGCTTCCTTACACGGACTGACGATGTCCTTTCTAAAATCTAATGCATTTCCCCGTAGACCGGTTGGTCGACCGACAAGCTCTGATAAGATCTCTGGACACGCGGCGCGTGCGTGAAACCGAGCTTCCATTGTGTCAAAATGGTTATTTGAAAATTGCGAAAAAGGAACGGTTCTACATACGACAATTTCACACGCATAGATCATGGAGGGGGAGTAGAACAGTATACCTTTATCTTATAAACCCTGTATTGGCATACATTTAGATCGTTCGAAGATGCATTTAATTAGTGAGCGAAAAATCTTCCCATCGGTTCGTTCTTCATTTGCGGTTTGGGTATTTGAAGGTTTGACGATCGATTGGACGCGTTTTCAGCTAGGTTTGGAGGCACTTTTAGCATTGATTTTGACCATGAAATCGGATAAAGGGAAGCTGAAGCGCTTTCAGAAAAAAAAAAAAGGGTTAGAGGCGGGTTTATTATAGTTTCTCGGACGCTGACTGCGATAATCACATTGAATTTGAGAGTATACATAAGTCCAACCGTCATTTATCTTGCAAAACGCGGGCTCTCGTTTGAAAGACGCGTTCTCTTCGTCTTTGACGCCTCTGATTGGTCGCGCCCTTCATGACGTTGAAGGAGGACACCCTTCGGTCGCGCGGGCTGTCGGAAGCAATTGCAACGATCGCATGACAGCGGAGCTTGCCTTTTCCGCGATTTAGCTTGCAGTTCAGTGTTCACACGTGACCGCAACTTCATTTTCTAACAATTCCCAGCCTGTTGGTTCAAGTATCTTGGAGCTTGATTTGCTTTACACGACCGATAACCCCAAAACAGTGACTTTGTGGCGTCGGATAGAGGGTTTTGTCAGAACATTTCTGAACCGGGCAACTGCAGCATACGCTACCAGCGAAAACCAGGTACGTTAAAGAAAGAAGAAAACGTGGCGCAAACTATAGTTCGTTCCACAAGCTCCATGCAGCGCTGTGGAAGCTGCATTGTTGTTAGTTAGCAAATTTAGAAAATTTAGTTAGTTAGCAAGCGCTGTGGGTGTGAGCCACTCCTGGATAAGACAACCTTTTTAAGGAGAGCAAAACAAAACGGAAAGGGAGGAAATTGAGGCGGTTTTTATTAAAAGAGCTGGCGACACGTGCGTCAGCAGGCCGTCACTAGCGTTAAGTGAAAAAGCAATGTCATTCTTAAAACACAGCGTGTAGTTTGGCAAGTGCCGTTGTTCTGCCCTCTTCGCGGTTAGGTCTGCGCCCGGAATTGTGCGCACGCGCGTTAGGACCGCCTTGTTATCTTGAGGTTGGAGAAGATAGGTTTCGCACCATCAGCAGTGTTGTACTTGTTCATTCTAGCCACTGTCACCCCCTTCAACACCTGCTAGCATGATTATACCTTGGTTGGTATTGTTTGTTGTGGTTGTTGCTGTTTCTGTTTAGATAAGTCGTGTATAAATTCGTGTGGTTTCCTTTGAATAAACAGTTGGAAGTTGGCGCCTGTATATCTGTCGTTTCTTCTCTCCTTCGTCCACGTCTTTAGTTTGCGCCACGTTTTATTCTTTCTCTTAGTATGTACCAACTAGCTCAGCAAAGTTTTGTTAAACCAGGTACGTTTCCTGGGCAAAAACATAGCGTTCATGCGCTGTAAACGTGTATTCGAGACATAATTTGTCTTCGGTACATGCACAAACCAATAAGCGGACTCTGCTGCTGAATTTCCTTCGTTCGTTGTCCGCCACCCAACCCCCTGACTCACCCCCAAACACACACCAAACGCGCACGCGCGTACGCACGTGATTTTGGCAGCGGCGTTACGGTGCCTCCGCGATCCCTGCATGCACTTGTTCGATCAGTGGCGCCTTCCTGTTTGACTCCCATTGTTTTTGAAATCTTGTAGCACATTGGTGCTACCGCAGCATAAGCGGCTCTAGTGGCGCATTCTGCTGTCATTATACGGCCACCCCGTTATAAAAACCAGCCCAGACAAGGCAATTAACTTGCAGTTTAGTTACTTCAGGTAACGATCACCAAACGTTTGTGATAATAAATCGTTGGCCTGTTTCACCACTGCTAGATTTTAGCATTTACCGATAGTCGGACAAAGGCCGTATATTCCCTCTTCGCTTCTGCTTTTTTGAGTCTGATCGTGATTTCTGGGCCATTTTGCTTTAGGGTATACGTGTTTCCTATATATCAACGAATATCGCTGGAGCACAGTTGAGGTTCAACGGTAACAAGTGCCTGCCAGGTTATAATATGCAGGCACACGGCATCCTGGGCAAAGAAGTAGGCCCCCTTAGTCACTCGGAAATTATGGTACTTTGGTGATTCGGAGCTGTATTTTTCCATTCTCCAGACAAATGTTTCTTCTCGTGGCGTGTATACTTGCAAAATAAGTAATGCTGTGGCTTTGGTTCATTTACATTGTAGTAATACTGTTTACCTATAAGCCGGGAGAGAAGTTCTATCAGGATTGGCACTTTGTTTCAGTTTCGCAAAAAGTTGGGTTTTTGAACACTGTTCTAAGCCCCGCAGGGAATGAAAACCGACACGTGTAAAGAAATGGGTATTTCCTGGACAAATGTGACTTTTTTTCTGGAACATGAACGAAATATACCGGGCCAAAGTGCAGCAGTATTCAGTATCGTTCCTAAATCTAGCATCTGATATGAACATTCCTGTCCGTCCCCCAAAGAAAAAAAAAAAACACGCATTAGAGCGTTCTACAAAGCATCCAACGTAGGTTAGTATATACTCGGTCATCAAGCACGGCCACGTTGGCTGTCTCTTCCGTATGTTATAAAACATCCCGGCATGGTATCATCCTGCTTAGGAACACGGTATGATAACGTATGCCTGCTTTGGCGTTCGTGCATACTTTTTGAACCCAAAACTTGTACAAATAAGTGCTGTCAACAACAGCAGCAGCAGCAGCAGCAGCAACACAACACAATGGCCGTGTATCTGCTGCTGGCGCCCCTGCCAAGTAAAGACCTCCCTTCTCTTTCCCGCTCACCTCTCACGCTGTTCCTCTCCCGTCTCTCGATCGTTCCTCCCAAGATAACATGCTAGAGGTTTGCTCAAGTCCATTTAAATTTACCGCGTTCCACTGCTGCAAGTCGGGTGCCTCCGTACGGCGGAGAAGCGCGCGAATCCAGGCACCGTACTACAACGTTCATAGAACAAGGTTGCCGTACTCCTCGAGCGTTCCAAGCGGAACGTGGAACCTATCTAGTGGAGCCTTTCGTTGCTGTAAACGGTCAAGTTGGTTTCTTAAATGCCACCAGGAGCTACAGTAGCGCGGGCAACAGCAGGTGACTGTTTCTGAAGTTGATGTAGTATTTGATTTTCTATCGCAAAAACGAAGCATCCGTGAATTGTTTAATAAATGAACACTGCAAACATTACTTATGTATTCATTTTCTGCCTTTTACTTGCGTAATGTCGTGTTCTTGTTGAACAATGTTGACAAGTATGGACATTAACACCGGACTTAGACGTTTAGGTTTGACTGTGGGTATATAAATACTATTGCGCAGCTTCTGTTTCACTTTGTTCAGGTGGCTGAATCGAGTCACAGACAGACAGACAGACAGACAGACATACAGACAGACCAAAAATTCTGCGTTTAAGTCGCCCAAGAAAGACTATCGTCTTTAAACGCCGAATAGTATTGTGCCTGTGGCGAGCCTCTAGAGGAGGGAGGAAATAAACTTTCTTTATTGAGAAAAAATAAATAAAATGGAGTCTTCCGGGTGGTTTCCTCAGTCCAGGACACCTTGAGCTCGGGCCGCGTCCACAGTCCTCTCGACCAGCTGTCGCTGACCCTCGAGGTTGAAGGCTGCTGGCCAAGGCTCTCTCCCAAAGCTCATGGGACAGAGGAAACACGGCGAAAAGAGTGTGGCACAGGCGCCGCTCCGGCCGGACTTCAGCTATGACGCTTCCCGGCCGGTTTTCACCTCCGCTCGTCGATCTTCTGGCATCGCGCGCCCAGATGGGGGCGGGGCATCGGGCCACTTTTGTTTGCGTATTGCGCCGCTTCTATTGCAGGTATTGCAAAAATATTGCGTACACCGGAACTATTCAAAGTGTGCTTGCCGCCCTTTTATTTTAATTCTAAAACATCTTCCCGTTTCCTTAAAAAAAGTGAAGTCCAGAGTAGCACGAAAACACATCTAAAAGACAGTACGACGCCATTACGGCAGTTGCTGTGGTGAGAGGAACGGCTCGGGGTATTTTCTCCTCAGTCGCTCATCACAATCAAAGGCACTGGACTCCTGACCATGAAAAGAGCGAAGGCTGTAAACGCAGTATCTATCGCCGGTGGCTCCCCAATCACATAACGGCCAAACTTCGGTTATATGCAGGCAAGAAACCTATGTTATATTACCACAGGGTTTTAAAGGCGCAAGGAAAAACGCGGACACTAGAAGAGAAAAAACAACCAAGACAAACGAAGCGCCACTTCCAACTAAACCCTGTGATCCAGTAAACCACTTTAAAACCCTGTGATCATGTCGAACCAACTGGCCCACATTAAGCTGTTGCTATGTTATATTAAAAATATCAGCTGGCATTTTTCCGGGGAAATCGCCAACTCCATTTCCCTTCCCAGTAAACGTCGTGATAACGAGGAGGGGAGGCGTGGGGTTTCTAGGCGACACAGTGGAGCTCTTCGATCTTCATTCTCGTACTCAACGCGGGCAGTCCGCGGGCATAGTCCAAGGATTATGCTCGCCTTAGGAGTATATGCGCGAAACCAACCACCAGATTGGATCTAGGATAGACAGTACGCGGCGAGTAATGGACTGGTAATCGAAGAGCCCCAGCGTCTAGGGAAATGAGCAAGCGCGGTGGCCAGGCGACCTAAAGGACCGGTCAACCGATGGCATATCATGTGGGTCTGTGCCGCCGACTCAGACGGCGCGAGCTTCGAAGAGTACCCGGCGGAACTCCGGAGAGCCATCGAATCTACAAGCAAGACAGACCAGTGATGGGCCATCCAGCAGGTCTTCGCCGTGCTCGAAAGGCACGGGCTTCGTAAAACGGGCTAGTGTCAAGAAGGGTCGCAGAAGAAGGCGCGACGCCAGGCCACGTCGAGGCGGAGCTGTAACCCGGATCCCGTCTACTGCAGGACTAGTTTCAATAGCCTTCTCCAGTCCAGTCCAGTCCAGTCCAGGCGACCTAGAAGGCACGTGCTCATCAAGCCTTCGAGGTGATAGGAGCGACACGTCCTATACTGGTGGCCGTGCATGGCCAGGCGGGTGAGACATTCGGAACCATCGCAGTTATGAAATATATACTTGTGTATGGCGAGTTGAAGTTGGTAGGGGTATGGTTCTATATTAGCGGACAAAAATGCTGCCATTTCTTTTTTCAGTGAAACGGCATAGCACATGTTTCACAACACTGCTCCATCTCGTTTAAAACTGTTTTTAAAACTCCGATGGCCATTAAATCAAAAACTGTTTTATTAGTCATCATTTCTTTCATATCTTAACACCATACGCCAGTTAATTTCCTGTCTATACATAATAATGTGTTAGAGTTTTAGATATTCCATTACAAGTGTGTATATAATATGTCCTTTATGAAAATGTTCTCACCCCATAGTGACAATGTTATGCCGCTTTAGTATGTGTTTTCTTGTCTACATCTCATTGCTTTTATATACGCTAACTAATGTACATAATATTTTGCTGACTGGCACTTCTTTGTATAATTGCCTCACGTTCTTCGAATTTCCCACGGTTGTTAACGACGTTTGCTACTGCTTCGAATGATTTCTGCGCATTGAATCGCAAGGGGTGTCAAACTTCGGAAACTTTTACTGTATGTTACTCTGCATGAACTGTGCATTATTTATTATCAATAATAACCTGAAACCGAAACTGAATAAGCTTAAAAACGCTCCCCCGACTGCACCTCCACTTTTAAACATGATTAAAGTACGCCTGTACTGTCGGGGATCCAATCGGGGATCCAATCGGAGAATCAATCAATCAATCAATCAATCAATCAATCAATCAATCAATCAATCAATCAATCAATCAATCAATCAATCAATCAATCAATCAATCAATCAATCAATCAATCAATCAATCAATCAATCAATCGGATTGTTTATTTTTCACCAAAACAATACACCAGGTGACAAATGATGAAGAAATGGTGGCCGAAAAAAACTGCAATATAGCAGCTTGACCGAGCTCCGGCCCCCGTCAACTAGCAGCAAAGAAGTGCAAACACAAGACATACATACATGCTGTTAGATAATTCATTTCCTACTCTGCAACATTTAACACAGGGACAAAAAAAGAAAAAAAAGCTTGGTAGCTAAGACAGCATGGGAAAACGCAAATAGAAACAGCCTTTGTTCACTTTAGGAAAAATCTAAAATGAAGGCGAGCACCGTAAAACGACATAAAAGCAACGTGAATATTCAGCAATGTAGCGCTTGTCACATGTAAAAACAAGTAAATAAAATGCAAACAGGCAACGAGGTAAAATTTCAGGACATGGTATCCAAGAGTTCCAAATGACACAAAATTCGTACGCGAGTGTGAATGAAAGTGATACGAATAATATTTCCTGCGTTCAGGGACATGTTTTCGCGAGTAAAATTCACACAAAAATAGAGCCACCACAACGATAGTTCCATCATGCTCTTGTCACTCATGGATAAAGGATTTAGATGCAGTGCTTATAAAGCTCATTTAATGTGTTGGTAAAATGTGGCATAATCTCTGGCGCCCATATTCTGTGCGTGAGAATGGCACCCAGCTCACAAGGAATTTGACATCGACAGGAGTATGGCAAAATCTTTTTTGTAGCTTAGCAAATTCCATCAATACCGCTAATTTACCCTGTGCTGCATTTTTATAACTTCTAGTTAATTTTTGGTTATATAGTTGAAATGCTCGAAAAGAATATGTATAACATGAATATTTTTTATTTCGGTATTCCCTTCTTGTTATTTTTTATTTTTCAATCCTTCGCATGTTCTGTTTCCTACTTTGATTTCTTTCGACAAATGATCCCCGTTTACGCTATTATAACGATTAAACATGTTATTTCCGCAAATTATACTTCGGCGCGAATTCAGGCTGTTACATGGTCCTCGTTGGGGAGAAAGAGAGAGCAAACTTTATTTTTCGAAAAAAAAGGAGAAGCACGTGGTCGGATTCCTCATTTCAGGATCCCGTTGGAGCTTGCTGCCTTCTCCGCACGTTCCAGCACCCGAAGCTGAGTTTCGCTGCTGGAGCTGGCCAGTTCTCTCTCCCACTGCTCATGGGAAGGGTTGGGAATTGGGCGAACATTTGGGTTTTTCTGGCAGGCCCCGACCATGCGGTAGATGGTACAGATCTCACCGCAGTGTGAGCAGGTGGCGCTGTAGAGGGTGGGGCTGATGACGTGAAATTTAGATAGGTGTGGGAACGTGTTTGACTGCAAAAGCCCGAGTTTACGCTCCTGTTCCTTGGCGAGTGGCGGGTGGGCAGGAGGATACTCTTGCCTACTCAGCTTGTAGTGCTGTGTGATGCCTTGATATGTTACTAGGGGATGAGTCGCTTAAAGCCAGTCGTTTCGCGGTGCCCGGTAGGCTAATTCTCGGGCTGTCGTGTGGGCCATGACATTGCCGCGAAGGGACGAGTGGGCAAGGACCCAAACCAGACGCATCATGCGTTGAGGGGGTCGCTGGAGAAGAATTCTTGCAGCTGGTCTTGATATTCTTCCGCGTAGGTAACTTCGGCATGCTGCTTGAGAATCAGTAATGATTGTATCGGCTGAGGTGCGGGCAATGGCAAGAGCGATGGCTGCTTCTTCTGCTTGGGTAGTGTTGATTCTAGTAAGTGTGACACTGGCGACATGCTCGGTGCATGTGCTGACGACAGCTGTCATCGTATTCATGCGAGCGTAGCCCGCAGCGTCCGTGTTGACAGTTTTGTGGTTGGATCCATGGACTATATCTAATGCCTGTGCTCTCGCCGGACGTCTTCTGTGGTGAAACTGAGGGTGCATATTCCGTGGAATGGGAGCCACATAGATGTTTTGCCTTATGGTTGTGGGTATGTCTATGGAAGAACTGCCTTGTTCTTCTGGAGTATTGTATCCTAGGCGACCAAGCAGTTGGCGTCCTGTCCTTGTGGTCGCTAGACGGTGGTGCTGGTTTACCAAATGAGCCTCTATGAGCTCCTCCACAGTGTTGTGTACTCCCAGTTTGAGAAGTCTATTTGTTGCCGTGCTGATGGGGAGACCAAGTGCTTGTTTATATGCTTTCCGAATGAGTGTATCAAGTTTGGTGACGTCACTTTTGGAGAGGATCGCATACGGGATGGCGTAATTGATGCGAGAGATGATGAAAGCTTTCACAAGCCGGAATGTGTCTGCTTCTTTCATCCCTCTGATTCGGTGATTCGGCGGAGCATGTGAACAATTTGTCCTGTTGTTTGAGTGAGGTGCCGAAGAAGTATAGAGTTGGAGCAGTCTTCTTGAAAGGTCATCCCCAGTATCTTTATGGGGGGGAAGGCGTGATCGTAGCTCCATCCAGTGTAATTTGGATGCCTGGGTCTTGCTGTTTTCTAGTTTCGAGGAGAAGCTCAGATTTTCAAGGAGAAGCTCAGATTTCTGTGGAGATCAGCATAAACCACACTTGGCTGCATAAGCTTGCACGATGTCAGCAGCCTGCTGAAGACGATCTTGCATTTCCCCTACCGACCGTGCGCCCGTCCATAACGTTATATCATCGGCATACAGGCCATGTCGAAGGTCAGGGATGCATCTAATCGTTTGGGAAGGCCGATGAGGACGATTTTAAATAGCAGCGGGGAAAGAACTGCGCCCTGTGGCGTGCCTCGACCACCAACTTGAATGGGGGGTGATGGCGCGTCACAGACTTTCAGGACTGCTTGCCGGTTTGTAAGAAAATCCCTGATGTAATTGTATGTCCTGGCTCCGCGGTGGAGGTTATTGAGATTGTTCAGGATCGTTTGATGATTTACATTGTCAAACGCCCCTTTTAAATCTAGGGCGAGAATTGCTTTAGGCGTGTGATTATTGGTCTGCATCATGATTTCCTCTTTGAGCTGAAGAAGAATATCTTGGGCACTGAGACTGGGTCTGAATCCGCACATCGATGTAGGAGTTCGGCAAGTATCTTCTAGGTATTGTTGTAGGCGAGCGAGGATGACGTGCTCGAGTAGCTTTCCTATGCAGGACGTTAATGAAATTGGGCGGAGATTCTCGATGCTTGGCTCCTTTCCTGGTTTCGGTATTAAATGAACCTCAGCAGTCTTCCATTCCGGTGGTATGACTCCCTTTTCCCAACAGCCATTCATGAATTGTGCGAGGGATGTGACGGGGTCATGGTCAAGGTTGGTCAGTATCTTGTTTGTGATACGGTCTTGGCTGAGTGTGGTATTTCTCCGTATCTTGGCTAGCGCTGCCAAGTCAAAAGGCCTATCCAGGTGGAGGTTTGGATCACCCGAGTAGTCTGGAGCTGAGTATGGCGGAGATAGAGGCAGGTACCTTTGCTGAAGAATTTTGAGGAGGTTGTCCGTGGTGTCCGGGAAGGTGTGCAAAATGTTTTTCATTGTCTTGGTAGTTTCACCTTTACTTTTTGAAGGGTAAAACAAATATCTGAGTAGTCGCCTTGTCTTAGATGTGGTGAGTACCACCGAGGCTGTCGCAGATCGTGAGCCAATTGTGCTTGCAAAGTTCAGCGGCGTATTTGGCGGCGTCCTGAGTTTGCAATTCGCAACTGAGTTTGCTGAGTTTGCAACTGCTGAGTTTGCTGAGTTTGCAACTGAGTTTGCTGCAGTTCGCAGTTTGAGTTTGCGATTGCGCTTTTGCATCTTCCATTTGCGGATGAGCGACCGGTGAGCTTCCCATAAGTAAAGTAATTTGGTGTCTATATGCGGAACCTGTGTAGTGGCATTTAGATGCTGCGTTGTGGCTTTTACATCAGCTCGTAGCGCTTGCATCCAGGTGTTGATGTCCTCCATCTTGGAGCTAGGCAGCTCAGCCCTGCTCTCGCGGAACTTGTCCCAGTTCGTTATTCGATCTTCGCCGAGGGGTGCTCGATATTCTTCCCCGTAAAGGGTGGTTGAAACGACTGAGTAGTCGCTACATAGATTTTCCTCCAGGTTCCCCCATGTGGCGTGGTTGACGTTTTTAGTAAAAGTCAAATTCGGGCCCGTGTCGTGAGTCACGCTGTTGTCCATTCGCGTCTGCGTACTGCAGTCCGTAAGTAGCACCAAACCCTCTTCACCCATGCAGCGGGGGAGCTCATTGCCTCTCTTGTTCGCATATCGGTATCCCCATATGGGGTGGGCCGCATTGAAATCCCCAAGGACAATGAGGGGATTGGAGCCCGCGGTCGGTAGTTGCTTGTTGCACTATGCGGTCAATGCAGTCTTGCTTATTTTTTGGTCGGCAGTAGACATTGAGGATAAACAGGCTTTTCCCCTTGTGTACCTTCCTCGGGATGAGCTCGGTGAGGATGCCAGTTTGTTCTGCTTGTGTTATGGCGTGGTGTATGAAAGTGATGGATTTCTTGATTAGTGTGCAAGAAATAAACCCCTTGGAGTCTTCATGTGTGATATATCCTGGAAGCCTAGCGTATGCGTTGGTTTCTTGAAGCGCAATGACGTCGGGTGCAGTGGACACTGATTCAATGTACTGTAGGAGTAGGCCAATCTTGTTTTTTATGCTCCTGCAATTCCATTGCCAGATTATGAGTTCTTTGGACGTTCCTGCATCCTGCCTACCCATGGAGGGACGTAGAGAGGTCCTTGTATGCCGTGTCTGTCGTGGTCAGTCGATGGCACGGCTTTTCTTTCCGAGATGGCCGGCTGAGGGACGGCGTTGATTGACTTTCCAAGTGGTCAAGGCGGTTCAGTATGAGCATATTTGTTTGCTGGCACTGTGCCATGACCTGTGCGAGTGAGCTAACCTGCGCATTGAGAGCACCAAGTTACTCATTAACAGTTTGAGCACGTTTCTCGATGGCTTCCAGGTATTCTGTTCTGACGTCATCAATTTGTGTAGGAGTGGGAGCATGATACGGAGTTGTTATTTTGCTCGCGTCGGAGATTTTACATTTTTTCTCTACCCCTGCTTGTGAGTGATGGGCCGAGGTGTTGGACTGCGTCAGTTGCGATATGGCTGCTTTGAGCGATGCAATTTCGCTTCTAAGACAGGTGACTTCTTTTTGTAGTTTAGTGCATTCATTGCAGGTGGGTTTGGGGGAATGAGCAGTGGTAGAGAGAATCTGAGACCAGCTCACCTTCGGAGTCGGCGTTTTTTGGTTGCTCGAGGTGGTCGGTGCCGGTTGCTTTGACTGGCTCCTGCCGGTGGGGGCCCTGGACTTGGAGCGCGATCGTGACCTGGAGGAGCGCCTGCCTTGAGAGGACCCTCTGCTGCGCGATCTTTCGCGGCCGCCAGAGGGTGGGCGTTCGGCACAGGAATCCTTCTCCCAATTCTTCCGGCGAAGGTAGTAGGGCTCCTTGAAACGTCGCGGACACTCTTTGCTCGCTGTCAAGTTCTCGCCCTGACAGAGTGAACATTTGGGGGATCATGGGTGGTCCGGCTCTGGATTTCGTCTTCCACACTTGGCACAGGCACTGGCATTAGGTGTTGGGCAAACATCAGTGTGATGGCCTGTCGCATGGAAGTTGTGGCAGTGAGGAATTGTTTGCTTGTATGTGTAGCACCTTGTCTCCACTCCTTTACAGTATACGTAGAAGGGTATTTTGTTGCCTAGAATCGTGATCAGTACCGTGGAAGTATTTCCGAGACGACGACATGTTAGAAATTCAGTACCGGGGAGCCAGAGGTCTTCGACGACTTCCTTCATTGAGTAGTGTTGCGGGATATTATGTATTATGCCTCTGCAGGAGTCGTACAGGGAAAGACCATACAGGCTCACCGGGCAGGTTTTCCCTTGTAGGATTAGCTGCGTGATGCGGTTGAGGGCTCTGGCGGCTTGCTTATGTGGTGTGCTTATAGTTAGGATGTTCTGGCTCGGGTCGACCCGGACTCGGAGCTCAACTTCTCTCCACGTGATTTGGGCGGACAAGAGAATGTTCTCCGCGAGGAGTGCCGGGCTTTGCTTGCGTAGTTCGAGTCCTTTCTTGGGGCGAATTGCCATCTTGAAATCTTCTTTCGGTAGAGGGGGTGGTTTTGGCTTTGTTGCGTTGGCATCCGGCCTAGTGCTCGTTTTACGTTTGGTTTGGCTCAGTTGCTGCGCGGTCGAGTCCAGGCTTACTCTGTTTTTTTTTTTCTGCGCTTCGCCTTGCTGACCGCCTCAATCCATCCTTCGTTGTCTTCTTGCATACTTAGGATTTCTAGTCTTTCCTGGGCTTCCATCTCGTTATCTTGTTCGTCGACGGGCATAGCTGCCGCGCCTGCAGCCATCGCCGCTGTCGCCACCGCTTCGTATTCGTGCCGGTGTCGGCCGCACCGGTGTTAGGGTTAGCAAAGCGGCTCTCGCCTTGAATCTTCAAAGTACCGTGTAATTACGAAAAACTCCCTCACAGCCGTAAGCTTGGCATCGGGGTGATCCTTAAAGCTTCATAGAAGTGGCCGTCGAGTTTTCTCTCGTGAACAGGGGATATATTCGTTGCTTTGGAGCACTTTTTCAGGAGCCCATATGCAGCGCGTTCGCTATGGTCAGCCCCCTGGTGGCAGTCGACCCCTCGTTGGGGATTACTTTACTCGGCAAAGAATGCGGCTATATTCAGGAGACGTAACAATCATAGTCATCATCATGGCTCCATCGATTTCATTTTTTTTTCATACATCTGGTGTAGCAAGCTAGGTGCCTTGGCCAGGCTAACCTCATCAGTATCATTAAAGAATATTCTCTCTCTCCCATTAAGGATGGGAACAAGCGAGCGGCTATATATAAACTCGCACCGGAAACCAACGCGGACTTAGAATCTTCGCAGCTGCGTCGGCAAAAGAGATGGTCCCAGCACCTGATGATAGCGGCCACATTCGCTCGTCGCCAAGCCACGCCTCGGCTGCTCAGCGGAATGCCGAACCCGGCGTCTGCGCAGTTCATTCGCTTGCAACAGATGCCGTTTGCACCAAATACTTGTGAGAGTCTTTCCGGCCCAGGAAGCGATGTTTCCCTTCCCGTCTTGCTTCTTATTCCGTGGCCGTGAGTCAGTGGTTTGGTGGCGGGTGAGGTGGAGGGCCTCATCGCTACGAGGAAACGGGTGGCTGCAATACCTGTGTGACTTCTAGAGGACTTGAGTGTTATCTGTTAAAATAGGGACAGTGTGCAAGGGCCTCCGACATCTACCCTGTGTAGCATCAACTAATGCGGCATCTTTTACTTGCCTCCCACTGCTAGATGGGCCGCCTCCTTTATGCGTCCCTCTTGTTCCACACGATTACCAATGATTCAAACAATTATTTACTCGTTTGGTGGAACCTCCGCCGGCGTGCAACCTGGGGAATAGGTTGTGGCATCCTGCCAAGGGAATTTTATACTTCCTGGTATCATGCAATCGACGTTAATTATTTCATTTCCAATATTGTTTAATGCCAATCTATTATCTAATATTTTTACTCTGGAACACGTACACCGATCACATATCATACATTAGACCTAAATAGAAAGGAATACACGCTCTTTGCAAGGAATATTCGCAACTACAAGTTCCACGACGCAGTCAGGCAACATCAGCCAAAACAATCAAAATGGCGCCGCAAAACAGGTCCGCCATCGCAGCTTCGCTTGCTGCCGCACTAAGATTCTTAGACTGCAGCGTTGATTCGCATTGTTTTGGCGAGGAAGAGCGCATGATTTCAGTTGGCGACTTTATCTTTATCTGGCTCGCCAACGATCAGAGCGATGAAAACGCCGAGATCGTCGCTATGTGCATGCAAATGTCGGGTGTGACCGAGGAACTGCATCGCATTTCGCTCAAGAAAATTAGCTGCCTCTCTAGCGAGCCAAAAATCGGAGAAGGGCAGTGCTCGTGCGCACCAGGGCTGCCAGAGAAGTGCGAGCACCTTGCTGCGGCTCTCATCGACTCCGCTTTGAGACCCAAGTTTGACTGCTTTGATTTGCAGCCGCCCACGACGTTCGCTAATTAATAATAAGTAGAAAGTCGTACTAGTTGGTTAACAGGCGCGCGGATCACTGCGGGCGTATGGAACATGTACAACTTGCTTCCGGGAAACGACTATACTAGAATCTCAAGTGCGATAAGAGTAAACAAAAAGGCGACACAGCGTGCGCCGATAAGATAACGCCGCGTGCTCGCTGCTTTGAGGTGTCAAAGATGCGGGAGTCCTACAATTTACCGACTTGAGCGTCAACAAGTATACGTCGAGCTGCGGGCGGAGCGGCCGCGCAGATGCGCATTTGAGGCACGGCTTCAAGCACGAAGTAAAAAAACGATGTTCCAAGCTAATTTAAATCAAGGCTTCATTTCAAACATGTATCTTGACAATATTAGCACCCATATGAAAAGGGCTGGTACATGTCCGAGCGGTGCACACGGAGGAAGCGCGCCGACAGAAAGTACGCCGCGCTCATGCAATGCGGCTTCATTACAATGAAAAAGCAAGTGGCGCGTCGTGTGCTTCTCGCGGGAAGCGGCAAACGTATGCACTGCTGTACTTCAATCGTGCCGTCACACCGAAGTGGACGCAACAAAGCTGCTTACACGTCCGCTTTATCGTCTTTGGGTCTTCTTTCGGCGGTATCGCGACAACTACGCAGCGACGACGATAAACAAGCGTGCTGCGCCATGGAAAGTCCCCAACCTGACCTGATTAGGGCGCTTCTCGCGACGGCCGCCAGGTGGCGAGCACAAACGCGGGGTAGCCAATTCAGACTGGGCCGGCCAGGACACCACATTTTCGCGCCACAAGAATTTCTACTTTAGACGACCTCGAGTGCTTACGTTGCTCAGCCAATAATGACACTACCCACATTCTGTGGAACTGCACTCGCTTTGCCGACTACCCACAGAAAGCCTTCGAAGAAATACGAATTATCATTCCACCGAGTCTGGCCGATTGGCTTTGCCCAAGCCCGTCGAATCCAATTTACATGTGAACGGCGTCTGCTCGGCGCTTTGCGGAACTTACCCTCGCTACAAGCACCTTATTGGCTTTACGAGTGACCTTGATTGTGAAACATGCCTGTGTATCAGAGACTATTCCGCATGTTCTCTGCAACTCTCCACGATATGCGCATCCTCGAGAACAATTAGCGAGATCATTGGTCCGTTTGGACTGTCGTGTGGTGTCGGAGAAAGTACTGCTGGGCCCTTGGCCAGATGCGCAACGTTCCCACAAGACATTCAAAGCAATGCTGACATATCTGCACAGCAGCGTCCTCGGAGCGATATTGTAGTTGAGGCCCGTCTGGCTGAACTTTTACACGTGTAATGTATACGTATAGGCATCTTTTGTACATAGCCATTTATTAATTTCTCCGCCATCTTCATCTCTCTCATCCTTTATCCACGCTTGTTCTTCCCTTTCCACTTCACACACACAGAATAGCTGGCCAGGTCTACTGCCATCAGGCCGACCTTTCTGTGTTTTTTTTTTTCATTTCAATAAAATTCCTCCCTTTCTTTTTCTCGAGAAATAGGGCCTCTACCCCCTTCTTTAACTCCTACCTCATTGAAGCCATTAATATTTTATGAATTTTCCTAGTTCCCATAACCTTTCCTCTTTTTATTAGACACGCACGTAAAAATGGCGTCATTGTGCTCTCTGTAAATAATCAAACGGGTTGCCACCATCCCCAAAAATTTCCCCCGCCCCCTTCGCAACAGCGGATTTACTTTTTTTTTTTGTTCGCGGGCCATACCCAATTCTTGTCGGTGTACATGTTACTCTTTGACCTGGAAGCATCATCATCAGAAGGAGCATGCAGCTGAAGAAGAAAGACTCGAAAGTATGGCCAGCTTCACGGCGCCCGTTGTCACTGATCCCAACGACGCGGCAACTTCCAGGAGCCCGACGCTACCTGGGCTTGCTCCTTCCTCGCTTTCATCAGCCCCGAACCAAGATGCCAGTTCTGAGCCTGAGCTTTGTCGCAAAAAGAAAAAGTCACACCGAGAAAAATGCACTTCACCGCGTTCAAAGATCGGAGTATCACTACCAAGAGAAAAAAAAGCCGACCACAGCAGGATGTCCATTAACTGGTGGAGCCTGGAGGCTACTGCTAACCCGCCGAAAGCCACGGAGTACAACAACTACGAAGAGAACGGCCACTGAGCGGAAAAACAACAGCCCGTTCGCCACACCACAATGCCAGCCCAACACAGCTTCCCTCGGACTCATGGCAGTTGAAAAAAAAGAGGAATCGAATACCGGTACCACCCGCCTATCATTTACGATAACACAGTGCCGAGGGGAGAGCCTCAGACTTCGGGACAATACTTTGATATTTCGGACGTGACGCCAGTGCAAGATTTGTCACATGCGGACGGCCAGCCATCTCCGGACTTGGAAACGACCTACTCGTCAAAGCCAAGCGACCCTGGAGCCGAAAAGACCACGACAAGAGGTGCGGGAAAGGCAGACTCAGGTAGATCACAGCGGAAGCAAGTAGTCCGGTTCGGCTCGACGACGGTTTACGAGTTTACGGCACTCTCACAGTCCACACCGCCGCCGCGGACGAATCATCTACACCACGTGACGGTCACAGCGATTGCCTTCACCGCCGTTTCATTGACAGTTTTGGTGCTTTACATTGCCACGAGAAAGCGAACGACTGTGAGTAAATGGTTGTCGTGTGACTCAGATGAATGCAGAAGAGCGATCACCGATCTAGAAGACATGATAGACCAGGCGACACACCCGTGCGTGGACTTCTACC
Source organism: Haemaphysalis longicornis (assembly GCA_013339765.2). Lineage (NCBI taxonomy): Eukaryota > Metazoa > Arthropoda > Arachnida > Ixodida > Ixodidae > Haemaphysalis > Haemaphysalis longicornis. The sequence continues at coordinate 161,496,459 of CM023451.1, read as the reverse complement.
ACCATGTCTGCGACAAGTGGACGATGAGGTACAACGTAGATACCATAGGCATAAGCAAGAGGAACGCCTTCAAGACGGTAACTAATGCGTTACTGCTTACATCTGCGAAGTCTACGGTAACCCTCCCAAGGTCTTTCCGCGAGTTCTACACGGCTTGCTACAGCTTCCTGGAATCGAAGCCGCGATCGTCGCTCTCCGCGCTGTTGCAGCCGCTAAGAGGGCACGCCGACATCCTAAGCATGGGAAACTTCTCCCTCTTTCTTGAACACGCCATCTTTCTCTCCCTGGAATGGGGCATCGACGTTGTCTTCACTCTAGGCCTGGTCGGCAGCATGGACTCAACGCATCTGCGAATTTCCCCTGCCAGGAACCTTTTAGGAAAGCTCGATCCAAATGGAGACAGCCCGAACTTGATGGACCAGCTACGGCCGCTGCTAGACTTTGCCTTGGCTGGAACTACACTCACGACATCTGCAGCCACCATCCTTGAGTTGGACAAAGCTCTGAAGCACGATGCCGCGGATGAGCCCGCAGCCTTCTCACCGGTCACAATACTGAACAGACTGGAGAATTTCCTACATATAACGCGATGGCTGAGATGCATTAACTCCCTTCTCCCTACGGAAGCTCATGTAAACGCGCAGTCAATGCTGGTCACCGACTACTTTAACGCGATCGAGCGTGGCATCGCTACCATATACTCGGCTAGCTCCGATGGGCTTGTCTACGCCTTCTTGCAGGTCCTGGCAGAACTGGCTCGCTTCAATTACCACAGGAGTGTGCATAGTGACGATGCACCGAGTGCTTCAGCGTGTTTCTTTGCCGGTGCCGAAGTGTTCGGCCACTCGTGGGCGAGGATGTTCATCGAGCTTACTTCCTCAGGAAGTTCTTGTAAGCGCACTGAGACTATCTTTAGGCAACTGGTCACGCTGACCACGAGCAGTCGTGCGTTTGCTTGGACGGACGAGACGTCCAGAAACAGGTACCGAATTCTCCTGTCAGGTGTACGACTGTACTTGTACGGTGATACGGATGCCGCTGGTTCGGACGCCACGTGGGGGCCAAGCTTCGTTCGCTGGGAAGCGTTTCCGGAGGATTTCCTGCTAGCCAAAAGGGAGGCACAGAAACGGTCTCTGCGTAATCCACGCCCGCTGTTGACAAACGTCAAGGACTCCCTGCTGTACTCCGGCAGAGTATCTTATTCCGGCTCCTTGAGGGCCGTGGTCGTGCCACCAATTTCATCCTCTTGGCCCTTCTGTACATCAGAGGAAGTACCAGTCGAGTTCGACCTGGGCATGCTGGGCGTTCTCATGGCCACCGAGATGTCCCGCGCCGCTTTTGCTCATTTCCGGAGCGGAGCTCGCCTCCTTGAAAACCGGAGCGAGCTTGGCGGGTTTTCGGACTGCATCAGGCCCATAGCTCAAGCTGTACTTGGGGCGCCACTCGGCGAACTGTCCGGGCGGGTTACGACGGAAGCGTTCTTATGGGTTCGGGGCGTCAGACTGGCGCAGCAGCTCCTCAGTGAAGCACTCTCCAAGGCTGCCACTGTAGACGCACAAGGCTGGCGAAACGCTCACGCAACTTTCTTCATGCGCTTCTGCCGTCTGACATGCGGAACACGGACTGAGCCTGGTGGCCTGTCGGCAGAGGCCCGGTGTCTTTTGCCGCTGGCTAATATCCCGGAATTTCCCATTGCGTTTCAATGCCCAGTGCCTTCTAGAATGACACACAAATCTTGTGAGGTCCTCTGATGAGTGTTTGACGGTAATTTCGTTTGTTTTAACCCTTGTTTATATAGGAAACGCTGCCTTCGTCGGCCATTCGGAATCCCTTTCACTTCTCGCCTTCAACACCGGATTTAGGTCCTGGTTACCGTTTTAAATCGTTCTGTTTATATATTTATGTTTTTTGCTTAACAATATTAACTGTTCTTTAACGAGTATTCTCGTTGCTGCTTGGCGTTTCAATTCTCGTCATGGAACTTATGGCCCAGCAACCGCAAGCGAGGCAACCGTGCAGAGGCGGCCGCCCGTGCTGCCTACAGTTCTTTTGACGAAACACATGGGACTGGGATGAAAATACTGTCAATGTAATCTGAACAGAAGCTATCTTGTTGCAAACATCATTGTTTACCTCAAAACGCATACAGCACAAATTGTGGCTGATTGGATTGCACCTTAATTTCAATTGTAGGTAGTTATTGCATGTGGCGTTGCTCAATCATATTGTGTCGTGTGGTATATATAATTTTATCATAAAATAGTACGGTTGTAACCTTCTTGCAGCTATGCCTGGCACTGAACCTTTCATTTCGAATGCCGACATAATAGTTTAGGTTTACATGTATAAGATGATTTATTCATAAATATATCATCGAGCTTTAAGTAGAGGAGGGACCCCACTGTGAAGGAGCCATCCATATATATATTCCAGGATTCCTTGGTTCTGGCTGGATGTTCTGGCTAGCTACCCCCGAAAAAAAGAAGAAAAAACAATACCGCTGATTTTTTTTTATTTGTTTAAATTCCAATATCTGGAATTTTTTTTGTTCATCTCCAAGGCCACAGTGATCACAGCACCCGTCCCCGCCGATGGTTATAGTACCAGTCCGAAAGTACCCAGCTTTCTGAAGCAATATTTTGCGGTGTGGAAGCAATCCAGACCGAACGACTCACTTGTCTTAACTGGATGCGGCCTTCTTGCACCGGAAGCTGTATACGGAATCCTGTGTATAACTTCGCTGTGTGCAGTGCGTATGCCTATAACGCACCGCTTAAAGGCCAACCTTACCGCGATCGCTATCTTTACAGCAAAATCGGCCGAGCTTATCGATGCAAATGAGGGTGTAATTTGCACATTTGTGTCGATGTGTCCGTAAGCGACACAGACAGGCTCATCAAATGACCCCACAACCACGTGACCATCACGTGGACCCACCGTAAAACGCTGCAAGGTTAATGGGTGGATAAGACTCCCTTTGGATACAAAAGGACCGATGCTGTAAACATAACCTGAAGTGCTGTCGCGGTGTCACCGGAAGTGGATTGACAAAAGTAGTGATCTCAATTCTGGTGACGTCATATATTGTGACGTCATCGAAGTGCAGTGAATCAGTAGCTTGTGCGAAGTCAGATGACTACGATTCAGTTGGCACGGAACGCGCTGCAATTTGCACCGACTCTTAAGGTTTCCGCCGATCACTGGCACGACCTCAGGCTAACAGTCGTCCAACATTAAAGGTCCTTGGGAGATCCCTATCATCAGCCTTGCGTCACAAAGCGACTTACGAGATCGGAGGCAACATGGTGTACCGCATCCGAACGGGCTCAGAGAAGACCCCAGCATGGCTATTCAAGGTGGGCCTCGTACGATCGTCTCTGTGTTCATCATGTGCTGTGATAGGGGATGTACATCACTATGTAATGTGTTGCCCAGCGCATGATGTCGAGCGGCCTGCAATGCTCTCAGCAGTTCGAAAGTTGGCAGCCCCACACAACACCCTGGACCACATCCTCTTCCCTAGGGGTCAATGGATACTGCGCAGGGATGTGTCGCGCCTTCTACTAAGCTTTCTTCAAGAGACGGAACTGGCAAACTCGTGGTGAAAGGACCCTGAAATAGACTAATTAGGAGGAGCTTGGGCGGAGCATTTGCCGGCATATCCAGCCAGGCTAACCCCGCCTAATCCCACACAACAACCACCACCACCACCACCACGATTAGGAGTGAAAACAACCGGGAATAAGCAGAAGAGGTGCTAAAAGAATAAAAATATTAATATGTAGACATTCAGCTTATGCTTAACTCGTTATGTGCTTTGCAACGTCTGTCAGCCATTTTGAAATGACATTTATTAAATGGCCATTTTTTAAAACGACGTGCAATATCTTTCAGCTGTTTTTGAAAGCCCCAGCGCAGGATCTGATTAAGGCAACTCTGGACTCGACACTCTAAGAGTATCGCGTAGTTCAGCGTCACAGGAATGCACTCGAGTGACTAGTCGATGCGCGAACAAAGCAAACTGAGCGAATTACCACAGCGTGCATACCATTTAGTCAAAAGTGTGATCTGCGCTGTGGTATTGCACAACGCAGAAAGTCATTGAGCGATTCCACAGCGCAGACCAAACTATCATCATTCGCCGAAATTTTATTGCTGGCTGCGTGGATTGGTCAACCATACGCGTCGTGATGAAGATGAACCCCGCTATTGCCTCAAAGTAGACGGTCTAAATACCGCGAGCAAGGTTACTCGCCAGAATGTAATTGAAAAGGCTTCTGCAGTTTTCAAGCGTAACCATAACCACGCTGACACAACTTCTTTTCCGATATGAAAATGACATTCCAGCATTTTAAACGCAACTTTGATGTCATGTGATGTCCATGGCAAAATTGAAATTGAGAGATATTCAGCTTTATTCTGTGGACCATACAACGGCATGCTTGAGCTTTATTCATCTAAACAGACCCAAAAGACACCAAACGATCCTTATTTACAAAAGTAATGAGTAGAATTCACTAAAAAGGACTTACAATTTGACTTGAAAAAAAAAAAAAAACACTTTGAGCTGTTTGGGAATTGGAGGTTCCGCCTGCGGTTTCTTACCTCGGGACTTCCTCTTGTCTACCTACACTATGCAGCACATACCATTGTACTTCTGAAATGAACTTTGAAACTTTGAACTAAGGTCGTTAGCGTCAAAAACCATGAATCTTCCCCTGCGCCACGGAAGCCGACGAGCGTGGGCGGCCCTATTAGCACTAGCTCAAAACGGAACATCGCCCTGTTGTTCTGGTCCACAGAATAAAGCCGAACATTATTCCGTAGTCTGGTCCACAGACATAGGCAGTGCGCTCGCATAACAGATTTAGAGAGCCACATAGTGCCAAAAAATTCCTCGAGGTACTAAAGTCGGCCCACGTACTTCTAAGGGGAAAGCATTCCGGCTTCCCCTGACGACATCGTGTTTGCGTCTGTCTATTCGCTTTCGTTTCTCGCCCCCTTTTTTGGCCCGAATTAGTACTTCGACAGACACACTGGCGACACTTCCCACCACACCTGCCCCAGAATCACAGTTCTCTGCGACAGGTGTGCACCAGTTTTACTCACGTGCCGTCAGTTTGCCCTTTCACGTGATATAACATCAGCGCCGACGCTCCGAGGCCGCGGGAAACGTGCTGATGCAGCGTGGTGCCAACGCGCTCGGCTCGTACTCCGGCGACTCGGCCGAGTTCGCTTTCCACACCAATTCCAAAGTATTGGGCTACTTAAACGCAGAAATTTTGGTCTGTCTGTCTGTCTGTCTGTCTGTCTATGACTCGATTCAGCCACCCGGCCAAAGCGAAACAAAGGCTGCGCAATAGTCTTATATACTCACAGACAAATCAATCTAAACGTCGAATTCCGGTTTTAATGTTCATACTTCTCAACAGTGTTGAACAAGAACAAGACATTACGCAAATATAAGGCAGCAAATCAATACGTAAGTAATATCTGCAGTGTTCCTTTATAAAAAAATTAATGACTGCTTGGTTATTGCAATAGCTAATGAAATACTACATCAACGGCAGGAAACCATGCCTGCTGTTGCCCGCGTCACCTCCTGGCGGCATTTAAGAAATCAAAGGCTATAGCAACGAAAGGTTCCACTAGATTGGCATCCACGTTGGATTTCACTAGAAAGGTTCCACTAGATTGGATCCACTAGTTTGGATCCAGCATGAGAGCTGAGCGGGAAAGAGAACGGAGGCATTTACATGGCAGGGGAACCAGTCGACTATCGTCTTTCGTCGACATTTGCAACGAAAGGAGCAGATACGGGGCCGTTTTTTCCCTTCAAACTAATTCACGAACTTCATCCACATTAATGCACATGCGCAATTTGACCCAAATTCCGGCATTTTTGGAAGCGTTTTTCACAACTCTTTAGAGCCAAGGCCATTTTCTGTACAGCCCCGTATCGCTTCGTGACGCTACCGTCTTTGGCTTCACGGCGCATTATAGTGATACTTTTCCTTTCTTTTTCCTACCTTGCCACTGACCCCGAGTCCAGAGTTACATGAATGACAGTGTGCGCATTCCATTCCCGACATCGCGCTCGTCCTTCGACTTACACCGGCTATCAGTCACAAGCGAGCGATTTAGTCAAACGCGGCACTGGCGTGCGGAACAGAGCTCCGTGTCCTTTACCTTCCCCTCCGACATCACCCGTCCGTTCGTACAACGCCGGCGCCCCTGGCCTACTGCACGCAGCGGGCACCGCGCGTCGGACAGTGCAACGCGACCCACATGCATCACAAGCGGGGCCCTCTAGCAAGCCCACTGCAGCTAACAGTGCATGCCGGCGGTTTATTTTTAGCGCGTGAAGCAACAGCGAGGGACGTAGTAGTAAAGCGCGAGACGCTGCGCACGCGTCTTCGGCGGAAGGAAGAAGGGTTAAAAGCGGGCCGTGCGCAATGTATGCGCGCCCGCGAAGGCCGCGGGGAAAGAGCGGCCTGCTGCAGCACGGCACGCTGCACTGTGCGGCGGCGGCGGCGTCCTGCCGAGGTGTGGACGGGCCCCTGTGCAGAGAAGCCCCGCGTCAGCGGCCGCCTGCCTACTGGGGCAACGTCACCCGCGGCGCGTGACCCTGAACGCCATCCTTGACGTCCTCGCTTTCCGCGCCGTACGCGCCGGCTGCGGGATGGGACCTGCCGCGTCTTTCTTCGCAGCTCCCCTTCCGGTAGATACATAAACCTCGTTATAGCGAAGTCATTTTAATCGAAGAATTTCATGGTCACCACCACAGTGTATAGAAAGAAAATCGTTCCCCCTTTAACGAAGTAATGCTTCTAACGAAGCCAAACTACTGTACAGAATACTTCATGGTAACGAGGGTTTACTGTTCGTCTGCCTCGGGATACTATACCACCTCGGGGTACTTCCCGAAGTCAGCAGCGCCCTGTTGCAAAATTAGTGAATTAAGCCTGGGAATGTGATGGGAGGGGAGAGAATAAATCGAGTGAAAGACAACTGAAAGGTCGGTCTGTGGCCTACTCTACAATGTCTGGCACCAGAAACGGAAACGTCTGGAAAGGGAACAAGACAGAAAGACGAAGGGTGATGATTAGGGAGCAGGTCAGCTGGATTATCACGTGGTCTGAGGGTACTGTATCTTGCGCTCCCATTTCACGAAATTCAGCTTGCGGGCCGTGACAGCCGCCCGCAGAAAAAATAAATGAATACAAATATCGATGTGCACATGCTATATTTCTTTCTCGTGTATATCACATTACCTGAGCTACACTTTAAGTCGAGTTAGCAGTCCGGACGCTCTAAAGCAGTCGAGCGCCCAGGACTTCGGCAAGAAAATTCGACGCGGAACTTCAACCAGTACTGCTGTATGTGAAGATGCTACAGAAAAAAAAAAGCGCTCCAATCCACGCTGTGAAGGTGGTCGTAAAGCAAAGCTTTAAGCGACACCCACAACAATTGCCCATGCGATATCACTTGAACTCGCACACGCGGCTCTACAAAGAGTGAAACCAGAGTCTGCCAGCCGTTACCTGGAATTCGCGGGGGCGGCGCCCCGAACGCAGCAGCAGAGTCGGCCACGGCTGGGCCTAGAGCGGCGGACGCCGCCTCTGTAGCCCGGCCGCGAGCTGGGAGAAAGAAAACGGAGAGGGCGTCTTTCGAAGGGTGGAGACAGCGGAACCTAGACATCCTGATGTGCTAGCTTGGTGCTACACCACCGCTCGATACAAGCGCAGACACCGAAACAATTCGGCATGTGAGATTAGTGATTCCCATTTATACCGATTTAAACTAGTTAGTTTACTAAGTTTGAGAACTGCGAGAAAGCTGAGGGAACTTTTATAGTCGCTATTAATCAGAACCAGTTGCTACTTTCGCCTTTTGTAATAACTTTTAAAACACAACAGAATTGGTATTCACCAATTTAGAAAACGGAGTCCTATTCGTGGCAAGCGGTGCGCGAAAGGTAGCGTTTCTCTGACGGACAGATGTGGTTTGTACATTTTGTTTTCCCGCCCTGCAAACCAATACTTAACGTATGTTTGCCGTAAGACCACTTAATTTTGTCGGGTGCGGGTTACCCTGGAGGTGCTGTCGAACAAGTTAATCAAGCCGTGCGAAGGCAGCGCGCAATGGACGCGAAGCTGCACCAAAACAGGCCCAAAACAACCGTCACTAAAGCAGACGACAAAGCCGTACCGCCGACGCCACCGCCGGCGAGCAGGCACTTCCGCGCGGGGAACGCTGGGTAAATTCGCCGCGCCATCTACAGTGTGCTCCGTGAGCGAAACCTTCCCCCCCCCCTTCCCCCCGCCGCCGCCTCCGCCGCGTTGGGAGTTTGTTGTCCTGCACGCCGCGAAAGAACCGTTGGCTGGTAAGCTAGAAAGCTTTGCTTTAAAAATGGCGCAGCTTGCACTAGTGGTGCAAGGCTGGAGAAACAGCAGAGCTGGCGGTCCCTCTTCCTTCGCCAGAGAGACCCGGCTGTCGCACCTCCTCACGTGGATTTTTGAACTTGCTGCCGAAAGTTCTGCATGACTGGCAGGCCCAGATCGTTTTTCCCGCAGCCTTTCTTCAGATCAGGCTCTCCCAAAGTGGACCGCGTTAGCACGCGCTATAGAGCCTGCGGCAACTGGCTTCGCGAACTAGTCATCAGTGATGTTCCGAGCGGGGAATTCTCCCTTTTTCGGGGAATTTTCGTCTGTAAATTTGGCCAAAAGGAAAAAAGGGAATCTTTAATAGATGGAGATAATTTTAGGAGTCGTGGAGTAAAAAAGAAAAAAATAATGTCGGTAACCGGACTTCGGATCATTTGAAACTGTTTTCTTTTAAGAAGTTTTCCTTAAAACTTCGTCGGATTTATGTTCAAATATTCGCAGTCGTGCTCCCGCAAGCCACAAGCACCCAAGGCCGCTTCCAATACAGTTCATAAAACAGGAGTGAGCATAGAGGAAAGAACACTCCACGAGGAAGAGCTAGTAAAGCGTGAAGCGGCGGCGGATGAAGGGCTGCGCAATATACAAAAAGTATCTCGAGTGCGCCTTAGTCCGCGTGCTCACCGCCAACAAGAGATGGCGCCAAAGTACCAACGCTGAGCTAAAATTACCTGATTACCCAACAATGTCTTGTTCTTTTTCATAAGGGCAGTTTATACTTAGATCTTTAGCATGAAAAGTAAGCATGCTGTTTGGCACAAAACGTGATATGCATAGTCAAAGGGTGCTGAGCGGCAGATGTGCAGGAATTTAGTTAACGTTGAAACTCTCATTCTCTGAATGGCATCTTCGTCCGGTGGGCTACGTAAAGAAGACCTAGGTGTCTCTGGCTAACGCCGAAAACCGAACAGGAATCCACCTAAAGAGCTGTCAGCTGAAGAAAGAGAACGCAGGGAATTTGGCAGGGAACTCTTGAGAAACCCGTGGGGAAAATATGCTAAAAGTATGAAATTTCTGAACCGAGAAATGGGAATTTTTTGCTTCAGTACGGAAAATCCCTCTCTGTAGTATGAAATCGGTGCCTGTGCGCCCCACTTCGGGTGCTAAAGAACGGGAACAGACGAGGAAAAAAGCCCGCGAGCACGAACGCTGACCATGGGCGGAGTGTTCTCGAAAGTCGAGCTGGCCGACATCGGGCGCTCCTCACGTGCGCTCGGTATTGCAGTCAATTACCAACGTTAGGTGTCAAACAAGCATGCATGCGAGTAAGAAGGCATCAAGCAAACAAGCGAAGGGATGAGCGCGACCAGAAAGATGCGAGGGAGTACGGGCGTACGACGACGTGAGAGAGGTCACTGAGCAAGCAAGGGATCGAATATGTGCCCTCATTTCTTGGTCGACCCTGGTCGGCAAGCCGCGCACAAAAACGCACATGTGCAGAAACAAAAAATATGTGTCCCTCTGGAGGAATTTCAGTATAAAAAAAAAAACGGCTAAAAAGCATTTACCCTCCAAAAGGCTCCCTGACATAGGTGGTGCATTACCAAGCTGTCTCTGTACTTATGAAAGTGAAAACTGTTAGCAAGACCGCACTAACCGTGAATGTCAAGTGGCTAGGGAACTCCCCATTTACACGTAATAGCAACTTACCCTAAGTAAACGTTCTCAACATGCTTTTTAGGCAATTTCACATTTACCTTCTGTGCATTTCTTGCCTGCAATGAATGCACTGCATAAATTCCAAGTCTCTGGGTGTAATAGTTAGGCTGGCTGTTTGAGTGAGTGAGTGAGTGAGTGAGTGAGTGAGTGAGTGAGTGAGTGAGTGAGTGAGTGAGTGAGTGAGTGAGTGAGTGAGTGAGTGAGTGAGTGAGTGAGTGAGTGAGTGAGTGAGTGAGTGAGTGAGTGAGTGAGTGAGTGAGTGAGCGAGCGATTCAGTCGGTCGGTCGGTCGGTCGGTCGGTCGGTCTCTATGTGTACATATTTCAGTGCGCCTATGTGCTTTTTCTCAGCTCCCCAGTTTCACAATCGTTAGAAAAACTATGGGTGCGCTCAGAGGTCTTACTCTTTGAGACTAGGCCCATTCTTTGCAATGTACGTTGAAACAGCTTTGGAGACGTCTGGCGACGCTTCATCGCTTCAGCTTTATGCTTGATGAAATTTCACTTGCAGCTCCCTCGGGTTTCGTAATTCGCGTCAGTGTTGCGCTGGCTATATTTGTCTTGTAGCTTTTGCATATTCCTACGCCTACTTTTCATTTTATTGCTACTTGTTTGAATAAAATACCCTCTGGTGCAGGTAGATATTTCTCTAAATTTGCTCTAGGTCATGATTTATTAATCAACAGTGCTGAAAATAATGACACGTTTTTCTGTTAACTCTACTCGTTTTCTCATCGTTGTGCGCTAATTTCACCATGGCAATGCAAGAAATGAGTCGGTTATTTAAAGTTGAGTAAGCAAAGATATTTCTGGGCTCATTTTAAGGAAATACATCTTTAGTGAGCCGATCATGCAAGCCTCAATGATTCACCAACTATGACGACCAACACACTGATCCAATTCATTTAATAATGAATTCATTTAATAAGGCACTGAACCAGTGGATAGACGCATTCAAAGCATGTTGGATCGACAACCGTGCAGGGACGTACAGTCTAACAAACGAAAGTAGTATTCAAGAGTATGCATTGCACAGAATCTTTTTTCATGGACTACCCAGAGCGTGCGATACAGCAGTCAACTTTATTTTAAGAACCTCAAAGGAGGGCCACCCCGCATTCCCCTTTCGGAACATCCTATATTCCCAAACGCACACGTGATCCTTTGGCGAGACATTTCGCGCCTTGTCCGGCTGAATTTTGTGAAGGTCACAAACCTTTCTGACCTTTGGCGACGCGCCGCGAATAGTTTTAAAAGGTGCTACACAGAGCAGTTGCTGGCCCGCCTCGCAAGGTTAAGCCCTCCCGTTCACTTACAACTGACTCACTCACTTCACCAGTTTGGTTCATGAAAGTAGAACGACGGAGATACACATACAAAGGGCAGCGATCACAATTCTTTGTTCGCTTGACTCGCTAAAAAAAAAGACGCCCGTTGCTGGTGCGACCCAGTCACAGGATGCCAATTTTCTTGGTGCTCGTACGGTAAACCCGTTTGTGCTGTTGTACTCACTACACAGGAGCTTCGCAGCCTGCGAGTGCGCGCCCCACGCTATCATGGGAGGCTTTTGCATGATGTGAGCGCGCACTTCTCTTCCGAGCAAGTCTCTGAGGAGAAGCACGCTGAACGTGATCAGGTGGCGATCATGAATTACTCCGTTCATCGCAGCAAATGGCTTGTTCAGCTTGTGCTTTTCAGTCTGTAAAGTTGGCGAGGGTATACGTGTGCACGTGGTATTGAGTCTGCTAAACAGGGTACGCTCAGACTTGAGCTTTCGCACTTTTCGCAGGAATAATTCCCAGAGGCAGCCGAAATCTGCCGTTGTATTTCTTCGGTAAAATACGAGAGCTTGATTTCTATCTCCTTACGTAGCCTAACTTGCCGCACCGCTGGTCTTGCTACTGGATAAGAACAGCGGATTAATTTCCTGCTGGCCGCATTGCGTGCGCAGATTGCCGACCACATGCAAAGAAGAGGAGGGGCGCGGATAACCATTAAGTAATTCGCGTCCCACAAATGTGGGTTGACGGTCATCGTCGCTCACAGATTTCTGCGCATCTCTGGTGCGGCCTTGAATTCTCGCGGCTCTTGAATTTGGGCCAGTTCAAGTCGGCCCAAAACGCATTATCGTGCACTGCTTAATGAGTTGCCTTAGGAAGAAACATGTTAAAAAGCATTGCACACGTCGGTAGGTGAAGTAGCCAACAGAGAGCAGATGGGTAAATCTCGCTGGATTGAGTTCCAATTTTTCGGCAATTACAAATGAGCAAAAAGCTAGAATTCAGGTTTACGTTTTCTGATATGATGGGCTTGGTCATTTTTAGATTGATTGACGCAAACCACTGTTGTTCGAGATAAAAGTTGGTCGCCGTTAATACGTTACATTACAATTGAGTAAATTTTCGCCAGCCTCGCATAGAAGTGCACTACACGATTTTGGTATTGCACCCTTGAGTACATTCTCCGTCGGATGTACCAGAAAAATAACTAAGCTGAACGGTGAATAAGTAGTGGTTGTCATTTACGCAAGCGAAAAATCAGTAGAATCTTTGCTTCGGTATAGTACACGAGTTAGGAATAGAGCTTTCGTTGTGTTTAAAATTCTTTCCCGACGCGTACAGGCACTCGTCAATGTGGTCAGAATTTCGGCTTCGGAGGCCATGCGCTTATTTTTTCTGAAGTAAGACCTTTGGAACAAATGGAAGTCAAGACGTGACATGCCGTATCACGGCGAAAGCAATGTTTATGCTTCTGTGACGAGTTTAGGTGTTCGTTTAAATGGAGCTGGAACCATATACTCTTGTTTTGTGCATGTTTTATTCGAAAAGTCACCGTAACAGTTGAAGAAGCTCGGAAGTCGGGCGAGAAAGTCACATGTTGTTCATGAAGAAGTCGGTCAGTGCCTTGAACTCGTAGTGGTCGAGCACTTGCAACAGAGCAGGCACTTTGCTCTTGACATTGGTCCCCTTAAATTTATACACGTCAATGTACAAGTCCGTGATCATGCCTGCAAAAAAAAAATGTTTTTTTCTTAAGGACAGTTACCGCGCTGAGGTATGGGTACCTGTACCTCCCGCACATTGATTGATTGATTGATTGTGGGCTTTTACGCGCCGACGCTACGCAGGCGATGAGGCGCGCCGAAGTGAGGGCTCCGGATTAATTTTGACCGCGTGGGGGATCTTTAACGCGCGCCAAAATCTTGTCTCACACATAAGAGGTCTGAAATGTTAGACCAAACCTAATAAACGATATGTACCGCGTAATCTTACACTCGTAAAACTGCCCCGCTCACTTTCCCGTACTCTTTGCTCGGTTTTGCCATAAAACGCGCCACTGTAGCGCGCGATTTGGTGTATTGATGGACGCAAAACTACTCTTCAACTCGCACGTGAACCATCTGGCGAACTCCTGTCTCCGAACACTTGGCATGATTTCCCGAGCCACCAGGGAATTCACGAACCCATCATGCTTCGCATCCCTTTACCGCGCCCTAATTTTGCCGAAGCTAGACTTTGCAAGCGCAATCTGGAATTGTTTAAGTCCTTCGTCGTCTCTTCGACTAGAAAGGATTCAGAAGCGCTTCACCAGAACCGTATTTTATCGATACTCACCAGTGAGAAACTATCTGCACGTTGAGGTTCTCAAGCTCCTGAACCTTGATGAGCTATGTATCAGGCGTTCCAGGCGTGACCTGATTTTTCTTTTCAAGTGCATTCATTATAAGTTTGACTGTCGTTGCCTTGTGAGCTCTGTTCTCCTGCGAGTGCCAAGCAGGCCACTGCGGCCGCATGGCTGCTTTCATGTTGACAAAATTCTGAGCTTGGTACCAGCTAACCGATGCCACCATGACTTTAACGGTCTTTTTTTTATCTGCCATTGACATTTTTTGCAACGACATGGTTCTTTTTAAACGCTCTTTGAAAAATTTTCCATCTTGAATGCACATGTTCTATAGCGCGGTCAGCACATGCACTTCTCCCTCTGTTCTTGTGTGTCGGAGCGAAGAGAATCATCACGATTGTGCTTGTATTTGTCGTTTAGTGTACACACAATCTCCGTGCTCTTGTTGCTCAGAAAATGTCTCTGTCTCTTTGATAACTCTCCTTCTTTGTGTATATATACCCATATAATTGTACTGTTACTTCCCTTTTCATATTCTGTCTTTTGTATGCCTTATATGTCTGTATTCTATGCATCAACCCCAGAAGGCCATTGCGCTGTTGGTGAGCATTTCAAAATAAAATAAATAAATAAATAAATAAATAAATAAATAAATAAATAAATAAATAAATAAATAAATAAATAAATAAATAAAGCATGTACAATGCATAGAGCAATTTGCAAGAGATAAGGAGCAACAGGAATTGCCAACTTTGTACAAAACGAATGTGGAGAGAGAGAGGAGAGAGAGAGAGACGAGAGAGAGAGAGAGAGAGAGAGAGAGAGAGAGAGGAGAGAGAGAGAGAGAGAAGAGAGAAGAGAGAAGAGAGAGAGAGAGAGAGAGAGAGAGAGAGAGAGAGAGAGACGAGGAGAGAGAGAGAGACGTTTTCGGAATTTCGACACTTACAAGCTACTCAATGGGAAAAGGGAAGAAAGAAAAGGCCCGATAGATAAGAGGGCAGTAGAACTACTAAGGAAGAAGGAAAAGAAATAAAACAGGACGTTCAGTTCCTGTGAGCAATGCGATGAAGCAGTCCGATGATTCTATTCTAAATTTTAGATGATTTCAGTGAGGCCAGTATCATTGAGGTAATCACACAACCCCTCCAGAGCTTTCCGTTGAGCGAATGGGAACGGCCATCTGCTAAGACGTACTTTCAGGGACATCGGTCGTGGGCTAAGGAGCTCTAGTTTTTGCAAGAGACTGCTCATTGCTTGCAAATACGCGGAGCACTCCAACAGCGGGTGTTCCACGGTTTCCAGGGATTCGCAGTTATCACAGGACGGGTTTGGGGTCGCGCCAAGTCAAAAGAGGTATGGCTTCGTCAGCGCTGCGTTTAGACGTAATCGGTGGTATAACATTTCTAGTCCGCGTGAAGGTATCTCTGGCAGCTTCACCCTGAGCTCAGGGCCTATGTTGCATCAGACGGCAGGGTAGCGCTTCGGAAGGGACCAAAGCTCCATTCCCTTTTATTGAAGACAATGTAGGGTTAAGGTAAATAAGCTTCAGGATCCGAAACGCTGTATTGGTATGGAGAAAAAAGAGACATTTACTTTTGCTCGAGAGCAGTACGTGTCGGAGGAAGGGCTAAATAAAATGAGCTGAGGACAACAGGGGTAAAAAAAATCCCAGGCGAACTTTATCATCTGCATCATGTATTGCACGGCAATGACTAAAATACTTGACTTTTGTCGCAAAACAACAGTGCCCATAGGCATATCATATTTGAAAGATCACTCGAAATCACTAAGCTGGGGATATATGGGGACAACATGAGTACATTGTTCTCATTCAGCATCTATTTCCACTATCAATGACGCGAAGGGTATCAAAGTGAGTACAGCCATGAGTAGGGTCATGACTCCTCCGCACATAAAAGAGTGGCAGCGACGTTTAATCCTGTCCCACACCATCGAGAGATTGAAGGGAGCGGGGGCTGAGGGTTCCAGGTCCTCACTAACAGAGGAGTGTAATAAAGGTTCGTGTGCTGATTTCGCGACCAATCATGCGCACGCAGGGCTCACAAGCAGTCTCACATTCCTCGCCTAGTGCCCAGCAAAGCTTCCCCTTTTTTGGAAATTCCCCGTTAACGGTGGCGGCGTTTACGACTTGAAGTGCTTAAACTTTGTGAGCGTAGCTAAATATGCACTCTATGGATAAGCTCACCATAAAGTCTCTCAAGATGGCACGGTTGTCTTTTGAACTCTGCTTCTAGCTCGTCGCTTCGAGTCAGTATCTCCTGGTACTCGGGAGCCAAACAATCCACACTTTCTTCGTACACTTTGAGGTCCTGAAGAGGGAAACGCGAAAACGCGTCGTAAAGTTAGTCAATATGGAGCAAAACATGCTCCGTAGGCAATGAATATCATAAAATGGCTGATGCACCAGCCGTCTCTCTTCCCTGGATCTATTTGCTTTGCTGTTGCACCAAAATCAATTTATGACAAACTTGGCATTGCAATAATAGAACGTGAAAAGGAGTCAACCGCTGCTTGAATAGTTCTCGGTTTACCTGGGAGTGCCCCTAACTTGAAGGCAGTGCCAGTAAACGTTATTTCGGCAGTAAAGAAAACCACAATGCTGCTTTTTATTTGTTTTATTTTTAATTTCGGGCAAATCAACGTTTTTCTTACCTTACCTCACAATGCTAATCAGAATGCCGGACGATTTATACGGAACACTCACAATCAAAGTAAACAGACACAGTTAACAAATTAAAGAAGATGAAAATCGTTACAGTGAGGTGACGGCCTAATGTAGCGCTCTTGCGGGAGTGGGCAGAGGGAAGGGTCGGGGGAGGGGAGGGGTGGGGGGCGGGAACGCTGTTTGGTTCTGTGCGGCAGCAGGCGACGCGCTTGAGAAGCTCCCGCGTGCAGCACTGCACACTCAGTCGCACTGACGCTCTTGGAGGTTGCGTATCGACGGGTTTGCTTGCTCGCGCGGCTTTTCCCCCTATGACCTTGGTGCAGGGGCTTCGCAGTCCCAGAAATTCAATCGGAGGTAGCGACTGGCGGTGCGTGCTCAGGACAGGGACGTAATAAACGCGAGCTTATGACTCACAGTTACTGGGAATGTCTTGTTCAAGGGGAACAATCGCGCGCCCATATGACACAATCAAGAAGGAAGTTAGGAACGACGTTGCGTATACAACGCTCTTTCCTTGTCAAGCGGCATTATTTTTCTCCTTGATCTTGACTGACAGGCTTCACACACGGCATACGCGATTTTAGGAGGTAAGTTATCCGACTCTCTCGCTCTAAAAGATGGGGAAGTCGGGGTCTCAATCGCTCACATGAAAATCACTTAGAAAGTGACTGCACACGCGAAGCCTTCTATGCACAGTTTTTGCAGGCAGGTGGGATTACCTTGAGCGCTTCCACGAGCTGGACCTTCTTCGCCAGAATGAGGTGATGTTCGAGTTTTGGGGAATCCAACTTGAGCGTGTGTGCGATGCTGTCGTCATTTATGTCTGGAATACGTAAACCAATCATCACCACGCATGCCATCACAAAGGGTACGGGTTTCTTGGCCTTGTATGCAGCCCGTTTGACAATTAGGTTGTGAAAACAAGAGAGATTTTACGCACTAATGAAATCATTAAGCATAATGTTGCTGGCTGACTAGTAGCTAGTATCAGAGGGCAAGAGATGTCTTTGCCACTCACAATGACTTTGGCATGAAATAATGTAGCTTACCAGTACTGCTACATCACTTGAAAAAATTATAAAGAAAATGTGCTTCAATGGCGGCGGGACATACCACACGAGATGTCCAGGCTTATTTTCTTGCGGGTGGCCTGCTTAGTCAGGACGTCCTTCAAAATGGAGATTGTGGATATATTATCCGATTTGAATATCGCCTCGCCACGCCTGAAAAGAAAATAATAAGTTGGGTCAGGTAAGCACACTCGAGTTATTTGTAGTCTGCTTCCGCTTAATCACATTTTTGTTTTAATCATAATATGTTGTAATTCTAAAGGTTCAGTTGAGAAAACACGCACGCACGCACGCACGCAAGCACTCATGCATAAAACAAGTTAAATAATAGGAGAGAGAGAGAGAGTGAGGGAGAGGGAGAGGGAGAGGGAGAGCAACAATTAATATTCTCGTTAACAGGAGAACATCTAAAACGAATTTCCCAGAAAGCGGCTTAACATATTTCGCTGTGAACGTGGGCTTGCATTGTTGGTTGGTGTGGATGCCGACTGAGAATTTCAGCCCGGTAAACAGACAGGCTTTTATCGATTAATTTATCGATTGGTCGGATGTGTTTATTTATAGATGCTAAATGTAAAAAAAAATAACAGCGAAATAATGAATATCTTATTCGGTGGCTGTATTTCCTGTCAAACAGAAACGATGAAGCTTAAGTCCTTTCAAGCATCCGTGGGTTGCTGAGAAAGTGAAGCTGGTTCACTTCTTTCTGCCGTTGTATGTTTATAAATTACGCGCTTGTCTCGCAGCTAGTCTAGGTGGACTAAACAGAACCGATTCTCATATGGCGTTCAGGTGCCCGGGAGGCGTGCATATGTGGCAATATTTTCTGATGGCGGCAACGCCATGCTGGCCACCATTGCAAAGGACTTCCTCGGTCAGGGTGATTTTATCCACCGCCCGAACACTGACGTTTATGATTGTGCCTTTTAAAATCTTCCAATGATTGTAGACGACTTTACAAGCCCCCCAACACACACACACACAAAATAGAATCAGTCTTTCCTTTCTTTTTTGTGTCGTTACAAGCTTCATAGCATCATTCTGCTAAAGTGCAAGACCAGCAAGAAGGACGAACCTTTCTCTTTCTTGGTGTCCCCCTCCCTTCCCTAGGTATTCGCAAGGCAGAGGAGCAGCCCTGCGCATGCCAAAGCGTTGCCTAGCAACGGCGGCACTCGCTCTTCTTTCTTGCTGGTTCGGAATTTCTCTCAGGTTGGCTTCACACACAAGAGGGTTCTTTTTTTTTTTTTCGCAAATGACGCAACTTTCTCTCTCGCGTTAAAAACGTATGTTTCTAAAACCTCAGCGAGGTGACACGAGCGGCTTCGGAGCACGTGTACCTGTACGAGCAGCTGAGCACGGTTCCGAGGAAAGTGGAGACGAAGTAGAGCGTGGCGGAGTCCGTGGCCGGGGGCCTCTGGGACACCTCTGGCAGGCTGAGCACGAGCCAGGCGTGCACCTCGGCCAGGCTGAAGGCGCCGCGCAGCTTGAGCGCGTTCAGGGGCCTGTCAGGGGGAACGGAGGAAGGGGACGAGAAAGGCTTTCTTCAGGCGAGCGTAAACAGTCGACCGTTCCGTTTCGCATCGCGTCCTTCAAAGGGACAAATGATGGGCACGAATTAAAACATATTGAGTAAGAATAGACTCTGTCAACAAAGCAAAGCTTTACTGAGTCGGTCTGAGCAGCCTAATGCAGCGCAATTTTTTTTTTGTCAGAGTCAGAGTCAGGGTCAGAAAAGATTGTTTTAGGCAGTTGATAAATCATAAAATGTTTGCATACAGAAGGAGGTCCCATAGTCAGAGACTGAATCGGGACCTCCTATATTAGTGAACATAAAAAATCTAATTGAAGCAGCAAACAGTACTACCGAAAAACAAATATTCAAATTAATTGTGGCAGCACAAGGTAGACAACAGAACAACAACAACAAAAAAAGAAAAATAGCGAAAATTATACAGGAAAAAAATACAAGGCTAATTCATCATTCCTAAGTAATTCTGAGATTGTTACAAGCTAGAAAATACAAAATTGCGAACACAAAAAAGGAACCACATCTATTTGCAGCGATACACAACAAGCACCAATGAAGTGCTTCATCGGCAGACGGTTATGGAAAGGTTGGCATGAAAGAGAGAGGGAGAAAATTACGCCCATCTTCCCGCGAGGGAACCCTGATGTGATGTGACGCATCGGTGGGTTCAATTGGTCGTAACGTTGCCTTGAGCGTTTGCGCTGACGCTGGTATTGGATTGTGTCAGCCCACTCGCTGAAGGGACCGTCGCTTCCATCACGTCTTCATCGGAAGAATCAAGTCAAGCACGGAGTCGTCAAGCAAAAGCACGCGGCGCCGAACGAGAGCGAGCGCTGACGGAACCGCCGCAGCGCGCTACCCGCTTTATATTCACAGCGCCTGAAGGAGAGGAGACAGCGGAGGAGAGTCGCGCATGCGCGCACTTGCGCGCCGGAGCAGACGCGAGCGGAGCGAAGCGCGCGCACGTAGCTGTTGTTTATGATAATGAGACGGAGTGAGAGATGCGCACAGCTGTCGGAGACAAGAGCGGAGGAGAGGCGCGCATGTGCAGGTGGCGCGCGGACGCCGCCGACGCCGACGCCGACGCAGGAGGGACATGCCTCAGAGCAAGAAATGCATCGCATTTAGAAAGTAGAAAGGTAAAAAACGCGAGGAAAAGTAAAACGGGATGATCTTGAACCTTTTCCATCACGCAGGGACGAATCGAGCAAGTTTCGCTAGCTGGCTACGACTACTTGATAGTAGGTAAGGAAGGAAAAACTTTACTGCGCCAGTATAGTAGTGGCGTTTCTCCAAACCCGGCGTTGTTCATTGTTGACAGTAGGTAGCCTCGGCGAAATTGGAAAGGAGGATAGTGGAGTGAGGGCGGTGGAATGAATGGGGGAGGGGAAGAGAATTCAGCTCAACAAATCGGTCACCCAAACGGAACATCATCAATAGGAATGGGAATCCGTAATTTTTGGAAGAAATTCAAGCCTACGCTTAGTAATACCCGTTTCTTTCATTGACACTGATCAGGACAATTCGAAATTGAAGCTGCAAGTCTTCCTCGCGAACCCCTCGCGACGGAGTTCGTCCCCTTCGCTCTGCGTGAATGATGGAAAGCGACGACGATATAGGGGCCTGATTGATATATATTTTCCTCTTTTATAATTTTACATCAGTGCCTCAGAAAGAAGCGCACAACGGCCCAGTGGGTGGAGTCCATTTACTTCATACCCTACACTATTGAAAAACCCGTCAGTTGCTTCACTGCAATGCACTTGCCCATGACCAACCATCTCGGTCAAAGAGGTAAAGTAGATAAATGACCAGTCATTGCTAGAGCTTTGGTTCGAAAAACGTGGACTGCTCTGACTGTACGCAATGATTTTTTCGTGCTGCATAATGTCAGAGCGCAGATCAAATTTCAGATTCTAATGGAACATGGGGGCAGCGATATACTTCGAAATTGTGCCCTTGCGCGCAGCGACTGTTAATCGAGCGGCTTTTTTTTACAACCCCAGCAAAAACAGAGAGAGAGAGAGAGAGAGAGAGAGAGAGAGAGAGACGAGACGGGAGAGGAGGAGTTAGAGAGAGGACGAAGAGAGGAAACGAAAGAGAGAGATAGAGAAATGGAGGGAGAGAGGGAGAAAGACAAAGCGAGAGAGAGGTAGAGAAATAGAGAGAGAGCGAGACAGAGGGAAAGAGAGAAATACAAAGCGAGAGAGCGATAGAGAGAGAGGGAGGAAATACAAATCGAGAGGGAGATAGAGAGAGAGGGAGAGAGAAAGACAAAGACAGACAGAGAGAGAGAGAGAAGGGGAGGGAGAGAGGGAGAGAGAGATGAAGGCAAAGCGAGAGAGAGGTAGAGAGATAGAGAGAGAGCGAGAGAGAGTGAGAAAGAGAGAGAGGGAGATAGAGGGAGACAGAGTAAGAGATAGAGAGAGAGACAGAGAGAGAGTGGAGGGAGCTAGAGAGAGGGACAGAGAGAGAGACAGAGGGAGGGAGAGTGACAGAGAGAGAGCGACAGAAAGAGATAGAGATAGAGGGAGGGAAACAGAGGGAGGGAGGGAGAGAGATAGACAGAGAGACAGAGGGAGGGAGAGAGACAAACACAAGAAGAGATAGAGATAGAGGGAGAGAAACAGAGGGAGGGAGGGAGAGAGAGAGAAAAAGAGATAGAGAGAGACGGGCCCTATGTCATTCTGCACATGCACCTTGGTCAGCATGCATCGTTAGTCTCACCGACGTGTGCAGGTGTCGAAAAAATGACGACGGACACCATCCTACCTGTCCTCCTCGCTGAGGGTGTGTGTGCGTCGGTGCAGCGAGAGCGGCCGAATCTGGAACTCGCGCAGCCGGCAGCACTTGGGCTGCAGGTGGGGCGTCACGTAGGCGCGAAGCACGCCCTGCTGGCCCTCGATGGTGCGGATCTTCACCTCGAGGCGAGACGTGTTCGCCTGGCAGCGGAAGGTCGCCAGCAGGTAGTTGCCGCTGGCCTGCGCAGACGCGCGTTCAACCCCCAGAGCAGTGTCAGAGAGCACAGGTTGTCGACGTTGAGCAGGAACGATTGCCCATCACGCAGGCCAGGGTTAATGCGGCTGTTAAGAAATTAGTCGCGTTTGGCGCGCTCAAGCGTAGTGACTGCTTGTTAGAAGATTGGTTCGCACGCAAACCGTATTTGGCAGAGGCGTTTGCCGGTAGGTAATAAAATTATCAAGGTTCTGCAAAAATTGCTACTTTTTCGATGTAACCTTATCGCCGCCGTTGAAAGAATGCCCGTGACCTTATCAAATATATCAGATAATAAAATATTAGCGGACCTCTAGAATTACCTTTCCATGCATTTAATCCCCGTGATTTGTGCCAAATGAGCTGAAGATTGCGTCCGTGTCCAAGGGCTCCAACGAGCGAATCGATGAGTAGCAGCTTTGATTAGAGAAATTGTCATTAGCGAATTACGCTCTTTCCTGACGCCTGTCTCACGGTGAAAGAAAATTCGGCAGTAAACACCCAAATCCACTCAGATTGTCATTGTTGTAACATCTCTCGCGTGCGCGTATGCTTACCTGGGAATCGCACGACGTGTAACTGACAACGGCCGAGTTTTTGTGGCTGTCCAGGAGGTCGACGGGCACGTTAGACTGCGAGACCAGTAAGCAGCATCGATCAGTAGGCATGACGGACAGCTCAACTGAAACACTCGAAGGTTCTCACAAACATGGACTGCGCAAAAAAACAACAACAAAAAAACAGCAACAGCAGAAAAAAGCTGTAAAGCCAACGACGGTAATCATTGCCCGGTGACTGAGCTGTATTCCCGCCCTTAGCCACCTTTTTGTACTTTATCAAGTACTTTGAAAGGACTCTTTTAGTTGGGGCTATTGTGTCGCCTTGTGCGGGTGCCCGTTGCGTAGTTCTGTGGAGCTCATGTGAGGCGTACTTTTCTTTTTTCGAAATGAGCCAGATCCAGAAACCAAAACTGATTTTGGCTTGAGTCTTCAGACTGTTTCGTGGGTGTTTTCGGAAGGTTTTTTTTTTTTTGCGATTCGGACCTGGCTTATTATGAATTCAGACGGCAACTAGGAAATCGGCGCGGTATCTGTTCCCAGATGTGGACGACGAAGTGAACGGAAGAAGTGAACGAAATGAAACAGAGATGTGAAACAATGATTTCATTTTGTCTTCCCGTTCCTACGAAATAACTCTGGTTATATATTTTTTTTATTTTTTCACCCCCATATTTACCATTTCAGTGCTTAACTAAATAGCCACCGCGTACAAGCTCTGGCAATTCCCCCCCCCCCCCCCCCCCCCCCCCCCCCCTCGTTCTGAGAGTACGAACCACTTCATGAAGGTGAAGAAGAAGATATGAGCAGCCTTCTTGTGAAGCGTTTTGGAAATCCATGGCAAAGCAATGAAGAGCTTTCTTTCTTGGTTAGTGCCTTGAGGCGTGCCCAAGATAAGTACCGTACTTACCCGATTCTAACGCGCACTTTTTTTCCGGAAAAATAGGTCGAAAAATCGCATGCGCGTTAGAATCGGATACGAAACCGAAACTGCCGAAACAGCGGAATTTCGTCCCACCAATCGCCATCACCATCTCAAAATGGCGCCAGAGCTTTTAGCAACGATTTTTCGGACGCAGAAACCATAGGCGCCTAGGCTTTTCTATTGGCGTTCACACAAATCGTCAAATCGTTCCACTTGCGCGCTTGATAATAGCAATGGCAGCAGCGGCTCTCACGCGTTCAAAACGAGCGGTCGGCTGAAGCGTGCCCCTCTGGAGAAGCCCGCGGGATGGGCGTGCGAGGCGTGGGCCACGATCCCATCAACTATGGTTGAACGTTCGTTCAGAAGTGTGGCATCGCGAACGCGCTTGACGGCACCAAGGACGAGATGTTGTGGTCAGCGGAGAGCGACAAGGAGTGAGATGAGTGAGATTATTTCGAGAAATAAATCGCCGGTGTCTCTCGCATTCGTTTTTCTTGCTCACAAAGTTCCGTGCGCGTTACAATCGGAGGTGCAAGTTTTTTCGTGCGCGTTAGAATCGGGGGCGCGTTAGAATCGGGTAATTACGGTATACGAAGGAAGAATTCGAAAAGAACAGCTAATGGTGCCAAGAGGACTCACCTGCTCTCCATGTATAATTCTGGTGTTCTTGAAGCCCTGTAGCATATTTTTAATGACGTTTCCACCAAAACTCAATCGCACAATGCTTGCAAGTAAATTTAAATAAAGTTTTCATAAGAATGCAGCATCTACTTGAGTGTTTCCATTTAATATTAGCAGAATCCAAACTTATCATCCCAATATTGCTCAAATTCATGGCATAGTTTTTAATTACTTGTGGCCATGAGCTTCCCCTTCCCCAGCTGACATGAAAAATATATCATTTAATAGTTTTGATGGCGCTGCATTTAGGTTCGGCAACAAACTTACACTTGTTTCTCAAATTCGCGTTAGGCGGATCTGGCTCATTTAGAAAAAAAAAATGCCTCATGTGTCTCCCGTCGGAAATTATTTTGGAAAAAAAAAAATTGGAACGTTGCGTTTCCATGCAACGTTCTTTAAGGCCTATGTTGACCGTTGCAATTCGTAAAGAATTGTTACGAGTGCCCCGCAAAACTGAACGCCAGAATGGGAGGTGTGTGTGTGTGTGTGGGTGGGGGGGGGGGGGGTGTTGATGTTCAACAGATGCGCTGAGTGGTCACACTGGCGCGAGCAATAAGCCCCTGCATCAAATGTTTTCGCAGTAAAATCAGTCAGGTTGTTTGGCCGTCAGGTCGGGGCGTGCCCGTTTACCACAAGGACATTGTGTCACCCAACAAAGTGTCACCATCCTTGCAAATTTGTAGTTTGAGCTAGCTTGGTTCAGGAGCGCCTACCCGCAGAAAATTTATTCACCCTAGCCATTCAGTAGATAACCCGGTTACGTATTCACACTCCATATACCGTAGAGGCCCACGTCTGCTTGGGGCACGTTTGACAGCAGAAACGTGCCTAAAGCAGCTAAGAAGCATGTTAAGTGAAATAATAGCAGGGAACAACTTTAAACGAAAGAAAAAATGCCACCCAGAAAGAACTTGCACATATGCTTACCGCAGCTAGCCTTTGCTCAGGTAACAACGGGACAGCTGAAACCGATTTAAAAGGGATAAAACCACCCAACTTTCAAAAACTTCTGAACCAACGCCCACCTAACCCCGGGTAAAATCACGCTAAGGCCAAAAAAAATTCATGAAAATTATCCGACACCGACGTAAAACGGGCCACACCACTGAACGTACAAAACAAGAACTGCAACTGACGTGAAGGGAACAAAACTGTACCAAAAATATTGATCTACATACACAAACGTGCCGTAAATAGACAACCTGAGTGAAAAAAAAAGGAATTTTTTTCAAGTTAAATAAACATTTAAAAAAGGAACCGGAACCTGCGCAATTTTAGCCTGGTTTATTCTATTGCTATAGATACCCACAAGCAGAACCTCTGCAACACGGGATATAGCCTGCCAAAGTTGTTTCTTTTAGGGTTAGGTATATTGAACCCATTAGTTGATCATTTCGGGTCGTTAGTTGACCGTTTGGGCCGTTGGTTGACCGTTCTGACGCATGCATACGAAATATCTGTTCACGTGCAGTGTCCAGTACATCACAAAGAAGGCATTCACGTTACTTGCGAACTCAAAGAAACCCAAGATAAAAATGGCAGCGTCTCCCCTCCGTGGATGATGGTGAGGGTGCGGAGTACGGGGACTCTAAACGACATCCAAGTTGCGCCCCGATTGTCATTCGATGTGAGCCGTGAGTTGCACCTTGATTATTCCCTAAATGAAACAGCAACTCACGGCTCAAATCGAATTTCGCTTGATTTTCGCTTGATGGTGGTGTGCGCAAGGATGGACGCGGACGGACAATGTGTGGTCCTAAGGTACTCTGCACCTAATAATTTTTAAAGCAAGTTATGACAGCTGCATATTGAATGTTTGCCTTTTCTCTAACGAAAATGTACTAACCTCATAGTTGCTGTTCCCCGCTACACATTGGCGTGTGAACTGCATGCCGCGTTGTTTGACTGCGGGGCGGCTAACGCGCCGAAGCTACTCCTTAACTATGAGGCACGCCGTAGTGGAGGGCTCCGGATTAATTTTGACCACCTAGGGGTATTTAACGTGAGCCGAAATCTGGACACACGGGTGTTTTCGCTTTTCGCCTCCATCTGAAGAGCGGCCTACGCTGCCGAGAATCGAACCCGCGTCCTTGGTCTCAGCAGCACAACGCCTTAGCCACCGAGTCATCGCGGCGGGTGCATGCAGCGCTGTCGCGGGCGCACTGACATCGTCGCTCACGCCGGCGGCGTCACCTGCAAAACGACGACGTCGATGGGGGTCTGCAGCTGGATGGCGAGCGTGACGAGGCGTCCTGGTGGTGCAGCACGAACGAGTCCTCGACCGCAAAGAAGGGCACGGCAGACACGGCGCCCTTCTCCGAGTACGTGGCCAGCTGGTAGTACTCCCGCTCCCGCGCCACCTTCTGCTCCAGCTCCTCGACCTCCTCCCTGCGCAAAAAAGATGGTGGAACGGGAGCCGCCTCACTACCCAGCAGAAACGACACGGAGACGTCACACCTTTACACCTACATGGCCATCGCGACAACGTGCTGGCACCCCATACCACGCACACACGACGCCTGCTTTAGTTTAGGACATTTACGACAGAACGGGGGTGCGACAGAATAAGGGCAGCGGTTGGCGGAGGGACGTGGAGGGATGAGAGGTCGAGCGTTGAAGGGAGAGAGGTCGATCATCAGCTGGTCCACTGACGTGTGAGGCACCATATGAAGGAAGTTAGAGACGCATGTAAAGCTCCATTTTACGTTCTGGCAATCTGAAGTCACGAGCTTATTTGATGACTGTAGTTAAGACTATGCAGTAACCAGTACGGAGACGAGACACGCGTTTGCATAGAACATGGCATTGACGCTTGCCGTTTCTCCCGTACGATGGCCATTCTTAAATACTTCTACTGAAAGGGAACGTGCGCCCTGTTGACCTGCAGCCGAACTTTGATATACGGGATGTTCTTTTTCCTTTTGGTAAACTCCTCATGGTAAACGAGGGCCCTTGACAGAAGCCATAAACATGAGCCTCGCATCTCGTGCGTCCTTGTTTCGGATTGAGTCTAGGGGAGCAACGACGTCAGATATTTTTAGGGGCGGAGCATTTTAGGGGCTGTGCCTGTTGGCGTCTCCTGTCGTCGTCGTAATCGTCGTCTCATGTAGTGACGGTACTAAAACACCGGGAAACTCGTTTACGCCTCGCTCTGGAACCTAACTCGTACTTAAAAAAAGACTGGGACACTCGCTTATGCCTCGCGCTGGAGCACTTTATAATGCGTACTAAAAAAACACCGGGAAACTCGTTTACGCCTCGCTCTAGGACGTAACGCGTACTAAAAAAAAAAAAAAAACACCGGGACACTCGTTCACGCCTCGCGCTGGTAGCACTTCGTGCTTCAAAGACAAGAGACTTTTACAGCAAAGCTGTATACTTCTACCCCCCAACAATTTAATCTCCGCTGGCAAAAGCGCCAAGGCGCCAAGAATACACGCATGCTTCACCCCTCCCCCGGTTTCACGTCAGTGGAGATGGCCCGGGATTTTTTAAAAAGAAAATGTGAGGCCCAATTTACCATCGTCGGAGGTGTAGCGCCACAAGAAAGCACGCGCACGCGCATGCACACGCACTTATTGCCTTACGCATGCTTCTTTGGTTGCCTTCACCTCATCACAGGCGTCGTTGAGTCAAAGCCAACCTCAAGGTAAACATTCTTCAGCGTTTTTTTTTTTTTTACCTCCGCTTTGTAGTTTTTGGGCTCCCAGGAACTCGCGTAACGGTCGTTTGCATGACACCTACTTTAACTTTAGTATCTTCTGCGCCGACTCGGGAGAGATGAGGAGGTAGTTTGGGTCAAGCCTTTTCTCTGCGTGTTCTGCGGATAGACCGAATACCCAGCCTAAGGGGCAAAAAGAGAAAAGAGAAATGAGCATAAAAAAGTACTCACATACCGCTGTGCGCAAAATATCAGGAATATTTCGAACAGCTCACCGCTGTATGTCGTGACCAAGACTTCATCGTAGCGCGCGTTCCCGACAACCCCGCCTTGCACCGAGGTAACGCTTTCGCCGCAATTCTGCGCAAAAAGGTAATAAAGCAAGAACGGATTACCCCGTGGTTTTTGCCATGGGAATGCTGCGCGAGTAGAATGCACTTATTATAAATTTACTATACCTACCTTATGTGCCTACTCAAAGCGGGGAAACCATGGGAATTTGACACCGGAATGTCTACTGTTGTGGCGTCACCGCCGTTGAAGCT
Source organism: Haemaphysalis longicornis (assembly GCA_013339765.2). Taxonomy (NCBI): domain Eukaryota; kingdom Metazoa; phylum Arthropoda; class Arachnida; order Ixodida; family Ixodidae; genus Haemaphysalis; species Haemaphysalis longicornis. The sequence goes on along the minus strand of CM023451.1, from coordinate 161,468,087 downwards.
GTCGTCGGTTCGCAAGCACACTGTCATTTTTTATGCTGGTGGTTTTCGGCCCACTTTATTTAGATAATAGAGTTCATATTTCCTTCCTTACGAGATTTTTGTTATTTTAGAGGAAGATGCTATTAAATACGTCCAGAGAGCTACAGAGTTCCGCACTACAATTCAGGGTTATCAAAGATAAGTCGACAGACCTTTTTAAAAATAGGCGCTCAGATGTACGTGAAGACCACCTCTACAGTGAGGTTATGCGCCCAGGGGGGCACAGAATGATGTGGTAACTATTGATTTCGGTAGAATAATTAACTAAAATTGAATAATTGACTTTTTAGTGGCTGCAGTAAGCAGGCATGTCTGTATCGAAAAGTTGGGCGCAATCGTGTTTCTACGCAGTTTCATTTGGCGGAATTCTTTTAGCGCATCCGTACTCCGAGATATCGAAGTGCGAAGTTGAATTGCCGTTCGCATGATTACGCATGCAAGACGGTGAGGACATGGGCGAAGCTCCTCCCTTTTGTGACGTGCCAGCTGCGTATGACGTTTAGTTTGACAGCGGGGTGGACGCATAGAAAATGGTGATAACCGGCACCCTTTCACTCTTGGCTGGCGTCATCCCAACCTGCAGTACTCGGAACCGCTGTTGAAATACAGAACAAAAGGGAGGAGCTTTGCCCAGGTCCTCACCGTATTGCATGCGTAATCATGTGAGCGGCAATTTAACTTCGCACTTCGGTATCTCGGAGTACGGATGCGCTAGAAGAATTCCGCCAAATAAAACTGCGTAAAAAATTCCTCCATCTCCATGAAGTGAATGAGGATGAGAGGGGCGAAGCAAAAATGCTTATCGGTAAAACCGTGAAACATTCCCCCGCACATCATATAAAGACTCGACACGTCAAGCTTTCCACCGCTCCGTTGGCAAGCCCGTCGACGACGTCGATGTTTGTGGTGGTTATGTAGGGGTTGTTTTGGACGTTGAGAATCTCCATGGGTAAGTTGGCGAATTCGGTGTGTGACATTTTGGCCACCTTGGCCGTCGCCTTCTGCAGAGCATCTTGTGTCATGTACCCCCGGTACGTGTCTTGAGCTCGCAGGCGACGAACAACAACCTCTTCTTCTTCCTCTTCTCCTTGTTGGGTAGCAAACGAACGCGTTTGAACGTTTTGTACTCTTCGGCCAATCTTTGGTTGGCCAATCCCTAGGGGATCCTGCCACAATCATCATTAATGTGCCGTGCCGTATACAGCAGCAACGAGGGACGGCACAGGGCCCGAGCAAGAGAAGCTTCGCCCCTAAAACACGATTGTGCCCAACTTTTCGATACAGACATGCCTGCTTACTGCAGCCACTAAAAAGTCAATAATTCAATTTTAGTTAATTAAGCCACCGACATCAATAGTTAGCACCTCATTCTGTGACCCCCTGGGCACATAACCTCGCTGTAGAGGTGGTCTTCACGTAGATCTAAGCACCTATTAAAAAAAAACTGTAGAGATAACTTTGATCACCCTGTATACTAGAGGATATCCGTCTGCAGTCCTTATGTATAGTATATAGTTAAGTATAGTCATATAGTATAGCTAGTTAGTATAGTATAGTATAGTATAGTATATAGTGTATAGTATAGTACGTATATAGTATGGTAGGTACGGTACGGTATAGTTTATTTCGGTATGGTATGGTATGTTATAGCTTATTTAGTTTAGTTATGTCTAGTTTAGCATAGTTTAATAAAGTACAGTATAGTAGGGTATGTGCTTTACGTATGAAAAGCGTAGCACTGGTTCGTCGAGGTCGTTGAAAGAGTAAACTTCAATCTGGCCGTCGTTTCGCCCCACGAGAAGATCCAACAAGCCGTCTCCAGTGATGTCGTAGGAACCCAGGCATGTCACACCTGCGCGAATCCAGCAGTAGTGGTTACTTGGAGGAAGCGTTTTCCTCGGGGGTGGTGTACTCACTTCCCTCGTTGTTGCTGTTGTCGATTTCCCAGACCGGAGATGCCGGAGCCCTGCAAAAGAGACCGCAGAGATAGATTTATTGACAATAAAATTGGGATCCGGCAATTTTCCCAGGCTTCTTCCAGTATGTGAATTCCACGATGAATGTATAAAAAATGATTCCATTAGGTTTCATCGCATCAAAAAGAAGGAAGAAAGGGGGGGGGGGGGGAGCGCTGGAGGCCTGGCACAGCTAACAGAAGAAGCATACTGTATGCATAACTCCTAAACAAATCCCGTTGGAGCTAACACAACCTAACAAAACGATAACTCAAAACGGTTGCTAACAGAGAAATACGAGGCTCCGCAAAGTATACCTGTAATCCGACAAGAAGACACCCGCACATATGTATAGCAAAGGGTATCTCCGAGGCCATATGTACCGCCAACGGAACCCAGGAGGATTAATACTGTGAGGATACAAACTTGATGTGTTTAGGAAACGTAATTAAAGTAGGCTAAGCAGCTGTCATCGGCGACGAGACGTCCCAGAAGCCGATAATCTTTTTCAAGGCAGAAACGAGCGGCCGATTTTGCGCACAAAAAAGCAGACAGCCGTATTCTTTTTGTTATTATTATTACAAAAACGAGACGTTCGCCAGGCTCTAAGTAAAAGTACGTCCCTCCGTTTGTGCTTCATGACGCACCGTCATCGTCATCGTAATAATGACCTACTGCAAGCTCACGCGAGGGGTATAATTGAGATGATCGTGGTCCGGCTTTTTCATTAGAGAAAGGCATCCCTCACAGTGGCGTAGTAGGAGGCGGTATCATGATCGCTCTCCTCACCATGAGAGACATTCAAGAGTGCAGTGACACAACATCGACTCACGATCATGATCATGGAATTTATTACGATCTTTCTCCTAATGGAGGATAAGACAGTATTAAAAGACAAAAAGAATTATGGTTTGTTTCTTCTAGAAAAGACGTGGGCATGCCGTTTTGGCGAGGACGGTGCCGAAACCGGTGTTCGCCCAGGTGGAAGACACAAACACGGACGTCGGGGTAACCACGCGCAAAGGCGATATAACTTTCTTTCACAAATACTTCAGTAATGCTGCGAGCACTAAAGCACCAGAATGAACGATTTGGCGAGTTGGTATTGGTGCAGGGCTGCATGAATACAACTTGGTATCCTGCTCTTAACTTGCAGTGTTTAGTTGGTGATTGTCGCTGATACCCAATAATGAGAAAAAAAAGGCACGGTATTTGCCCACGTGTGAACGGTCTTCTTCCATGCGCAACTCGGCCTTTGTTAGTTTATATTTAATGTGCTCTTCAATGAAATTTCGTCCTGTTGCTTCTTTCTTCGTACCTCGTCTTTGCGCTCTGTTAGTATTAATGGGCATTAAAACACCCCAACTTAAAATTGCGAGTTCCACTTCAGCAAGAACTGCATCTTTTTCTCGTTGAGAGCCTCTTACTTGTCGACAGAGATGAGGCCAACTTTCCCGTCACTCGTACCGTACAAGACGTCCTTGCCGGTTGGCCCTAAGGAGGCAGAGAGAGAGAGAGAGAGAGAGAGAGAGAGAAGAGAGAGAGAGAGAGAGAGAGAGAGAGAGAGAGAGAGAGAGAGAGAGAGAGAGAGAGAGAGAGAGAGGGAGGGATGGAAGGACAACATCGGACTTAAATTCAGACTCGCAGTATGCTATAAACTCCGTGTGAACTGGATGCGATAAATGCGCACTATTATGTCCTTATATATCTTCGTTTGCGTGTTTAAAAGCCTACCTCCGTCCCCTTGGAAAAGCGCTAGGGCCGTTGCAGGTCCTGACACTTCGATTTCAAGCTGACACTGGGAGTCCTGCGGGAGAAAGACGGAAGTACTTGCATTCATAAAGTCACACCAACGGCAGTTAATTATGATTTAAAGGACAGGAGTCATGTAGCTTTCTCTTGTCTACCTGCTCATTATTATTTTCTCGATTTGGTAAGTCGTGAGAATGATGCTAAGAAATCGAACCGCTCGCAGATGTCGCAGATTAGACAATGAGTATGACAGCTGTTAATGACGAAGTGTCGAATACTTTCACGGCATGCCCGTACCACCTCCGTAGCGATGAGTGGCAGTTGTAATTTTCCGCATTTGCCATTTCCGAAATTCCAGAGACAGATAGATAGATAGAGTGAGAGAGAGAGAAAGAAGGATATATTTTGAAGGATAATATATATATATATATATAGTATATATATATTATATTATATATATATAAGGAAATGAGGGCTCGTTGAGGAAATACAGAAAGATAGGTCGGCAGTCTACAATGCCAAAGGAGGCATAGGGGTGTTAGGCTCTTTTCTGTTTCCAGGCGGTTAATTAAGTAAACATTTTTTTCGCTCATGACAGGCTGTAGACGTTCGAGTCACGCCCCGGGGGTTGAAAAGAAGGTCCCCTTCTCCCCGGATAGTCAGAGTGGCGCTGGCTACCACCCTCAAGCGTCAGATACACTTCTGTAAATATAAATAGCCCAGAAAGTGAAGGAGAACACAGTCGCCCAGATAGCCGAATTGGTAAGGCATTCGACATGTATCGAAAGGCGTGGGTTCGGTCCCACTGGGGGTGTTTTCATGCTTCCTTCCCTTCTGTACATTTAAAAAAAATGTTTACTTAATAACCGTAGTGAAACAGAAAGAGAAAAGATGACTGGCATAAGCAAGCATATATATATAATATAATTATATATATATATATATATATATATATATATGTGTGTGTGTGTGTGTGTGTGTGTGTGTGTGGGTGTGGGTGTATAATGCGTATCGAAACTGCTTTGTGAATCCTGCCCCAGATTACTGCCTTAGAGCAGGCAAAACACTGTCGTCGCACAAAACTACAACAGTCACTATTACCAAGGTCGAATTTGATAGTATTGTAATGAAGCCAAAGACGATGCAGTTGTCTACAAGGGAAAGAAGTTTATTGGAGCGAACTTGTGCTCCCCTAACAACTCAAAGAATACACAGGCGGCGAAGCAGCAGTCAACAAAGTGACGTGCGCTAACGAGCGTCGGCGAGTCTAACACCGCGACGTCTGCTCTGCAGGCTTTTTATCTTTCGGCGCGCGTGGTTCTCGAACCGTCGATTCACATCCAGAACATTGTAGATCAAGGAAGATTATTCTACGCTAGTGACGTTAGGTCTAAACAGTCTCCTTATCTGAATGAGATAGCCCGTGCGGCATCAAAATAAAGAATGGAATGCGCGCTTCGCTCGGGACACAGATAACAGAGCCGGGCGCGGCCGGGCGGTAAAAGCAAACAATAAATAAACAAACCCGTACATGGTTTGCGGCAGTATGTGAATTCTAACATATGCCCCAGCTCATAAGCTTGATGTCGAAACGATAAGGTTTCAAGTTGTTAAACCCTCTTCAATAAGGTTTCTTCCAGCGTTTGGTAAGGCCAGGTGTTCTTTCTATTCGCGGCGTAGCACATGATCGACTAACAGTGAGTCCTCCCTAAGCCAGCATTTCAAGCCAGTAGGTATCCTATACAGCCGCATCCTTGCGGCTCTGAACTAAAGCAGCCGATACCTTGAGCACCCTGAGGAGCCTGTCCTGACAGGCGAGCACAGGCACCAGGGTGCGCAGCTTCTCCACGGGGAGCAGGATCATGTCGTTGATCCTGCCGCTGGACAGGAAGTAGTTCTTGTCCTGGCACTCGAAGTAGTGGTTGTACACGTACTCCCCGCACACCATCAGGTCGTTTCCGCAAACGCTCCTGCAGGGAGCACCGCCAGGGGACCGTTTAGCGCGATACGTGAACTCGCGAGCTCGATGGCAATTCAAAAGTTTAGAGAGAGAGAGAGAGAGAGAGAGAGAGAGAGAGAGAAGAGAGAGAGAGGAGAGAGAGGAGGAGAGAGAGAGAGAGAGAGAGAGAGAGAGAGAGAGAAGAGGAGAGAGAGAGAGAGAGTATACTCGGGAACAAGTTAAGAACGGCAATAGCTCATGTACGGTATCGCTCCGCCTAAGCGACGGACCCAGGATGTCAACGGGCGCGCGCGCTTTGAAAGGACGTTGCTATGAATGCGTGATATCGTCTGCCTTTGTTTGCCGTCGCTGCAGTAATTTAAAAGCATATTAAGTCCACAAAATCCTGCAAATGACTCGTGCCGTGTTCAAAATATTCCCAGTGACACACTACTTGCGCCGCGCCGAGTAACATCCGGCTGCGGTGATGAGGCACAGCGGCAGCTTCCGTTGCCGCTCTTAACTTGTACCCGAGTATAACAGCGGTTCAGACAACCTTAATACAGGTCGTTTCCATCAATGCTAAACTCTGCGCTAGGGTGTTTTTAATGCACCGCACTAAAGCTAGCTGTTGCTCGAATGAGCAGGTGGGAGTCAGCCGGGTCGGGTCAATGGGATATGACAGCTGCGTCGGTGTGCGTAAGTCAGGTACGCTTGGAGTATTGTAAGTACATTCCCATATGGCATGTGACTGATTTGGATATCCCCTACAGTGTTTGCCCGTACTTTAAACGTCAGTGGTAATGCGATTAGCCTAGACCTGGTATTAGTCTTCAAAGCTATAGGCTTTGATTCGAAGGCTTGTACGACTCGTGGGGTTCTCAAAATGGGCCCTCTGGGACCCCGCGCCAATCTTCGGCTGGTGGAAAGGACTGTTGCAGCGGTAATCTCCAACAGTTTTTAAATACGGAGCATTTCTCAGGCTCTCCTGGTCCTGCGTCGTTGATGGCGGCGCCGTCCACACGCTCACTGCGCATGCGCAACTCTCCTCCTTACACCCACAGCTCCGCGATACTACACTATAAAAAAAAGAAATAGTTAGCGGCGCCCGGTTTCGATCCCACGACTCTCTGGCCGCAACGGGAGGTACGCGGTGCTCTTCCCACTACGCTACAAATCCGGGACAGGAGCAAGTGCTACGAACGCGCCTTATGTCCTTGACTCATTCAAACTACGTCAAGAAGCTACTGATACAACGAAGGCACGCGAAGCTGAACGTCAACGGAAACGACGAACTGAAAACTTTAGAGGGGGATGCTGAATTTCCCGTGGGAAAGCTGTGGCGGGAAGCGCCACGTGCCTTGCAGCTCAACCAGCCCCGTCCGCAGCGCCTCTGATGCTGATTGTGGCAGGATGCCCCTAGGGATTGCCAACCAAAGAATCCATCACGAGATAGGTTCGCGTTCAACCACCGTCGTCATCTTCCCGTAGGGGAACCGCCGAAGAAGAAGAAGAACGAGAAGACAAAGCTGCGAAGAGGAGGGCGTGTACATTGCTCTCAGCCGGTGCACCAATGTCAACAACCTTTACCTCACCAAAGCTGACGGGGACTACCGATTCTACCACAGAGACAACATCGACAAGAACATGATGGACGAGTTTCGGCGCCTCGAGAACCACCGCCTACTCACCGTAACACAACAGCACTTGCGTGCCTTTGCCACCGGTGTGGACCCGGACGCGGAATTCCCTCTGGCGCTAGTAAAAACCAGATCACTCAACATAACGGCAACACAATGGAACCACACGGAACCGCCACGATGCTTCGCATCCTCATCAGGGTTCCCCACGGGAAGATGGTGTAATTTTTTTTTGAGCTAATGATTGCCTTTTGACGTTCTCAATGCACTTTACACTGTCGCCGTTCACAATAGCGGGGACTGTTTTGATGTGTAGAAGGCCATAACGTTGGGGACACCAGACACAACAACTGGGGAAAAAAGCTACCGCGTTCGGCTAAACCCTAGTCTCTTTATATGACTTTCGAAACAAAATAAACGCATGAAATCTGGCGCAAGGTCGTTCAGAACTGCTATCCTCGATCCCAAAATGAGCGGGAGAGGTGGCCCCTGTCTTCGCATGTTCTACACACTTCGATAAAAGCGAGCCACCGCTGAAGAACTTCCATTTGGGTGCATTCAACATTTCACACCATTTTTTCACCTTTTAAGCACCCACATTTAAATACGGCACCATAACATGAGGGTGCTTCAGAATAAAGGGTGTAAACAACCGTTTAAAAGGGTGGAACAACAGCCCAAAAGGGTTCTGATTGGTATTTATGCCCAATTAGGGTGTTTACCACAGCACTCTATGGTTTGGGTACTAAAACAAAAGGTGCAAATATGCTGGTATAGGAGGCAGCCGGCAGCTGCGTAATACATATCTCACATGCAGCGTATCGTGTCGGTGATGTTGGTGTCGAACTTTAGGAACTGCTTTCCCTTTCGGGTGTAGCCGGTGACTTCGTTGCCAGACGCCACGAAGATCTTGTCCTGGGCGCTTCCCACGGCTCCGCCCAATTGGACACAGCCGACGCTCTTTCCCGGTAGTGTCTTGAACACCGTCTGCGCGAGAAAAGTCCAGTGGAGGAAACCGTGTTATTGGCGTTGTTATGGACAGGATGCCTAGATCCTGCGCACTTGCATTCTGGACACGCCGGGGGGGAAAGAGATGACGCGGCCGCAGGAGGCTTGCATCCGTCACATCCTAATTCTCTACAGTCTTGGTGTTTCCGCGCAGATGATTGAGCCCAGCGGTGTACAAAACGAAATGTGAAGTCGAGGGTTTTACGGAAGCCCGTCTGGTCGGGAGACATGTTGAAGTACAAACGGAGACACCAACAAAAAGAAACTGCTAAAAACATTAAAAACTTTAAAAACAACAAACAAGACGTTTAGGCTTCGCTGCGGAAGCGTTGTTCACAAAACTGTTGTGAACAAGGCTTCCGCAGCGAAGCCTAAGCATCTTGTTGGTTGTTTTTTTTTAAGTTTTTAAAGTTTTTCTGAGTTTATTTTGGTTGGTGTCTCCGTTTGTACGTCAACAAACGAAATGTGGACGTTCAGTTTCCGTTTCAGTTTACTTCTTTTTTTTTGTTACTTCCAACAGTGTTAGAACACAAGTTAATACACAGACGATGGTACCTTAAGAAGACTGCAACGGGACTGCCGAATTATTATTACAAAATACAAAAAATTCGCCGAACGCAGCAAAAACTAAACCACAAGTAACTAAAAACAAGTGAAAGATAAAAACTCCGCTTAACAGGGAATATAAAGTAAAAAAATCTGTGGCACATTACTAGCACAACCCTAATTCAATGATACAAAGATATACACAGCTATGGGCAGAAAAGGAAAGATCAAATGGACACATGCACTACACATACAAACTAGCTCAAAACACATAAAACAGATAATATATAAAATGCAGAGTAACAGAATAGTACAGATTACGGAAGCAATACAGTCATCTATGCAACAAAAAATCTTTCAGAGTGTGTACAGGGGCATTAGCATAGTTGGCGTATTTCAGGCCCCATATTGCTATCGCGGTGAGATTTCTGACGTTGTGTGAGCTGGACAGAAGAGCGGATTGATATTATTTTTATAAAAATAATTTTAATTCCTGCTACAGGCGTCTCCTTAACTAGGTGCCGCTCATGATTTATTTTAAAGCTCAGAACCACTCTACTTTTCTCATTTCTTTCTATGTAAAGTTCTGCAAATACGGAAGCCAGGTACCGCCAGCTTTCTCCTCACCTCAGATCTCTTAAAATCCCAAGCCATTTGCTCTGAAAAATCGCCCCATGACTCTAGAATTTGGTATCAGAAGTGGAAACCTCGTGTACCAAGCTTCTTGTTGTTTTTTTGTGTCAGGTACATTGATTTAACAAAAATAATTTTTTGATTGCTTCTACTTAATTATGCGCTGAAAGTTTTGACGAAATCAGGTACCAACCTACATACGTGGTAGTTTTACGCAGCACACGTTTTTTTTTGCATTGGTTTCACAAAGGTGTCATGGTACTAATTCGTGCTCACATAAAAGCCCTCGGTGTTGCACGTTTACAAAAAGGGCATTCGCATCGCGAAATATGCAACGGAAGTGCGTCGGATGCCTTACGCCGTTAATCCCTCCGAAAGGATTAATTTCATGCCGCGTGTCAGGCTTCATCTGTCACCGTCCAGGCTTTCCCGTCCCCAACCTCATCTCATTCGCAACTGATTGTAAAATCAACTACCCCTCCATCGAAACGACAACGATGGTGGAACGCTAAGCTTTCCAAAACCAAGTCCAACACCAAACGAACCTGTTGACCCAGAAGCGAGTTGTATATTGCGCAATGTTTATTGCTAAGTATGACCAGAGTCCTTCAATGCTTTACTGGTCACGAACAATGCTCCTAACTCAATGGGAGAGCTTAATATGCTGCATTTGGCCGCCGCGCGGTGGCGCCACCCTCTCACTGAGGTCACTCCTCGGGCGGCGTTGCGCTGGCTCGAACGGCGGAGCCGCGGCGAGTTGTGTTTGTTTTGTGCGGGAAAAAAATGTAACGTGCATATCGCGCTCTTGTGATGCAACTTAAGTAGTGCAACGACGATGCCGAACATGTGTTGCGTCCCGGGCTGTCTTCTTGTACAACGATACCACAGAAAATGTTTCCTTCCTTCTGTTGACCGAGCAACGGGCAGCTGTGTGAGAAATGAAGGCGGGTGCCATTCCAAGGCAAGCACGGGAGATTTCAGCTTCGATTATAAGTGTGGCGACAGTGTGTGGAAATGCACTGTGTGTGAGAATGGAAAAAGCAATGTACCCTTTTGAGAGCATTGTGGGCCTAGAATTGTACAAGTCTAACTTAAAGCGGATTTTTGTCATATCAGTCAGGTTGTAGCGGCTGCTTCATTACCTGTTTGCAAACTTGTATTACCTTGCGCTCAGGCTCGCGTGGAAAAAAAGCTTTGGGGACATTCCTTGTGCTTTTACTTTTCATATTTCCGCGAATTATCCCTTAGGTTCGTTTTGTTTGTTTCGTACCCGCGCGTGGCCGATTCCGGTTTTCTTATCTGGCGTTTCAACCGGAAGCGCCCGTTTGCTCTTTTGTCATACGTCCCATCGGGCAATATTGTTTGATATAGGAAAGGGTACCACCTTGTCGCTAACTTGATTTTTTGTTTCTTCAACAATGTTCTCGATTCCTATTTCCATGGATCTGAAATTAATAACGTTCCAATGCATGCATAACGTTTCCAATGCATGCAATAACATTCCAATGCATGCATAGGAAACGCCGCGCAACTCACTTTATCGACGTTCATCTGTTCACGTCACACTGCGGACTGCTTCTTAGACGTTTGTGTTTCATTCTAGTCTTTGTAGTACAGGAGATCGCTAGCTCGCTGCGTTCAGAAAAGCTTTGCGTCGTTCTTGGCTACGTGGGAATATTCTGTTTCCTCCGTGTGCTGCACATCGCAGAGCGAAAAAATAAATTTTTGTACGCTGGACACGCCATATCCACGGAATGAATGATGATAAGTGGAGCGAAGCGATCGAGAGGGGGAGATCATCGGCAACCGTAACTCTCCCGTGAAAGTTCGCCCATTACATCATTAAGAAAGACGTAAGGCTGTGTGCGTACATTGTACAAATCAACTTTTATTTTCGGAGTCAATGCTCCCAGGCCCAGACCTGGTGAAAGACCCCGCGCCATCGAGGACTACCCCGCACCTCCACCAAATTTGTCACGTAGGAGGGACACAACGGTAAAGAAAGAACTTTTATTTAGGGCGAACTTGTGCCCGAACAAGACGAGAGGAAACGAGCAAAGGTCCTTGCGTCTCGTTCGATCTCCGAGAACGACTGCCATGCGTTCGTGGCGTGATCTCTTGCGTGATCTCCCCCTCGCAGTGCACGTGCGCTCGCGCCTCCGTTGGCGAACACAGACAAGCTCGCGCTCCCGGTGCCGAGTTTGCGCTGCCGGTTGCAGCCGGTTCTTGCGCGTGCAACGCGGCCCACTTTGACATCTCCGAACGTATGCGGCGGTCACGTACCACGAGACACAAGGGATGGACATACCCATGACTTAAGGAGCTTCGCCCCTAAAATAAATTTTTGTACGCTGGACCACGCTCTTTTGTCTCCCTTCGTAACATAGAATTTTTTCGTTGCGTGTGATAAAATCAGTTTCATTGTGCCTTTTTTCGCTTCCTGTTTTTGCAAGGATTGCAAAGCGTGGAAGCAGAGAGATACATGGAGTAACATATATCTCTTCGTGTTTTGATCCTTCGCGTTTCTGCAGAGTTTTTAGATGTTCTCAAGTATGTACCCACTCACCGAAACGACAATACCATTGGGCTATTTCTTTTAGCGTTCTGTGCATTACAGAGCAATCAACGGATTCATTAAGCGTAGTCTGAACGACGCGTACTTGGTTTCTTTCAGTTTTTTATTGTATTATCGATAGGCCCGCAGCAGTCCGTCACTACAAACTACCGTATGTGTAGTATTTACAACTTTGCTTTAAGAAAAGAAGCAATATAGAATTAAAATCCGTAAACACGACAGCGCAGCGCTTGTGCCAGAGCACACAGAAGCCGTTGCCGTTCGCTGGCCGACGTCTACGGTAACTTACTTCGAAAAATAAAACCCCATTGGAAGGCAGGTGATAAACACAATTACTGGACTATTCAGCGCTAACTACTACGAAAAAAAAAAACACTTAATCAGCGCGCAGAACACCAAAAGCAGCGAAGCGCTTGCACGTCCAAGAGCTGGCAAATACGCCGCACGCGCGGCGGCCTGGATTACTTCGAGCGGCGGTGGCGCCTGTAGTGGGCGGCGCGGTCCCTATATGAAGCGAGCGCCGAGTTTCGTGACCAGTAAAGCATTGAAGGACTCTGGTATGACTTAAGACTGTGCACTCTTTATGCGAACACGTGTTATCTATCGTGGCCGTTCACTGCACTGCGATTGTGCTGTTTTAGTGTTTACCGATACGGGCATTCCATGGCAAGTTCCCCAGCGTTCAACCATCGTTGTCGTTTGAGGGAGGGGTGTATTTCCTGTCTAATTTTGCACTTCCACGCACCCCTGTCCAAATCCAAACTGCTTCGACCGTGCCGGAATGGCACATTAGCGTCTTGTAAAGTCGCGTCCTCGCCTACGCAGATGATATTGCTCTGTTTTGGCAGGACACAAGTATCCATGAAAGCGTAAGCGATAATTCTTACAAGGTTTTGCCGCTACACAGGCAGCAGCGCCAATTCGGAAAAGTGTCTCGGTTTCTGGCACGGCAGCTGGTTGTGGAAGCCGTGTATATATTCGCAGAAGTTAGCTGGGTAGACACGCCAGTGAAATACTTAGGTGTCCCCGACGAGGAGAAGGAGGAAAAACTTTATTGGCGGCCAAAAATAGATCTTCGTCTTCCCAAGTGAGAGGAGCTTTCATTCAAGAGACCCTGTAGCTATGGCAGTCGCCCGGTCCCTCTCGACCAGTCTGCGCTGATCTTCCAGGGTCGAGCTGGACAGCACGGATTTTACTGTTCGATCGTTGGATTGTCATTCACGGGCACTGTCTTAGTTTCGGGACAGGTCCGTGTGACGTGGTAAATTATCGCGACAGTGATCCGTTCTGGCGGAGGCAGGCACATTGAAATCCTCAATAAACTAGAAAAGGGGGCAGGGATGCAGCTGTCTGTGTTCGCATGTGCGACTATATATAGTTCTTTGTGTCAAAAACTTGGTGCGCGATGCAGGCTTTGCATTGTCCGCGTGCCAACGCGCAAAGTTTACCGAGGGAGTTTGCTGTTCTTACTGGGAAGCAGTATATGTCTAACCCCTCAAGTTTTTTATTCTAGCGAAGCCGCTTTGCATGGCGCCGCTACTGGTGTCTTCCTTGCCACTGCCGACCCCTCTTTCACAAGTGTTATGTCTCTTTCACAATGTCTCGTTCACAAATTGCACAATCGGCTGGCAACGGTGGTATAGCGCCGTTATCAGATGACTGCGGATAATCAACGCAAGCCCGAATTGGCGCAAAAAGGATCGAAAACCGCCGCCTGCCCCCTTGCCACCTCAAATTTCACGTCCCCGAGTGATGCGAATTCTTCGTGGTTGAAGATAAACTTTCCCGGTTGGAACGCCGGCGTGAGCCCACAGTTCTTCTACAGCTTGAAAGGCCCATAGTTCTTCTACAGCTTGAAAGGTTTTCCGCGCGACATTTTCCCCGGTGTAATTCACGCCTAAGTATGCTCCCCTCACCGGTTGCCGGTTTATGCTTGCACTGGGTGGGGGTGGATGGAGGGGGGCGTGCAGGCACGGCTGGGCTTCATGCCGCCGCCCATAACCTGCCCGTTTCGCTAGTGGGAGATTGAAGCGCGGAAGTCTCATGGCTCGATGCGCCCTGTCAGCTGCCATCAGTGATGGAGCGGTTTGAGTCTTGATCGGTGGGTTGCACCGACAGTAACATGCTTACGATGGGGGAGCGAAACGGACATTCACATCTTTGTGTGCTGAAATAAAGCTCGACGCCTTAGGGGTTTTAACTCGTTGTGGGACGGACGCATGTCGTTCGCTTGGAGGAAGAAGAGTGGTAATTGAAGGAGCGTCGGCCCGAACAGAAACGCGAATGGGCACGAAAACACCGGAAAAGGCTGACGCCGCCATTACTGCCTCAAGTTCCAGCTCCTAGAGTAGCTGCGAATCCCTCCCGGATGAACCGCAACTTTCCCGGTTGGAACGCTGACGTGGGTCATTATTACTTGTTCAGCGTAAAGAGCTTTCAGAGCGACATTTTCGACGGTGTCTTTCACTTCTAAGCACGCACACATACCCGGTTGCCGGTTTATGTGAGCACTGGTTTGCAAAGTGGCGTTCGATAGCAGCTATAGCTTTCATGCCCTGACTTATGAAATGTCCGTTGCGCTGGCGGGTGCTTTAAACGTGGACGTCAAACGGTCCGATACGACCTGTCCGGTGAACTTTCAGTGGTCTAGCGGTTTGGGTGGGTGTGTTACAAAAACAGTAAAATGCCTACGACGCTGCATGCAGCCAAACAGACAGCTCCATGTTTGTCCGAAAGAATAAAGCTGGTGTTATTTCAAGTTTCATTCCGCTAATTTGCTAACAAGTATGCTCAATCGCAAATTACACGAAACGTGTTTTGTTTCGTGCACTCGGTGGACTGCGTCCAGCTTTCCAAGTCATCCTTTTTCACAGAGTGAAAGGGCACACATTTTTTTATTTGGTGTTGCAGCACCTGGGAGTGCACGAGTCGAGCAAACCTTTGCAGTTGAGTGTGCCTAGGCGGTATTTCTCTGGCACATCTTTTTCTGCGTCAGGTGGTGAACCGCTTTCTTCTTCTGCGTGATGTGCGCGACTTTTTAGTGCGGGGCACTCTGGCGCCCCGTACAGTAATTTGGCGGCGGCAGCGGCGAAGATGTCCGCGTAACCGAGGGAGCGAACAAGACAACCAAAGCAAAAAAAAAAAAAGAGAAGAGGAGGAGCGGCTGGCGAAAGTTTAAGGGGAAGGGCGGAACGCGCTGCTATGGCGTCATCTCCCAGCGCGTCGCCACGGCTCAGTATGTCTTAATCTATGCCCCTGACACTTGCCCCATGCGTCGCCTCTGAGGAGCGCCCTCCCCCTTCACACTTTCGCCAGACGTTCCTCCTCTGCTGTGGCTCATCTGAAATAAGTGACATTTGCGCGGGAGGTTTGAACACTACTTGCCACAACATGCTCGGCGCGGCGCCACCGCCGCCGAGCATGTTGCTGCAAATTGTGTTGTTGCAAATCGCGTCTATCAAATTTTTCAAATTGTTTTTTTTTTGCGAATCGTGCTGCAGGCGCGCGTCACCATGCGTTCACTGATCACGCGATCACTTTTTGAGACGCAGCAACTTTGCGCCGTGACCGAGAAGAGGCAGTTCGTGCGGCGCACAAATTTAGTGTTAGGGATTATAGTAATCGTCAGCTGCGTTTTTGAAAGCGAAAGCTTTCTCAGCGATACCGATGGCGTCCTGTCAAAAACTCATACATTTCTCCGTAGACAGGTTTGTCGACCGAAAAGCTCTGATAAGATCTCTGGACCCACGGCACATGCATGACACCGGGCTTCCACTGTGTCAAAACGGCTACTTGAAAATTGCGAAAAGGAACGGTTCTAGATAAGACAATACACGCATCGATCGCGAAGGAGTACAAGTGTGTACCTGTATCTTAGAAACCACGTACCGGTATACATTTAGATCGTTCGCAGATGCGTTTACATAGAGCGCGAAAAATCGTCGGATGGCTTCGTTCTTCGTTTGCTATTATGGTATTCGAAGGTTCGACGATCGATGGTACGAACTTTCAGCGATGGTTGGATGCACTTTAGCGAAGGTGTTTACGCACTTTTGACGTAGTTTTTATGTCAGAAAGCTTGCGCGCGTTTTCTCGACTTTATTTAGGAAGGAATGGTAGGGTTTTTTTTGCGCACCGTGTGACAAGTGCGCCTGGGTAGAGTTTTTTTTTTTCCCGAATTCGTTGTTACCTCTTGTGTTCATGACGGTGGCATTCATGGCTACCTACGTGAGGTCGTACTTGCGGCAAGATTTTTGTTTTCCCGGTTTTCTTTCGGGTATTCGGCAAACGGGCTCTGAAAGAAGCTGAATAGAGATCTTTATGACGCAACACTGCCGGTTTATTTTTACACATCCATATACAGAGCAGGACCAGGGCAATATGCATGTCAGCGTGCCGCCGCATGTCAAATCCTTTTTAAGTTCCACGCAGGAGTATCGCATGTTAAAATTTGGATGACCGGAAAAGGTTTGTTTGCCACTTGGGGTCCTGTCAGTTTACTGGGAAGGAAGCCAGAGACACGCGTTTATAGACTGTTGCGACGAGGTGTTCCTTTTGGACGTTTTGCAGAGAACACATAAAAGGATTTCCCGTTGAATTGCCACAAAATTAAGCTCTTGGCCGTTGAAAACGACGGCAGCGTCCCGTATGGCCTTTTGATATAGCTGGCCCTGCATATTCTATAGAAATTTCGAATGGCAGTTTGCCGTGATGATGGTAATGTGAGGCCGAGGAAAGAGTTGTTCTGTCTGCCAAAGTGTACGGCTCATATTAAAAGTGTATAAAGCCCACTTGACTGGTTGAACGATTTGTAAAGTGTGTCAAGGCTTGGGTCTTTTTAACAATGGCACACCAGCAAGTGACGTGCTGGTCCCGACCGGCTTTGTAGATAGCGCCCTTCCCATGCTCGCCGGTTCTGCCTGCCGAATGTGGCATTGCTTTCTTGGCTTTTTTCAGTTCTTCCGACGCCACTGCACCGGCTGGCGCTGCATTTTATCCCCCTTTCACCGCTGTATACACGTTTGCTCGGCCTTCCATCGTTGCTCTTATGTATTTATCTTGGTTCGCTATGCTCAATCTTTTGCCGATTCACACTGGGGGAAGTGCACACATTCTGTGGGCTCGACGGTGTGCTCAAATAGGAGTTTCGTAACGCGAAATTGTTACTTGGTATCACAGAAAAAGAAATAAAAACGAACGTGCGTCAGAAATTTCCCCGCGCAGTTTTGGCTGGCCTTCAGCTTCTGTGCAGGCTGTGTAGCAGCAGCATGAATGGTTATTGAAAAGAAGCTGAAAAAGGTCTTATGCGAGGTTGTAGGTTATCTTTGGCAGGAGCTAGGCTTGGTGACAGACCGAGCCAAATGAAACGCTTTCGCGATAGAAAATGCTGCAAGATCCTGCAACATTTTTGCATCGTACTTTCAAGGAACATATCGTACGCAATGGGATTTGTTGCGTAGAGGCGCGCGGTATATCCGATTTGGTTTTAACAGGTTCAGATCGCCTCGGCATGGGGGGCAGTGGCTCAAAAGGATATCCCGAAGGTAAGTGTGGTTATCACCGCAAGCATTGATGGGGGACGGCTGCCATTCCCAGTTTTGACATTTGTTGGGATTGTAAGCTCGCTCCAAGGAGGTTGTATAAAATTACAACCTCGTTGGCTTGCTCCTACAAGCGTGGCGCTCCAGTTATGGTGAGAACGCCGCACCCGCTGAAATGGTTTGCCGTCGATTAGTGCTCCATTAGTTGAAAAAAAAAAACACTGTTTTCCTGCAATAATGACGGTGCTTTTGGCCCTGTTGGTTTGGTTAAACAAATTCGAGCCTTCCCTGTGAACGTTTGCACGTGCATAGACGAGCTTCACATCAAAAGAGAGCTCCTCGACGTAAAGTGTAAGTCAACAAATTTTCCGCGTGTAAAAATGAACGAGAGTTCTAGAAAATAAAAGAACGATTAATAAGTTGACTTGTATATATAGATGCTACAAGCGTTTTATAGGTAGCCCTTAAGGTTACGGCGCTTCGAAGCTAGAGAACGGGTGTAGACTTAAACATGAATTTTCGTTGCTGGCCGGTAATATTGGTAGAGATTGGTACGACCGCTACATTTTATGCGAGCAGTCGCAGGCCCCACTGCGAGTGACGCAAAGAATTGAACTTAGCCCCAACTGACGGAGCGCCGTCCCTACGCGGCCATTTTTTTGGCACGCTGGCTACCATTGTCGCAAGCTGCGATGGGCAGATCGCTATCTATAAAGCCCGTCGTGGCGATGGTGTCTTTCCGCACTTTGTAATCGTTTTTTTTTTGTTTTTGTTACTTGTGTGCCAAATAGAGACAATAAAGGAAAAGAGTGCCGGAAGGGCGCAATCAGATAGACGCTGGCTTCACAACGCGAAGGACCCATGGTTTTGATTCCGACCACGGGAAGCGTTTAAATTGTTCTTGACCTCGCCCACAATGATCGCCAGAGAAAGTTGGCCTTCCTGCAGTGCGTTTTTGGGTGGACTGCAGACGACACCAGTGAGTGGCTGAAAGATTCGCTTTAAAAATAACACCATCGGAATCAAGCTGACAAAGACCGGGCAGAAGAGAATGCGAGATCATTAGACAATGAGGACGGTGTTGAGCCGAGTTCAGCAGCCGGTAACTACAGCATCATGGGCCACGTCACCGGGGCGCCCATGAGCGGCCAGCAAAATCATGAGCCGCCAGCCGAGTTTGCCACACGACATAGAGCGGTTTATTGCGTGAGCTTAAGATGCCCAAGAAGAGGAGAAGCCAGTTACTCAAGTTTTCTCTTTCCGTGATAGCAGACGGCGCAGCCCATTTGAGGCTTGTGTTAGTGATGAGTGTGGGGCGGTATGGCATGTTGGTTGTCGCCTGGAAGCGCAGGTATGGTCACACTCTGCGTTAAAACCCTCGTGCGGTCTCCGATTCCCTCCATTTCACCTTGTTCAGCTCGAGGAGGCAAACTTTATTTAGCCAAGCTCTGTTACGGGGACGTCTCGACACGACCACCGCCAGGTGTTTACTGACCTTCGGCTTGCGGCGTTCACAAGCACTTGCCTATAGGCAGGTTTTCGTCGCGACGAGGCAGAAGAGGATAGCATTTCGTGTTACAACATCCCCTATGCGGTAAGTTATGTGTTCAAGCCGGTTGAGTTGAAGTTCGGCATGCACGGCTCAGCGCACACTCCGGTCGGCGGGCACTTCAAAAAGAACGGGCGTCGCGCACGCACACGGTGCACATTTCTTTCTTTGTCGTAGTTATAGATTCTGCTGCAACCCCGCCGTTAACTCCGGCCGGCTGTCATATTAATTCGCGCTATGTTGGCCCATTCTCGGGTTTATGCAAAATGGCATAAGCGCGCCGGTGGAGCGCGCTTAGAGCGAAGACGTGTCGTCCATAGAAATGCTTCCTATAAGGTGCACGCCATGGCAGCGTTCTGAGCTTGAGGCTATGAAAGTTGCCTGTTTAGTTAGCAATATGATATTCATAAAAAATGCGTAGCCAGTTAACCTGTGCAAATGCAACGTTATGTAACACATAAATAATTCAACGTTACGACGGCCCTGGCTTAAATGGACAGACAACCGATTTTTTTCGAGTATTCAGTAGACTGCCGATAAACGGAGCTTCAAGGGACCGAAAAAATTAGTTCCGTTTAACAGGAGTTTTGCTTACTGAGATAGATGTGTGAAAGTGCAAATTTATGTGCGTGCACACTCTTAATACCATTGCATGTAACTCTAAGCACTAGAAGGTGAATGTAGCTAATAGTTTTTTAGAACGCAAGAAAACTACAAGAGGTTTAGGCACAGCATTCACGGAGTTGATTTGGCAACAATGAGTCGCTGTGCACTACAAAATGCATCAATTATTTTTGTTTGAGTCCTTGCAACTGCATCTTCACGGAGGCTAGGGGCCTCGAGTACGCGAGTGCTTACGAAGCTCCGAATTTAGAAGACGGCAACGCGGTAATGAAGCGCGAATAGCACCACGATGGCACGTACGAGGCGGCAGGAGCTGAGCCCTGTAGCTTCGGCGTCTTGAATCGAGACTGAACGACTGGAACAAGAACTGCGATGTTGCATTCGTTGCGCTAACACGGCTGACCAGCAACGAGACGAGGCTTACGAGGCCAAAGAGGACTAAACAAAACATGGAGAAAAAAAAAAAAAAAACGAAACGGCCGGAATCATAAAAAGCTGATTCTCATGCCAACGGGTTTCACAACAAGTTCAATTTCTGGTTCCGTTTACACGGTGGCGCGTAAATTTTAGTTCCGATTACCGAGAGTTTTTTTACATTATCTGAATACAAAACCAACCAACTTACAGGCTACTGTTCCGTTTAAGCGGCAGTTCCGTTTAAGCGATTTCCGTTTATCGAGATCCTACTGTATTTCTTTATTCCAAATGAAAGGGCGTCATTTAAAACGTCTTCACCTGAAACAGTCTTGCTGATAGCCCCTAGAACTTTTAAAATCAGAATGTCGAGATCTACCAGCCGTACGTGTCCCGCGGTAACCATGAAAATGTGCCGTGTGGCAACACACTTTTAACTGCACGTGAGATAAAAACAGGTATTTAAAAACTTGTCCCCAGCTAAAACAACGGCAATGTGCGACCTGTCCGATTCCTTCATGCGGTGTTGAAATGGACGGCGTTGTTTGGACACGTAAGGTATTGTCACGTGTAGTGACGACGTGTCGCCACCTGTCAGACTTCAGAAATGTTAGGGCAAAAATTACAGTTATTTTCGCCTGTTTATTTAGAAATTCCTAGCTGTTACCCCAGCATATAAAACGCTGGCTTTCATATGCTCTAGAGGACATGCACTCCACAAAAATCGGTTGTCTGTCCCTGCAAACAGTAATGAAGACAAGCAGCAAATTTTACCTTCGTCTTTGTTCAGTCTGCCGTCTTACCCCTCTCTCTCTCTCTCTCTCTCTCTCTCTCTTCTTCTCTCTCTTGCATGTAGGTGGTAATATCCGACCTGGCGGTTAACGCAGTATTTGTACGAATTATTCCAACGCAGCAGGCGAGTGACCCTCCCCGCCACACACACGCACGCACGCACGCACAAACGAGGAACAACATATTGTAAACATGTCACAGTTACAGAATAAGAGGGAAGTAAGCACAGGGAAACAACCGAAAAGAAGAAAGGTGTAAAACCGGCAAGGAACACCGTTGCTCAAGCGCGGACAAAGGGGATAGAGAATTCCGGCCGTAACAACAGGCGCGTATATTCCGGCCGCGCATACGAGACATCCACTTACGTTAAAGCTCTTCAGGTCCATTAACTGGGAACGCATTGCGGCGTGCTCATAGCCCAGGTGGTGTTTGTTCGCGTTAAACAATGCCATTTTCAATACAATATACGCTGAACACTAACCTCGATCTGGCCCCGGTTCACTCCAAAGCAGTGCAGAACGCCGGACTGACTGCCGATGACAACCTGGGAAGACGATACTCTTTGAAAAAATCAATACGAACCTGAATCTGGAAGAAGGGCAGAAAGTGTGAGAAGTTGAGAGGGTGCTAGAATCTGTGCGGAACAACGTACCTTCTGGCTTCCTTTAGGATCCGAAGAGGGGGGAAGTACTTTAGCAGCATTCGCACAGGTCCCGTCAACCTTCAGTGCGAGAAAAAAACCGCGCGACTTCACACACTTTTCAATTTGGAAGCGCTACCTAACGGGAAAGCGTATTCGCTTGAAATGTGTTCCGACCGACTTGCGAACAGCGACAACTTCCACAAATAGCGAAGGAACTTACGCACCGTTTAAATGTATCGGATGCATTTATTCAACTTATAAATAATCAAATAATCTCCGAAATTGACGCAAAAGTAAAGCCATTAACTGGTACTACTAACAAGAACGTCACAGCGAGTGCGGAATACATGAATTAATACTTAAAATTACTGCCTAAGGATAGAGTAGATTTAATCCATGTTAATAAGAAAACTGTCAGCTACGTGAACTGCTTTACTGATTACATTTCAACTGACCAGCGCGGGCTGATTAGCGCAGCCAGCAAGAACCCGATACTCACCTGAATGTAGTCCATACGATTAAGCTCCAAGTCCATGATGAAGTTTTAGCCCCAGCCTGGGATAACTGTCCTCGTTAGTTTTAAGTGCTCACCTACTCTCTGAGAAGAGAAAGTGTATTTTTCTAGAACCTGCTGTGTGTAGTGAGCGAATGTGTCAGAGAGCTTCCATCTGCTCTCCGAAACTCCGAGTTGGCGCCGGAAGCATTGCGACAGCAAGCCGTCTGTTGCCACAACGCAACGGCGTCGCGGTTGCTAGGCAGGCGCTTTTCGGCCCGATTCCATTGGCGGCCATGATTTGGCGGGTAATTCGAGTTGATCGATTCGACCTCCCTTTATTATGCCGCGCAGGACACAGCACGCCACAGCGGGACTATAGGCACCGCATAAACAGCGAACAGGGAGCATGTAACTTTGAAAAGACACATCTTAAAACTTTGGTCAATGAAGGCAAAACGGGGATCTTGGTCCGGTGCGCGATAATTGTGAATAATTTATAAATGAACCATGGAAATAGATAATGGTACTTAAAATATATCCGTCCGTGCGTTCCAGCTCATCTTTGTTAACATTTTTTTTTGTTCGCGGCTGTACAGTACGTGACTAACAGTTGTTAAAGGTATCCATTACATAGCGGAAAGAATCGAAGCAAAGTGTAGACAGATCCCGTCCAGTGAGCTGTATCGATCGGTTGCCTGCTCGTATACATTTCAGGCAGACAAGTTTAAGAGCTAATGAAAGCGAAGCCTATCCCCGGCAGCGCGTAGACTATACAATACACACCTTCCAGAGACTATGTTTAGATAAGGCGGCTTCCTGGTAACATAAGCAATGACGTAAACTATGACTGCAGGCTGAACCGAGGATGTACGTGGGCGTGCTTGCACGCGTTAATGCGCGCGGGGCAGAAGTAAGGGACATGCATGTGTCAAAGCGTAAGAGCGTACATTAAAAAAAAGCTCATTTACATACACGCAGAATTGTGGTGTTCGACTGTCTCCAATTATTGACATTAGGTTTTACACTCTGGTGGCAGGGCGGCGCCACTAATCATGTAATAAATAGGTAGGCTTACTTACAATGTGAGCTAGGTGATGGTCTCCACTGTGCCCGTAGTAACGCCTTTAGAAACGTCGAGAGGCGTCGTGTGGAATGCCTGTTCATACTTAAGAATGAAATCTGAACGATAGAGCGATACAGCTCGTGCGAAACAATTTATTCCACGAACGAAGTCAGAGCGTATTTTGATTGATCAGTTCGTCAGATAAATAGCCCACGAATGCAACTTCATTGTATATTGAGGCGTCATACTTGCAGCATATTAAATGTAGCCTATTAAAAAGGAATCGTTATAAACTTTAAGAAACGTGTTTAATAACAAAGAAAAAATTATTGTAAGGTGTTCAAGATCGCTGCTGAATTTTACTTCAGCATAATCTGTACGGCACGTAAATGTCTAAGCCACTTGGCATTTGCGGATGACATTGCATTATTCAGTTTCAAGATATGCCGGACTTAGAAAATATACCCGGACTTCAAAATATGCCGGACTTACAGAATTACCCGGTCTTACAAAATATGTCTGACTTGCAAATATAACCGGACTTACCAAATGTGCTTCAATAATTCCATCTGTAAAACTCCGGGGCTAAAAAACTGCTCAAAGAACACAAAAAAAGTTGAAAAGACATGCTGAGAATCGAGCGTTAATTGAAGTAGGTAACAAAATGCTATGGTTATACTAATATATGTATAATGATGCAAATCACAAAAAAGGCTAAGAAACCACGGGCTGAGCTGCACACGCTAAATATTCTAAAATTTTTGGCAGCAAGTAAAGCTCTGTCACTAAAAAACTGGTATATACAACCAACGTGCACTACAGTAATGACATACGCGGCAGAAACTTGGAGTCTCACCAAGCGCATTGAAAGAAACTAATGTCAACCCAATGACCCATGGAAAAAATGCTAGGGGTAACACTTGGAGACCAGAAAACACCACCGCTTGTTAAAAAAAGCAAACTCGGGTGGAAGACGTTTTAGTTTAAATTAAGCGATTAAGTGTGATCGGCCAGGTCATGTAATTTGAAGTACTGACAACTGGTGGATCGTCCGATTAATACCAAGGAACGGTGAACGCATTATGGGAAGACAAAGGACCCGCTGGAAGTATGAAATAATAGAATTAAATAGAATAAAAAAAACAGAATCGGCAAACTCACGATAGAAGGGGCTGGGAATAGTCGGAAGACGCCTTCGTCATGCAGTGGACACAAACAGGCTGTTGGTGATGACGATGATAGTGGTAACATTCTTTATGATCTAGAGTCATTGGGTTCCAGTAACTCTAGTGCGTAATGGGGGCAAAGATCAGGTACACCTACTTACCATCCGGACAGAAACACGCAAGCACACGCAAGCACACAAGCGGGCACTTCAGTCCTCCGGCAAGCACATTTCAATGCTTTCGGCAACAATACGAAGCGGAATTATGCCTGTTGTTATTCAAGCTTCTCCCGTGCAGTTCGCAAAGATGGAACAAGTTCGCTATTCGAGGAACATCGGGTTCAAGAATCGGAACGTCTAATTCCCCACAATGGGCACGCTCTTGTCCGGGCGAGCTTGCTTGCTTCCGGCAGTGCCGCCTACTGGTTATGTACGAAGCAGCCCAGGCATGTCGTCGCGGCCCAACGAGGTGGTAACAGGAAACAGCAGGATATACTTAGCACAAGAAGTAGAAGAGCTTGTAGGGTGATAAAGCCTGCTTTACCTGTCCTCTACAGCCCTCCATGGTGGCCCACTGGGCAACACAGCGACAGGTTCAAAGAAAACAACCGGCAAAGAACGCTCACACAAATTCCAAGGCCGTCGCAAACAAATGTTTTCGCCGTTAAGAGAAGCCGGGGCGAGGGAATGAACAGAGAAGGCCGATAAAGTAAAATCGCAGAGAAAATATATACATTCTGAACGAAGTTTTTTCACTTTTGTCAATTTCATCCACGTAGCAGCATACCATGGAAACGTAAGACGAATTCCCGCGCCTTTCAGACTGGGGCTCCTCTTCGGCGTCTGATGCCTTACTAAGCGTAGGGCCGAGAGGTGCTGCACGCACCCTTGGTTTTCAATGAAGAGTTCCTCAGCCGTGCGTGTCGTAAAGCGGAGATACGATTCAGTCGAAGCGGCTATCCGCCAGAGATCCATGGTGGGGCGAGAGGCGATGTGTTATTTTGTTCGGACGTCTCAGTGATGGCTGTGTTCCAAGAGGTTCCAGCTGAATGCCTGCGTATGGCGCTGTGTTCAAGAAACACCCGCGTTTGCCGGCTAGTCTCAGGGTCCTGGAGTGACATTTAGACTGACCCACATGTGGGCCGGGAAGTGCATACGGCTAGCCATGACGAACAGTCTCCCTAACTTAGTGAACCATTTATTGTTCATGTTAGCAGTGGCTGCTTGCAGTATTAGTCATTAGATTGTCCGTCTTACTTAAAATAAAGTGTGTGCACAAATATGTTCATTGTATCATTTGAAACTTATTGTTTAACTCTAAAATGCCGGCTATGTACGTTTATTCGGTGGAGTACTGTGCCACACCCCTTCTCACGGCTACAAAAAACGAACACTATTTCTTTTCTTTGCAAAAAATGTACCTCCTTCAGGGAGGCTTTGTCTTTATTGTACTTTAAGTCACAACGCACCATGTCACGAGATGAAGTCCACTTGTCTCCTCTCTGGCAAAAGATGCGCTACGATCCTTTGTTAATCGTCCGAGCTATTTTACATGTTATTACACAAAACACAAAGCACATTCAAGTGTTCGTAGTAGTGTGCACCAAAAGTTCCGAGGGTTCTTGTACTTCGATCAAGTGTCCCATAGAATATATGCGGAATGACATGTGAGGTTGAACTTGGAGCTCAACGGTGGCTCAGTGGTTTTTGCCGAAGCGGGGCCAGGGCCGATGTGATGAAATGGCACTTGAGTTGTCCTGTCGTGCGCAGCATTTCTCTTCGCCTTGGTTTCACCCAGGGGTCGCTCTCCGTAGACTTCCTCGTCCGCGCCACTCGAAGCAAGACGGCAGTAGAGAAACTCAAAGGTCACAGGCTCATCCCCTGCCCTCACTCTCCCTTGTGGTAGGCCGCCTGCCAAATGTCCGCCAGGCACACCGCCGAATGGAACCGGTAGAACAACATCAGCGGAATCGTCGCGTGTCCGATGAAGCCCCAGAGATTTCCGTACACAACCTTGGCCGCGATGAGCTCGTCGATGTGCTTCTGCTGCACCGTGAATACGACCCACTGCGTGACGTTCAGAATGAGCAGGAAGGTGATGATCTCGCGGCCGGGCTTGCGGTAGCGCAGGACGTGCGAGTTGCTGCACCTGCGGAGTCCGTCGATCAGCACGGGCGTCTGGATGATGATCTGCAGAACGGACATGACCCGGAGGCCGATGCGCATGTGTTCCTCGAGGTGCAGCTCGGCCATGATGCACAGGATGGCGTGTATGAAGTAGAAGGGCAGCGGTATGAAGAGCAGGAAGTTGTCCAGGAAGGTGACCGGGTGGGCGTTCTGGTCCAGCTGGACGACCTTGAAGTAGGCCACGACGCTGGTGACGAGCCCTAGTGCTGTGAGGATGCCCTCCTGGCAGTTGTAGATGGTGCCGCCCACCAGCTTGAAGTTGTCGCCCTGGACGACCACGAAGAAGATGATGACGGTGATGATGGACGTGAGGAGGACGAGTATGCCGGAGAAGAGGCCCTTGTTGGCCGCGTGGCAGTCGGCGCTGATGACCACGTTGACTCTCGTAGGTGATCTCGTGGTTCCCCTCGGGTCCGTCGATCTTCTGCTCGAGGTGGTGCGACTTGGAGTGCAGGTGCACGTTGCCGATGTTCTGCCACACGATGAACCACACTCCGGCCAGGATGATGCTGAACTCGATGGTGCACGGGTAGAGGTAGGCTGCTGAGCTGAACGTCGGCCCGTAGAGACCGGCGCAGCTGTCTTCGCTTTCGCTGTGGTGGTGATGTGAGTCTGCGGGCAGATTACAAAAAAGAACAGGGATTCAGGTGAATGGATTATAATACTTTCCACGCACTTTGTTTCTTTGAAAAACGAACCAGATGAGTTAAACGCATTCAAGGCAGTTTCGATGCTTATAAGCAAAGTAACCCAGCTGCAGTAAGCAAGTGCTAGATCCTGAAACCATTAGGCCCCTAAAATGAATAAACGCGTGGTTTTGATACTACTGCGGTCCCTAAAAAATACATGAGGAGTAAACCAAAGTATTTAGCATAGGGTTACAAGTCATGCGGTTAAAATATGTTGTAAACTTTGAAAGACCTTTTTTTTTAAAGAAATACCATTTTCTCTTTGTTACATTTTAGAAACCGCAAAACAATTCCAAAATAATCTGCAGAAAGAATTATGCTGTTACCTGAGTTAGTTCAAAAGTTATAGCCAAAATTCTAACATCTGGTGACTGGTTCTGAAACCGAAACAAAGTGATGCGGTAACAGAAACTGATAACGCAGCGAATATCAGCAGCGCACATTGAAACTATTCTGGTACCTTTTAGTTTGATACGTGAAAGATTATTAAAAGACGATTTGTAAGGTTTCCTGTTTCTAAACATCACTTTAAATTTCCTTTAAGGGGGTGCATGACCGGACAAGCGTCTCTGTTCACTTTGCGAGCACTATGCTACCGGATTGCCATTTTTATACGTATTATTCTTAGTAGAAAAAGTAATAACCTAAACTTTTTACCAAGAGACGTAGTCAAGTCCAGGCTAAAAAAATTAAAGCTGCGCTGCTCCACTCAATGTCAAAGCTGTCGGAAGTGCAGAGCGGTGATTCGCCATAATGTGATGACGCCGTTATCCGCTCACTCTTACCGCCCATCACGCTCTTCGCCGCCCTGTCTCATTCCCCTCCCGATGAATTCAAGGCAGGTTTGTTCAACGCATTCTGAATTTCCCGCCTTCGCAGTGCTCGCGCTCCCCCTGCCTGAAACTGCGACAGCGGGAGTTCTGTTTTTTGGGGGGCGAAGCACCTTAGAACCTCGCTTTGTCCGTGGCTTGTCCCTTGGCGTCCGTGTACACAGTGTTGCCCATGCGCGAGGAGCATTGGATTGGATTGGATTGGATTGGGTTAAATAGGATAAAATTGGATTGGATTGGATTGGATTTGGATTTGGATTGGATCGGAATAAATCGAATTGTATCGGATTGGATTGGTTTGGAATCGTATCCTCGGTATTCAATGGCGTGGAATGTATGCAGGCAACCAACTGTGCACCGCCATATCTGTGGCCAAGCGTCTGTTGCTAGGCGACGTTGCGCGCACGGCCCGCAGATCAGGCACCCCTCTTCTCCTCCATGCAGCCGTCATTCTTTCCTCCATGCAGCCGTCTGAGCGCGCCCGTGGCCTCCGCATTTTGCTGCCGGCGGCGCGCCGCCGGTAGCCGATCGCCAAGGCCACGGTGCGCCGTCACTCGTTACGTCGGGCTCCGCGGGATGGCGGCACTTGTCCGTGCTAAGCACGACTGTGAAACACACGACTGTGTTTCACGTTACGAACTCTTGCCGAACACAAAGTATTGCGTCGAGTTCACTGTGAGTGCGATTAATGAGAGAGAGAGAAGGAAACGTTATTGTGAGAGCATTTACGGTGTTCTTGTAGGAGTGGTCCTCTTCAGGAATCCATGAGCTGTCTAGCAGCGGCTGCCCTCTCGTGAGCGGAGCTGGTCCGAGAGGCAAGCTGGACAGCAGTGTCTCCACTGCTCTGGGGTTTAAATGCGGGGAAGGTGTGGGTGCATGTTTTTCGACACTCTAGGATGATATGTCGTAGTGACAGGTTCTTGCAGTATTTGCATTCTGCTGGATACTGGGTGGGGATATCCGTGAAGCCTAATTGGATGCGAATGTTGGTTTGTAGGATCTAAGTGTTGTTTTTGAGATTTCGTGAGGTTTGGGTGAGGTAGCGGAAAGTCCGTCGATTAAGCTTGTAATGTTGTGTTATTTCGTGGTACGTTGAAGAGGTACAGTTTCTCCACATCCTGAGGCCTGGTCGGCAAGTTCTCGGGCCTTTGTGCAATTCGTTCCCCTTCCATGAAGCATGTGCAGGCGTCCAAAAATTTCTTACTTTCGTCAGGAATTTGTGACATGCGGTGCGTTGCTGGTGCCACCAACCGCCCTGAAGCTCCTGCACGTTCCCGGGGATCTTTTACGACCACCGTGGCTTCCGTATGCGTGAGGCCATGCCACAGCTAGCTCCTCCGCTTCTTGGTATGCGGTTAGTACGGTCCAAAAGAAGCTCGTCTTGTGGACTACCACTGTCTTTGCTTCTACACGGATTGTGGCTGCATCGTGCAGACCGTCCGAGGGTGCCTATGTAAGGCTTTCAGCTCTCGCGACCGCTGTGGTGAACCGGGTGCATGTTCTTTGGCATGGGTTGGAAAGATAATGCCGACCGTCAGAACATGCTTGTTCGGCTTCACGTCTGGAGCTCCATTTGATTCGTTCAACGTTTGGTCGATTAATGACATCTCGTTGGCGCCACAGTTAGAATCGGATTGGAACGGAGCAGGTGACGCACGCCGTGTCTTTTTTTTTCTTCGGCGTGCGGCCGCAGTGGCCCAGGCTGCGCCGTGTCCGTGGCGCATCGGCCATGTCTGTGGCCGTTTTCAGTGTTGCTAAGCGAAGAAATTGACCGCTAAGCTTTTCAACGAATACCGTCTATATACTGTAAACACGCGTTGCCACTCATTTACACGAGCGAGTGGGCAATGCCACGGGTGGTGTATGGCAAGAACAATCCCCAGTGCTTCGCCCACTCGTCATGATTCACTTCGTGGAGATGCGTGAATATTTTTGTGCTCGCTTTCCCTCCCGCACGTGCCGGCATTGCGCTGCCACTTTTTTTTTCGCTTACTATCATAAAAACCAACCCGACGAGCGTTCCTAACTAAATGAACGCAGGCGCTGGCCGGTTTACGTAAATTTCGCCTCAATTGTACCTGTAATTTTCTTTGCGTTAAACAACGTGGAAGTGTATAACAAGCGCCAGCGGTTTACCAGTTTCGAACGCTTATGACTGTATAAACCGCTTGGCTTTCGATTCCTCTGTGGGACGCCGCGACGACGGCCGCTACGACGGAACGCCGTGGGGCTCTACTTGGGTCCAGCGAGCGAGCTACGACGACAAGGCGAGCCCCTAAAGTGCTCTGCACTTGAAAGGCGACAGAAGAGAAAGTGTCGTGACAATCGGTAGTCTCGGTACACAGTGATTGCTCCACCAGAAGACCATGTGGACGTGAAGGTATCGGAGAGTGCTGCAAAGCTTTAGAAGTTGGAGAAAAATTGTGAAGTGCCGCTGCGAGAACCTTTACTGCAAAGTAATATGACTATAGCTAAGCGGCGTGAGCCTGCTCATCGTACTTTTTCGTATATATTATGCTGTGAGAAGCTTCAACGATAGCAACAAAAGTACAGTAGATATTTTGAGGGAAGAGAGCATCGTACCTCGCCACCGAACTCCCGTAGCATGTTGTACCAGTGACGAGTACCGCGTGAAGAAGCCTAAGCGCCATTGAATAGGTGAGACAAAACATCTCCGAAAAAAAAAAAAATACGAGCTGCAACAAAAGCCAAAAAAGAACTCCTGGCAGCTAAGGAGGGCCGCAGCTATGAACGAGATGAATTTTAACTTTCCAGGGCAAGGTTATTTGGTCTGTATACGGATAAAAAAACGTCATTCTTGTTTTTCTCGAAACTTGATTTTTTTTGCAGTTCCTTCCCGCCCAGAACAGTGGTAACATCACAACAAAAATTTTTTCCCGATGAAACTTCGCAGGCTCATTCCTTTATTACTATACCGTGCAATGAACTAGGATTTTTAAAAATGTATGGCAATGTTTTGATGTAACCATGATTTATATGAAGGAATGCGCACAAAAATGACACATTTTAATGTTTTCATTGGAATTTTCACAATACCTTAATCCCCAAATATCGGATGGCAAACGATCCCAGTTTGTTGCACAGTACAGTGAGTTGGCTAACTCCTGTGCCAAAAATTATGCAATTCCTGCAGCCCATTCAATAGTTATGAATGTTCCCGCAGGCAAGTCTAGAATATTTTTTGTCAATAACAAGCATCAATAAAATTACTTTCACTATTTTTAGTTTTTGAATGTCATAAAATACCGTCCTTTATACAGCCCATGTGAAAAAAAAATTACCGGTCGAAATTTTAAAAAATTTTGAAAAATGTGGCGACATACCGTAAACGAAAAAAAAAATGAGTTAAATTCGGAGTTTGACACTTAGAAGCAAGGGCTGCGGAATATTTAGGCTTTTTCTTGGGGGGGGGGGGGGGGGGAGGGAGACTAAAATATATTAGCTAAAAGATATCAGCTAAAATCTCGCATATATGGGCCTTCCCGGTATGCTGCGGCAGCGGTATATTATAATACGGAGCGGACGGTGTCTGCTTTGCACGTCCACACGTGTGGGTGTCACTGGTACGCAAGCGGAGATGCAAAGTTAGGGGACGAGGGGATCGTGGCCACTCCCGACCTTGTCGAGACCATGGGGAGATCGGAATGTGTAATGCATGAACATTCACACACACACGTACACACCTACACACGCATGCACGTGGCTTGCTTTCCCGCTATACTAGCCTGTTATGAGGCAAACGCGCGTTGTTAACAAATATAACGCTGACAGCTGTTCACTTAGAGGTATGCTGTCTCGTTTGAAGGACTAAGGAAATACGGTCATTTGCTAGGGAACAACTTAAAATGTACAATAATATAATCTCCACCGACTGCAGTTCTGAGTCGCTGCAGTCGTGGAGATTAATTCGACTACACACTGCACATGGCTCCCCACCGCGCTCCCTGCCGACGGGGCAACCTCCTCTGCTACAGGTTGGCGCCCACAGGCAGATATGTTCGCATGCTCGCCATTCCCACAACATTAAACTGGCCATTTATGACTTGGCATTCAAAACACATAAGAAGTGCTTAGGTGTCCGCGGATTTTTTTTTTTTTATCACCGCTTTCGGGCACTACGTCGCCGCCTTTTCTCGTAATGGCACATACGAGGCTTTTTTTCGCGTTAATTTTTGTGTAAGATCTATCTGGGTAAGGGTGGGTGGCGTGTGTTCGCAGTCAAGTATTACGGCGCGTGCGCAGACAAAGATGACCGCTCTCCACTGAAATTCCTGCTGATGTTTTCCAGAAGTAAGATGGGATCCGGCAATTTTTACTCGTTGTTTCTCGCAGAGTGCCCATGTTCACGGAGCTGCATACTTTACAGCAGGCTATAGTTTTTTCTGTTTTTATGTTTTATGTTATTTGCACGTTTTATTCTTTTTATATCTTTATAGACGCCTCTTTTATGAACAACGTTTCAAATCATTTCTCGTCGAGTGTAGCCCCTCATCAACAGCAGCCACGGCTATCACCTGCCATCTTGGTACCTAGTTAGCTGCTATGTGAGAATATTCGAAATTTTGAATAAGAATCGAGTAATTCTTGTTAATCTATTTGTGTTTGATTCGAGATGTTCATATTTCATTTCTTCTAAGGTTCGCGTTTACGGAAAATTCGGGTTACGACAAGTTTTCAGTTGTTACCATAGTCCAAAAAACTGCAGTCCAAATGGTGTAGCCCAAAGATGCGATAGTTAAAAACGCAAAGCCCGAGAATAAATCCTATCAGTGTCGCACAGTGGCGAACGCGGGAACGCAAACGCATCCGAGTGTTTTGTAGCGTAAGCTACACTGGCCCGAGGTTGAGCAGTTTCGCGTGGATCTTGAAGGGCCGCACTGCGCAAGCGCGAGGAGCATTGGATTGGATTTGATTGAATCGGATTGAACTGGATTAAAACGGATTGGATTTGATTGAATCGGATTGGATTGGATTGAATTCCGGATTGGATTGGATTGAACGCCACCTCGTAGCGTGAGCTCTAAGAAGTACGGCTGAACCTTAGAGCTCACGCTACGTATATCCTGGCATAGCCGAGCTAAGCCACTGCTAATTTTTTATGGCTGCTCGACAGTACCTGCACAAGTCAAAGGTGTCGGGTTTTTAGAAAAATATAATGCAACAAAAACATATTCTCTGTCTGCTTCGTTATGTTCAGCCAGTCTCTTTCCCCCAATATTCGTGTCTAAGTTTCAATTCCAACTCCACTTATACATAAATAACCGCGTTCCGGCTACAACCCACTATAAAATCCACACAACGGGTTTTTATGCGTCAACTTAGTGGGCCACTAGCACTATTCATAACGGGTCGACCCCAGAATGTAACACAACGGGTCCCAACAGTCCGTTTGCACAAGTGGGCACAGTTCTTTATATTTTGCTGACAATGGCACAACGGGAAATGATCTCCTTTCTTCGTCAAGAGAACAAGTGCGTCCACCAGTTGTGACCGCAGTTTTTTTTGCAGTGGGCAATTCGATTTACTGTTGGCACAAACGGCCTTGTTCAGACGACGTTCATCTCGAAAAACAAAAACAAAACCACGAAGATTGTGCTTTGAAGTTCGGGTGTGAGTGAGCAACAAGACGCCACACGTGTGTTTCAGCAGGAGTCAAGCGTTGGCAAATAACAACGCCGGAAATACTTGATTGGTATTAAAAATGAAATTTGCGCGAATTTAAAGCACAGGATATTGATTTTTCTTGTTAATTTTCTCGTTAATTTTCAGCACTACTTTGGACCGGCATTTTTAACTGGCCTAAGTGTGTGTAAACAAACAAACAAAAGTAAACAAACGAACAAACAAACAAACATGAAAAAATGATTGTGCCTTCAGTGGGGAGTATGATTCACAAGGGGAGCATCGTGACCTATTCCGTGCCGTGGCGTGCAGAAAGCGGAATGCAAAAACCACCCTGCCCGAGTTGGCCGCTACGCCATCAGTTAATGGGCTGGTATGTCCCGCCGTTCTACAAAGAGAGAAAAATCGTGAATCACGACACAGCTGATAACATCGACGGTAGTGCGTACCGTTGGTCAAGTTTCCGTGGTGCTCCCCGCCGTGGTGGTGACCGTGGCTGCTCATGGCGTCGTCGACGATCGTGCTGAACCAGTTGTGGAGCGACGTCGCTATCAGGTGCATCACGCCGAACCTCGCCACCTCCTTGAACCTGTTGATCACGATCTGCGAAGTATAATATGATGGTTTAGGCCACGCTCAATTTCCCAGTATATCGTGGCACTCTGCTCTGAACGGAACACGCCCACAACGCACCACAACAGTAAAGAAGAAAATTCGCTTGCTGCTGCGCAGAGGGGTGATAGCATTTTAATTCTACGTCTGGCTTCCCTCCCTTTCATACCCCCTTCCTCCTTACACTCTAGGTCCTAGAAAGGCGTCTTCACCACAGTGCCCCAAAATGACCGACAGATTTGGCCGAGTGTGCAAATTCGGGGTAGGACGACGCCCAGCATTCAATTTTACTGAAAGAAAAAAATTCCCCCGCATTTCCCCGAGGGGGAGAATGTGAAAGTGCGAATGCACGGTTGTCGGCCCGCTTGCGGCGCTTGCGCTCGGCCCCCGCAGCCCACCGCCTCGCCGCCTTCTCTTCCATCTCTTCCATCGGGTTTGTAGTATCACGTGTACACCACGCAGTTATCAAGCCGCTATAACGCCGCTGAGTCACCAACGCACGTCGCTGACGACGTAATTTGAATGCGTTAAAGATATAAGGCGCGTCCCGTGGCTTGGTCGGTAGAGCGTCGCGCTGCGGCCGCAAAGTCCTCGGATCGAAACCTGGCGCCGGATGCTGTTTCTTTTTTAAATATAGAGGAGCACTGCGGACGCCGCCGCCGCCGGCGGTGGATGGTTTGGGGTCGCTTATAAAGTGCATTCGCACTTAAAACGGGCAATCTCGACTAACATGAAACCATGCAGGGGCGAAGCTGGCAGTGAATATGCGTATTCAAAGATTGTGAGTCTCACTCTTGCCGCCACACGGCGAGCGCTGATTGGGCGCCGGAGAAGCGCCGGTGGGAAGAGCAATCGCGCGCTTGCTGAGGTGATGGCGCCCTCTCTTGCGCTGAACTAAAGCCCGTTGAACCGGATTTAAGCAATTTGCATGCCCATGCTGCCCCAGCTAGGGGTAGTGGAACGGGGTCAACCAAGCGCAGTGCAATGCCCGTTACTCTCCCTGGTTGGCTCGTCCTCATAAAGAGAATTTATTAAACACAGTACATCTAGGAATGCTGTAGTTAGCTACTACACGGGTCGACACAGCACAGGATTTACGTAATGTGCACAAGGAAAAGGAAGTTAAGACACGAGTTCACAAACAACTATCAAACCGCACCGAAGGTCCTTTACAATAATGTACCGAGGCACAGACTCGCCCACATATTTCACGTCCTCGGTCATCAACGAGGCCCAGGCACCAGGAATATGTCTTCTTGCTTCGACCAACCGCCCGACCCGATCAGGCCTAGCGTCAAAAGCCGGTGGGTATTTGAGTGTAACATAAATTATAGACCGTCTACAATAAGCTTCTGCTTGTGTTTGACTATTGCTGAAGTGGACAGGGAGCGTTACACAAATCTTTAAATCACGCTAGGTTATTTTGAATCGGTTTCATTCATTATACACTTTTCTTTTATTGCGCGTTACAGTTCTAGCGCGAGGCGCTTGGAAAACGAGTGTCCTGGTGTTTTAGTACCATGACTACAGGAGACGACGACAGGAGACGCCGACAGCCCGAGCCCCTAAGGTGCTACGCCCCTAAAAGGGCATCTGCCTTTGTACATTGAACAATGCAAAATGCCATGCATGACGCGTGTTTTCCGGGTTCACAGAATACGTTTTTAACTCAAATCGTAAGCTGGGCCTCGTCATTCACCAAATTTGGACGCTCGGCAACTTAGACTGATCATTCTGTGGCACGGTGGTGAAGACGACCGACAGGGAGCTCTAAGAGTGTGGGCTATAGCGCCATTCTTACAAAATGAATTTCTTCATTCATTCATTTTACATTTGGTGTGAGCAAAGAGCCCGACAGATTATAGGGCCCCTCGGTCTCACTAAGACGGTCTGCGCTCATTCGAATAGGGGGTCAGAGACCACAGCGCGAACCTTTAGTACAAAATAACAGATGTACACCTGGTGGTGAACAATATAAACGGTACAACTGAAGCACCTTCTATACCAGGCTAGCTGAGTCCATCATAAACGCCGGATGGGAACAGGAGCGAGAGCTGTCAAAAGCTGCTCAGTCTAGTTGAAAGGGATCAGAACTATTGGCCAGCATGTTTCCAGTTATTGTACTTGGCGAAGGAGTCCAGTTTAGGTCATACGCCCGTCTTCACCCGCAGGGCGTTTAAAGTCAGATTCAAGTGCGACCTCCTTACTGGAGTCGAACTTGGATGCATGCATCTCCTTATGTTCCTGAAGTATACCCGGTACTTCTTTAGTTTTTGCGTTACTTCACTTATTGTTGGCGTCATTAAATCCGCTATTGACTACGGTACGAAATATTCACTGGGAACTGAGCTTGATTTTTTTTTTTTCGTTTTGCAGACAGATGGCCTTGGTCTTCGTTTTGCAATGCGTATCGAATATACTCAAAGCGTTAAGCGAAATCCCAAGTGCGTTCCCAGGAGCACTTACGTTGGAATACTTGAAGACGATGAAGAGCTGGTAAAAGGAGTAGACCGGCCGCAGGCTGTGCAGAAGCACGCTCGTCAGGTCACTGCAGCGCTCGGGATCGCGGTTCCAGTCGATCACATGCTTGGACAGCATCAGCCCTTCGTGGATGATGTGGCCGGAACAGAAGACTGCGAACACAGGAACACGATTTAACTCAGCGACAGTTTATTTCTCAGAAGAAGATAAATTTATAAGAAACTGCATTCTACAGCGTAGCCAACAAACTTTCGAGCACATTCGACATAGAAATTTTCTTTCCATAAAGGTTTCCATGTATGGTCCTAGTCTTTAGACCCTTCCTTCAGTTTTGCGACAAGCCCTTCTTTCACATAATAGCTAATGGTTTGGGAAACCAGCGACTGAAAGTTGATTCTCTGCTGGAGAAAACTTTTCATGCATCAAGTTTGGACGCGATGGAAGGGTCGAGGCCGACAAGTCGCGGAACAGTGATCAAACCATGCAAAAAGACAGCGGTAATGTGTACATTACCCAGGGTGTACATTACCGAGGGTATGAGGGTACATGAAATAAAGAAATAAAAAATAAATAAACATTGAATTTCTCCTCATCTATAAAAAGATTGGAAGACGCGCTACTGTCAATGTTTTGATGTCGCGCCCTGCAGTTTATCAAGTTTTTGTAAAGAAACTAACCCAGCTGTCGAAAAACCCAAACGAGGCACGATAAAGCACCAATATAATTTTGTTTCATGTGCAGAAGGTGTAGTATGCTGCATTCCGACCCCACGTGGCCAAGAATACACCGGAAAATCTGGCCGATGCATCAGCTGTAGACTACGAGAGCACTGTTGGTATGCGTCCGGCAGCATCAAGGCCACATCGGCCTCTTGTCACTATTGGCGGTGAGCGTGAACACAGGCGGCGCTGTGAAGCGCGCCTCCGTGACGTCGGCTTAGGGATTTATAGCATTTGTCGTCTGCTTCTATCGGGCTCGCTCTCCTGGCTGTTTATTTGCGCTCGTTTAACCTTTAATGCTTGTCCGCAGAGGAATATGGGTATCCACAACTTTTTATCATAATAAAAGATTTAAAATCGCACGCACTAGCTCAGTGCGTGATTTAAAGCATAGCTGTTGATACCGCTCCGGAAGAAAACCTTGCCGGCGTCGTCCCATTCCTTGCGAAGCCGGTCCTGTGCGGAGCGTGAAGAGCTAGTCGAAGCTAGGCGTCAGCTCTGTACTCAACAATCTTTCTAACAAAGGGAACAGTCAAAGTTGAATAACTGACAACAGCGAAAATGCGAGACCGAAGCAAATTCCAGGCATTAGGGGCTATCGGCTTTGACAGAAGCCATTACGATTCGCGGTAATAGTATGTATGGTAAGACAGTTGTTGCAACCTTGCCGAACGCTCTTAAAGTATTGTAACACATCAGCTTTCATGGCATAAAAAATGCCGACATGCCCCGTAGGGCTCAAAAAATTTAGGTTGAGCTCCAAATAACCTGTTGTGTGTATAGGCGCGTGCTGGTTTTATACCACGCTTTCAACCAGTATGGGGGCCTATTGAGCAAAATGAGCGTCGTGTACGTTAAAAATACAGTAACAGTAGGTTTGTTCAGACTTGGAGGGATATTTCTGTACATTTCCCGTGGCCATATCATCTCAATATTCAGATATGCGTTATAGTAAAGCTACACTCAAGAGGAGGAGGAGGAGGAGGAGAAGAAGGAGCAAAAAAACTTTATTTCACAGTAAAATCGGCGGGCTCCTCAGTCCAGGACAAGAGAGTAAATGTTTTTCTTCAATTTATAAAACGCCATCCCGTTTAGGCCAGGATTTGTTCTTTACGCCTGAAGTGGTTTGAAAACCATAAAGAGCTGCTTGGGCATATTCTTCGGTTTCGATTCTTGTTATACTGAAAACGGGCACGTATACGATTTATATCGTTCGTTACAGAGTATATCAAGCCTTCAATTCCGTAATAATTTCATAACTGTTCATGTTGAGGTGCAGTTCGTTACGATAACGATGGTTACAATAGAAATTCGGGTCACAAAAGCCGCCTTCGAGCATTGTGGACAACGTTGTCAGCATCGTTTCGCTGGGGCGTAGCACAACCTCCTCACTTCATCTGAATAATCAACGCAAGCTGCGGATATGAACCTCCTAGCACGCAGCCATAACGCAAGCCAATTTGTGAAGGTCCGCACGTACTTTTTGGGTCTCCCAAACATCCTCACACCTCTTAATAAGGCGTTTGTGAAGCTGCAGAAAGATTAATGCATTGGGCAGAGAAAAAAAAAACATTAGTCTCATACAAGTGAACAATGAAAGAAACAGAACAGCCGTTTTATTTCCTGCTGTGCGATTGCCGTGTAGGGGCTAGCTGCTTGGTGCGTAGCATTAGACTGTTGAGTCTTCATGAGAGCACTTCTAAAATACTGTAGGGAAGCCTACGCATTTTGAATATTTATCGAGGAGCTCTGGGCACTGAACCTGCAAATAAGCTAGAAAGGACGAGTTACACACGATCATCTCACCATGCTCTGAAGAATTGTATCTCGCTCCTCGTGTGTTGCAGACTTGTGCGGATTACAGCTTGAAATTATTCAGAGGTGTCAGAAGCTTGCAAAACAGCTGAATTACTGGGAATACGCTTTTTAATGTACTGAAGCATCTAAGCGGGCGGTTCTAGCACACGCACTGCTGCCCATCACAAGCGGAGACGGCGGCGCGAGTGTAGTAGCGGCGCGGGTGTAGCAGACGACAGCGGCGCGGTCCTAAGCTGACGTCAGAGCCAGGGGCGCCACTCAACATCTCACCGCCAATAGCGGCTCCGTGTCTCAGTTTGCAAAATGCAAGACTATATTTAGAAGCAATATCAAAATGATCAGAGAGATCGTTGAAGCTATTTCGAAAGCTGCATGCAACTGTATCAGTCAAGTGTCCCGTGCACTATCTCCGAAATAAATTGCACACTTGAGATCCAACGGTGCTCGTGGGTGATGGTAAAATCGTGTTATGCTTTGGCAGAATGGTGATTTTGCTTGCTGATGTTTTTGTCACTTTAGGGAAAAAATATGCGTTCTTTCAAAACATTCAGTAGTTGAATGCTAGTGCTTCAATATCTCTGTGTGTCCTCGTCCTTCGTTTTCGTCTGAGCTGTTCATTGACGATAGTCATACTTCACCAACTAGCCAAAGAGCACACCGTTTTAAGTGAAACTTAGTACGATAATGGTTTCATCTTAGCGCACAGATAACTTGGCTGGTACAACCCGCTTCACTGCGGTTTTATCGAAACAAGGCAAGACAGTCAAATAATGCGGAATTGGTGGCGGCGGCATGTTGCTTGTATGTATACTGTGACTGCTGATAGTATTAGCCCCAATTGAGACCAAGCTTACTACGGTTTTTGAGTTGTATTAGCTGGCCTAGCACTGCGTACATTACTTTACGATGTCAGGTCCACATCACGAATCACAGCAACCTTTATAAACCCTCTACCCCTCCCGAATCCTGCATCACTAACAGAGGACAGAAATTCCGAAACGTTCGTGGATCCACCATGAACTAGTTAGTTGTAAGAAGCGCACGTGACACTGGCAGCAGTTTTACAGCCACCTTAGTGATCAAAGGTGTCATAATTTTGTCTAGCATGTGTGCACCAGAACGCGATCTAGTTACACAGCTTTCGCAAGAACGTTGGCTTTGCCGCAAAGCGTATTCTCTCCATGAAGGACGGGAGGGGCCACGACAGAGCTCAGCGATGATGCCTCTAGCAGCTTCGCAGAGGCGATGGTTAGGTATAATGCAATGCTCTCATTCACTCCTGGGGTAGTACTTAGGGAGAACTGTTGTGTACGGTATCGCTCTCACCGGCCATGCCGGTCTTGAGGAAGAAGCTTCCCGAGTGTCGTCCCTTGAGGAAGCGGTAGTGGGGCAGCACGGGGTGCTCTTCGTCAGTGACCCTGGCCCTCGACCCCCTTGGCGGCCTCCTCTGCCCAGGGGTACTGCTCGTTGATGACGCACTCGGTGGTGAAGGAGAAGCGGTCGGCCAGGTCCTCGTACTCCTTGAGCTTCTTTTTGATGCGCGCCAGAATGTGCAGCTTGTAGCGCGTCAGGTCCACGTGCAGCACCACCAGCCACGCGATGCCCATCACGCACACCACGCAGCCGTACACCTGCGACATTGCGCCGCCACCAGGGTGGGATGTGAGCTCGCGCCTTTGTAGAGTAGGGACACTGCCCTTTCTCCCGACGGGAACATGTTCCCCTGTTGTTGTTCGTTTAACCAGTCTCGTCCACCCATTCGCTGAATCTACTCGGGCACATTAGATACGTGCGTATTGCAAGTTACCCGACCCTTTCCTGTTTACAAGTCGCGACTCATTTTTATAAATTTCCGTCGGGGCATCTTTGAAGGAACTTTGATGGAAATTAATTGAAAACGTTATTTTAGGCAATTATCTTTACAGTAAGATACTGTAGGCATTACAATAATTCAGAGGGAACCCAAAATGGTTTTAAAAAAAAGTAAAAAAGGTGCATGTAAATCAAGAAATCAGTTCAAATATAAAATTAGAAACTTTTTATTACTTTACGTAACCTTCTGATTGTTTTGTTTACTCTTGTGTTTCTGCAGGGCTATTGCAAAATGGCTGATCGTTCTGGCGAGACC
The DNA here is from genome assembly GCA_013339765.2 of Haemaphysalis longicornis. Classification (NCBI taxonomy): domain Eukaryota; kingdom Metazoa; phylum Arthropoda; class Arachnida; order Ixodida; family Ixodidae; genus Haemaphysalis; species Haemaphysalis longicornis. The sequence continues at coordinate 161,426,607 of CM023451.1, read as the reverse complement.
AGACATCGAAGTTGCGTAGCTGCTTGCATATGCGATATCGGTATGCGAAGCGTATGCGATAGCCGAGCAACGGCGCCAGAACACCACCGCGCTCCTCCACTACGCAGCTTCCACCACTGAGGTGACGACACTTTTAACACGAAAGTGTTTTATTCCCGGATGCACGAAGATTTCGATGACGTCATACCGTCACGAAAGTGACGCCTGTACAACGAAGCAAGCGGCCTGTAAAGGGTGCACCTCTGCACACAGGGTCTTCTTGCGGGGAAGCAACCTTTAGTACTAAAGAGTACATTTTTCTTAGGGTTGTTCGTTTTAGGGCTTTATATTTTAACACAAAAGTGTTTTATGCCGCGATACCCCAACATTTCACTCATATCCGTCGTGGAAATTACGCCAGTACACCTTTGCCGAAGCGACCCACCAGCAGGACGTCGCTCGCCAAGCACACCCACAAGACAGCCACCGACCCGCAAATCATGCTCAGCTGCAGATTTCGCTGCACATTTAACTTTCGTGTTTGATTCCTATGACAGTTTTTGTACCATTTCTGTTGACGCCGCATACGACAAAGGTCAGTTTTCGAGTTCGCTTTTCGCGTTTGATAAGACATTTCACCTTAATAATAAATCAAAATAAAGAGGGGGGAGATTAATATGTTCACAGTTTGGAATGCATCCGAATGTTGTCTAAAACCTCAACATTTGCAACAGCGGAGCTGTTTAAGCTTGAGCTTGGTCTGGTGGCGTTAGCAAAAAAAAAAAATACTGAGAAAAAAACTGCGCCGCCTCTAAAGGGTGCGCAACCGCAAATAAGGTATTATAGCAGTGAAGCCCGCTTTAGCGCCTGCCCGATTGTGAGCACAAGGAGCTAATGCAATATGCGCACACCCTTACTAATACCATTTTAAAGGGGATAGTCTTTCTTGGGCTACTAAACACAACAAAGTTGAGCCGCACTAGTGGTGCAAGGTTGGAGAAACCGCGGAACTGGAGGTCCACCTAGATTCTTCCCTCCTGGGATCCGCTGTCGGTGTGGGGGGACCGAGCGGAACGGAATTGTAAAATCCTGCTAAAATTAGCCTCATCCCTCAACACTTAACCTCGCGTAGCAAGAACAGCGCAAAACCTAATAAAACTTGGTTAAGCTTAGCAAAATCTAGCAAAACTTATCAAAACCGGAAGACGCTAGTCGACCCCCAGCTCCGCTGTTTCTCCAGCCTTGCACCACTGGTGCAAGCTGCGCCAATTTTTTTTTCTGGCCAGGGGAAGGGGGGGGGGGGGGGGGGGGGTATGTAGTTTCAGTCAGATACCTCTTACATGCTGGGGCATTAAATTTGTCGGGCTACCAGAGCAATCGTGCCACGCGACGTACGCAAGGCAGCGGGGAAACCTCTGGGCCATTTCTTCCTGTTATCACTTGCTCGTTTTCCATTTTGGTCGTAACGGCAGCGCCGGTCGTAACCCTACAGGGTTTCACGCCTACGTGTAGCCTTGTCGCTTATCTTCGAAGGACGCGACGTGACAAGTTGCAAGACACGGTGCGGAATCTCTGCCTGCACCCTTTCGACGACCCGAACGTAGTACTCTAACTGAAAGCTCGCTGAAAGGGCTGTTTAAAACATATACCTCGTACCCAAAAGACTTATCTAAAATTAACTTCTGGTATTTTCGGTATATAGCCAGCGATCCACCAAACAAATGGAAAATAATTTTTTCAACGAATAAATAAATATTTTGTCCCCGCTTGGCGGATTGTCTCTTCAGAATGCGCAAATTTTGTAGCTAATGGTGCATGCCAGGACGGTGGTTTGAATGGTTGTTAGAATCCTTAACTGGTGACGAGTGGAAGCCGGGTATACAAGGCGTTATCAAATATAGTAACTTCACGCCTTAAAGACTCAGCGCGAAGTTTGAGATAGCTCGCCTGATATCTGGGGTTTTAAAAATAAAAAAAGAAGCTATTCGCACGTCAGGCATAAACGTCGAGGTATCTAGAAGATGACTAATGAAAAGTCACCTGGCCATATCTCGGTTTTTAATGTGCACGAGAATAATTGGAATGTACAGCTAAACGGGACAGTTTAAATGCAAGTACAGTGTTATGCACATCGCGCCACTTCAGGGTCGCGGCCTTGACATGCCGCGACCGAGTGACGCTGCGCCAATTCTCACCTCGTTGTACTCCTTCATGGAGAACAGGGCCCCGTGGTAGGTGGAGGTGAAGATGCAGCCGAGCGTCACGATGAAGATGGCGTAGATGAGGCTCAACATTGTCGTCAGGTTTCGTCTGCAATTGACGGGGAAGAATAAACGACCATCTCATTCGGAACGCCTTCGACAAGTGCATCAATTAACAGATCCCTGCTCACATCCCTTATGCCCTGAAGTGTTGCCTCTAATGTGCTAAAGATCTGTGCTGCGTCGAGAAATATTACCATTTATGAAAGCTGCGCGCTGATTATAGTAGTAAGTCAGTTTGGTACGCATGTATGTACACCTTTCGCACTTGGACCTTGTCGTTACTTGGCGTACTATACGGTGAGCTGAAATCGGCGTCCAAAAAAGTGGCCTTAGGGAGTCGGCGAGGAGAGAACTGCTGGGGTTCACCAAGATTCGTTTCGCATGTAAAAAGGGCTCTCGGCATGAGGGATTAGGCGGCTACCTCAATTGTCTACACACTACTAACCTATGAGACAAATTGAAGACCTTGCACTGAAAGCTCTGTAGCAATGATAAGCAAGTTGTATTCTTTGGGAGTATAAAATGGTGGTCCCTGACCAAGGGAAAAGGAAAAATTTGGCTTGGTCAGTGACCACAATTTTATACTCCCAAATATGACCCCTGACCAGACGAAGATTCATCGGGCACTTGACTAAGTTGTGTTCTATGCGCTGGAGCGACAATTTATTCTGTGGATTGTTGCGCCAAGGAAAAGAATGAAATCGTAAAAGAATATCCACAGGAACTCCCAAGTGCAAGTTGTCGAAATAATGCTTAAAGCCGCTCATCTATACGGCGAGCTCCTTCGAAGTCGGCTTCACTACTGCACACACATGCGTTGTTTGGAAGACATTATTTTAGGCGCCATATAAGGAGTTTGATAGCTAAGTAGAACTCCATAAAGCCTAATAATAAATGCCTTCATAAGACCCCAGCACCACTGCTAAGCGCGATACCCCATGCCCAACTATACCCCAACTTTTAAACTTTGCTGTACTACTGTACACAAATTATTTGTTTGGAATACATTTTTTGAGCCAATATAAGAGGCCTCATATGAAAATATCAAGGACGAAGTGTCTAATACTAACGCATAAAAACCTGTTTAACCCTATGAAGCGGACAACACCGGAACCCTTTTAAGTAACATTCATTATGGCGTACAAATGCTTCGCTGTGAAGACATATTTTTGGGGGAAATCTAAGATTTCATGTGAAAGTATGAAGGACCTAGTGCTTCATAATAAATGCATAAAACGTTATGCATCGTTGTCAAACGCTAGATACCGATTTATTTAAATCAGGCTTCAATATTGTACATGAATGCATTGCTAAAAACACGTTTTCAGGGGCAACGCAATGAGTCTGATATCCAAGTATGAAGGCTCTATCGCCCGTTGTTGGTCGCATTTTCGTGTGCAGCATAAGTGTTATACATGAAGCGTTACAAATGGACTGATGGGCTTCCCCGTTGAATCCACATGTAAATGCTAAAGAATCCAGAACTTAGCAATGAAGCTGGACCACAACACCCAAAGCACGCGTTGCACCAAGAAAAGCCTCCCAAAAACTAAGAAAAAGGTGACTGTTGCGATAAAGGAGCTCTTCTCTCGTGAATTGCGCCTCAGGGAAAACAACACTACCACAGTGTTTACGGTTACTAGCGGTAGTATCCTGCGACTTCCGGGTGGGCCAATATGACAATGCGCAATCTGTAATCACTTGAGTAACACTTGAGTAATCCGTATAACGCGTAAAGGGGCCCAAATCCAGATTCGCCTCTATGAGGTATTGCTCGAGAAATGCTCCAAAATTACTTTGCAGACATTTGTAACCGTTACATGTATGAGCAAAGATCTGAGCTGGCCTGCGGGAGAATTTCCGGAGGAGAAAAGTTCAAGCTAATTCTAAATTAAACTGTACACCGATTCCCTCCCAATGGCTTGACCATGTCCGGTGTCTGTAGACAAAAGTGGACAGAATAAGCTGTGCTTCAAAACCTTACTCTTCTGTTTTTCTTGATTTTTTTCCTTTTTTTGCAATGAACGCAGTGCTTGTTCTCATTTACAGCGGCGTTAGCGGAGCGGATTCATTTAGTGCATTATACACGGTGATCAAAATTAAGTCAACAGGTTTTTTTTTAATGAGGTGCTTACATTTACGTGAAGACCACCGCTACAGTGAAGTTTTGCGCCAAGGGGGACACAGAATTAGGTGGTAATTATTAATGTAGGTGGCCTAATTAACTAAAATTGAATAATTAACTTTCTAGTGGCTGAAGTAAGCAGGCATGTTTGTATTAAAAAGTTGGACGTAATCGTGTTTCCACGCAGTTCCATTTTGCAGAAGTCTTCTAGCGCATCCGTACTCCGAGATATCGAACTGCGAAGTTTAATTGCCGTTTTCATGATTACGCATGCTAGACACTGAAGACGGGCGCAAAGCTCCTCCCTTTTGTTCTGTGTTTCGATAGCGGTTCCGAGTACTACAGATTGCGATAACGCCAGCCAAGATTGAAAGGATGCCAGTTATCCCTTTTTTCTACGCCTCCACCCCGTTGTAAAACTAAACAACGTACGAAGCAGGCACGCCACAAAAGGGAGGAGCTTTGCACCGGTCTTCACTGTTTAGCACGCGTAACCATGCGAACGGCAATTAAACTTCGCAGTTGGATATCTCGGAGTACGGATGCGCTAGAAGAATTCTGCCAAATGTAACTGCGTGGAAACACGATTGCGTCCAACTTTTCAATACAAACATGCCTGCTTACTGCAGCCACTAAACAGGTAATTATTAAATTTTAGTTAATTAAGCCGCCGGCATCAATCATTACTACGTCTTTGTGTGTCCCCCTTGGTGCATAACCTCACTGTAGATATGGTATTCCGGTAAACCTAAGCCCCTAATTAAAAAAAAAAAAAAACCTGTCGCCTTAACTTTGATCACCCTGTACATGCGCTTACGTGACAACTTGAAACCAAGGCCGGTAGCGCTGTATCAATCAAGGAACTAACTTGGACGAAGCGCTTGTTTGGTTCTCAAGCAGTCCACTTAAAGCCGCCCGGACAGGCGAGGGCGAGTATAATGTCGCGCCTTAATTCGCCTCTCCGGTGTGACCCGACGCTGTGCACTCGTGAGGCCACGTGAGCCACGAACGGAAACGTTCTGGAAAAAATCCCAGCTCTTGTTGGTCCGCGTCGTGACCCATTTTCCTTCAACAGCGAGCTTATAGGGCGCCTACTATTTATACTCTGATTCTATCTCTATTCCCCAATCCTCATATACAAAAACCTCCAGTGTCGCATTGAACGAGTCGCGATGATAAATCTGTTTTCTACAAGATTACAGACATTTCCGTGCCTTTTAATACGTTTTTGTTGCCAGTGGAGGGCGGGGAGCTGCGAGCTGTTATCGTTTCATGCGAAGGTAGCGAAGATGCCACCAGTTTGATCGGGAATGTTTGCAAAGTTTGCGACCCTGAAAAAGGACGCTCTGTGCACCAACGATACGAGGCCCGCGCTTCCAATAGGATAACTCCCACAGTATCTGATAAGGCACAAGTTTTGATTACCCTACCTGGAAGCGTTCGTCGCAGATTATATTCGGCCTAAATCGCCGCATAATAGCGTCATGACGAGACCAGTGTGGCCGTAAATCAGAGTGGCCGTAAGAATGAGCGTGTGAGCTCTGGGGCGGCATTTTGAGTTGTGTCCGTTTCAAAAGATGTCCGTTTCACATCCATTTTAGTCGGGACGTAGTTGAACTTTTCAGTCGTGGCGTAGTTGCACTTGTGGTGCCCCTGACCAATGACGTGCACAGACCAACGAACCGTCTTACTCGTGCTGTGCCCCATCCTGGTCGTATGCTTTCAGCCAGTCAGGGGCGGTATTCTCGTGTTCGTCTGTTTTGAAAACGTCCGTTTTGCTCCCGTTTTATTGTGACGTACTTCCAGTTGTAGACGGGCTTTGGGCTGACTTTCGCGCAACTGTTCTTGTAAACACATTTTAAACGACTAAACCTATTTTAAACTATCTTTTAGGAGTTTATTATTCCGCCAGAGAACTAACAACAAGGCGACGAAAAATCGTCTGTTCCAAATCTTCTGCTCCGAGAAGCCGCGGCTCATAGCTCCGCCATGCTTGCATGGCGTCACATCCGGGTGTTCGCTTTTAGCCAATCAGGGCTGGCTCAAAACGGACACTTCTGAAACGGACACAAAACGGACAAAACACGAGAATACCACCACAGGGCTCACTCGAAATGGACACTTTGAAACGGACACGAAATGCACGAAACTGAGATTATCGCTACTGAAATATTTCCTGATCACAAAAGGGACAACGTAACGCCCGCGAACTTCCTCTGAAACGTCGAACGCTGCGAACGACCCCTGCCGTTGCGACCGAGCGGTTCGGAAAACGCCGCTGACCGACCTCAGGGTGATAACCTCGATGATAAATAAGGTAATAGGGGGCGCAATGACCTCTCAATGCCACTGAACGGACGCGTTGACTCCTGGCGCGAGATCAATTCCTCCTTTCTTTTCGGAACGCTCGCGAGAAACACAGTTAGCCTTGGCCACGAGTGTGGAAGGTTGGACTTGTTGTTTAGGCATGATACACTTATGTATCGCGCAGGACGACGACGGACGAAGCGCAGGAGACATAGAAGGCTTTGCAGGCTGTCAACTGACCGCCTGTATCTGTAGTGTACGTACAGTAAAACCTCCGTTATATCGAACTCGAAATTGACTTTGTTATAAGGGGTGCTTTGGTAAAAGCAGAAATGACTTGCTCCCCCTCCACTGGAGTTGGAAGCGTGAAATACTCCGAGTAAAGCGAAAATTAGAATAAAGCAATTTCTTTAGAACGAGGGTTTACTGTATATCAAGCCTCAGCTATCGCTTCGAATGAAACGAGCTGTTTGCGCCTGATTACGGCCCCATACTTTCGCCTTTGTACTATGCGTGGCCGCTTAACATGTTAACTCATATATCTACGTTTTCCTCCACAAATTTGTTCCTGAAGGTTAGGTGTTAGAACACAACTGATTTAAATTACATGTACGGCTTACCGACTCAGGACCAGAATAGCAGATGACCAAGTGGAGTGCAAACAAAGTGTGTATACCGGTCTGCTTCTATGAATGTTGCAACAACTTGAGAATATTCAGAGAAAAAAATCGTGCGAGGAACCACAGTGCCAAGCGAGCATTTGACAAGAAACTTGATTAGCCAGTTCGGAGTGGCTTAATCGAGGAGCCCCAGTGCCAAGCGAACATTCGACAAGAAACTTAATTAGCTAGTTCGGAGTGGCTTAATTGTTTCGTCGTGGTGCTAGCTTTACACAAACATGCTCTAGACAAAATGTTTGCGACTCGTCACAGTATCCGAATGTGAGGCAACTGTTTGCGTCCTAAAATTATTCGTTTGTGAGCTCTAGAAATATTTTTAGACTCAGAGGAGAACTTTGATTTCGTCTTGTTGTAATTAAGAAGGCGATCGACATTCAGGCGTTGTAGACATTTTGATCTTAACGGTATCTAATCCTTTATTTCTGAGTAGAAAGTTCGCTGTTTAGTTCCTAAATTACAAAAGATAGTTCTTACATTCTTCAATCACAGCCCTCTTCGTATTCCCTCAAACATGCCAAATTACCGCTGCAGTTTTTTCATCGCGGTCGTATGTCTAGTTGCAACCACGGACACACGCAAAGTTAGATCAGTCAGATGTTCAGTATTAGTGCGAAAGCAACAGTTGACTCGATAGGCCAAAACTCGTTCAACGTCGACGGCGTCGCAATCGAGAGATGACAAAGGGGCTACCAGTGGGAAGAATATAAATGTAATGTGTCGAGTTAAAAAAAAATTTGGTAAATTTGAGACTGGATGGAAATCAAACCCCGGGCCTACAGAATACAAGAGCGCGCATCCCCAACGCCGACAAGCCTCGATGTATCTAGATGACGAAGTGTAGACCTAACAGACGTGTGTTAGAGAAAGCTGCTGAGGCTTCCATGAATAATCGGAGTAAGTTACAGTTCTAAGTATCAATTGCGAGCATGAAAATACGTTACAGGTAAACGTACTTTTTGCTTTGCGATGCGAACGTGGTACGTGCCGGACTGACGTTAGTAGCGCTATCATATGTCATCCATTGACCCCTGCTATCTTAAGCTTGACGTAAATGGACGCGCCTTGGCACGTCGTATAGGGCTTAGCGATACGGCTAAGGACCCAACGAGGAAGATGATGATGAGGAGGACAATAAGAAAACACGTTCGGCACCTCGGCACTAATCGTTTCGCAGCCACTTCATCATATGCAGTACTTAGGTGTCATCGTAATTGTTTCTTGGCTTATCAGCCGTAAAAATGTCGTACAAGCGTTCCCACTTCACTTGAAATTTACATGCAGTCTATGTATTCCTATGAGCTTGATTACGGAGGCCCTTTGTTGGTATTAAGGTGACTTCAGGATTATGACAATTTAGTAAGATTAAAATAAAGCATTCGAGTATACTGCTTAATTATATGAATTAATGTGACTGTTTTGGCTTTTGCAATGTCCAACTAGAATAAGCGGCCGCCAGACAATAGAGCTATGGACAATTTAAAGGAGCCATGAAGAGAAAATACATCTTTGTTTAATTTGAAAGAACTAGGATTCAGTATCTCACTCAGCTCCATTACAGACACACAAGATGTTTTTTAACAAAAAAAAGGAAAAAGTATTTAAAAACTTTCAAATTTTGCGCCACAGTGACGTGTTATGAGCAAGAAAGACGTCATACGGACCAATAATAAAACATAATTTTCAGTGCGTTAACTGCACGTTAGCATTCAAGTGATGCGGTAAAATGGAAATAGAGGCCCCATTACAGACGTCCAGTCATGTGTCGTCCCGACCGGTCAGTTAGGCGGCCGCCAATCACACAAACAAGGTTCCGTGACGTCATATAAAAGTTGCGGGAAATTGGCTAGGGGGTCGCGACTGCCTCACACGTTTTCTTCCATATCTCCGTTATTTGTTCGAAGATTGCGATGATATTGGTGTCATTGTTATCGGGACTAAGCAGTCTTTCTAATAAACCCAACTTGTATTTTGTCTTCATGGCTCCTTTAACGCGGTCACTCAAATATAACATGCATAGTTACGAAGAGGTGAAAGTAGCGTGATGAGGCTGCATGAGTTAATGAACCTTGTCACTGATGATAGTAGTAGGGAAATTTGGTAGCCTTAACCTGTTTCATATTTTTCGTACTCTTGTTGCTCAGATGTTTTACAGTGAAGTTTCATATTGCGAGGATGCATGGCGGGATTTTTCATTTCCGCGAACAAAATCGGGTTCCTTCCACATACCCATGTATTTGCATAAGTGCAATTTTTGCAGATTGGCCTGTAATAAAAAAAAATTTTGGGGGTTCTTAAGTCTTTTTACGCACTGTACAATTGGTGAACCGGTCGCGGACCTCCGACGGCAGCTGCCATCGGCACTGGGTAATCTCCCTGAATGACTGTGTAAGGACTGTGGGCAGGTAGTTGACGTCGTCGCCAAATGGGAATCGGTGAATCGGCCGTGAGCTTCTGACGGCAGCTGGAAGCGCCCCTGACCAATTTAATTGATTTGGTATACGTGACGATGTTGTTATAGGCCAATATTCGGCCTGAACGTCACGTTAGGCCAGACGTTAGGCCTAATGTTAAGCCTAACGTTAGCGTAACGCTATGCGTAAAGTTAAGGTAACGTTAGGCCCAACGTTAGGGTAACGTTAAGCCTAAAGTCTGGTTGTTGCATACCCAGTGCGGATGCCAGTCGACTCCGTGCACACGTATACTTTTGCATCCTGTGTGAGTTTCATTTCTCGCTTTACGCTCTCAAGCAACTCTCTGAAACTGCAACAGAATTACTGAGCAATCACAATGCCGTTATCACACGCACTACAAAATGTCTGAATGAACGTGCTGGCTCACTGCACTGGTGTGTCTTTGGTTAATCATTTGTGGTGGTTCTGCACAGTTTTTCTGGCCCTCCACCTTCATTGTATGGCTCCACATAACATATAAAGAAAAGGTTGTTTGGAAACCTGGGGTGGTACTCGCAATGTAGTTTATTTACATTTTAGGAAACTAACATGCAAGGTAACATAGTCCAAGGTGTATCAAAATTGATTTGCGAATTCGTCTACTGGTGTTCAGCGCAATCACACATCCTTGAAACTGCACACGTTCAGTGTATACAGTTCGGTATTTACTTACACCTTGTACCCAGAGCAGTGAAACGCTCAGACGGACGATTGCAACAATCGGAAATGCAATGCAACTGGTCATCAAATCTACAAGAGAAGTGGGCCACAGGCAAAAAAAAAAAAATAATTTTTCTCAAACAATCGCGTTGCCAGGGTGTCCTAGGAGCAGGACTCAAAAGCAACTGTTCCTCCCATCTTTGCCTGTTTTCCTGTTTTTGCTCCCCGAATAAACTAAAACAGCCCAAGTAAAAGACAGGGAAGTCAGCGCCAGAAATTTATTGCAGGCATTCTAACCGAAAATAAATGAAACATGGCTCCAGTACCCCCTCCTCCCCCCCCCCCCCCCCCAAAAAAAAAAAAAAAAACTTCTTGAACAGCAACGTAAGAAAAGATAAAGAGAAAGAATGCACAGAAAACACTTTTACGAAACATAAACGCACGCATGTATAAAACCAGGGGTGCTTATGCGTCGCGAAGTGAGAGTAAGCTAACCTGATGGCGGATCCATTGGACTCGAGGCTCTCCTCGTTGGACTCTGATCGGACGTGGTTGGAGACGCTGTCCGGCTGCAAGTTCCGCATCCGGAAGCTCGTGTTGGTCGGAGAGCTCCGGCCGCTCGAGCACGGCTGGGTGATGGTGTAGATGTTGCCGTTGCACTTCTCATCGGATGGAAGGCTGTCCGTGCTCGGTGGGCCGGCCACGTCGGGAAGGGAGCCGCCACCCGTCTTGCCGTTGCCCGCAGAGCCAACCTGCTGTAAGGAAGAAGCGGCGTAGTCGCAATGAACACGGAGGACAAGCGATGCATTCGATATTGTTGTGAAATTCCAGAGACGAAGCCATATTGCGAGCCTACGGTACATTAAGCCAATATTCAGCTCCGGTAGCTTTGATAGAGCCTACTGCGCTCCAAGAAGCCGCGTCTTGTTCAGGTAGTGAGTGCTTGCTCGAAATTGGTCGCGAAAGGGAAATTCCTCCGGCTGGGAAGCCAGAGATCTTTTGAATCTCCATTACGAAAGCAGGGAGCTGGATAGAAGGAGGAATGTAAGATTTAGTTTCATGACTGCGAATAATCGGAGGAGGACGTTGCCACTTAAGAGCATGTTAATCCAAAGCAAACAATTACTAGTTCATTTTTGGACTCTGTACACACTGCGGAGTATAGGTTGAGTACTTTTCGCATCTTTTCTGAGCTAAGAAAAAAGAGCCCCACGGGAATTCAGCTTTCAAAACCGCTCTTTCCCCTAACGGGGGTTTTGCGGCGAAATGCACTTTCTACAGAACTGGCTTAGGAACATTGCCGTTTACTCATCTATATTTCGTCTTCTTGAGCCTGGAGAGGGAAGTTTAAAAAAAAAAGCCGGCCTTTGCAAACCTTTCGTATCTAGGTAGTAATGTACCTTCCAAGCCTTAGGGAAGCAACAGAAAAAAGGAATTGCTTGCATGTCTGGGCCTTAGTATTGATTTGAGAGATTCCTGAGCAACCTGGGACCTGGAGGAACAGACCAGCTAGTGTAAAAGGCCGTATTATGAAGGAAGCCGTTCTAGACGTCTTTTAGATACACTAGCATGCGCAAAGAATTCGTTTGGTGCCCTGGAAACAACAAATGTTTAAAAAGCCCACAAAGAGGCTGAATATTACGATGAAACTTGGCTTCGTTTCTGTAATTATTTTTACACGCGTGAAATGGTGTTCGACCATGAATGCATCTGCGAGTAAACGAAGCACACTGCAGCGCACCTATCGGAATGAAAGATGTGGAGTGCTAACGTTTTCTCCGAGCAATCCTTCAGTTTTACTTTTTAGTGGTAAACATAAACGAGAAGGCAACACGTTTGTTAATGCTTGCTCGGGTTGCGATGAGATGATGCGAAACAAAAGGAACTACGCATTCTGCACAAACAAATAGAGCCTCAAAGTGCGCAGCTTCATGTAGGGGGTGAAGTTTTGGTGGTTTTTGAATCCGTGGTCCTCCGACCGTAAAATACATTATGGTACGTCAAGACTCACAGGACATACGCCCGGTCGGCCTTGCAACTGTGACTTCATCCACACTATGTTCTGTTGAGACGTGAAGAGTGATGAGCCTAAGCCTATTTCTCGGTGAATTTATGGCTAGAGCCCTTATGTTTTAAAAAAATATTAGCCCCGGTTTGAGTATATATAAGGCTAGAAATAAGCTGCCGTAATCGAAAGTGCGCGTTGGTCTCGTTACGTAACACTTTAGTGACTACATCCCAGAAACGATGCTAAGACGCTAAGCCACACACAGGTCTCGGCTGCTTCAATAGTAGTATACAAAACTCTTAACCAACACCATAGTTTAGGGATCCTACATGAATCTTAGTAAAAGGAGACAAACAGTACCAAGTCACGAAACTTTCGGGCAGCGCGTAAAATGAAAGGAGTTGCGGAGCAACTTGCGACGTGAAATCCAGACCTCTCCAACGTATCTCTCCAGGAGATGCATGATCCGTGTCCTCCGTGCCAACGAGAATCGCATTTGTGTCACAAACGGTTCGACTTTCGAAGCTGTCGCTCAGGCTCACGCGGTATGTCACTGCTAGAAGGCGGGTCGCGTGCGTATTAAGTGCTAAACGTCCGCAATGGCTGGCGTCGAGGGAGTGAGGGGGGGTGACGGAGGGGTAGAGGTCGTCGTAAACAGCCTTCCGTGCCGCCTTGCTCGTCTTGCGCGGGTACGTCGTCAGGCGAGCTGACAAGCGCCGTCGCTGACACCGTTCGTGCGCAGCTCACGAGACAATCGGCCGGGAGGACGTGACTGCTCTCGGGGTAACGGTAGGTGGCCCCGGGCGCGCCATATCCGCTCCAGCCCCTGACAGCTCCGCTTGGGCGTGAGCTGGGAAAGATCGCCGAGAATTTGTTTTCGCGCCTCCGGGTTTCCGCCGCCGCTTTCTGGGAGGATTCCGCGGTACAGGTGCGAACAGCGGCAGCAGTCACGGGCGCTTCCCGGTTGACGAGCTGTAGCACAACGAAAAGAATCGCCACATGCCGCCAGTCGGGGGTGTATGTACCTTTCCTGAGGTCCCGCATTTTTTGTTTCTATCTGGTTTCCGGTGTGCGCCTTTGTTTAACTTAGGCCTGCGGCCTCCCTTCATAACCTCCGATGCACGCGCTGCTAGAAGACAAAGGCAATCGAAGTTGATTTGCCCTCATCACACGCGCGAGACATTGAGTTGTAGGAACTACGGGGGGACTAACCTGCTCACATACCTTGCATTTCTCATAATAAGAGGAAGGAAAGAAGGAGGTAAAAGAAAGAAAGAAATGCTAACCTGTCCATGGCCTAGTTTTTATAACCTGCACGTGGGGAGAGGGAAAAAGGAAGGTGAAAGTTCAGAACCGAGCGTAGAGGTATGCCCAGCGGTAGGGCACTAGACGTTCAAGTTCAGTCATTGTCTCGAAAGTATTTCATGCTATAGTTCTTCGTACAAGTTCGTCGTTCGCAGGAAGCGTACGAGCGCCATTGTCGCCTTGTTGATGACGGAGAAGGCCACTGGCCTTCTCAGAGAACGGTCGCCGAGAGTCTAGGTTGCACAAAGTTGACAAGTTTCTTTCAGATGAAAAACACAGGCGGTCGCATATATGGCGGCGTGTGATCCCCGGCGCGCTGTAGACTTCACCCGCCTCACTCGCTGACATTCTGATAAAGTAGGAGCAAGCATTCGTAAATATGCCACATCCGGCCAGAGAAAGGCAAGTATGGGTTGCGTCAGATCATGGGAAACTTAATAGAAGTGTCGGTCAAGGGCACCGACACGTGCACTGAATTAAGGTGTCTATTTGGACAGTGTATTCCTCATGGAAAGCATGCCGATAGTCCTAACTTCGTACGTTATGATAAGAGATTGTGTATGGTTGTCGCTATTTATTAGGACGAACGGGCGGCAGCATCAGCACTTCAAGAAAGAAAGGGGCACAAGCATGGTTGACTGCGATGAGACGAACCCGGTGGTCTTCTTGTTGGATGAACTCCGGACACACACACACAAAAAAAAAAACAATGTGGTCCAGCTGGGAAGTAGATGCGTGTTTCGAGAAATTTTGAAAGTTGGAACGTAAAACGAAGTTCAAAAAAGAAAAAAAAAGGGGTCCCGGAACCCACATCGATTCCACAGTCTGATCCACTGCCAGAAGCCCACGCACAAAAATGCGTTCGGTCAGTGTGTGATTGTTGTTGATAATATAGCCCTGCCTGCAAAAAAAAAAAGAAAAAGAGAAAAAAGTACCTTCTGGGAACTCCGTATTAGCCCTTGCGTACGCGTATTTTTCTTGCAGTTAATGAGCCGGTCATGTGTGATAACGGAGTGCTCTTTTACGTTGAGACGTGTTTGACGCACGTTACCACCCATTGAAGCTAAATCAGCCTCGCGTTTTCTTGTAGCTCGCTTGTGCCCCGAGTAGAGAAAAAGCGGAAGAGAGAGAACCTCTTCATTATAGAAGAAAATTCAGAGAGGTTCGCCGACATGCTACTCTGCCGGAAGGGGAACTGAGAAAAGAGACAGTAAGTTAGTAATAAGAATAGTAGTAGAAAAAAATGAGAAAGACAATAAATGTTAGATGGCGTCCTGTTTAGGGACGTTGAATATAACGTAAACTGTTTGCACTAGGGGGTTGCCTATATAACGTCGTAGCGACTCCAGTATCCGCAAGGTAGTCAAATAACGTGACTGGGCCTTTCCGCTGAGAGGGGGGAGGGTGCCGTCGTCCAAGTATGGGGCTTAGATTAAATATTCCAGAATTAAGAAATTCGATCTTCCGCTGCAAACGGCGCCTCACGTCGGTGAGCGGAACACTCTAGTAGCACATGTTCGACGGTCTCCGAGGGACCACAGTTGTCGCAATATTTTCTTGAAGTCTGTCTTATCCCATGTAAGTAGTAATTTGTGAACGACGTCACTGAGTAGTATTTAAATACTCAGCGCTCTACAATACTGTTTGCACGCTCACAGATATATATATGTATAAACGAAAAACAGGGCGGACGACAAAGGGTTCTCGTACATCTTAGTTTAATCGTGGCCGTCTATGAAATCTCATCTGAAAACCGTTCAATAAAACCTAAAACTATTATTTCTCGTGGTTTCTATACATGTATTATGTAATTTTTGTTAGAAAGATCAAAGCTGTACCGATTTCTTGGACGACGTCCTTCCGTGAGGCCCACTGGTGTCCCCACATTCAGCGGTGAGGAGGCAGAGAACCGTGGCATTAATCCAGACGTGCCCACACCGCGGACACACCAGGGGCATTTCACACAACGGCAGCGAAAGTACGCTCCGCCTCACCGACGACCGCCAGACGTCGGGCACACAGCTGGGGTCCGAAGCGGAGAAAAGGGGAAGTCGACCAAGCGTGTCGCGTGGACAACAGGGAGCTCCATTGAGGCCTTAGCTGAATGCCAGCGGCAGTGAACGCACCTCAAGAGCAGATGCAAGTGAGAGTAGGTTAGGTATATTGCATATCGGCTGCAGCCTCCCCACCCGAGCTCTCCTCCTCTGTGCAACAACGGCGTTTCGCCCAGTCGTACGCCGACCTTGTGATGTACGTAAACTGAACGAACAAACTGTGGCGGTGTTAGAGGACCGAATCATTTTGTAAAAAAAAGAAAAACGATCGGATCACCCCACTCATGTTCCGGGAATGTAAGCCACCTATGGATGATTTCAAAGATGGTTTCAAACTTTTGCATAACACTTGAACAGGTGTAGAGTTGAGTAAGGTATTAAGGAGAGATAACTCAGCCGATACGTATCTTTCGACGGAGTGAAGGAACTGCGAGAACTTTACAAGCTGTATATGGCTCGGCTTCAGGGAGTTTTTTGTTTCGGTCCGTCGACAGAATACGGTTTGCTGCGAAGCCGACTTTCCTGCGAATACTCTTAAGTTACCGGTCTCATCTAGACATCCTTGGAAAAAATCATAGCGCATTGGCCGTTAAGAATATAAAGCAGAGTTTCATTTATTTGTCACCCGTAGCTTTCCGTCCGCTTTTGTCTGTCTGCTGTCAATACATGATGAGGACGACGGTGATGATCCACGAGATGTTTGTCCGGATGTGCTGCCTCTTCCTCTGCGTTCGCTCGGCTTTTCGTGCACAGGATTCATCCGGTTAGGAGTGTGTGCCGCTGCTGGTCGTACAAACGTTTCTGTCCTCTTCTCCGTTTTCGTATTCCCGCTGCTCTTCGGTAGTCCTAACTACGCACGGCCTACGCACTGCGATGTTGCAACAACACTTAAAGAAGATGCCAGGCGGGAGCTCTTTTATATTGTAACGGGCTTTTACGTTAAACAGCGTGAAGAGAGAGAGAGACAAACATTTATGGTAGTAATGAGCATGAGGAAGTTCTGAGGGCTTCCACCCAGTGAGAGGCATCCTTATTCCAAGATTCCTTGGAGCTGGCTAGCCGTCCGGGCCCGTTACACCAGTCGGCGCTGGTCCGTGAACAAAGACGACAGTTGACATTGCTCGGGTAAAAGAGAACACGGACGCTTGGTGGACCAAGGGTACCTAGTACTACCTACCAACCCTGTTGACCCCGTCGGGAGCTGTAGAACGTGGTACAGGACCCCGGTATAGTGCCGTTCAACCATTCAAAAAAGACAAATAAACGTTTTCCCAGTTCATTCCAACCCGGACTCGCACTGCAGTTTACTGTTTATCTTCTGCGGTCGTACATATACAGGGAACTCCCGATAGGACGAACTCGTTTAAGACGAATTCTCTCGTATGCCGAACAACGTGGGAACGTCGGTTTTCCATAGACGCAATGCAAAAAAAAAAAAAAAAAGAACGCTTAAGATTTGCACGCACTCTTAGGTTAAGACGAGCAGCTTTCGGGGTGACCACAACAGCTGGCGATCCTGGATAGTGAACATGGCAGTCTTGGCGGGGTGCGGCGGGGCCTTCACGTGACCAGAGGGAAAGAAATGTAAAACACAGCCCGAAGCGAATTCGCGCCACGGACGAAAGGAGGGAGCGACAAAAAATACACGCGGATAAAGCTACCACTTCTCCCACCCTTCAACCCGCGAAGCCAGCGACAAAGCAAAGAAAAAAAAGAGCGAGGGCGAGTTTTTGTCGGTGCTCTGCTCTGGAGGAGAGATCCACGAAACTAGGAGGATAAAAAAAGTAAAAGAAAAAGTGACGACAGAGGCTTCCTGTTCGTGAATGTAGCAGCTCTCCTGACCAATGCCGTTTCTTAACGGGACCATGCCAGTTCGCGTCAGTTCGCATCGCGAGTCCCACCGCGTCACCGCCGAGAAAGCGAGGAGTTCCCTCTCTGTCTCTGCTGCGTTGTCGCTTGAGGTAGGGGGTGCACGCTCTCCGTTGCCGTTTGGACTGGCTAGAACTAGGCAAGAGCACTTGAAAACCGTATTCTACCAAGTTGCGGACTCAAATAAATAATTTTTGTCTTTTTCCTCAATTGTCAGTCTATTTCATTTACCGTCTTGAAGCAAGATATTTTTTGCTCCTGGGCGTGTTGCTGATTTTTTTTTGTTGGGGGGGGGGGGGGGGGTTCTGATAATACGAACAAATTATCATGGTCCCTTCGAGTTTGTCTTAGCCGGAGTTCACAGTATTTCACTTTAGATGAGAACTTTACTAAAGGGACAACGCAACCCCCCAGAATGTAGACAGTGATTACAAGGACCAAGAAAATTTGTGACATGCTGCTAGTCTAATAAGAGGACATCCAAGACGCTACAGGACATGACGCTGTCCAACCCCCTTCACAGCGTACATGAGAACCAACTTTTAAGACGATAACCTTATATGATCATTTCTGGGAAAATCCGGCATCTGCGTTGTGTTACGATTCGGCGTGAAGTGCTTCGCCGTTATACTGTTTGCGCGTGATACAAGTACTGTTCATTGCAGGGAAGTCCCGTGTTTGGCGGTGAAGCCAGCTCATCAAGCATGTTTCGACAAGCCGGAGACTGGCTGCCGCATGCTCGGTGAGTCACGGGCAATCGTTGCAGCCACGCGGCGTGTTGGAACAAGCCTAAAAAAGACGTCCGTCCGCTGGACCCCTCCTTTCCCGCCCTCTCTCGGGCGCAGCGTGCGCAGGGAGGGACCTATGGAATGTGTTTTGGGTGTATGCAGTTTTGGTGCGTTCCGCAACACGCGGAAAGCCTGTTGGCCATTGGCAATTCTGGTTTTAAACAGACGTTTTCCGCGAGCGCCGAGAAGTGCGCATCCTGGCTCTGCTGAGAACGTTTTTCTGCTCGTTCGAGTTGTCATGTTGTAAGTACAGCGGTGTGCTGCTACCAGCATTATCGATGTTCTCTGCTCGCCATGCATTAAACAAGTTAAGTTTGGCTCTTGGCTCTCACTCGTCGGAACGGAGGCAGCTCCCCTGCAAGCCACTCGTCTACCACGCTACCACGACATGACGAAGGTCGGTTCTTGGACGCCTTCGGCCATGTAACAGTTGTCGGCGTGCCTACAGCAGTACTAAAAATCCCATTCGGTACCATATCTCCCTACAAATCTAGTCCTATTGGCCTCGACATCAGTATGCCCACCCACAATTCTTGCGTGCCCACTGAAGTGGCAGAAAATTCATATTTAGAACAGAAAGCCGGAGCTGACGGGCCAGCACTGACCGCTCGCGCCACGAGCCTCAGAGTGGCGCTTCGTCGTTGAAAGTGGTCGTGGTGGTGCCAGAAGATGTGGCTCATACCCACTCAGGGGATTGGCCAGGAAAGGGGTGCTCACCGAGAGAAATTATAAGGTAAGTAAAGAAACACATTTAAGGAATGAAATAAAATAGGCGTTTAGGGGGAAATATAAACAGTTGAAAGTACCGCTCCGTGGTGTCTCTGTTTTCTTTCCTTGTCTTCGTCGGCATGCGCTATAAATTTTTCTGCAATAAAACACCAACTCGCCCAGGAATCTGCACTCGTCACTGAAGTGGATTGGCTAGTGACAATGACTGTTACCGAGAGGAGCTCGCAGTAGACTTACCAATTCTGATTGAAAGCGGGGGTAGTACCGTAAATCCTAGTGTCTGAGACACCCACCGACAATCCTCATCCCATTGGTCACAAACGTGAGTACGCGCTAGCCAAGCGGTGACGCGTCATTTGCCCGCGATCGCGTACATGCGTGCAAGTAATGGAAAATTTCATTGGAAATGGAGGTCCACTGGTCGGAACAGAGATAGAGGGGAAAGAAAAAGGAAGGGAGGAAAAGAATGGGGAGGTTCTAAGGCTCCAGACGACCAGACAGTTTACTGAATGCAGAATGAATGTATGAGTCCCCGGTATTTCCAGCGGAGCTGACAGGAGATTTCGACAGTTGGAAGTCAGGTGGCGGTGGCACGCCACGTATGCGCTAGACCGCTTCTAAGTGAGTAAGTTGCAATTTGAGATTGTGGTTGTGTGTCGGTTTGTTTTATATCCGTCATGTTTCACACCTGATTTGTCCCGCATTTGGATGCACCCAGATTCGGAAAAGGAATTCGCTGCAATTGAGAATGGTCAATGCCTGATTTAGCAAGCTTGCGTAAGGTGTGATCCCTCTGCGCTTTGACAAGAGGTGCGTTTAGTTTGCGAGTCCCGGGTGAAAAAAAAAAATGACGCTTGCAATGACAAAGAATCTTTTTGTGCAAGGAGGAACCTGGGGATAATTCCGAAATGGCACTCTCAGCTTCACCGCCAATCTTCGCCAAATGAATGTGTCGGAGCTTCGAGTTCTAATAGAGTTGGTGCCCGAAGTCCCGTTCATAGATAATGCTGTGTCACGTGAAGAAATGTGCTCTCCTGGAATTAGAAGCTGCGGATTTGCGTAAAAATTTGACGGATTTTGATTTTAGGCCAATCTCGAATAGTTAAAGACGATAATGGCATCAACGACAATTTTGTGCTGCATATCCACTGACACCTTACTGTCAAAGCAGCCGTGACCCTTTCCCAGTCTACGTCATTCCACGCATCGGTAAGTATTACGTACAAACCTGACGATAGCACAGCTAAAAGCAAAGAAATATCACTCAGGGTTGCGAAGCCCGAATTATCGCTTTCTATGAAAACACCTGTGGTTTGTACCAGGTGATAGTGCCCACTTGAGCTCAACCGGAAAGCCATATCTTACCTTTGTCTACCTATGCGAGGCCCACTGGCTTTTACTGTGCGCTGGAGAACCCTCCAGAGTGACATCTTATCCGACAAAAGAGCTGAAGTGCCCCCCGCTATCCTCCCACACGGTGGCTTCTCAACGATCACAGAAAGCACAAGCATTTTCTTCGCCAAATCAATGACAGGGTCAACGAAAATGCTGATGATTTGCACTGCAGGGGGGCGTTAGCAGAACAATTCATTTTAAAAGCGCCAGCCTTTTTTTGCGCTAGTTAAACGGTATAATGTCTGTCTGTCTGCAGTGCGTATCACGACGACGATGACGATGACGACGACGACGATTATGATGATGGTGATACAATCGTGACGAACATACGCGCGCACAGGCAAATTTTCTTTCGATACAGGCCGCGTTACACTCGAATGTGGTGCATGGGGACTTCCAGGGGATCTCTACGGCATGGAATCGTTAATATCATAATATAGCGAAGTCAATCAATACCTGTCCTATATAGCTTACCGTTAACAAATTCAAGACAACTTGGGCCAATTTTAACCTGCACCTGATGCTGCGTGCGTAGACGAACGTAGACGAGTTTTCACTAGTATTCTATGGATTCTTCTGACAAGCTAAGAGCGCACGAAAGGCAAAGTCCGGTGTACTTGTGAGTTGAAGTGTGCGCGCTGCTTTCTTTGTGCTATTTACATTAAACACGTAGAGGTCGCGGCTTGCTTCCCAGTGGAAGACAGCGCGCAATGCGGTCGTGTGCTATATGTGCAAAAATCAGATTTATGTTTGATGTTTATTCCTTGATGTTTACTCCGGCGTCCCACAAGGGTCCGTGTTGGGCCCATTGCTGTTTTTGGTGTATATAAATGATGTTGATGTTGTTAACCCTCCTGTAAACATTAAATTGTTTGCCGAAGATTGTTTAATCTATGCCCCAGTGGTGTGTACAAATGACCAAAATATAATTAATCATTGCCTCCAGGATTTTCAAACATGGCGTGATAAATGGAAAATGAAAATAAATTATTCTAAGGCAATATATGCGCATAGAACTAATAAGAAAAACGTTCTACCTGTTACCTACAGCATTAGACCTAATTTCTAACTGCAGGTGTGTGCATTTAAATATTTGGGAGTGCATATTACGAGTGACTTGAAATGGCGTGCGCATGTTGAGGAAGTATGCTGTGCCTCTTACAGAAAACTGCGTTTCTTGCGTGCTAAATTACCGAATGCTACAAAAGACGTCAAGCTGCTTGCATATAAAACATTTGTGTGCCCTGTTTTAAAATATGCTTGTGCAGCCTGGAGCCCACACCAAAAGGATTTAATAGACAAACTGGAACGAATTCAGAGACTTCTCGCATGATTTATATGTTCGAAGTATAAAAGAACGGATTCAGTTACCGAGATGTTAAAACTAAGCCGTTTGGAAACTTTGGAAAGTAGACGACAAAAGGAACGCTTAAAATTATTCTTCCAGATATTACAAGGTCAAATAAAAATAGGTAAAAGAATTTACATACACTCAGCAGCCGAATGAACCATGACGCAGCAGTTCGCCCTTTCGGTGCTCGCACGGACGTCTTTCGTAATTCGTTTTTTCCTGTTCGTTATAGAAGCATGGAACAAATTGCCGCGACATATTGCTGGAAGTCCTGACGTTAAGAAATTTGAATGTGCTCTTGGTGTTTACTTCGCGCAGCAATGAATATGTGATTGGGTTTTCGTTCTTAGTTGCTGAAAGCGGCCCTGTCTGTATTTGCTTTCCGTATCGTTTGATTCCCTCTCTGTAATGTCCCTCAAGCGAGGGTTGACAATATAAATAAATAAATAAATAAATAAATAAATAAATAAATAAATAAATAAATAAATAAATAAATAAATAAATAAATAAATAAATAAAAATAGATGCTCATCGCAGCGAACATCCCATTTTCTTTCATCAATGAAGAGAAGAAACGTGCCAGTGCATCCCCGCACCTTTACCTCGACTGTTGTCATGCGAGCGGCTTCTGCATTCAAGCTGCACCGCGTAGCAAATCGCTATTACAGAGGAGCAGCCTTCGATGTGACGGCGCCGCTTGCTCGATTCGAAGCGGCGAGGGGAGCCGTTTGTGTACTACGGCGCCGGAAGAGGCCGCATTCCCTTGCAAGCGCGGTCGTACAGGCTCATGTCAACTGCGCCGTAGACTGCGCATGACTGCTCAAGGCCTGCATTTTGCGGCACTGCTTGTGCGTATCCTGCCAGAGCAGAACAACACCGCGCCCACAGCGCCGCACATTCTGTCTTTCTCCGATGACCGGGAAACGTGTCAAGGCACCGTTATTCAAGCATAAAACAGGGGATATTGTGAATTCTATTAGAATTACGTACGTCCGGAAGCTCTTGCCCTGATCGCATGTGGCACCGTCAATCCTGAGTGTTCAGCTTCATAATTCCCTCTCTGCGCATATTGAATGCACCGCAGATTAGACAGATAGTTGCTACTGGTTTTTCACGAAGAGATGATGGTGAGAAAGATATCGCAAAAATCAAGCGCCCCTTTGCCTAACGATAACGATGGTTGAAACGATCAGCTTTCTTGTGAGGGATTCCTTCACTGTCGTTGGGGTTGTAGGGGTTCACAGAGTTTTGGTGACGCGACGGTCGTTATCAGTAAGACCAAGAAAGCTTCGATTTAAATACAAACTGCTTCGACCGTGTCGGAACGGCGCAATTGGATAGACGTCGGCTTCACAAGGCGAGGAACCCCGGTTCGATTCCGACTACAGGGAGCGTTTTTTTTTTTTTTTTTTTTTTTTTTTGAGGCGCTTCAGATGCCTCCGCTTATCGTCATCATCGTTTTGTGCAACCCATTGCGTAAAGTTGACTTTTCTGCGGTGCGGTTTGGTGGCGGAATCGTCGCCATTAGCGAGGCATAAAAAGCTCGCTTTGAAAAATGAAAATGTGTCCGTGACGCAGGTTAGTTCATCGTGATGTAATGGAAAATTCCACGGGGCACTTACGTCTGCTTAACGTCCTTTGAAGGCGAAAAGCCTGCCTTGAACACCTTGTTTACTTTTTTAATTCACACTTTATTTACTGCAACGCTTTATTTGCGTATCTTTATTCGCTTTCGTTTGTTTGTCTTTTGGAACGAATTATTCCGACCGGCTTCTTTCCTGTTACACCATGTTTCCGTCTCTTTCTTCGCTTTCGTTTCTTCATCTTACGTAGCGAACTTACGTCAGCAAGCTGACTTGTACACGCCACAGCTTGCCTGGAATCAGCTTTCTGCGCTACTGATGTTCACCTGTTGTACTCACGTGCCTTCACGTGTAGGTGTCACGCGACGCGTACTATTCTACAACTTTTAAATTACCATTTCATAGTTTAGTTAAGTTTGGGGGGCGGACATATTGGACCTTTAAAGCTCCAAATTCCTTGCCAATCCCTCAGGTGGGTATGTGCCACAAAGAAAAGCACAACAACGACCAAAACTTTTGTTCTACCACATTCAAAACAAACTGCAGGAAAATCAACCTTACACAATGTGTTTCACAAAACGATGCTGGTGATAAGCGAAGGCCCATTAAGCACCTCACGAAAAACACGTTTCCCGTGGTCGGAATTGAACCCGGGACCCTCTCGTTATGAAGCCGACGTCTATCCGATTTCCCCCATTCCGACACGTTTTTTTTTTATAAATTTCGCCATTCTGACAAGGTCGAAGCAGCTTCGCGTTTTAGCCATATTTCTCCTAAGAAAGTGGATCTGATTTCGTTTTTTGCAGAATTGGGCACCTAAGGCTTCCGCCTTTAAAGGAAAACATTGTTTTTTTAGTTGTCACCTTAAAAAAACACTGGATCGTTCAATAACTGACGTCTACTTGCTTACCAATATGGTTACATAAGGTTTCAAGTTAATGGTTAATGGACGCGAAGGTACTACGCGTAGGTACTACGCGAAGGTACTACGCAGGTCACAGTGTAAGAGCCTTCCTACACCACTTGTCATTTCTAAAATTAGGGTCTTCCTACAACACCTACAGTTAGGGTCTTCCTACCTAAAGTTAGGGTCCTCCTACAACACTTGTCATTTCAGTTGTCATTTCGAAAATTGGTTCACTTGTCAAAATTTAGAAACAGGATTTAAAAGGTTTCTTGAATCCAGATGCTTTGAAGTTTAAGAAAACGGAGTGTAATCTACAAGGGCTATACGTCTCATAAGCATAGGTCGACGTACTCACTCGTGAGCGTACTCATCTGCACTCAAACCCACGAGTGAGTACGATTAAGAGTGAATACAGACGTGAGTACAGAACTTGCGAGTACAGTACTCGGAGTACAGTACTCACGAGTAATACTCATAAGTAATACTCATTTTCATCTAATCATCACCTCATAATCCCATATATATGCCCTGTGGTAAAATAAACGTTCTTAAAAAAAATACTCATAAGTGCATGTACTAATGAGTGCAGAACTCGTGAGTACTGCACTCGTGAGTACATGCACTCGCGAGTGGTACTCATGAGCACAGTACTCGCGAGTGCATGTTGACGACGCCGGTAATTCAACGAAGGCGTGTGATTTATTTGCGGTTGTAGCCTGCGCTGCTTGTATGGAAGGATGTCTCGGCTAGTCTCCCATCATTGCCCTCAGATAATTTTGGGTTGCGGAGGAGGCACGAAGGCAAGTTTTACGATTGTTCAACTCATGACGTTTAAAAAGATATTTGATGTGCTTTTTAGTCTGATATAGCACGTTTAGAAATACATTAATAAAAATTGACCGCAATCGCCCGAACCTTTCTTAGCAGGACACTGCTGAGTGTAGTAAGTGCACAAGCTGTAGTGGCGACATTTGTGTTACTCCGTTGAGTCCATATCCCTAGATTAGCGCGTGAATGCAAGTGGTTGATGTCAACTACAAATTAGTAGAAACACTTCTTAATACGAGTAAATGTGAGTACGGATTTAGTAGGAGCACAAGTGAATACAGATTGAGTACGCGTAGAGAAGGTACAAGTGAGTACAACTTGAGTACATGTAAAGTGAGATGAGTTGAGTACGGATTAGTACGAGTACTCGTGAGGACATCAGCTTGAGTACAGGTGAGTAAGATTACAAATGAGTATGTGATGAGTGAGTGCAAGTGATTTTGAGTACGGATCAGTTTTTTTTTAATCTGAGTTTGAGTTAGTAGAGCGTGAAGGAAAAAATTGTGATTGAGTTTGAGCGAAGCCCGTCTGTTTTGACGATCATGTTTATTAGCAGGCAAAAACATGGTGGTGAAACTATGGGTGTCTCCTTGGCGCCAGTTTCCGGTTCACTTGAAAGCCAATCATCCAACGAGCCTCAATTTATGTCGTTAAAATGGTAATAAATTCCCTATTCACCCTGCGACCATGTTCAGATGACGCACCTAGAGGTTATACATAGCCGTATTTGCCGTATTTGCTCTCTCCTTTTTTTCCGAGGTCCGGAGTTCCCGAAACGAAACTTCGCGTGCGCCACTGGGCCCAAGTAATTCATTACCGGGCAAGACCCGATCGCGCGATCACGGACGGCATCTTCCCCCTCTGGCAATGACAAGACCTCTGTTACTAGCGCACCGTGCGACCCCCTGACTGGGGCAGTGCGTGGGGTTCAACTTTTAATAAGCCCCCCTTTGCAGGTAATTGGCGATTTCTAGCCTGCGTTTTTTCCGCCGCCTGGGGTAATCCTTGCTTGTATTTGCTCAGTTAGTGCGGAACGAGTGAAAAATGCGAGCTCTCTTAGAATGGTCTACCAACAAAAAAGGAAGCGAATGGCTGAACAAGAAGAACGAGAGAGAGAGAGAGAGTTCTTTAATGAGACAGAGGTCACCCCTGCACAATGCTGGAATTGCTACTTCAAATGGCTGGTGAGGAATAAATAAGAACACACACGCGTACACAAAAAAGTATAGCTGCAGGCAGCCACACACTGGCCTCTAAACCAGGGGCTGTTAGAAAGCCCACAATGGTTTTCAAGGTTCTCACCACCACACTGTCATCGCATCTTCAGGCGCCTAAAAGTATTTCACACAAATATTTTCCCCTCCACTTATCACCTATGCGCTATGGCTTTCAGCTAGGACGTGTTCGGTGTCCTTTCAGAGCCCACAACGGGGGACAAGCGGCCGCCGCGTACCCCTTGGGAGAAGAAACTCTCACCTGGCCGATGGCGGACAGGCTTCCGGACCTCTTGGTGCGCGGCCAGTTCTTGCGTGCCCGGTCCCCCTCGCCCAGGCGGCCCGAGCAGCTCGAGCTGTGCGGCCTGAAGTCCGAGCCCCGGCGCTGGGCGATCATGGCAGCCATGGGCACGGGGTACTCGTCGTGGAACGTGATGGACCGGGTTTGCGCCGGGCGGCCCGTCATGGTGGCGTCACCGCGCCCCGGCGGCGCCTCTGCTGCCCCTTGCGACGATGACAGGGTGTACGCTCTGTGACGACAAAGCCGGTTGCTAGGCTCAAGTCCCACCTTTTCCACAACAACACCGCCTGAGAGGCTTCTCTCAAGGGCCGCCACTCTGTTTATCAAAACACCATGACCCATTTCGAGGGGCGCAAGGAATTCAAACCTTTGCCGGCACCACATGTACATAATATCAACGTATGCAGTTATTTCGCCGACAACTGCAACCGAAAGCGTTTCGTTGCATTGTGCAATGCTAATGTCACTTAGTCAGGCATCGCACGTCGCTCACTTTTTTTTCAGTGCATTTGGGTCCTGATTACCCTTTCCACAAGCGTCATCACCTCAATGTTGTCCTTTCGAGCTCTCTGCTGATATTCATCAGAGATGCCGACATTGAGGACTGCTTTTAGTTCCCTCCCTTTCTTAACCTGTCCCTCCTACACACACATTACTGCCTGTCCCATTTTCGACTCTTGACCAAGGTTTCGGGCCCTGTCAAGACGGCTTCTCTTTTTCCGAAAAATGTGTGTTCATTCCAAGGAGGTTACAAAAAATTGCTGGAGTGGAAGTCTCCTATACCAACCAATGGGCTCGGATGAAGCCGCCGTTGGCCATCTTGCTGGGGGCAAGAAACCGCATGCCAAGTGCTTTGCAGCGGTCTTTGCGGACTTTCCCAGCGGTTCTAAATTACGTAAAGGATTCTCAAGCTTTCATTCAACACTGCGTACTATGAGGCGAGCCATGTCGGACGTCTCCGTATTGTTTTTACCAAAGGAATTTCGTTAAAACTCAGATCTCCGAGTACACGGACATTGTTTTTTTTTTCACCTTATAGGCTCGGATATGCAGCTGCCACAAAGTAAAAAAAAATACATAAGAACTCGCAAAGTCATTAACACGTATGTTCTTTATTGTAAACTATTCAAATGCAGAAATTGATCATGAAAGTTGTCAGAACAAAACCAGTTGAGAGTTGCCACTGTAGAGTGAAAAACAGCAGTTATGCAACAGACTAAGTGACCATAAAATGCAGCATTTTCAGAAAAACAACACGAACACCCAGATTCCAGTATTGTGATAATAAACATAATGGAGTGACAAAAAACCGACACAGGAAAACTTTCATGAGTATGACAGTAACCAATGCTATTACGTTCATTGCATTGCTGTGCAACCTAACGCACAAATAAACCGCAAAAAAAAAACTAACAAT
Source organism: Haemaphysalis longicornis (assembly GCA_013339765.2). NCBI lineage: Eukaryota > Metazoa > Arthropoda > Arachnida > Ixodida > Ixodidae > Haemaphysalis > Haemaphysalis longicornis. The sequence goes on along the minus strand of CM023451.1, from coordinate 161,398,393 downwards.
TTTTCTGGTAAATTACACCATGAGATTACATTGCCGGTGACATGAACTACCGAAAAAGGATGAATTAGGTTGTAATTTGGAAAACAAAGTGTTTATTGTTTGAAAGAAGACAGACTTATGATCCAAGACATCCAATTGATAAAACATACTATCAAATGGCAAACAAAAGACATTGACAAAAGACACTAGCTCAGCATCGTTCGGAAACCTTGCAGCAAAGAAATTAATCGTTGAAGGCGCAAATACTGCGCGACACAATGCAACGAGCATGATTAGTTTGGAATAAGCTTGCACGCGTGCAAATGACGTGGGAAATTTGACTCCCGGCGCCGCATTCACACTGTTTGCACAACCGTAAGCCACGTACGAACCAACCATACTTGTTTTGATCGCGTTACATGGCGCGCACGCGAATCAAGAACACTTTTTCGCGCACACACGGAACGCGCACTGCAACAACTACGCGTCTTCTGCCCTAGCAAGATGGCGTCGCGGCGGCTTCACTTTACCCCTCTCCACTCCAGCAATTTTTTTTAACCTCCTTGATTCATTCATTCCTTCTATTCATAGTCGGCCACATCAAAGCAATCTTTGCCGCATCAACCTGATGCTTATAGCGGCTACGCACATTCCAGTGATAGCTCACGCGAATGGAATAACTCTAATCTCCATGTAAATAAGCGTATGTATATGGTCGTGCGCTCATCAAATGCCGGCTATTGTGAATTAAGCCGCCAGACATTGTCGCCCAAAGTTTGAACATGGGCAACGTCCTCTTATCTCGCTGCCGGTGAGAGGAATAATTTTTGCGACAAAAGGTTATAAACGGGCTCTCTGAGATATCGGCCTACGTTAAGCAATGCTGGCTCTGTCAAAGCAAATAAATTAGTTGCAGATCATTGTGAGGAAGAGTGCCAGACAACCTCACCCAAAATTTCAACATGGACATCGTTGTCATATGTCTCACTGCCGGTGAGAGGACACATGTTTGCGACAAATAGCTATAAGCCAGCTCTCTGTCATATCGGGTCACGTTGAACAATACTGCTGGTGTCGAAACAAAAGGTATGAATTTAAAAGTAAAACAATACACGGGAATAACACACTACTGCATGCTGTCCCCAACTGACTATTTTTTCCTGTGTTTCTGAAATTGAAGGCCAAAAATTTAGGAGAGTCGAATGAAAGCAGAAAAATTAAAGCCGTTCCATTCAATGTGAAAGCTGTCAGAAGCGCAGAGCAGTGATTCGCCATAATGGGCTGTAGCGCAGTTATCCGCTCATTGCTACCACCCAATGCAATTCAAATTCCCGCCTCCGTAGTGCTCTCGTGCCCCCTGCCTGAAACTGCGCCAGCGGGAGTTCTGTTCTTTTTGTGCTTGCTTTTCCTCCTGCACGTGCCGGCTTTGCAGCACCACCTTTTTTTTCGCTTACTATCGTAAAAAACAACCCAACGAGCGTTCCCAACAAAATGAACGCGGGCGCTGCTGGTTAATTACGTATATTTTTCCTCAAATGTACCTGCAGTTTTTTTTTTTTTTTGCGCTAAACAACGGGGAGATGTATGACAAGCGCCAGCGGTTCACGAGTTTCGAACACTTATGACTATATAAACCGCTTGGCTTTCGAAGCCTATGGGTTACGCCGCGACGACGGAACCCCGTGTGGTTCTACTTGGGTTCAGCGAGCGAGCTACGACGATAAGGCGAGCCAAAAAAAAAAAAAAAAAATCCACGGGGCACTTAATTGTGCTTACGTGCTTTGAATGAAAAGCGTTATGGCTTCCGTGGCGATAGGTATCAAACACTTCTTTACTGCGTCACATGTTTGCGTCTCTTTCTTTGTTTTTGTTTTTTCGTTTATTGGCGAGAATGACTTTGAGAGGCAAACAAGCGACGCTACGCGCCACAGTTTCCCAACAATCAGAGTTCTCTGTAGCTGGGGTTACCCTCTTCTATTCACCTGCCGTCTCGTCCACCTGTCACGCGATATGGCGTCAGTGCCACACGCACGCACTTTTGTTCCGCCATTGGCAATGAGCTAAAGTAGAGCGGTGGTACCACACCCACCTCCTGCCCTGGAGACCCGAGTTCAATTCTCTTAAGAACCCAAATGTATTAGCATTCGCTTTTTACAGCGGCTACCATTTTCTGAACCAGAGAACGGTAACACGGCCGGTTTTTCGCACAATGAAGCCATCGTGCCCCTCGCTTTAAAGTCGCACGTTAGACAAACAGCCCGCCTGACATCACTTAAACGGGATCTGCACCATTTTCTTTCTCACTAAATTGAAGCAATTTAGGCCGTGCTTGAGCCCGTCAACAAATCCTGAACGGCTTTAACGTGAAGGGGGCTGCAGGTCATTACTTCGTGAAATCTTTACGGGTGCTTTTATTGCTGCTGCAGCCGAATGCAACGCTCACGGCGTCGGGAAATTTGGCTTAGCTTTGGCGATGCCGCTAGAGAAAAGCCAAGCGGAGAACAGACGTTTCGCCGCGCACCTTCCATTGCACATCTCCCAGTCCGGCCGATGTTTTATAATTTATCGCGTGACAGGATTGAAATGTGCGCAATCCCTTGTCCTCGAGGCGTACAATGCGTCCCTTGCTTCGCTGTGGACCAACGCAAGCCTTGTGCACGACTGATACGCTTGCACATGTCTTCTTGTTCGGTGCAGAACCATGGCCCTTTTATCCCGTCCCACCCTCCCCTCCCCCCTCCCCCCCACCCCGTAGTGCAAGCGTCTTTATATTATGTGTGGGGCTGAAAACATATGAAAATCATCATGGTATAGGAGCCGGATTTTCTGTTGCGTCTGCAGTAATCAGCAGAAGAATACTTGATTTATAATAAACTCCAAGAGTATTGTAACAACGGTATTTTTATATCTATAGCGCATTTATACTGTGGTAATTGCACGAATACAAAACGCATTTCAAAGTGTGTTCCGATCATCATAAGAGTATATTTTTGGGCCTCAGCATATTTTTTATTTTTCCAATGGATTGTGGGTGGAGCTGCTGACCAGCTCCGACCTTCCACACCAGCGACGATTGGTGGAGAGGGCACGGATGGCCAGCATAGCCCAAGGCATCCCGGACTAAGGAAGCCTCCCACCGGGCGGGTGCCCTAACATCAGCACCTGGTCTCCAATAAAGTTTATTCATCATCATCATCCAATGGATTTGGGGAGTACTGCTCATAACCTCACTCTTACTTTTGCTATCCCGATCTATCTCTATCTCTAAACAGACGTGCGCGCGCCCCACGCACGCACCCCACGCACCACCACACGCACACCACACACACACACACCCACCACACACACACACACACACCACAACACACACACAACACACACACACACACACACACATTTGGTTCGTGTACTTTTACTAGTTTACGTCGCGGCAGACTCTGGTTCAGAACAGTTGGGTAATATATCGGTCAATCCATGTTGTGCAATTATCAATCGGGGTGAACCGTTTGAAGTCCTTTGCATGAACGGAACCCATACTTCCAGCTAATGTGTTCGCGCCTGAACACCAGAGGCACAACAGAAATGTAGATGCGTCTACCTTTGGGGAGTTCAAGAGGAAAACAATTTCCGGACACGCCGCTCGAGCCCTGTTTATGGCTACCGGATTGGCCATCGGTGCTATGGTTACCAATATTCGTGCTTCCAAGTACCGGAAAATCGTGAGGCCAAAAAGCCAGCACTATGCCCTGCAGCTAGGATGATGACCAACGCACACAACAAGTGCTTTGAATGTAAATCTTGCCCTAAAATTTCAAGAGTTGCACCGAAGTCAGAGCTCCAAACAACTGTTTAACACCAAGACTACTGTCTTCTGAATAATACTGGCTGTTTTTTCTTTATAGTTGATTTCAGCGCAGGGATAAGCCCGAGTGAAGTAATGAATGACACCGATCGAACGCGCTAAAAATTACCTAAAACCCTTATCACAAAAGCACTTAACCGTAGGGTGACATTTATCTCGTGCAGATAGGGAACTGGGGGATACCCCCAATAGTTTGCATGTTTCTGGTTCGGCACTTCAGTAAAAGAAAATAGGTATTGTCTAAAGGTTATCGCACTTTTCAGCCATAAACTAACTGTGCCCTCTGAGGTTAATCTCGAAGTGTGCGTTCTGTTTTCCATGTTTCTTTAACATCTGCTAGCATTACTTTTAATTGGGGATGGTGCGAGTTCATTTTATTTCATTTCATTTCTTGACCCTTAAAGGTCCGAGGGCATTACATAAGGGGAGGAATAATTAAGAATCAGTAGACTTCAAGAGTGGCAACAGACGCTCTTAACACTTCTGGGAATCAACGGGAAAATGTCAAACCCTAATAGTTTATTCACTGTCTCAGCGAGTGTCGAGTGCTTCGTTGTGCTCTTGCCAATAAGGTAAACCTGTGGAACGAAATAACGCGAAAAGAGTTTGCAGCAGCCGAATACAGATTTTTTAAATGTTTAAGTTTTACATGGGCTGAACGGGTTATATTTAATATCGTAAGTTTTTTGCGGGACAAAAGGACTTCGTCCATGTTAAAGTCACGTTTACAAGCAGAAGCACAGAGCATTTCGTTTCTAGAGTAAATTCAAGCAAGTTACATCCAAACCACCCTTTAAGTAGAGCAGTGATAACTGCAACGCAGCCTTTGAAAGTTTTTTTGTCGAGTGTGTCGCTGTGCTCTTGCCAATAAGCTCAACCTGCGGAACGAAATAAGGCGAAAAGAGCTTGCAGCAGCCGAATACAGATTTTGAAATGTTTAAATTATACATGTGCTGAATGGCTTATATTTGATATCATGAGTTTTTTGTGGACCAAAAAGACTTCGTCCATTCTGTAAATATGTCACCTCTATCCTCTGTCTCTCCCCTCTATGAATCTGTCATCCTCTGCCCCAACTCCCACACCAGCAGGCGTTCCGGTGTCCACCCCTAGGTGTGACAATTTACGCCTGCTGGTGGTCTTTCCTTTCATTTTTCTCGACAATAAATTCATTCATTCATGTTAAAGCCATGTTTACAAACAGAAGCACAGAACCTTTCGTTGCTAGAGTAGATTAAAGCAAGTTGCATCCAAATCACCATTTAAGTAGAGCAGTACTAACTGTAACGCAGCCTTTGAAAGTTTTTTCGCGAAGACTTTGCATCCGCTAATCTGCCCTCTGTATTCGACATGATTGGCCACATATCCCGGCATCCATACACGCACAGCTCTCCGAACGATATCGATTTTTCAGCTGCCAGAGCGAAGACTCACAGTGGTTGATGGTCACCCGGAGATCTTGCAAATGACTTGTTTGGCGCCAGAAGCGGTAAGCGACAAGTCAGCAGCAGTGACGGCGGACCAGGGAACGTTTCGGCGAGGTCCCCCGTATAGCAGCAGTCCCGTTGCGGGTGGCGACAAGCGTGGAGAGCGCCGGTGCCGAGTTGCGCCGTGTCAGCGTGAACGGCGGTGCATTATAGCCGCCGTGCTTTCGGATGACTGACGGACGACACCCAGGCGCAGACACACCGACTCTGTCGACCTTATCGGAGCCGTCCCCTTTGTTCGCCATTTACGCGTCCATCCTTCTCCTCCTCCTTCGTCTCTGCGCGAATTTCTTTTTGATACCCGAGTTCTGATAAGGGGCAGATCCTTTCTGGTATATCGGAGACGCACAATGGCCTATAGCGATGCGTCCTGCATTCAAGGGCTGACGAAACCTGTGAGAAAGTACGGCCTCCGCTAGGTGTTCTCCCATACCTTTTTTTATGGCATGCATAGCGTCACACCGTGCTGATCAACACCTACCTCCCTCCATAGCAGTGGCAAGCGACATCTCACACACATCCTACAAGTCACAGCTGTTCAAGCCATCAGTGCTGAGAGAAAAGTGGTTTATTGCAAGCCTTCAAACGTACCGACAAGCTGACAAAACAAGATTCGTCCTGCCCTGTTTGCCTTAATATTGCTGTAATCTTAACGTTCCTCTTTATATCTAGTGTGATACAGATTGAGGTGCCTGGTAAATGTTATTGGCGCCGAAATTCTCAGATAACAAGTTTTGTGTCAGCCACACCTGTCCGAAGCATGCCAACTATTAGAAGGCGCTCCTCGAGGTATTCGAGTGTCTGAGCGCCCGAGAAACAACGCAACAGCTTCCATTCTCCGCTGCCGGCCAACTTAGGCTTCTTCGCCGGAGTGGCAGTTGACATGTTATGATAAGCTGTATGGAGATCAGGAGAACGGCAGTTTTAAGGAATGTTATGGTGCATCAGGTAATTTACGTATGACTCAAGGCTGGTTTGTGGGCCTTCATTCCCTCAAATGGGCATTATAGTGTGGCATTACGTGACTGTACTTAGTGCTCGCCACGAAGGGTCGAAGTTGACTCAACTTTTCAGAAAAAATTAATAGCGTTCACGATGTCTAGCATTTTGCCCCCGGCCACCCCTCGACTCGACGACAACCACTACCTACGTAGCACCTTCTAGTAATCCGACGAAGCGTGCCATTAACCACACATACTGCTGAACGAGCTCAGCCGATCAGCATGAAATTTACTCGTAAAACTGCCACTGCTCCGATTTTCATAGTCATGAACTATCTCCGCAAACATCCTTGTCCGCCTATAGGGCGACAAAGAGAGACTTGTACGTGGATTTTGTGGCCGTTTCTTTATCCCGAAACGACCATTACACGAGGGAAACCCGATAAGTGTGAAAAGCGGGTCGTACGTGGCCTTCGCAAGCCAAAACACACCCAGATTCTTAGGTGTGCATTTGGCCTCAAGTATACACTCCGTTTGCAGCCGGGTAAAGGTTAAACAAGGGGTACTAACACGTTCGCTTCTATGGCTCTTACACCCCCTCCTAGCGTTGGACAGAACATTTCCGTCGAGTTAAACGCAATGCCCCAAGCTGCAGAGTTAGATCCCGCAGGAGTGAAAAAAGATTTTCGCTATCATTTTTAGGGGTAAAGGGGTGTTGTTACCAAAAATACGAGTAAGTACGTAAAAAAAGTAATCTTAATATGCTTGAAGGACCGAAATCGCGGCTTCATGCGGTGACGCACTAGACTGGCTAAGCCTCCCGGCATAGGGTATTGAGCTCCCAGAACAGGTTACCGTGACGAGAAGCGTGGCGTAATTCTGAAAAAATCCAGTGCGGCCACGCCTAGTCAGACGCAATCATCAGGACAAGTAGACTAAAGCCATTGTTCTTTTACTGTATACTGGGGTCTAAAGAAGCCAGCGCTGCAGATCAGAAAGTAAATCTCAGGTTATTCTTTTCTGAAATAATTGGCGGGGAGATAAAATGTGATCCCACGTGATGAATGTACTCATGACACAGCACAGTTCCTAACTAGGAAGATAGATAGTCGTTCTACGACAATGAGACGTGTCTTTATGATGCCTACTCCTCCTACCCCGCGGTCTCTAATGAGGACGGAGATGACAATCCAGGTTCTCGTTCTGCTCCTCAGTCAGAGCGAGGGTTCGTGCGCTCTTAGCCTGGTCACACACACACACACAGGTTTCGAAAAACACGTTCCGGAGATTATACCTGAGAAGCTGGGCGGTTTTACGCGGAACGGAGATTTATCTACAAAAATATGAGACACAACAAGATTATTCCCTGCGTGTTTTGCGTATCTATGTGGAACGCAGGAACGCTAACGGATAACCTCACCAGTTCTGCATACCGGTTTATGCCACCCTGTAGTTCAATTTAGGTCTAGAAGACTACGGCGTCCTCTGCATTTCTCCTTAAAAATGAGCTCGCTTTTATCGTAATCTTTTTTATTCGTTAATTTATATTTTTCTTCGTCTAAGCGGAACCTTGTTCTCCACCTTTAGCGTCTTATACAGTGTGCCGGTTTCTCATGAGTAACAGGAACTTTTTTTCAACAGGTTCCTCTTGATAAAGGGAACCTATGTGTAACCATACAAAGAGTGCATGACCCGGTATTGTTCATTGGAAGAGCGCTATCATGATCCTTCTAAGTCGGCTGCTCTCATTAAGGAAGAGGAGTTCCCCCGGTCATTGAGGAGTAGGTTATCGCAAGTACAGTTTTGTGTCGGTCAAATTCATCCTGCAGAATCGCCGATGAACCAGAGGCTAAAAGTGTTTACGTCATAAAAAGAAGAGAAAAAAAAGCACTATGTTCAGTAGGCTCCAATTAAGACGAACTCGGTTAAGACGAACTCCAATATTGAGACGAACAACACTTTTGCTCTCTTGTAATGTCCACAATGCGAAAAACCTCCGCTTAAGACGAATTTTTCGATAATACGAACAAATTTTCACGGTCTCTTCGAGTTCGTCCTAACGGGAGTGTATACCGTATTGTTGTCTGATTTTTATAGCTTGTTTTTCGTGTCCTTAATCCGTGCCTATATACACAAACGCTTTTATCGCCATTTTTGCTGCGCTTCGCGTATCTTCACACTCACTAAACCGTCATAAGCCAAGCCAGTTCTGAAGCCAATGCAAATAAGTATACCCTAATTACCACGATGGCATGCAGTTGCGCCGTCTCAGTTTCCTCTCTTGTATGTAAGCGTAAAAAATTCGATATGTCACGGCGGGCGCGTTGCAATGTATCAGCATCTCGTCATCGCATGTTAAGAGCTGAGTACAGGTCGATTACGCCTCTCAAATGGGTGGGGAAAGCAACTTCTTCTGCACATACCACTCTGCTCCCCCTCATTCACACCTGTATTTGTGCATTGCAGTCGGTTATCTCAGGTGCATGCTTTTCAGATCCGGAGTTTATCTGACCCGTCTGTGATCCCACAACTGGGAGACAGCGTCTCTGGGACGCAGTCGTTCCTGTTGGAAAACAACTGACCGTACGATTTCGTAGCTGCTGAGCGGAGCAGTTCGTCACGCGAGTGTTCAGGCCACGTGCGGAGGTTCGATCCTGCTCAATGCCATTCCGACCGGTTTTGACCTGTCGCGAGATAAAGCAGACGCTGACTTGAGCCCGATATTTTCCTAAAGGCGGAGAGATTAGGGGCTTTATTGTTGTAGTCGGGTGGGCCAATTCTTGCCTGTGTCGTACACACAAGCCTAACGTGCGGTAAATTATCCCCTCAGCCATGTCAGCGGGACAATAAATAAATAAATTTGTTTTTATTTAACGCGCAAGTTTGACCGACAGTGACCCGATAAATTTTGCACCGCACCTCGGAGGAGACGAAGAGGCATGAACATTCGCATGCTATGGGGAAGCATTGACGCGTCATTATACCGACATTCCGGATCGATTACTTGCTCCAAAAGGACTCATTATTCACGTAGAAACCTCATAATACACGCCCACTGGCAAGAAATAAAGAGCAATAAAGAGAGATGGTGGTAAGCCACTCCGGAAAAAAAATGGAGGCGGGAAAGGTACATCCAGAGCTACGACGCAGCTGCTTTTACGCGGCGTTATTAGGGCAAAATACTAGTTTGGTTCAGCAAACAGATTGCATATTGCCGTAATTTTAACGCAAACTTTAACTTTAACTTTAACAGAGCGGGTAGCGCCCGCTAACGCTATGGCGGCGGGTACCGGGACTCGACGACTGGGCACTTGCGGATTCGACCCGGTAGGGTGGATTAGTTCCGTGGGCCGGCCCTCGCAATGCCCGCGCATTAGTTCCGCTGAGGGACGACCTCCTCGCCCTCCTCTCACGCGCATGCGCATTCGGGTCCCGGTAACCCGCCGCCGGAGCATGAGCCTCCACTAGCCACTATGCTAAAGCTAAGCTAAAACAGTTGAAAGAGTGGCGACTAACCATACAAACCTTCTCGCCGGGTCCTGCTGACACCACAGGGTCGGCCGCCGACCAAGAAACATGACTGTGTGAGAGACGTGCCTCTAGTTCCGTTTGATCGTACCACTCAAACGATGACACTGAAGCTCTTCGGTTTTCAGTCATGGGTGTAATCCGAGTACCCTCCTCGCCGTACAAAAAGAATACGGGATTGCGTCTCGGGAAATCCGCGGTGAGCCCGGAGCTGATAACCGAAAAGGCCCGCTGATAAGTCGGTTTATAGTATTTCCCCTATTACGTCACGGCTGCATAGTATTGCAGCACGACACTCCAAGTTGATCAATATTATCTCTTTTTTTTCAGTAAAAAAAAAAAGCCTTTTGGGGCTGGAATGGAATTAATGTACTAGCAAAGTCTAGTTCTTTTCGAATTAAAGACCATTGCATTTTGCCACCCATGGCGGATTTAAGTGAACGCACGTGAACACTTACTTTATATCAACCCATCCCACACAAGAATACAAAGCGAAATCCTTGATCACTTTCTTAGAGTTAAAGTATGCCTCAAGAGCGAGTCTCTTACGATTTTGGCACCTCTCTTGCAAATTTGAACTTAATCTACGCGGCGCCGAGGTAGCTTTCCACTGTGGAAAATGGCTTCAGTGTTACGAAATTCCGCTTGTACACAGATTAGTGCTGATTTTGTTTTCGGACTGTAGCTGCGAATTTGTTATCGATTTTATCCCATGGCGCATTGTTCTTTCTTCGGCTTCTATTGCATTATAGCCCGTTCGTCTCCCGCCGTAAACATATTGCCAATACGCTTTCAACAGACCACCCCCATACTGGCTACCTCGAAACAATGCCGCGGCATTGTTATCACCCAGCCGCGTATTCATTGTTACGCCAAAGTATTAGTCTAAATATCCGAAAAGCGAGAAGAAAACCGACAGTGTGGTTTTTGAAGCATACTGTACGGACACTTGATGCCGCAACATCGAGAGCTTGTGGTCCATTGGGTGTGGTTTATCTCTCGCTGTCTTCAAGTCCGGCGTTCCGCATTACTAAATCGCCTCGTTGTTATCATACTTTTGGCGTTTTTCAGCAATGCCGCACTCAAGCTAGTGGACACGCAGGTGTCTTTTTATTTGTGCACAAAGCGGCGCGACTCTTGTTAATTTTTTAATTGTACACTCGTTAATAGACTCGTTAATTGGACACTTAGCGGCGTTCAGATGGACACTCAGCTGCGCCTATTTGGGCAAAAATGCTTCCGTATGACCAACTCAAAATAAATGCGTAGGTGCCCTCAATGTTTCTTTTTCTGTATTTAAAGTAAAACGAATGCCCTTTATTTTCTGGGCTGGGCTATAGCTACGCGACTTTTTAAAGCGGCCTGGGAACGACGAGCGGTTGTGCAAATATAAATGGCCGCCTTTATTATAACAAATATTTACTGCAACAACGCTGCGTGCAGCAAATGCCTGCTCATGTAGTGCACCAACATGTGAGCCTTAGCTATGCTTTTTTTTTTCATTTTAAATGTGGAATGACTCCTTTTTTCCCTCTTCAGGAAACTACAAAGTAAAGAGGCAGTGTTAAAAAAAAAAAAATTTCAGCTACCACGGTAATAAAACACTGAATCATCACCTGGTAAATTATGTGCGGTAATTTATCCTCGCCCAATATTTTTCATACCATACTTGAAACGAAGTGTTTCATCTGCAAGAAGTAATAAGTCGAAGGTTAGATTTAAAAAAAAAAAACAGATCAGTCAGCAACGCCCCCCACGGTGGTGACCTTTCCGAAAGTGTTCATGCGGTGTTGCGATTCGCAGCGTCCACACCTGAGCCGATTTATCCTCCCTATGACATCAAGGCAAATCGAAAATGACCCTAAAGACACATATGATCTGTTCATCTGCCACGAGTGGTGAAGAGCCATTTCCTCAAATTACCATTCTTGTGGTTCGCAGACTAGGGCTCTTGGCCACGCTCTTGTGTGATGAAAAGTGACATGCTCCGTTTTTGCTGGTCGACAGACTCAGCCTTCATTGCAGTAACTGCACAGAGCAGATTGCGCCAGACGAGACCTATGTAGTATTTATTCAACTGGGGTACACGACAACGAAGGCTCGTTACAATCACCTCTAGGTCACGTGAAGGGCACCAAGTCAGTTTCCAGGAGAATTTTAGATGACAGAAATCTCTCAACGACAATAAGACTGATTCGTGCAGCCTTTGAAGCTTCAACAACCTTCGGAACCTTGCAGCAGTTATTGAATAAGTTGTCTCAATGACATCGGCAACAGGCCCGGGGAGTGCTACCCTTGCCAGTGAATCTGTGGTTTCGTTAAAGGTGATCCTCGCATGGCGAGAAACCCAAAGAAGGTAAACTTCAGTGAGATGAGGTGGCAGGAGTGATCGAAACATCCGCAGGAGAGGTGTGTCTGTTGGAGAAGAGAGGGCTAAGCATACGGATAGGGAATCTGAATATATGACTGGAGACGATATCTATATGTCGAGCTTTGGTAGTGCCGACACAATTGCCAAGAATTCAGCATAGAATATAGGAATAAGATCAGCCAGACGAACCGAAAAGGACCAGTTTAGGGAAGGGGAAAATGTACCTATCCCGGATTTTTCATCACGTTGAGAAGCATCTGTATTTATGATAGTACCTTGCTGTACTGAGGCCAACTGATCTTGGAGGATAGGATTGAGCAGATAGGCAGAATTAGGCATTTTGGGGAAAGATGTTCGGGAAGTTGATAGAAAGCGTGTTGTTCCCATCAAGAGGCTGGAATCAACTTATTGATCGCAACATCCAATAGAGGCAGCAGGCTTTGTACTAGAGTCACGTAATTGCGGAAAATAGGACCTGGGCCACTGGAGCGGCAGAAACACAGCTGGCTCAGCCACGAAGATAAGTTACACCCTGCTAACCCCTGGTCGATAAGCTCCCGGGAAAGTGTCCGAGGTGAGTATTCGAAATCTATTTAACAGAGGAGGAACGAGGGCTTCCAAATAAAGTAGGGCATTAGTTGCACTTTTAGATAACCCTAAAGAGCAGCGAAGAGACTGGCGTTCCAGAAGAACTAAGCGCCGGAGCTTATATATCGCAGACCCATCTTCTTCCTCTTTTTAGGGGCGAACGTGTGCTCCTAAAAGCCATGGCTTGTCATCCCTTGTGTCTCGTGGTACGTGACCGCCGCATGCTTTCGGAGATGTCGCAAAGTGGGCCGCGTTGCACGCGCAAGTCTACCGGCTGCAACCGGCAGCAGCAAACTCGGCATCCGGGAGCGCGAGCTTGGTCTGTGTTTGCCAACGGAGGCGCGAGCGCACGTGCACTGCGAGGGGGAGATCACGCAAGAGATCACGCCACGAACGCAGGCAGTCGTTCTCGGAGATCGAACGAGACGCAAGGACCTTTGCTCGTTTCCTCTCGTCTTGTTCGGGCACAAGTTCGCCCTAAATAAAAGTTCTTTCTTTACCGTTGTGTCCCATCCTACGTGACAAATTGTGGTCGAGGTGCGGGGTAGTCCTCGATGGCGCGGGGTCTTTCACCAGGTCTGGGCCTGGGAGCATTGACTCCGAAAATAAAAGTTGATTTGTACAATGTACGCACACAGTCTTACGTCTTTCTTAATGATGTAATGGGCGAACTTTCACGGGAGAGTTACGGTTACCGATGATCTCCCCCTCTCGAGCTTCGCCCCACTTATCATCATTCATTCCGTGGATATGGCGTGATTTTTTCCCCCTTCTTCGTCGTCACCATCTCCATCATCAGTACCAAGAACGCCCGGACCGAGGCCCTTGGCTATGAGCGCAGCTTATAATTGGAAATGAGGAGGAGCTCGTTGAATTAACTTGGAAAGGAAAGTCAGCAGTCAAGTCAAGTCAAGTCAAGGAAGGCAGCTTATAATTGGAAATGAGGAGGAGCTCCTTGAATTAACTTGGAAAGGAAAGTCAGCAGTCAAGTCAAGTCAAGTCAAGGAAGGCAGCTTATAATTGGAAATGAGGAGGAGCTCGTTGAATTAACTTGGAAAGGAAAGTCAGCAGTCAAGTCAAGTCAAGTAAGGCAGCTTAATGGGAAAATGAGGAGGAGCTTTAAATTTAACTTGGAAAGGAAAGTCAGCAGTCAAGTCAAGTCAAGGAAGCAGCTTATATGGAATGAGGAGGAGCTCTTGAATTAACTTGGAAAGGAAAGTCAGCAGTCAAGTCAAGTCAAGGAAGGCAGCTTATAATTGGAAATGAGGAGGAGCTTGTTGAATTAACTTGGAAAGGAAAGTCAGCAGTCAAGTCAAGTCAAGTCAAGGAAGGCTCATAAGATGTAGTCACCTTTCTTTTGCGTGAAAATAGCAGTTCATACAATGGTAGGAAGTAAAAATGGGTGCGAAACATGCGTTCCAAACGTCCATTTCGTACTTTTCAGAACGACAACAGAAACGAAGAAGGAGGCAGCGCACTGATAGTAAAGCCACAACTGGAACACCAACTGTCCCGGCGGCGTTTGCGGGAAGCGCACTGGTGCCGAGCCTCGGCCAGGATACACAGCCCCGCGCTTGCGATGGTGGCCTGCAGACACGTACCCCCGAAAACAAAGCGTGCCGAAGCCCGCGCGGGGCAGTCTGCGCAGGCAGAATTCCGATCCGGGGCGGGAAGCCTCCCCAAGGTCTCTCCGGGCCGTTCAGCGGTTTCCCCTAATTCCATTTCTCAGCGAGCTCTTCGGCGACGAACCTGCCGGTGGCCGCCTGCGGCCCCCAGTTGGGATCCGGCACCCGAGGCACGGGACACGTCTCTCTGCGGGAGAGGCGGCATCTCCTCTTTTTTGGACGACCAGAGATTATCACTCGTCGCACTCCGGTTCCTCTTATCTGCGGTCTGCCTCGCGGTACGTTGCTATTTCCGTGTCGCTCGACACGGTACCGCTTACCTTTCGAGAATTTCTACCTACTTCCTCCTTGGACTGCTGCCTTTCTCCGGTTTCTAATCTTTCCCATCGGCCGACTTCCAGGGCCCAAACGTCCGTCGAGATGGCTCATCTGGAGGCGACGCATGAGCGGCGGAAGCTAGGATCAAGGTTCGTTGTAGGTGCATCGCCCAGGCAGTCCACCCTATATGCATCGGTGGACGCATCTTCCTCTTTACAAATGGCTGTTGGGCTTCCTTGCTGATACTTGCCTATACAGTAGTGTGTAGTGCTAGAAGCCACTTGCCTCCCGTCACTTTTTTATCCTTCCATTCCTTGGATGTCATGTGGCAAAATAGCGCAATAATAAAAAAGAACTAAGCGGGCTTTAATTTAAGGCAAGACCTTCCCGTCAATTTCGGCCAAGATGGCGGGCACTCATCTTCTGCGGATGCGGAAACGCATCAGTCAGGTTCGATTGGATCGATACCTAATGTGGATTTTTTCTTCTTCTATCTGGTAAATACAAAGCACATTAAAACCGATGTCCCCTATGCAAAACCGAAATGTTATACAACTGCCGAACGTGTTCGCGGAATAGCATATTGGTCCATCAAAGTTAAGCGAAAATAGAGAGAAAAAAACTTGGGAAATTCGCCTTTCAAGAGAAGCAATGTTCATTACAAAGAGAAGATTCGGTCTGGGATCGCTGCCACACATTAGGCGGAAGTCGCACGTAAGCGGTCAGCAGTTTCGCGTCAGCGCATCTCTCTCTCGAAATTTCTCAATCTTTACAAATGCGTGCGCCCGCCAAATGCAGCTTTGACCTATCCCGAATTCGCGTAGCTTTCATCATAACAGGAAAAAAAAAACGACTTAGCGGCATACCCAATTAGAACCGTTAGGAAGCGATGTTCACAATATACAACATATTCGTAAGCTAATGAGAGCTCCGTGTCGAGCACCTTGATAAGTGAAGCAAACATCGGGGTGTGCTCACAGTATACCATATCTAACAAATCCAGCTTAAAAAAACACTTACTCCATTCACCGTACCTAAGAAATCCAAACACGCGTACATTAATTGACATCGACGCCGTAAATGAACTGCAGACTTTAAACACGCTCGAGGGCCGACAACTTTCGAGGCTAATCGCGCCGTGACTGTCCCGTCGCAGCAAGCGCACGGAGTCGGAGATGTCGATCCGCAGCGAGGACGAGAACGCCTCGTCCATGTTCCACTTCACGTCCAAGGTGCGCTCCATGAAGCACGGCATCGGCTGCAGGAAGCTGCATCCACTCGAGAAGAAGTTCCTGCTGGCCGCCGAGCACGGCGACATACCGACGGTCAAGAGGTACGAACGGTGCACGCTCGGTACGCGCCTGCCTCAGGTGCTAAAAGTATCTCGCCTCAGAGGAGTTCGGGTTGCGTGCAAACTGGGCGACACTATGGCCCGACGGCAGGTGACGTCGTGTGCTTGTGGTTTCGCGAAGCCCTGAGACTTGTTGCTCTAATACCAACGCTATGCTTATAATTGCCTCCTTCACTACTGTCTTCCCTAGTGATGCAGTGGTGCATTTTATTTATTTATTTATTTATTTATTTATTTATTTATTTATTTATTTATTTATTTATTTATTTATTTATTTATTTATTTATTTATTTATTTATTTATTTATTTATTTTGTACCCAATTTCCCACCAGAGAATTCACTATTTATTCTTATGGTCTTTTTCTCAGCTAATAATTAACAACAACGACTCAGTTACATGCAGTCTGTTCTGTTTGCTCTCTCCGTCGTTCCCTTGTTTTTCTTTTTTGGAAGCTAAATAATCAACAAAAAAGAACGATAAAGTTCAGATGTGCTCCTGCTTATTGGGCATTGTTTTTTACTTATTATTTTATAAAAATATAGAAACAGGCAATCAGAGAATTAGGACCGCCTTTGCGGGAGCTCCGACGTGGTTGGTAGTTGACGCATCTTTACTAAGGCGCCAGGAATGGCGGAAAGCTACACATGATCAACTTACAGCGTCCGTCACCTCCTATTAGGGTCAAGCCTCTTTGGCATTTTTGTGTTTGTTTTTCCCGCTAAAACTCGACGGCAAAAGAGTGGAGACAGTTAAGTACTGCCCCACTCACGGCAGGGCTTCCCCAGCTCGGGTTGAACCCCACCCAACTCGGACTGGCTCCCGGGCTGCTACAGCTGTTGCATCCAAGCGTGTGGAAGCGATGCGCTGCTTCGGCCCCTCCCCTAAAACGTGGCGGCCCGCAGGATCGTGAACTTGGCCAAGAACCGGTCGGATCTGCTGGAGCTGGACATCAACTGCGCCGACTCGCTGGGCCGCACGGCGGTGCACATGGCCATCGAGAACGAGAACCTGCCCCTGCTCGAGACCCTGCTCTCCTCCAACGTCGAAGTGAAGGACAGCCTGCTGCACGCCATCAACGCCGAGTACGTCGAGGCCGTCGAGCTCCTGCTGGACTACGAGGAGAACACGCACGTCGAGGGAGAGCGATACGTGAGTGACAATGGGGGCACGGCCAATCCCTCTTAATTAAAAGGCTAGGTAGGTATACGTCACCTGGTTTGTTCGCTACACAGGTTGGAAGCCAATAGACCCCCGGCTATTCCATGAATCCGGTTACAAGTTCACGACAATAATGTTCGTGAGGTCAAGTTGGTGTCCATTAAATGCCATCCTGGATTCGTATTCGCGGGTTAGCTGTAAAACGCTAACACTTTCGGTTAAAAATTTCAAGCGAGACCAGTCGAGTTAAAGAACGCATTTAAGGCACAGACAGCCTTATTTTGACGGCCGCCGTCGGGCCATGGACCTAGCAGAGTTGCTAGACACACCGTACGATGTTTAGCTACTGGCAGCTTGTTGCCCAGTTCACGTCTTTGCCGGGAGTACGATGGGCATCTTCCTCAGGCGATCCGCATGCGCAGGATGGTGAGTTCGCATAGTTAATTCTCAACAGAGTAGAATTCGCGGCAGCTCCACAATCAATCGGAACTGTAAGGCTGGTCTATTGCGTACAGCAAAAAGCGCTTCGTGGCCTCATCAAACCACGCCTCTGCCGACCGTTGGCCCGCACTTCTTTTGTATGATGCTCCTTATGTCATCGGCGAGGAGCGGAATGGCGAGTTCGTCCCCTTGGTCACGTGCCTGTTTTGCGAGGCGGTCTGCCCTCTCATTACCAAGCAAGCCGCTATGGCTGGGCACCCATTAAAATTATACGGCATGCCAATGATCATGTGCTGTTTGAAGACGTTCGGAGAGAGAGAGAGAGAGAGAGAGAGAGAGAGAGAGAGAGAGAGAGAGAGAGAGAGAGAGAGAGAGAGAGAGAGAGAGAGAGAAGGCTCTTTATTAGAAGAGAAAGCCGAGATGTTCGCCGGAATTTCTACACCGACATGCTATTTGGCGGGGGAACGGGAAAGGGGGAAAGAAAAGGCCCCATAGATTACAGGGCAGAAGAAAGAGGAAGAAAGAGGATAAAATAAAAGAAGAAAGAAAAATAACAAGAAAATGACACTCAGTTTGTGAGTAGTGGGATTAAAAAGTCTGTGTTCTAAACTCTATATCACTGCAGCGACGCCAGTCTCGTCCAGGTAGTCGAACAACGCCTCCAGTACTTTGCGTTGAGCTGGTGGAGATGGCCATGGACCAAGAAGTACTTTCAAGGTCATTGGTCCTGGGCTGAGGCGCTCTAGTTTCTGCGCAAGACGGCATCTAGCGTGTATGTATGCAGAGCATTCCAGCAGCAAATGCTTCACTGTTTCCGGCGAGCCGCAGTTGTCGCAGTAAGGGTTTGTGGTGACGCCAAGTCGAAAAAGGTATGCCTTCGTAAGCGCTGCTTTGAGACGAGGACGGTGGTATAATGTCTCTGATCGGCGCGGAAGTACCTCTGGCAGCCTCATCCTGAGCTCAGGGTCTATGTAGTGTAGGAAGGCATGGTGGTAATCTGGAAGGGACCAGAGACGGTTCCGTTCCATTAAAACGAGAGCATTCGCCATAGTTGCGGCAATCGCCGGAGTAAATATACGGACCCCATTCCCAGCCTGAATGAACGTTTGATAGGAGCCGGAGCAGACAGCCCATCTTGTACCTTGCGGCCTTGTGGCAACGAACTTTACAGCCTCTAAAATGGCACAGAGCTCCGCAATCGTCGAGGACGTTACGTGGACGAAATAAAACTTTGTTCAGCTTGAAAGCAGAAGCTTTTGGCAGCTCGCTCGGCTCAGTTCCAGCCACAGAAGACGTTGTTTAGGCGACAAAATACAAGGAAAATATTTAAAACTTTCACAGTTCGCTCACAGGAAGGTAATATGGGCAGGTGTGACGTGATTTGGGCCAGCACTGATAACAACTTTATCAGTGCGTTAACTGCACGTTAGCATTTAAGTGACACGATCAAAGTGACCCGATTAAGTGACCCAATTTAGATGACCCGAAAAATCGCTTTAAAGTGGCTAGGGTTGGTGATATTTAAATTTTCTTTAAAACCTCGGTTATTTCTTTGAAGTTTGCGGTAAAATTAGAATCATTGTTATCGAGACAAAGGGGTTTTTAATCGACCAAATTTGTATTTTGTCTTCATGGCCCCTTAAAGATTCCTTGAGGCTTCTGCCACTAGCTCACTATTCTACTAAGAAATGAATCGCAACGTTGTAGCTCTCAATCCCTAACCCGCCCACGATACGCCATCGCAACCTTGTCCTATAAAAGCGAATTTTCTCAGAATGTCTTCACGGCATGTAAAGTACGCCTTTATTATCTTTGTTTTCAACGCTTACCCTCTTTACTGAAATGCAGCAGGGGATGGCAAGAATCCAAGTCCCCCACAGTACTACCCTGCTACCTTCCCATGTCAAATTGATCCGTTAGACGATCTACATACCTCGCCACCCACTCCTGTCGAGAAAACCTGTTCCGTTCTCGGTCGATGACCTGCTGCTTTTTGCGACATCCCTCTTTTTATTATTTTTTAGTGTTATTCATCGCACCTTGCGCACACACGAAGCGGTTGGCTAAGCAGCTATCTTGAAATAAATTCTACTTTCAGATGTTGCATCTGTGGCCTGTATTTCTCTTCGTTCTTTGTCCCTTTTTGCGCTCGCGATTTCAACTTTCTAGGATGGCCACGTCCGACGGGTTTTAGATGCCGGAGTTCTTTTTTAAAGTTGGCGACGACGTGTATAAGATGCAATTACTGCTTGAGCAGGCAATTCCGTCAGAGTAACGCAATAAAGCTATGAAGTTTTCTTTAGTTTGTGTGTCATAAGTGCGCTAACATTTGGAGCACAAAGGCCGGGAATAAGATTTGTTTGATGTTAACAGTGACATTTCTGAACGCAAACTACACCAAGTTTGCCCGCTAGTGAAACTGGATGTTGCAGTTGTTTTAAATTTCTTGTCTCAGTTCTGGGGAAGGCCCATTGAGGTTTCAAAAATGCTCGCCCACTTTCACCCGCTCCCCACTTACAAATACGCGGACTTCTATGAGAGAAGTACGGTCCCTAAACGCGGTCGTAAGTCGCATTATAGTTCGCGTACTTTGAAACAAACTACACCAACCTTGAGGACTAGGACGTCCCCACAACCATGCTGGGCGTCACGTATTTATTGCCAGTCGTTAGTTGACACCGTAATCGTAAAAGGAAAACTTTTGGAAACGTAACCCACTACTTACCTGTGTGTGGGATGTAAGGAATGCCGGAAAGTAACTATCACGCGAGTTTTAATGCGTATACCTTAAATGTTAAAATAAATCACGCAATCGTGCCTCATCTAAAAACCAGTCTGGAATTCAACAAAATTTCGTATTTGTCACTGCCACTGATAATTATTGACTCCTGATTTACGAAACGAACCATAGCCGCAATTCGTGCAATACATGACTAAACGTTTCCTGCTAGGAGAAAAATTACAAGCCGCAATGCTGAACAGCTTGCTCTTCAATGACGTGACCTGGCCACCACATCATCCTTACTTTCTCAGTTATTGAGTGTGTCCCGTTATGATACGGCAGGCTCGTAATTCATTCGACGACAATTGCACGTTACGCACTCAACGACTTCAACATCAGCCCGATTTTTCTGCCCTCTGTTCTATTCCGAACTGAGAACAGTTGCCTCAGATTCACTTGTATTGCATTAACAGTGCGCTCCCTGTTATCAATAAACGTCTATCAGCGACGTGGCTGTGTGATCAATTGGGCCGAGGTGAGGCAGTAAGTAGATAGAATTGTTATGATAAACCTCGTGAGCCCGCGGAGAGAGAAAGAACTTCAGGAAGGGTGGGACAGGAAAGCCCTCCTAAGTGCAGCGACATCAAGACGGAAGGGAAGAGGAACTGATCACAAGGCTCACAAGGCCAATGATTACCTTCCCTCTAGCGTAAAAAAGAACGGGCACATTTCGTCCCGCGGCATTCGCTTGGCGGCGACCAGAGTAGCTGAGCGTTCGCGACAGCTGAGAGTTGCCTGAAAAAGAATGATTGAAAACTAACTCTGTCAAAAAATAAATCGGAGCAAAGTGACAGGTGAACGGATAAAACGACAGTGCAAGGCTGCGTTCAGAAATGTTTTGAACGGTCACGCTAAACTCAGAGTGGCCCTTGTAATAGAAGATAACAGCCGTGTTTCTATTGTCGTGGAAGACTATAGGTGCGCTAGCAGCACGCCATAGCCCGTTTCTGTATCCGATAAGACGGTCCACAGATAGAGCTTATCATCCTTGCCAAGCGGATGCAAAACTTTTTAAAGCACACGTTGATGTTAAAAAGAAAGGGCACGCCTCCTGGACCATCCTATCGACGATAAGCGCAATATCGGTAATGGGTCAGCAAAAGTGAACACGAGAATATTTGCACGATACATGGGTTCACTTAGTGTGGACGTGCAAGGTTGCGTAACAATGTGCAAGTCGGCAAGATCCCATGAGCATTCACAACACGTCAGCACCTTCATTGCAATTTCCAGTTTTCACTCCGCTTCAAAATTTCTTGCTGTTTTTTTACAGCGGAGCTGTCATAACCTCAGCCTTCTTTTGTTTTGTTTTTGCGTAGACCGAGAAGGTCGCTCCCTCCTTCTCACTTCTCTCATACTTTCCCTTTGGTGACCTGTTCACCACCGGTGCTTCATATTGTAATGCAAGATGTCGTATCGCCCTTGACAAAAGAAAATTTTCAGCAAAGCGTTTGTGTTTAAAAGTGACGCCAACTTTAAGATCAGTGTAAGCGTGGTCATTGTAAGCCGACTTTGCTGCATCGTATGCTGCACAGTGAAGCCTACTTACACAGAAAAAAAATTAGCAGTGGCACAGCTCGGCTATGCCAGGATATACGTAGCGTGAGCTAAGGTTCAGCTGGTTATTCTTAGCTTTCCTCGTTGTCTAGGATTAGCTTGATTATCATGCTTACTGCTGCTTCAATGACACACACACGGTATACGCATTATGTGACACATGTATATTTATCAAGCGGCTCCGGCGTAGCGTCACCAATCGCCCCAGAGCTAAGCTGGTTCCACAGGCGCACGCCGCTGTTGCTGCGACGCACGAGCCATCGGTTCCACACCCGCTCACCCCTCGCATGATCATTAAGTGGGCCTGGCCGCCACGTGCGGAACGGAGGTCGGCGAAGACGCTGGGCGCTTGGGGTGTGTGAGAGACGCCGGGCAGCGAGCAGCGTTCTGTGTGCCGTGTGATGTCACTGCTCCTCGCTCATGCGCAGCACGGCTCTCCACGAGCCACGCGAAACTGCTCAACCTCGGCTAGTGTAGCTCACTCACGCTACAAAAAAGGCGGCAATGGGCTCAAACGCGGCAGAAGGAGACCACCGACGATGATCGGGCCGCTGACATCAAGTGTAATCGTGATGTCTGTCGGGACTCCGAATACCGCGAGGCGAAAACACCAGGCGTCGGAGTGGCTAAACGCTTCGCCGCTGAACGCTAGCTTCCCTGGCGCGACGGCGCGGTTCGGGCGGGAGTTTGTGGCCAAACAATAACTACAAACCGCCTTCCCAGAGTGGAATAGCACTGATTTTTTTTAAAAACGATGGTATTTCTTGGGCTTCTTAAACCCGAAAATTTTGGTCTGTCTGTCTGTCTGTCTGTCTGTCTGTCTGTCTGTCTGTCTGTCTGTCTGTCTGTCTGTCTGTCTGTCTGTCTGTCCAGCTTTCTGGCCAAAATCTAGAAAAATACTGGAATGAGAGGTTTATATAGGCAAAACTTTTCCAAACCACGAAATCTGGAAACACATTAGATATTTGTCAGCATTGTTAAACAATAGAAATAATTCTCCCCGTTTGATGCGAAACATCCTTACATAAACGGTATTCGAAGTGTAATTTTAATTAAATATACATGGCTGCTTGATATTTGCGATAGCAGTTAAGAACATACGCGCAGAAAACAATGTTTTGACCCAAAATACATGAAGCGCTTACGCCCGTGCCTCGAGCCTCGTGGCAGCATTCAAAGAAATCCTGCAGTAACAAAAGGTTCTAGTAGATGGCGCCAGCAGTGGAACGCGCTAAAGTTGAATTGACTTTGGCTAATCTCCTCCGTGTTTATCAGGGAAGGAGCGAAAGAAAGGGGAAGTGCATAAGAGGTGGGGAGAAAAGAGAGGCATTTACGGGGCAGAGGTGGCAGAAGACAATAGTATTTCGACGGCATTTGTAATGAAGTAAGCAGATACTCGTCCAATTTTTTCAATTAGCCGTATTCCTTGTGCATTTTATGTGTCGCACATGTAGTCTCAATGACTGCTAGTCTTCCTGTTCTTGAGTGGCCGATTTCGATGCGTATAGTTGTCGGTGAATAAAGCGATGTTTGCCGTTAACATATCTGCGATAGCAGTGAAAACGAAACACAAGCGGGAAGAGAATTCTTTCTGTCGCTGCGTGCACGAGTGTGCAGTCAGGACAAAAAAAAATACCCACAGTTTCGTATAAAACCTTCTTAGAAAAATGCACCTTATAGAACACACGGAGGCTTGGATTTTTACGCCGAGCGAAAATCGACAAAATGATTGTTACTTTATCAAAGACAGTGGTGGTTCTGAAATATCTCAACACATTGTGTGGTTGAAACACTGTTGTTGAGAGGGAAAGAGCGAAAATATAGCACATGTGGTAACGGGGCCTCGCTGTCGGCCTGAGAGGGTTAGATTTCACAGACGCATTCCAGCAGTGCGCGCAAGGGGTCTGTTTTGCTCGGACTGGGAAGTCGTCAACTCGGTAGCCAAGCGTCCAAAGATATCGCACGGCTGGGGTCTTAAAGCGTGCCAGTGTTTTTCAGTCCCGTGATTGATGTTTGACACTAGGTTACCGCTGAGAATGCTTGCAGAAGAAGCAAGAGGCAATGCATACGCACGGGAACGATCTTGGGCGGATGACTGACGTCGATAATCGCAGTGGTCAGGCGTCGATTGGTACCCTGGAGTCGAGTGCTCGCTCACCAGTCAGCACTATTCGAAGTATTTCCTCGCAGGAGTGTGATTTCGATCGGTCTCGCGCCACCGGCGGCATTTGTGGGCACCTGGTGATCCGGCGTCGTTTACCGGTATACGCTGCATCGAGAGATGGACGCTGTGGGTTGGCTGGCGGGCACCGAAGACGCACGTACGTTTGAGATGCGCGTTGACCGTGGTGCGTGCAATCCGGGTTTCCGGGAAATCGCAAGCATAGAAAGCGAGCGTACTGTGTAAACTTGGAGACCCTCGAAGTAAAACTATGGCTACGTCGGTGCCCTTTTCAATGTGCGCTGCCAAACCACCTCAACCTTTCGTCATCGACACAATCTTTAATACCTGCAGACTTTGCGTCCCCTCGAATGACGTCGTAACAAACTTCCTTTCGCCTTACGCATACGTCCTAATTCGCTAATTAACATCACGTTGCAAAGTGAGCATTAGAACTTTAATTGCGATGTTTGAATTCGTTGGTCTTTGCAGCTCTTCCAAAGAAGTGTCTTGGCTGCACAGTCTTGTACACTTTGCGTTTCACCTTAAATAAAATTTGGAAACTTTTTGGAGCGGAGTAACACCCTGAACGGAGTAATGCCAGTTACGTAGCCCATATTACTAGTACTCTATTGTCTACTTTTTTCTATCCTTCGTCAACCGACGAGCCCAGGTAAACAAGAGTGCCCAAAGTGTACAGTTTAAAGGTTTTAAAACAATGCTGGGAGGAAACTATATAAAATAATATCGAGTTCGAACATAAGCTGATATTTTTTATTTTACTTGTTCAAAGGTTTTATTGATAAGCCGCCCGCAGTATTCATGATGTTCTCTGGCGGCACCCCCCACCGGACAGGAGCCGCTGCGAGCGCCGCAATTTTCTTGATAAAGTTGCCTGTATACGCCAGGGCATCGATAAAGACGTGGCGATTTCTCAACCAGTTATCACCCACTTTCTGCAGCGTGCCGTGCCAGCGGTCTACGGGGCTGACACTGAGACACGGCCCAATGAAAGCCGGCCGTGATGACTGCATCGGTTCATCCCTGCCTTTTGTATTATCTACAATGTGATTGGGCGGCTTCAATATCAACGACTAACGTATTTTCAACTGCTCCACTTAAACTGTTCGTTCGCCTTGGCCTTTGTTATTGTGACACTACCCCAGATGCCTTCTTTGTGCGGGCGCCCGTGCTCGACCCATGATAATCGCGGCTGTTGGTATATCAGACAGGGCGTCGACACTTTCGGAAATTTAATGCTACGACCAGAGGCCGTGATGAGCGTGGCATATTTCACAACAGAAATGACGCCCCGAACCACCAGGGTATAGAACAGAGCGCTGCTCATTTCGAGGCAAACATCAGTGCAATGTGCGTATAGCTACTATTGCGCCAGAAAAAAAAAAAAAAAAACCTGCAAGGAAGACTGGTGCATATTTCTCTGAAGAGGGGAAATCGCATGAGGCAGGTAAAGCGGGAAGAAGAGAGGGGGAGGTCGTCTTCCTTTCTTCTTTTGTTCCTTTTGTCTTTTTGCTGATGAATAGATAGCGTTAGAACGTAACAACTAGCTTTTAAGCTACCAGTGCCTAAACTATAGTAAGCACAAACTCTGCAAAGTTATTCTCACAAAATGTCGTCAATACAAGGTAACGCCTCAAAAGAAGAGAAAGATTGCCTCACTCGGTTCAACATCCGACATTGCCAGATAGGAGTTCTTTTTTTTTTTTTTTTTGCTTTGCTTCGTGATGTCAGACAACCATTCGTCCATCACGAGCAAAAAATTGCTGACCACCTGCTGTGATAACGCCAGTGGGGCGCGGTCTGTTATCACTCGTGAGAGCTGTCGCATGTGCTGCACAACAAACTACCTAGACTTTCAAAAAGCACGCCCATGCATGAACACGCAGAGAGAGGCCAGTTATCTGAATAATCTTCTCAGAGTCAACGTGTCTTTATACTCAAGCAGATATCGGACAATCACTAAAATTCTTTTCTTTTGTGTTTCTTTTCTCGTCCATTTTTACGCGCTGTCTTTTTAGAGGCGAGTTATTTCACTGGGAAGTGTTTGGTTGCCAGATGCTGCGGTACATTACATCCTAATGGAATTGCACTAAAACAAAAGAACTTGGGTTTGATCGCTAAGCCTAATCCACCCATCCAAAGTTGTCTATAGCCCCTTGTTTTATTACGCACGTTCGATTCTCATTTCATTCTCCCGTCTTGTTGCGGAAAAGAGGCCTAGCGCTCGCTCTAATGCACCTATGTCCGGAAACAAGTTACGACAACGCTTAGGTTCTTTAAGCAATGTAAAAAAATCCACCAAACAGGATTCTTTAATGGCAGTTTGAACCCGGAGTAGTGATTGTACCGTCTACTTCTTTCTACGTCCCGGTCCGTTTTTCGCTGGTAAAATGGTCCTAATTGAACCCGGCATTCGTTTCGCATCTATTGGCGGACGCAAGCTCTCTTTCTATTCAATGAGAGTCGTATTGTTGCGGAGGCCCAAATAAACTATCGTTTTACAACTTCTCTTAGACAAACATCATCTTGACGCCTAAAAGTAATCTAAAAGCGTGCGACATTTTATTGAGTTGGATGCGCCATAAACGTCTCCAAGCGCCGTTTATTTCCCTTTGGACTACTGCGTGATAACGAACGTTCATTTACAAAGCGGTGCTAAAGGTTAGTTAATGAACCATACGTGGCGTTAACAGACAGACTCGCTTCGTTTGGACCAAAACAAAGCGAGGGCAGACCCCCGTGCAGGCTCTTCACACGATTGGGCCGATTTACCCTCGGCAATCTTTGAGCGTATCTTGAAGGTGCGTCTTTTAAATGCAAAACATCTCTTCAGGAGCTCTCTAGGCGGCGTTTTTTTTTTTTAGGCGGTTGTAATTTATGGATCGCATAATTCTAGGAAACACCTCAGCACTAATCGTTCCCTTCGAACAAGGGGGTACATTGCATGCGTTTGCAGGTTGTCTTACTTGCGGTGATAACGTTGAAACTTGTCAACATTTATTAGACATATATATTAGCTTACGGGAGAGCCCTTCGCCCTGCAGTGGATCCCATATACACCGTTGATCATGGTGACGACGAGGAGCATTGAACTGTTGATTAAAAAATTAAGCCGAAATTGCTTGCTGATCAACTGTGTTGCACGCGGAAAATGTTTGGCGCACTTCCCGCCCGCATGTCAAACTACTTACTGACATTTGTGGTATATGGTAGGGCAGTTTGTCCCATACAATCTAATTCAATCAAATCCCATGCACTACCCCTCCGTCTTCGGCTTTTGCTATCTCTCTCGCTCCCATTTCATTCTTACTTGGAGCACGGGATTAGAGGGCTGTCTCTACAAAGCAGTACAAAATGTTCTTTACCATAGCCTTTCACTCAAAAACGAAGACGCCACAGTCAAAGAACCGTGATCTTACAATTAACTGTACCGCATCCCCTTTCTTCCCTTTCCTACAAGCCTCCTCCCCCTCTTCGTGCCTCCAGGCTAATAAAACCTACTCACTCATTTTCTCTCTCTCTCTCTCATTCGCGAGGATTGACGATGACAGGACCGAATTGCTTGGTGAGCAGCTAATTAAATTTTAGGGGGTTTAAATCGCCGAAGATACACCTGGGCTTAGATCGATTTCGACCACCTGGTTATCTTTAACGTGCGCAACCATCTCGACACACGGGCGTTTTTGCTAAGCAGCCAAAACGCCTGTAAGCAGCCAAGAGCCCCTTAGAAGCGACATTGCATTTCAAAGACGACGTTTGATTCCCGAAAACGACCTCGCGCTGAACGTTTCTAGTACGGCGTTCCTAACTGCAAGACATGTCGGTCACGCCATGGCGACCGCCGTAGTGTGGAGGGGTCCTGAGAAGTTTAAACCACCTGGAGATTTTTAACGTGCGCCGAAATCTGGTACAGTGGAACCCCGTACGACTTTCGAGAGGACCGCGAGAAAGCGTGGTATGACCGGGGTGTCGTACGTTCGGGGTGCGGGTAAATGCCGACCTATAGTAGACGGTCTCACGCGACAGGTGGGCTAAGAACTCATTTATACAAGTATATTTAGCGCGTTCTAGCGTAATTCGCGAAACTTTATCTGAAATACCGAGTTTAAAAAATTGGCCGCGTATCTGCTCCTTTCGTTGCAAATGTCGTCAAAAGACGATAGTCTTTGTAGACATTTGCCAAGGAAATGCCCCCCTTTGCTTTCCCGCTCACCTCTCATGCTGTTCCTGTACCGTCGCGCTCATCCCAAGGTAAACACACTAAAGGTTTGCGCAAGGCGATTTGAATTTACCGCGTTCCACTGTACAGGCCGGGTTCCCCGATGCCAGCGCTGCAGTACGGCGGAGACGGGCGTGAATGGAGGCGGCCGACTACAAGGTTTATAGAACCGCGTGGCCGTGCTCCACGTGCGTTCCAAGCAGAACGTGGAACCTAGCTAGTGGAACCTTTCGTTGCCGTTGCCGCGTGATTTTTCATATGCCGCCAGGAGGCGGCGGTTTTCTGCAGTAGATGTAGAATATCATTTGTTATCGCAAAACCAAGCATCCATAATTTTTTAATAAAGGAACACTGTAAATATCCCTTGTGTACTAATTTCCTGTCTTATATTTGCGTAATGTCTTGTTCTTGTTCAACAAAGTTGATAAGTATGAACAAATAAACCGGGCTTAGACGTTTACGTTTGGCTGTGAGTATTTGGCTGTGAGTATTGCGCAATATAAATATTACTTTGGCCGGGTGGCTGAATCAAGTTACAGACAGACAGACGGACAGACAGACAGACATACAGACAGACCAAAATTTCTGGGTTTAAGTAGCCCAGAAAGACTATCGTCTTTTAAAAAAGGAACGCCTTTGTTGTGCCCCCCCCCCCCCACCCACCACCTCCGCTAGCCCGCCAGCCCCGCGCCTTGCATGCGCGTGGTCGGGAAAATTGAGAGGGGAAAAAAATTCCCCGCATTTCCCCGAGGGGAAGAATGTGAAAGTGCGAATGCACAAGTTGAATTTGCGCGGTTCGGTAATGTTCGCGAAAGGAGATCACACACACACAACCACTACAAGAAAGAAAAAGATGCATCATTTATTCACAGGACACCTATTTGTGTTGTCGTTTACTTGATTGCTAGAAGCGTATCTCAGCTTTGAAATTTCGTGTCAGTTACTCCTTTAAGCGGGTGCATTAGCCTTCTCACGCCCGATTCCTGGCACAATCCCCCCACGTGGGTAATGTGCCATGTCAGCGGCCAGGCAGCGCGCGCCCATCTTTGAAATTTCTTGTCAGTACTCCTTTAAGCGGGTGCGATAGCCCTTCTCCACGCCCGATTCCTGGCCAATCCCCACGTGGGTATGGTCCATGTCAGCGGCCAGGCAGCGCGCGCCCATCTCCCCCCGTTGCTAAGGAAGACGAGGAGCGCGCGCACCAAAGCTGTTGCCTATGCGGAATACGGCGGCGGACGATTCAGCCTCGCTTAAGAAGTGCATTCGCGACTTAAAGCGAGTGTGAAATTGAACAAAATATAGTAGTAGCTTCATTTCACGGAGCCTTGCAGGCGTAAGCTTGGTAGCGCCTCGTCCGGGAAGAAGCATAGTCGCAAATCTCGCCCTAAAGTCAAGAACATTACCCATCTCAGCTTATCACTAGAGATTATCCGTCAGTACGCACAATTTTGTTAAGCTTACTACGCTAGAAGTGGGTTCAATCGCAGTTCGAAAACAACGTTTTTTAGTTGCTAACATTGACGTTCACTGGACATGATCATAGAGGGCGCTGAAGATCGGAAGTCACATGGAAACGAAGTATACCGCTAGTAGTACCATTGGGGTTCACTTTATTGGAAACGAGGTAAATTAACCACGCATTGTAAGCATCTCTGAATAAAACGTCGCAGGTATATTTTCATGACCTCTTCAAGGATCCCCATACCACCATACCACGCGTGCCAAGCAGCGCGGTCACTGGACATCATCAAAGCAGAATGCCTTAGGCGCAAAATCATCCCAGTATGGCTCCGAGCCGGGTGCAAGTTCGGCATCCCAAGGTGGGTGCTGCAAGAGCGGTGAAAGGGGCACGCTAAGGAGCGGAATCGCGAGCGGTGGTGTGACGGGTGCAAGAGAGAGGGGGAGAGTGGCGTAACGGTTAACCACTGCGCTGCCACGATAAGGTGGTGTAATGCCTCTACAATGGCCGTTGATTCTGTCGACTGTTGAACCTTCGTCGGTGCGAGAGGACGACGCGGACCCTGTGCAACCGTAAAAGGACTCCGAAGTGATTGCTGTGCGCCTCCTACGCGAATACATGGGGGTCCCGGATTTGATGAATCTTTAAGCAGCGCTAAGACGAACCCCATGGCAAAACTTGGTGCTCTATTTGTAGCTCCTTTCGTTCTTGTGGTTTATCTTAGCACTGTTAGCAGCTCCTAGTGCCGTACCGATTCGCACAAACAAAAATCCAGTCTCGAATTTCTTTATGTAGCCTTTTTTCCGCTGGAGTTGGGCGTGGCTCCAGCGTCTTGTATAGCACCGCTGAAGTAAATAACCAACATCTACTGCTGCCATCTGTTATCACCATAACTTTTACTAATTCGGGCGACTCGAAGCTGGTTATTGTTTCACAGAACGAAACAAGTGACAGGTTTCCTCATAGGTTGTTCCTAACCGTATCAGTAACAGCTTTGATATGCATTGTTGTTAGTGGTAGTACGTAACCGTGCTGGCGTTCCCAATCCACCAATGAATGCTTTTGTCACGTCTACACAATAAAAATATGCGAAGTACACTGTAGTGAGGCACGACAAAAGAAAAAGCGTTGGACAGACTGATGAACCCTGGGGTACACAACCGCGCTACAAAGCCCCGCCAGTCAGAAAGTGTCAGTGCGTATCGCCGTCAAGCTTGCCGTTCACCGGCCTCTTGCGCAGCGGTACGAAACACTAGTTTGCACTAAAATAAGCAAAACTAGCAAAGAGAGCGCCTGCGTGCATGTCAACAAAAAAGAGCGCTAAAAGGTACTGTTAACGCTCAGCGCTGAGAGCGCTGAGCGTTAACAACGGGAGCCCTTTGACTCCACGGGCATGTATACAGGGACAACCATTGATTGCTCCAGGAGAGGCAATCGAGAATGAATAGTGCCCGAGGGACGCATTTGTGTTACGACAAAACGCCCGGTCTCAACCTGGCTGATACCATTGTCTCCGGCGATGAACGGGACGTGCTAAACATCGCCATATATGGTTTAGCAGTAGCAGGTACACAAACAGGAAACCACCGAAACAAAAATAGAGTGAAGGGGCCGGGGACAAGGTAGAAAGATTACCTTTGCATAACGATTAAAAGAAGATTCGCGAAGTTAAAAACATTGTTCGTGCCACAGAAGTGCCAGCTTTCAAACGTATATTGCGGTGACTAAGAAGGGGTGTTTCCTTCCAGACGCCAGACACAGCATGTGGTCTTGCCTCCATTTTACTGAGTTCAAAGGCGTAAAAGCGCACCTAATTGCGTTTCATACACTGAAGCTCTGCGTTTCTCACACCATTACCCAGTGCACCTTGCAGGCTGATACTTGACGGCTGAGGTGTATTTTCGCGGTGCAGAGGCGACGTAGTGAGAGTGCCATTGCGGGTCAGTCTGCAAATGCGGGGGCGACGAATTTTTTGCGGATAAGTGCCGCCTTTTGCGGACCTATAAGGAAATTAGTGAGCGCGTGCGTTCAAGATGCCTTCGATGCTTCGTCAATCCTATAGGGCGCATAGTACAGGAAGCTCGCCAAACTAACCTGACGCGGGAACAGCGAATCACATCAAGTTCGCCTTGAGCTTTCTCCTTCTAACGCGTGCAGAAGGATACAACTAGGGAGCATGTTCTGCAGAGTTACGCACTGTGATGTCACGTTACGCCCCTACAGTATCACGCACCAGTGAACAATCGTCTACCCTCTTAGCTGGAACAAAGTCTTACCGACTTATCGCCTCTTCCTGCCTTGGCGTAAGGTTAGTTTATTCACAACTGCCGCATTTTTCTGAGGCTTAAGGGGGACTTGAGTCTTCCGCATTCGTTTGAACAGTTTTTCACCAGAATTTTGGAGATATTCTACTCTAAAGTAGAACGTGACGTTTCAGCTTATAAGCGTGTGGACGACCGTACCAGTACGTGACGTCAGGGTCATTTCGCGATCGCAGAACTGGGAGAAGGTCAACTCGGCCACGTCGACCTTCAACCCCGAAATCACGCCGCTGATCCTGGCGGCGCACCGCAACAACTACGAGATCCTGAAGCTTCTGCTGGACCGCGGCGCCACGCTGCCCATGCCGCACGACGTGCGCTGCGGCTGCGACGAGTGCGCGGAGGCGGTGCGCAGGGACTGCCTGCGCCACTCGCGCTCGCGCATCAACGCCTTCCGCGCCCTCTCGTCGCCCTCGCTCATCTGTCTGTCCAGCGTCGACCCCATCCTCACCGCCTTCGAGCTCAGCCTCGAGCTCAAGAGGCTCAGCTACGTGGAGAACGAGTTCAAGGTCGACTACAAGGTAGCCAGCCCCGTGCATGCATGTAGTACATACCGGAAATTCATAAGAAATACTTTCTTAAGGTATACCAAGTTTTTCCTATAGATTTGTTTTTTGTTTGTTTGGTTGGTTTTTTAAACTCAATTTCACTACATTTAGACGAAATAGCAGTCTGATTTAATCGGAAACACGAGAACCTTCTGAGGGACACCTCTTGATAAAATGCTTTGTTGGGCTAGTTGGTTCGCGGCTACAAAAAATAGAAAGAACGTAAAGGACGGGCACAGAAAACTCAAATAGACTCGTTTGTTCAGTCTACTCGTGTTTCTTGAAACTATCCGGAGCGCTCCTTCAGTCTAAAGTTTCTTTGTCCCCTGTCCTTCGTGCTCTTTTTTTTATTGGGGGGGGGGGACGCTCCTTCTTGAATCCGAAGTTGTTCTGTAATTCGAAGAATTGCTCAAAACGGGTGCTTTTTGCTGGGCCGGTATTTCCCAAAAAGATTACAGGCCCGATGGATTCTGTCCGCAGACGTAATTAGACTCACGCACTTGCAAAGAAAAGCTGCCAATTGGCCTCTGGTTAACTACCAAGCTTAACTCATCATCTGTTATTCGGTCATACAGTTATATACCAACGTGACCTGGCTCCCCTAAAATATCCCCTCACAGAAACTGCAGCGCCAGTGCCAAGAGTTCGCTACGTCGCTGCTGGACCACATCCGAACATCGGCGGAGCTGGCATGCATCCTGAACCACCACATAAAAACGAAAGACAGCGAGGAAGACGACGGACTGTCACTCGCGAGGCTCGAGCTTGCCATCGAGCACCAGCAAAAAAAGGTCAGCTCCCTCACGACGTCCGGCATGGCATCCCCACTTCGACTTTTTCGCGGGCGGCCGCATTATCGCCAAATTTGAATGCAAAATGTCCACCTGTTGAGTCCTTCACGCGCATTAGAATGCAACGCAGCCGGTTTCAATGCACCCCCAGGCTTGGCTTCAAGGAAAAACTGAGATTGGCGGATTCATATATACACCTCCCTTTTCTGAGAAGTTGCTCCTTCAAATTTCTTGCACGTCTGCTTCGAAGGCGACAATTTTTATTCAAAAGAGCGCATTGAGCAATCATTCTTACTCGTCAGTGCATTAAGGTGCACGAGTTCGTTACTAGGGCAGTCAAATATTGTTTAAACAGTGCCGTATAGCCGAGATCCACACTGTGCGGGCTCTGGTTGCAGTGATTCATTTGCAACAATTCCATGGGGGTGAGCAGCTCAGCTGTTTCATAAACTTGCTTCTCCTATACAACAGTGGGTCGTGCAGTCGACGTGACGATAGCGCTGATACAGCATTGATAGCAAACGATAAGAGCGACACGTAAGAACCGGGTTTAAAGTGTGCGGGGGCAAAATCCGGTTTTGTAATGGCAATAAGAAAGGCGGCGAAAGGCGGCACGATATGTTACTACTTCCGCCAGCAATGGCAGAAACAGCGTTGCGTGAGCAGCGTCCGCTCCGATAATGTCTGAACATGATACGAGGCTCACACTGCATGCGATAAAATCTTGTATGCGTATTTAGAACGTTTCGCATGCACCTCGGTAGACTCAATACAAAAGGACTGCTTTAATTCCCCGAAGAACTCCGGTTTCGGTTCCGGTTGGCCATACGCCTATAATAAATGCCTTATTTCTTGTGTCGTTCTCCCAGGCGCAAACATTGAATTGCAGAGTCGGGTGCAGAACACGATTTAGCTGAGTTTGAGATTCACCCAGTGGTGTATCGGGTGGGAGGAATTCTGCCTTCCTGCGCTTTATGGCTCGTTATATTCATTTGTGGAAACTTGGAATGCAAAAGGAGTCATACATTGACTTCTGGTTCAAGGTACCGCATATATACTAAGTGTGGAACTTCAAATAGCTTAAAAAATGGACACTGAAGACAAAATCAAAGTTGGTCTGAATAGATAGATTGGCATCCGCAGAAAACGAATATACCAGTCTCTAGGTCAGTACCTTGAAAATAATCGCGTAAATAATCAGAAAACGAAGCTATCAGCCGCCCAGCAGAGATGACGTCAACGGCGACTGAGCGGAGAGAGAGGGAGAGAGAGGGCACGCTTTGTTTCTGGCCAGGCTTAGGGACGGTTGAGCCGCGGAAGAGCAGCTCTGTGGGCCCGAGCCCTGTCGACCAGGGCGCACTGGGACTGGGTGTCCGAGCGCTGTGCCAAGAGTCACGTGACGAACAACAGAACAAGAAGCGAGCACACAAGCTCTCATAGAAATACATAAAATCTTTCTTTGTACATTAACCTTCATAAGTCATAAACAATGGACCTTTTTCCAATAGCGATCTGCGTATGCACGGGCTGCCGGTCCGACATTCTTGGCAGGTACCTCCGGCAAAATAAACAAAAGATGCCCCTCAGCTTTCTGCTTGGGGGAGCGGCTATGCTGTCTGGCGCTTCGTTTTCTTTCTTTTTTTTTTTTCATTGCGACAGCTCGTGGTGGGTTCGTACGTGCACACAAAAAATGGTTTCTAAGGGAAGGGACAAAGACGTTTGAGGAAGCCTCCAAATAGTCACAGATTCCAAAAAGGCTATGCAGAATATCATAAATGGAAGAATTCACAAACTTTTTAAAAAACTAGAGCCAGAAACACCGAATCAGTTCCACCGCATTGTCTGGACTTCAGGTCACGAGGAGCTGGAGGGAAACGAGAGAGCCGACCACGTGCGCGAGATCTTACAAACCGGGCGGCTAACAGCCCTAGTCTTCTGCAGCCCTTTTCAAGCGGCTTTGGAGAATGCCTCACCGTCCAAAGAGGTGAACGAGCCCTTTTCCCCAACCCGGACAAGAACCTTTCTGGCGCGGAAGATCAAACACTGAGGCAAATCCAGACAAACACTTACCCTAACTAATCCCGGCTATAAAAAAATTTCGCTCAAACACACACAGACGCATGCAAAAAATGCGGAAACACTTCCAACTTATTTCATGCCACATGGGCCTGCCCTATCATCTGGCCTTCAGGAAACGCCACCACAAACACGGTCGCGCTATGGGAGCCAGCTCTGGCCAGCTCCGAAGTTGGGATTCAGGACGTAATTCTTCGAGCCTTGAGAGGAGCAGAAGAGTCTCGGGCTCTGGAAGGAGGGCACCACCCCTCAAACAATCGCGACACCTCCTTTTTTTTCTCTAATAACTTCCTCTCTCTCCTATCTCTACATCTCTCTCTCTCTCTCTCTCTCTCTCTCTCTCTCTCTCTCTCTCTCTCTCTCCTCTCTCTCTCTCTCTCTCTCTCTCTCTCTCTCTCTGCGAGCGTATGGCTGCCAGTGAGGGAGTAACAAAAATGAAAAAAGTAAATAAAAAGGGGTGCTTCAACCACTGCAGAGTGTCACGGGAACGTGCGCCTTCATGTGAAAGGTACGGGTGATGCTTCTTTTTTATGTTTAAGTGAAACCATGTTCTGTTGTACTCGGGAACCACTGTAATCCCTGCATACGGCTCTGTTTATATTTGTAAATAAAGTTACTGTTACAAACAAAAAAAAAGGAACGGTTGGGTGGAGGAGGTACTGCAGGACCAGGATATTATGTGCCCGAGTTCTCCGAAAGCCCGATTTTTTGGGGGGCATGCCTTTACTGCCATTTCCAGTTCGCCGTGGCGGCCGCTAGGAGGACCGGTACTGGAAAGAGGTCCATTATAAATGTACAGGTTTAATTCAAGACGTGCCGACACTCGTAAGCTGCCAAGCCGCGGCGCCGGTGACGGTTGCGATGGCTATTGCGGGTTCGACGAAGTCACATGTCTATTGCGGCAAGGAGCGCGGCGGCCTTCCACGGTTCCGCTCTTCGGTGGACAGTAATTCGCGTAGCGCTGCCTGCCCTCACGGGGCGCTGTCTGCCCGAACGAAGTTTTGCACCCAGGCCGGCGGTGGCCGAAGCTGTGTGTGTATTGTGGTCGCGTTCGCTTCGCGAACGTTGAAGTGAAGTGACTTGTTGGCCCCCGTAAATTTCAATAAGCGAGTGCTACCCTTACGACGAACAAGAAGCAATCGACCGCCTGTAAATTTTGCGCTTCGGCCTCAAAGCGCATGGGCCTCAAAGCGACCTCAAAACTCCCCGACTCTAGATACGAAGTTTTGTGTATCTCGAGCGACTTACCCCTGAAAAACGCCTGCAAAATATTAAGTTAGAGACAGGGGGGTGGGGGGCAGGGGAGATGAAAGGAAGGAGGGAGGGAGAGAGGGGAGATGCCAGAAAATATTTTTCATTTGAGAAATACTGCGTTCCCCATATCAGAAATATCCAAAATACCAGCAGTTCGTTTAAATTATCCCCGTCTTCGCGGTTAATTGTATACAAAAATTCCGTAGGTTGCCTTAAACTATACTTTCACGCTGAAAAATTTACACCAAAATTAGCGCTTCATTTGTATGTGTTCGGCGAACTGACAACTCCATCTGCATACCTGCAAAAATAAAATGAAAAGGATATTGCAGTGTGGAGGCTTCATTCCGCTCATGGACGCCCGCGAATATTCCTTGAGGAAAAAGAAAGGCCGGTGCTCTGGGACTTTTGAAGCAGAGAAAGGGGGAAGCCAAGGTGCGCGTAGGAGAACATCAAATTTAAATTATTCAAAAATAGAATAGTGCAAATCAAGAATAGTCAACGACAG
This sequence comes from Haemaphysalis longicornis, assembly GCA_013339765.2. NCBI lineage: Eukaryota > Metazoa > Arthropoda > Arachnida > Ixodida > Ixodidae > Haemaphysalis > Haemaphysalis longicornis. The sequence goes on along the minus strand of CM023451.1, from coordinate 161,361,045 downwards.
ACATTGTGATTTGCTTAAGGCAAACCAGAACCCGTTTAACATTCGGCGCTTCTACTCTGGTGGGAAGAACACAAAAGCTGTACTTGGGATCTCAATTCTAATCCGGTTTTTTTGTGTGTGTCTGCCCGTGATGCTTGAAGTAGCGCAGGTTGCTTATATACGCGATGTGCATCGACATTCACACAACTAGAATAGACGCTTATTATATGAGATACACATTGAAATAAAATTACTTCATTGTAGGCTTTCTCATTGCAAACGTGTTCCAGCGTGTCTGCATGGGAGAAGGAGAGAGGTTACTGAACAGAGAATTATTTTCTCGACTTCTTCTCGCGCCCACAGCCCCACATTACTGCAAGGATAGCAGCAACTGTCACTGGCAAATATCAAGAATAGCGGGTTTGTACCTTTTTTCGCAAGTTGTCGGCCATACAACCAATCGGTAAGACGATACGGCATCCCCGTGAAAAAAAAAAAAAAAGCCTCGATCACCGTCAGAGTCGTGCAACGCTGTAATATTTCCCTCCGTTTTATAATGGTAACCCGTTTCGCTCTTTGGATGACTCATTTCGCAGACGGTTGTCATCATCAAAGTGCACTCCCCAATGGTTCACCAGATAATCCCCCACACCAGGACCCCCAATTCCTTGCCGCGCTAGGCACTTTTCCCCTTGAGAGCGGTCTGGCTCGAGTAGTGTGAGCCGGGGACTACAACCCACTCGGCCCCTGAAACTGGACAATAAGATCCTCAATTGGAAGCTGCCTGCACGACCCTTGAAGATTCAAGAGGTGTTATTCCTCCCTCCCTGCTATTCCCATTTCCCCCCTCTGGCCAACCGGCATTCCCTTCCCAATAAAGGACTTTACTACTACTACACCCTCCGTTTTTTCCCGGCATGCAGTTCGTGGCCCACCCGAACGTGCAGCAGCAGATGAGCACGCTGTGGTACGACGGCCTGCCGGGATTCCGGAGGAAAGGCATCGTGGGCCAGTGCCTGCAGATCGTGAAGATCGGCGTGGCCTTCCCCTTCTACTCGTTCATGTACATCTTCTTCCCGCGAAGCCGGGCGGGCAAGATCGTCAAGAAGCCGTTCGTCAAGTTCATCTCCAACGCCTTCTCCTACCTCCTCTTCCTCCGTGAGTAGTCGCCATGCTGTCGTCTACGGGGTCCTCCTTCCCGCGGAAATAAAGTACACCAAGTGAAACATCTAACGACAGTGTAGAAATGAGGCCAGGTGCTTAAAGCTTTTCTTTGCGTGTTCTTCTGTAGGTGTTCTTAAGTCTGTTTAATAAACGCAGAAGTAGTTCCTGAATACCCGCATTAGGGGTTAGCTTAAATTCAGAATATAGTCAGGAAACGCTGCGTGGAAGCACACTTAAGACAGCCAATTAGCTCAATGACCTTATACACGCCGAGAGAGTGTAAACTATCGTGTACTGGGTCTGCTGCAGACAGCAGCTTCGTATATAGAGTTTCTTGCCACAGGAAAGCTGCATTCGCCCGTCATGTGCAACCGACCATGGTTTTAAAGCGAAACCTTTATACGCTTATTACTCGAAATATCCCACATTACCCGTTCTCAGCGGATGGTTACTAAAAAGCCTAACGAGCACAGCGCGTGGCGGTACGCGAGAAAGAAAGTGCACGTGACGGTACGTGGTGAGAACAGATGCACCCCAGCCCCGGAGAATTAACGCTGATTCTCAGGAAATAGTGGCGTAAAGTGTCGTTAGTCCGCCGGAAGAAGTAATTCGTCACGCGCCGCAGATTTGCAGCTTCTCAGTACGGAGTTGCGGACGGTCTGCGGTGCGGTGACCAACGAAAACAAAGATGGAAAACCAAAAAGAGAAAGATGCAAACACGATGCAGCAGCTGAGAATGTATAGGGTAAGCCATAATGTTTCTGCCTTCAAGGCTTCCCTACGCTTCCAAGCAGACAGTTAAGTACCCGGAGGAATTTTTTTCATAATACACAATCTGCGTGTCTTCCGTTTCGGTGTGGCTCCAGCTCGTCATCTCCATTACTCGTCCGATTCCTTTAGCATGCAATCAGCAGCACTACTGGATCTCGTAGGTTTTATGTCAGTGCGAAAGCATCAGATACCTCGGTAGGCCGCAAATTCGGCCTCGTCGGGTCGAAGAAATGACACACAAAATGTTCGCAGGATCGGCCAGAAAATTGTTAACATCACAAAGAATAAAGCAGATGAAAAAAAAAATGTCCGGATTTACGCCAAATTTTTAAGGGAAGCACCGGTAAACAAAGTAAAGTTATTGAGTTTAAAAGAAAATAGGGTAAATCTTGGCCTGGGTGGGAATCGAACTCGGGGGCTGTCGGAATGTGAGACGAAGACGCATACCCAGCACCCCCCAACCCCCCTCACTGACGTCAGCTGATTAAAGGCGGACCTGGAAAGTGCGCTGTGTCCTTCGACTTAGATGGGTGTCTTAAAGGCATACTTTGGACCCTTCACTTAACAGAAGTAGCCATTGAGTGAGTAGCAAAGTAAGTACCCGCCGAATGTTCCCTTGCTTAGCGATATCCGGTTGTGCATATGTGCAGAGTCATAATAATTGAGAGAAGAAAAATACGCGTGGAAAAGTATGATGATCATAGTGAAAGGATGCATTCGAAAATTAACCACTGAGGCATGATAAGGTGCGGGCACGTTAAAAAGTTTTTTTAGCGCCTGATAAAACAAAATTTCTAGGTTGAATGGTGCCATCCGAATAGGCAGCCGCTACCGTATTGCCTTTACTGCCAACAGACCGTATCGTCAGGCGTTCACCACCTGACGTGGATGTGTAGTCATTTCCCGCTCCGGCGACAGGAAATGCTTCGTCAAGTCCCTCTAAACACCGACCCTGTACTCCCTCGAAATCAAGGCAAGGATTTTCTGAAAGCGCTAGGCAGTTATTGTATACTGGAGTGGCCTTGCGAGATTAGTGTAGTCCGGGGTTGACTATACCCTTCCAAGAAGAGCCGTGACATCATGGACATGACGAAGAAGGTGTGCTCACACAGACGGTCAGTTGTTTGGCGAAGAACTTCAACTATACTACTCCCTACCTTCCTTCCCCTTTCTCAGGCACGTCCCCGGGGTATCCCTTCCCCTTAATAAAGGCTTGAATCAACCAATCGACGTTTAATTGAATGAAAAAAAAAAAAGCCGGGGTCTCTTGCTAATGCATCAGACCGCCCTAATGGTAACAAAAAAAATAGGGTGGACGGTAAGTACGAGAGGAAAACAACAGGATAATATTAGTGGATAATAATAATAATAAAATTCAGGAGATTGTCACAGACTGTTTTTACTAACAGGGGTGGGTTACGGTGGATGGAGGGGTTCCTTCAAGGAATTATATCTCATGTTAGAGGGAAAGGTGTCGAAAAAAAATCTTCAGCTTTGAAATCAAGGGCATGTCCAAAGAATATGTTTCGTATTGCCAGGAATTTCACAAATGATGCAATGCCTTGATTATGATAAGAATGCAAATGTCGTTTAGCAGTGCATAATAGTGCTTTCACACAATCACGAATTTATAAAATGGCTGTTGTCCTCGTAATTTTAGTGCGTGGAACTCCGTGTCGCAACTTAGCCCGGAGTGATAGTGATTGCCGACCGTCTCGTTCCAGTTCTCTTGATTCTAGCTTCGCAGCGGGTGAACCTGGAAGACCTGCACTCGAATTTCCAAAGCAGTGAGCCGACGCAACAGAAGCAACGAGGCCAGCCGCCTTCCTTCGTTGAAGTGGCAATACTAACTTACGTCATAGGTACGCATTGCATGCTGCACTCCGCGCACGTATACGTTATTTACATTTATGTTGAAGAAATCGCAATTCGGGAGGCTGTGCCAAGTAGCAGTAATAAAGCCTTTGGGAATACTCGCCGTTGCTAGTGGCGGCCAAGTTGTTGTCGATGGCAAAAAGTTACCGCGAGCAAGGGCATGAACCAGATACACCTTTCTTCTGTCCGTCGTCAAAACGTGCGCCGTTCGAACTTCAGTATTTTTGCCCCAACTAGCCCATCATGGTAGCCTGCAGAGACCAGAACAGTTTTTTTGTGAATACACAACGCGTATTCAGGACCATCGATCGCAGCTGTACAAAACAGCTAGTCTTTGATAGTGGCATTATAGCATTATGATAGCATTATAATAACGCAATAACTTCGAAACCGAGGGAAGACACAAGTAACACATCCCAGCCGCTGACAAATGCTTGACGTCTGCGGACATGCAATGCTGCGCACTCTTAGGGCCACTTATCAAAAAGTCGCAACTTATTTCTCTCAAAAGTGCAACATGTATGTAAGCCTGCTGATCTTATTGCTTCAAAATTTACAGCCTTCGTGTATGTTAAAATTGGGACAATATTAGGGCACTAGCATGCGTATTACAATTGAGAAAAATAAGAATATGTTTTAATATGACTAACGAATGTGTCACGTCCCGTAAATCCGAATGACCAGCTTGGGTAATTGTTGCCGGGAGATGAAGTGACACTGAAGCGTCAGTTATCACAGAACATCTGACTTCTGGAGACCGGAGATCAGTGCGAATTTTCGACGCAGGTTGGTGATAACAAAAAGGAATTGCTGCGTCTGTATGCAATCAGAATAGCGAGCGACCGTGCGGTTTAATTAAATATCCTTATTTAATCTGATGAGCGAGACAACAAAACGGAGTGTCTTGCCACCGTGCGCGTATACCGACGATATGGTCCGCGTTTTGTTGCAATACCAATTCATCGCACTTATCAGTAGACGTTGCGTTGCACTGCGCGGCAGCGTCTGCACTCAACACTGCCGCTGTGATTAAAATCCTATCGTGGCAGCGCTGCAACAGTGTACGGAATGCCGTTTTCCCCCCCTTTGTTGCCGCGCAGCTCACATATGGGAGGAGACGACCGAGATCTACGCCGTCGGCATGGCCCGATATCTCAAGGACAGCTGGAATATGTTAGACATGATACGGAACACCATGTACGTCACCGCCGCCTTACTTCGCGCAGTGGCTTACTTTCAGGTGCGCTTTCACTGAAGCCCTTGTGTTTTCCTTGAGCTTCCCTCTGTTCACGTATATCGGTGAAATTAGATAAATAGCCTAGGCCTTTGCCTCGCAATTCCTGTCCACACTACCCCTCCTCCCCTACCGCTCTACCCCTCTCCTCCTGCTCCTCCTAGAAAGGAAGAGGAGGGGAAAATGCCACCAACAATTCTTATCTGCAAGGAGAACAATATCAGGAACAATGTCAAAGAATTGATGAACATAGTCCGACCGACTTATTTTTGTGGCGAACGGGCTGTTAACTGTGTCACAGCAAATTCTCGTCGCGACACAGTTAAGCTATGTGCACGTTTGATGGTGTACGTGTATATGCTGGCGCACGTCGTAGTGTTACCCGTTCGTTACCTCGGGTGTTCCTTTCATAACGCGACCTTCCGTTTGCAAATCAGTACAAGCCGGGCACTTCCTACTACGCCTAGCGCCATCTGGTGCTTAGCTTTGAACACTGCCGCAATCATCAAAATCAACTGCTAAATTGAGCTGGCTGCTCAGCCTCTGTGGCCTAGCGGCTATAGCATCGTGGTTTGTAACGCTTACATCTTGGGCTCGGGCCCCAGCAGTTCTATCTTTTTACTCCGGGAATTTTTTTATTGGAATGCTCCCTTAGATCAGTTATCCGCATTCTTTTCGTAACTAAGGGTGGCTTAGTACCTTTCACATTAGTCTACGTGGGGAGAGGAGCGTTTAATTAAAGTTTTACACCGCACCGGAAGTGCCTACGCTTCACTGACTTGGAAACGGAATGTCGATCGCTTTCACAACATTTTACTGAACATTTTACGCTACATTTTATTACAAATCATTTTATTTATCTTTTTTAGGAGAGGCAAGAGATCAAAGTGCAACCACTGCTTGAGTATCTTCCCAGAGAAGAGTGGGAAGCGTTCGACCCCATGCTGATCGCAGAGGGCCTCTTCGCAGCAGGGAACGTCTTCTCGTGAGTGGCGTGCACGGCCGCCCCGATTGCTTTCTCGACTAGAACAACGCCGCGCATGTTTGCCTGTGTGAATAGGGTCACGTGCCTGTTGAAAGTTGGGCGATAGCCCGCTGCCGATAACGTCACTTAGTGGGAAAGCCAGAAGTACTTCAACTCACGCGCATAATTCATATATGACGCAAACGGAGATAAGCGTAACGCGACAAACACTCCACAGTAAACTTGAACATCCGAAACCCAGGAGTTTTGAAAAGTAAGAGCATTAAACGTTTGATCATAATAAAGGTATTAGTTCTTGCTTCTATCATTACCAGCCTATCTACGCCCACTGCAGGGCAAAGGACTCTCCCATGGATCTCCATTTATCCCGGTACTGTGATAACTGCGACCAATTTATCCCCGCAAGCTTCTTGATCTTGCATGCCCATCTAACTTTCTGTGGCCCCCTGCCAGGCTTGCGTTCTCTAGGGATCCACTCTGTTACCCTTAATGACCAGCGGTTATCTTGCCTTCGCATTACATGCCCTGCCCACACCCATTCCTTCTTCTTAATCAAGTGCCGCAGCGGTAGAGGTAGAGCATCCGAATCGCGTGCAGAAGGACCGTGGTTCGAATCGCGGAGCCGCGCAATTCCCACCGGATAAAAAAAAAAATCCGCGTGTTGATGGATTTGCAGAATGAGGCTTGGAGTGCGGCCTGATCGCGGCGACCATTGCCGGTAACGCACTCCCTCAGCAGAGCAGGACTGGCCACCCTGGAGTAGTAATGGCCACAACCCCCCATGAATACGCCAATTAACCCTTGCTTCTATAAATATGGCCAAATCTGGGCTTATTTGCCAGCTACATCACTGCTTGAAAATAAATCCGCCGCTTTCAGTTTATTGCTACTTCGATAAACCCATTCACCCACAGTGTGCGGTAAAACGACTTCTGAGTTCTGCCAAACTGAGGAAGTTTTGAAGTTTGTAATGGCGAGGACAGAGACAAGATCTGAGACAGTGTCACTGCGAATAGCTTCCAGACCACGCATGACCCTTTCCCGTTTTTCCTCCAGGGCTCTGCGCTTGGTGCATCTTTTCTCGATGAACCCCCACCTGGGGCCCCTGCAGATATCGCTGGGCAGGATGGTCATCGACATCATACAGTTCTTCTTCATCTACACACTGGTGCTGTTTTCCTTCGCCTGCGGCTTGAACCAACTGTTGTGGTACTACGCCGACCTCGAACAGACCAACTGCGACCCGCAGAACATCAGGGACTCATCTTGCCTCACCTGGAGGAGGTTCTCCAAGTGAGCCTCTCAGTCACCTTGCGCAATTTCTGCGCGAGAACAAATAGTTTAACGTTGCGGTAAGGAAGTTAGCGAGCAAGTAAGTTAAGTTACCTAAGTAAACATGTAAGTTCAGTAAGCAAGTTAGGTGAGTAAGTTAAGTTAGGTGCACGTAAGTTAAGTAAGAAAGATGAGTGAGTTAGTTAACTGAGTAAGTACGTTAACTAAGATAACCGAACAAATTAAGTAGGTTAAGTAAGCAAGCCAAGTGAAAAAGTAAGTAAGCAAGTAAGTAAAGTGAGCAAGTCAAGTAAGCAAACGGGGTGAAGAATTAAGTAAGCAAGCAAGTAAGTTAACTATGTTAAGTAAAGTCTGTGGGTAACTAAGTCATTTTAGTAAGTAAGTTATGCAAGTAAGCATGTAAGCCAAGTATCTAAGTAAGTAAGAATGTAAGTAAGTCATCAAAAGATCATGAAGAAGAAAAAGAAATCAAATATACGAGGCTCATGCTGGCATCAGCATGTAATCTTCACTAAGTATGGGAATCAAACAGTCGAATGATTATGCCGAAAGCCGAGAGTCGTAGTGATGCCGAGTGCTAGGGCAAGTTGTGCGTTCAAATATGAATTCGGAGCCATGCGAAAAAAAAAAAAAAGACGCATGGATACAAAAAAAGACGCAAAACACGCTGGACTTTTGACTTTTGTACTACTTTATCGTCGTCAACACAAGCACGACCCGGTTGCTTGCAACGTACTTATCTCGGAGAGGGGTGAAGCAACGTGAAGTTCTGGGGCTTATCTCATTACGAAGAGCATGTACCTTTGTATCGTTGCCCTTTATTCAATCCTGATAAAGAAAGATTCTGGGAAAGTGCGACGCAACCGGAGGCTGGCGCCAATTGAAGAGCTTGCTTACCTCTCGCTATCTCATTTTTTTCAACGATGACACACGCGCGCCCCGCGTTGCGCAACCACATTAGTGGCTGGCTATCTAAAAAAAGAACCTATTAAATTCAAAGTTTATCAGTTCACAGTTCGGTGTGTGTCCTGTCCCTTCTTTACGTGCACCACCTTTATTGCTACTTTATTCCCCCAGAAGAGTTCATTAAAATTGTTATGTACCACTGAATTAGTAAATCCTCCGCACTAGGATGCCACTTATGATAATCGCTTATCATACAATTAGCACCGCGTGTTCAGCGGTGTATGAACCTTGTGTTCAGGATACGGCCTACAGGCCCAGCATGCATGATCCTTGTGTTCAGTTTCAGAATACCTGAACCTCGTGTACAAGTTTTTGTTGCAAGGATGCGTGAAAACAAGCACCCTGCTTTGCATGTGCCATCTTTCCGTGTAATAAAAATAAATCAGTCTATGAATTTGTTGGTGGGGAGGAGGCCAACCCCTAAATAAAGGTAAAGGGAGAATATGAAAGGAAAAAAACGTTAGAATAGCGAGAAAATAGTGTAAACAAGTATTAAACTCAGAATTGAAAACAAAAATTATTGGTGCATTAAGTTAGCTTTCCCGATTAGACCTCCCGATTGTTCCGTTCATTCTCGTTTTCCTTACTGGGTAATTCAAAATGGCTGATGGTCGTGGTGAGAGCAAACATGCAAGACGCGTAAGCTTAAAGGCACCCTGCAACACTCTTCGTGCAGTGCAAGTAAACCTGCGCGATGTTTAGATTAGACTTCCAGGAACACCCGAGCCAAATATTACACGTGCACGTGAAGCGGTAAGCGCGCAAATCGCCGTGAAAGACGCGGAAAAACCAACCGCGCTCTCTTCAATTCTCCTCATTATGCACCCCTGGCATGGCCTCTGCGACGTCAATCGGGCCATGGCTGTCCTGACTGTCCTATTGGCTGTCGCTGGTCAACTTCGCGGCTAAATTCTGGCATTTCCTGTGACGATCAGCCGTCGTCGGCGCTGTGTATGAACCTCTTCTATGTCTGAACCTGTCCGCATGCTTTTGGTGTTTCTTTTGTTTTGAGTGCGCGCGGAGTTTGAGTGACGAAATAAATATTCCACTTTCAACGAGCCCACTCGACAACAAACGTTTATTTCTCCAAAAACGCCTACCAGCCTGAGCGCTTGCTTGCGAGCAGGCCACCATGCCTGCCTTTTTGCGGCACCAGACCGGAAATAGACCCGTCCACGTTGCGGGGGGAAAAGGACGAAACTCCCCGGCCTGTGACATATCGAAGGCCGCCGAACAGAACGCCGCGCGCCGCCCCCCCTCTCCGGGAGAGAGCGCGCAGCTTTCGTAGCGTTGTCCGCGGTTGAGTTGAGAGGGAACATTTATGTGCGATTTTTCATCGCGCGTAGTTTCGGTGATAGTGAACGGATTTTCATAATTCTTGCGGGAGGAGATTTCTGGGACAATAGACTTTACCCCAAAATACATTCTGAGTAGTCGATGGTAAGTGTTGCAGGGTCCCTTTAAAGCATCGCCTGCGAAAGAAATGTAATTATCCCCTCCCCGTATTTGAAACTTGGCAAAGTGATGTCTTGGGCCCCTCCTCAGCTTGAAAACTTCCGGAGGGGCCCCAGCCTCCTCACCTCCCTTTTTTTCCTGCGTAGCCCAGTGTTGGCGGGGAAGTAGGAAGCCAGTGCCATGGACGGGTTTCGCGCGCTAATGCGTGCCGTCGTCTAACCTGCTCTTCATTTCCCGCCGCAGCCTGTTCGAGTCCTCGCAGTCGCTGTTCTGGGCCAGTTTCGGCTTGGTGGATCTCTCCAACTTCGAACTGACGGGAATCAAGAGCTACACGCGCTTCTGGGGCCTGCTCATGTTCGGCTCGTACAGCGTCATCAACATCGTCGTCCTGCTCAACCTGCTTATTGCCATGATGAGCAACTCCTACCAGCGGATATCGGTGAGCCCGCGCCTGCTGCACCAGTCAGGTGGCGAGGAAGTCGAAGTCCACCAAGTTTCCCTGTGCTTGAGGAAATACAAGTCACCAAGAAGAAAACGAGCGAGTTTTTTTTTTTTCCCTGCAGGAAATTTCAAGGGGAACCAAGACTATACAGTAGAAGCTCGTCTCGGTTAATTCGAACTTCGGTTAATTCGAACTCACGCCCTGGTGCCAGCACAGCCCTGTATATATCAATGGGGGAAAACTCCGGATAATTCGAACGCGTCGGTATCGAGAACGGTTGATTCTGACTCTGATCCCCTGGTTTCCATCGCTCCTCGCAGAAGTCGGCCCAGAGTGATTACAATGTGTTGCAGGATCCAAAGCAAACCAAATTTACTAGAGAAGCAAAACAACGAAACAGAAAAACAACACGTGGCGAGCGCGCTGCGCTCCTGCAACAGCTTATTTCGCTTTTACAGAGGGCACCGCGCCACTGGCGGCAGTGCTCCGGCGCATGCCATTGTTATTTACTAAACATTATTTACGAAATCATCTGCCACAAACGTGTAGTAGCGCCTAATTCGCGATAAGCGAGTCCAGAGGTGGCTTCTTTGTGTTCTGTCCGCGCAGTGTGGTGCGATTTCCATTCATTCTAGCGCCCGCCCGTTAATTTCCAACTACGCTTAACTCGAACAATTTTATGTTCCTCTTCGAGTTCGAATTACGTAGCTTTTTACTGTATTAGTTGCGGGTACCTGTCCGAGAGTGAACCGGATGAAGCAGGTCTTAATTAGGCGGAAACTGCAAAGGGCAGCCCCAAAAAGAGTTTTGAAAGCCACAAGTTGGGCACAAAGTTACACCATATTGATCAATTTACCTATACGCGTATATCGAAGAACAAGAGCGCAAGCGTCGTCCGCAGACGCTTCGTGTCTATGGCACCTGGCTATCGATTAAAGTTGCGCCGATTCGAGCTAATACGCGGGATATATACGTTGCATAATAGCGCAATCAATGAAGCATTATTGATTCTCCAAAGAAACTCAATAAATTCTTGGATCAGACCGAAATGAGGCCCCAGTTAACGCCATTTGCACAGCCGCATTCATGCGCTCCCCTCAAGTGATTGCTATTGGTTGTCGGGGGTTGCACACAGATTGCAAGATCTTTCGAAACAAGCCGGAGGCCGTAGGGATTTCCCCGTGACACATATTTGTATTGTGTTTTCTTCCAGCTTTAGTGCACACTTACCTTGCAGTAGAACAACTGGTATCACATCTGGGTGGACATAAACTGCATTCCGCACTTCTTTCGGACCTCGAAACGAAGGGTGCGCGCATTATTCTGTGTTCAGTACCCTACGCAAACAAAAACAAAGACAAAGCCATAAAAATCTTTTTTGTTTCGTAACTAGTGGCTGTACATTATCACATAACATCGTTTCAAACAGACACAGCACAGCTGTTGCGCCTCGATTTGGTGTTAAGAACTGGCATATAAGGCATGCTGCTTCGTGATGTATATTGGTGAAAACATTTCATAACGCTTGTGCTATTGTTCTGGCAGCATTTCTTTCTCTGTGATACTTACGAATTTTTTGCTTGAAAACTGAAAGAAGTGAGTCAACACATGTCAAATGAAACCCAAGAGAAAATCCCACTCTTCCTGGTAGCTGTGCTAGCAATAGCAAGCACGTATGAAGTGAAACATTCGGTGGCCCGAATAATTATTTACGCCAGGAGATCACTCTTTGGTCCGGATAGGCGCCGTTATCTTTAGAACTCTTGCCTTCCGTTGGACGACTCTTATCCACGGGAGTTATCTAACGGATCCCGACTCCTGGGCGCACGAGCTGCTACCCACGTAGAGCCCCATTTAGAGTAGTGATAAGCGAACAATGGAATCTTTTAAGACCAGGGTACACGCGATAGTGTAATGAGCGCACCCTGGAAGAAAGAAAGGGAAATTCGACGACACACGTATTATTAATCAGTGACCCCGGATCATAAGCGTTTAAGCAATAGATAATGAGGTCTCGATAAGGTACACAAAGCGGCTGTTCACATGGTGCTGGAAAGATGTCATTTATGTTGACTTCCTACTTGCCTCTTTCGTATGTAGAAAAACAATTCTGAAGCCAGCCAGGTAGGATCAAGCGACTTCCGTTTGGCCAGGCTAGCTGCCTCAGGCAGTATTCGCTATGCCGGATCAACTTATTCTCGTGGCTTATATGCAGCTGTAGCTGAAATCGAGCCCGATTGATCGATAATCGATCAATCAATCAATCAATCAATCAATCAATCAATCAATCAATCAATCAATCAATCAATCAATCAATCAATCAATCAATCAATCAATCAATCAATCAATCAATCAATCAATCAATCTGCTGTTCTCTAAAAGTGAACTCGTCAGTCCTTCGAACTCTGGCTTGTTGCACTCCCAGTGGCTTTTACGTTTGACTCTGATCCTTCTCCCAATTATTGAAAAAGTACTGCGCGTGCTGCGCTAATGCCTTTACTATCACGCTTAACCGCCGACTGAAGAATGCTGTAATTTTGTTGAATATTATTTGCTCCACACGTCCGCGGCAAGGTGCAGAGGCGGCCCAATGAGTAAAGCACAGAGGTCAGGAAAGCAAATACCTGATACGAATGCAGGAGTTCCTTGGCGAGGTGAATCAAAGTGATTATGGATGTTTCTGACTTGCCAGTCACCAGTCCCGAGATACGAAGTTATTTTACAGATAAATTCCCGACCTATATTCTAGTTCTTCGTATAATGGCTCTTCTCAGGCCCTCGCTTGCTGTTTTGCACGGTGTCGCCTTTGAGTCGGTGACACAGCTGGCTGCATGATCCGGCGGCTTGTTATTTGAAAGTTCTCCTTTTACTTGACTCAAGCTCTTTCCTTTGTTTGCGCGGAGGGGCCTTCCGGCCAAATTTTCGGTGTGTTTTTATTTTATCTTATCCTTGAGTGTCTTTTTAAAATAGGCGTCGCAAGAACTACCAAGATTTGCGACCAAGCCCACCGATTAGGCGAATGACTTCCCCGCCGCCTTCCCCCAGCATTCAGTTTGATTGAAAAACGGTACCTGCGCAGGGACATAGCGCTACGTCATTCTCGCCTGGGGTGTGGTCATTAATGCGCGCATTCCGCTTTTGAGTGAAATCGTATGCTGAGCTCGTCATTCGCCAAATTTGCATCTTGCGCGCATTGTCTGGTTCATGCATCGTTCCTGTGCAGCTGAACTACAGAGAGCGGCTTTCAGATACTTGCATCGTATTTTTGAAAAGGCTTGCACTTCGGCCGACATGTCGTAATACACGTTGCCATGTTTTTTTTTTGTATTCTTGATTCCTTGCCTGTGCGCGTGCGTGTGCGCGAGTGCGCTTGTGCATGTGTGTGTGCGCGTGTGTGCGAATGCGTGCGTGCGCATGCGTGTGCGCCCGCGCACAGTGATTCATGAATGAATGGGTTGATGTCTGAATGGATAGTAGCATGCTACAGAATACACATAACGCGATCGACAATTATACAAGTTATCAAAGCCAGCAATGCGGAAGCTTACCTTTCTTGTCTTTCTTAATTTATGAATAGCAAACGTGATGGTGCGGAGTGCCGTTCCGTGTACTAGAGGGACATGTCAGCGTCAGAACCAGAAGGTAACTGCGACGAGAGGCGAACTCACTTTCTTCGACATGTATCACCGTTATGGGAGAAGTGAGACGTAAGAATGGTGTCTTACTGCCCCATCGGATGCCTCGTGCGAAGAAACTGCCCTCTTCGGGCACCGCGGCATTCTCATTACACGGCTTTAAATTTTAGAGAAATTCATTGAGTATCTATGGCATGATCTTTAAATATGTGAGCGTCTTAGCCCTCCACCTCGTGAAATTTAGGCTCCACCCGACACGCCCCCTGCTCCGGCTTTGCAAGTCCGTGGAGGCGTTTCTCACGTGTCCCTCGTACACCCCAAACCGTTTCAGTGGTCACGTTCGTTCGATTTAGCAGCCGCGTAGGCTACCTGTCTCTCCTTGTGTTGTCGATCAATATCGGCATCTCGCCTCCGTCATTCCCATTTCGTCCTGTTTCCTGTCAGCACTGGCTGCGCACTCGACTATATACAACGCGGTACCCGTCACGGGACCCGTCGAGGCAGAAGCAGCTGGCGAACCGCGCTTCGTCTTGTCGCCTCCATGCACGGAAACGTCGCCGGCGGTGCGAACGCAGCTCTCTCCACTCTCGAAGCAAGCTCCCTCTACGCGCTATCTCGTCCTGTGCTCCTCTGTCTCTCGCTCCGTTGACAGAGCGGCGTCGATCGAGGCGAAAGTTTTGCCGATATGTCCCACCTATTGCTGACGCAATGAAACTGAAATTTAAACTTGCCGCTCTTTGCAGGAGCGCGCGGACACCGAGTGGAAGTTCGGCCGTGCCAAGCTGATTCTCAAGTACTTCCAGCCGGGTCAGACGCTGCCTCCCCCGTTCAACCTGCTGGAATTCGTACGACACATCACGAAGCTAATCACCTGCAAATCAACCAAGAGGAAGGACAAGGTATGTACACGCTTTGTTGGTCTGTTGTTCTTGGAAGTCCCTTCGCTCCGCGGAGGTGGCGTGTGGCATTTCGCCAAGAGTTTCAATACACCCACATAACTCATATTGGTCGGACTTAGCGGAAGGCGCCCGGAGAATTTCAACAGCCCTTCCTCTCTCTGTAAATGGATCCGCACGTAATGTTTGGCCTACGGCATAATTTCATTTCTACGACACGACGTGAAATTTAGGCTTCCAATCAAAACAGGCTTCCAATCAACAAAACTTCACCCCGATCTCGTGTCCCGATAAGTGGCCGTCTGCTAAAGTCAGGAAATAAATAAATAAATAAATAAATAGACAAACAAATGTCTATGTAGAAAGCACCGGTCGACCTCGTGTTGTATTGGGCAAATGTGATACCAAAAATAATTGTACAGATGTAAAAGAAAAAAATAATTGTCTCAAGAAGTGCGCCTGTCGATCCACGTAAATAATGAATGCCGAGCGGTATTCGCCTAAACCCGCGCATTCGTTAATTATGCGCAAATTTTCTTTTTCTCTTGCAGATTTACCTTGGAGACAATGGACTGCATGCAAAGAAAGAAGATTTGACATATCAGGTTCGTGCAAAAAAGTTTCAGCCATTTTGCTAAACTGAAATGCTCGTGGATAAGCTTTCGTGAATTGAAGAAGAAAAGGAATTGCTTTCTACAGACTAGTCCGCCATCATTCTGAAATTCCTGTAACCGAGCAACAAGCGTTACCGCGGCGGCGGCGGCGGCGAGGTCGATGCTGCCGCAGTCTTGGCGTCACGTCATCGCTCTCCGCCCGCGGTTGATTGGCTGTCGCTGAAATACGTCACCCACTTTTGCACCAGCCACGTTCCACTTCCCTCCTCCCCTCCGTGCTGCTCGTACCCTCTCTCTCGTGCGTCCTCGTAATGACGCCGGTCACTTTTGTGCCTACATGACCGATCCATTGCTAACACATTAATACCGTATTTTCGCGCATATAACCCGCCCCTGCATGTAACCCGCACAGTCCACGAATAAAAAATTAAATATCCCCGCTTATTTCCTGCACATTTTATACAGGAAAGACTGGACAAATTTTATACAGGATGCTACTAATGCAAAAGGGCGCATTTGTTGACGCAAAAAACGTACCTATATTTTGCACATTGAACACATTTCCCGCCCGGCCTAAGCCACAATCACTCACAGTCACTACTGTCGCTGGAGCCATCGCTTTGGCCGACTGTCATACCCAATATCGCCTTTAGCTACGCCCACGCCGGTTGTAACGCAGCATGCCTTGAAGCTCTTGCGAACCATCTCACCTGAAATCGCCTTCCATGCCTTGACGATCCACTTACAAAACAGCGCAACATCACGTCTGCAGGCACGGCCTGTCGGCGTTAAGTCATAGAAATCTTCATCTATCTATTCAGCGTAAAGATGCTTGACGTGTGCTTTGAATGGTCTATTCAATGAAGCATCACGAGGCTGAGTGGTCTATTCAGTGAAACATCAAGAGACGTCGCTACCTACCGTGCTTGTATGAATGCAGAATACAATTATTATGCAGCAAAAAGTAAAAGCTAGAAAGAGTTTACGTTAAATTAGGCATCTAAAAATAGACCACTGTGGCGGAGAAAGCCACCAACTCATTAAAAAAAATTCAACTCATATCTATCATCATCATAGTATGGAGCGGTGTTTTCATGGCGTTTTTGAGTATTGGCACTGACACTCATTGCTCTTGAACGGCACTTTTCTTTCGCTGGAAAACTCTAGCTGATGTGCCCAATATCTTTTGTTCCGGGACCGTTACATATTGTTGAGCTGTGTGTGAAAAATGAGCCCGGTCAGTGGGATAAGAGCGGATTAGTCGCTATTGCTGCTGTTGATGCCTCACGGCACAACGCGCATTGCCGTGAGGCTGCACCGAAGGAAATGCGTCGCCTACAATCCGCTCCTCTACTTTACCCCTCAAATTTTCGTCTTTTGGCGCGGGTTATACGCGCGAAAATACGGTAAATACGGTGAAATATTATCATGAACTCATAACTGCAGGACAATTCTCAGATTTCTGCACAGGAACGATATACTGTTCCCAGAGAACATAATGTGTAAGCTATAACACAAATTCCTTGAAGGCCGGACGAGAAGGAGGGCATGCACGAGGAAGAGATGGTGATGATTCCGCCGGTGGCACATCGCTGTGGACCATGATCGCGCCCCTCAGGATTGACGATGGTCTGTCATCTTTCCCATCCGCCACCGTCTCTCATAAGTAGCTGTACCCCGTCCCCGCGCCTAATTCTGCTCCTCACAAGATGATAAGCATGTATGTATGTATGTATGTATGTATGTATGTATGTATGTATGTATGTATGTATGTATGTATGTATGTATGTGTATGATATGTATGTATGTATGTATGTATGTATGTATGTATGTATGAATGTATGTAGTTGGTATGTATGTTCATGTATGATGTATGTATGTATGTATGTATGTATGTATGTATGTATGTATTGAACTATAGAAGGAAAGGAAGGACCACCAACAGGAGGAAACTGTCTCGCCTAGGGGCGGACACCGGAACGCCTGCTGGTGTAGGAGAGGTGGGATGGGGAGGAAAGAGTACATAGGAATAGGGGGATAGGTTAGAGGGCTTACATCAATCATATATAACATGTAGGCAAGATTAAGAAGGAACATATATACAACGAATAGGTTAAAAAAAAAAAAAAAACGAGGAGTTAAACGAGAGCAAAGGACAAATACATATAAACACTAGACATATAAATAAACATCAAGGTATAGGACACAATGGTGCAGCAGAAAAGACACCTGCACACACACACACGCACACACACACACACAACACACACACAGGAAAGCTACGCCTGCAGCAGCACTCCACTGCAACCTGGGCGGTTACATGATGTTGTCGCGAAGTGCATGTGGAGCCCCGAGGCACCCAGGTGTGCGCCCAGGTCCTCGAGCACTTTGTCCCGCTCCCTGGCACTGCCTGGGGGCCAAAGCAGTTCCTCGAGCATGACCCGACATTACTGCTCTTTACAGCGAAGCATCATATTGCTAGGGTACCAGGGTCTTGCTCCGGAGGCCAGCGTTCATAATTAAACAGGGCCTAGGGCCTCCATATTTTCATGCTAGGACGCGCTATATTGTCCCATAGAAAAATGTCTGCTGCCTAGCAACGCGATTTATGCTTAGATGTGAAGCCGACTTTAAGGAGATCAGTAACAGCTTGGTTTTTGCAAGCTGGCTTTCCGACATTGTGTGTTGCACAGTGAAGCATGCTCATCTACGGAGGGAGTATGGTTACATCCCCACCTTATGCCTCCTCTCCACAGCCGCTGCCTCTTTCCTGAGTCGTGCATGCTACTCGCCACGCGCAGCGTCTCTCTCTCTCCTCCCCCCCTTGGCACAATGCTCAATGCCGTGCTCTCTTCGGCGGCCACTTGTGCGGAGCACTAGAGCCTGCGCCGTGATTGGCGTAGCCGCGCTGTAACAAAATGTCATAATCTTTGCCCACCGATCGAATGTCTTTCGTCTTGGGCGTAGACATCGTGCCACTGCCCCTGTAAATCAACATAGCAGATCCCCAATAAATCTAAACCTCCACATAGCAAATCCCACCGGAACAACAATTTCGCCGGGCTTCCCTCAACACAGGGTTGAAGGGTTCTGATTTTTGTAGTTCGGGCTGCAGGCGGTTTTTCTTTTGTTTTACGCACCATATCTGCGCCAGTGCAACTAGTGTAGAGCCCCGTGCACTGGCCTCCCAATACTGTACTCGGTGTAGCCGGACCAGGCTACAGAAAGCTAACCCTCCTGTTTTCAATGACGAGCGGGATGGGGATTCCACTGATCATTCAAGGAACGGGGTTATCCCCCGTCCATGAGGTCATGATGACTATGACACTGCGTAAGGGTAAACGTGTGTCTACGGGCAACATTTTTTTTTCATTCTCATACATCCAGGCGTAAATATAAGACAGTGTATAATGAAAACACTCGTGGAAGCTAACCGCATGCAGCATGCAGATGGGATATGCAGAGCATTTCATCCCCTAATCTTTGATAATATCAAGACATGGTCTGGGCTGTGTTGCGCATGCGCAGTTAGATGTGCGCCTATCATCATGATAACGTGTTTGCTCCCGGGTCAAGAAAGTCCTCTCTGCACACACACACATGCATGGCGTGCAGGACGTGATGAAGAGCCTGGTGTGGCGGTACGTGACGAGCGAGCAGAGCAAGCACGAGC
This sequence comes from Haemaphysalis longicornis, assembly GCA_013339765.2. Taxonomy (NCBI): domain Eukaryota; kingdom Metazoa; phylum Arthropoda; class Arachnida; order Ixodida; family Ixodidae; genus Haemaphysalis; species Haemaphysalis longicornis. The sequence goes on along the minus strand of CM023451.1, from coordinate 161,342,063 downwards.
AGGCGCCCGTGACGGAGGACGACGTGAACGAGCTGAAGCAGCAGATCACCTCCTTCCGCTACGACCTGCTCGACGTCCTCAAGGACAACGGCATGAAGATCAACAAGGTGCAGCGGAAGCGCGCCGAAGGTACTAATATAGACACTACTGCGCACCCACGATTCTGCAGACAGAGAGTACTACATATATGCAAGTCGCGAAAACTTTTCCTGATCGCATGGCATGAAAATCTGCTTGCCAGGTGGAAGGGCCTTCGCGTAACTTGACAGACATCAATTACGGCCTTTTAGCGTGTGCGTTGCTCTTTCACGGTTGCTTGTTGTGAAGGCATTTCTGTGCTCTCTGGCAGACCCATGCTGAGTGGGGACGCAGTCTGTTATGTTCGCTACGGTTAGTCAGGAGGTTGCTTAGTTATGTCTAAAATGAACAAAAAAATAAATAACTGCAAAAAACAAACAATGAAACCACAAAAATGGCACAGTCAGACGCTATGCTTGCAACTACGACAATTTATTTGGAAAATGCCGCATATAGTATGTCCAATACAACCTCACGCATGTCCGGTTCCCCAAAACACAGCCACGCACAAACATGCACGCACCCAAGCCGGCCGGTTTTCTGGTGGAGGCGAAAAGCGAAAACGTGTTCGAGATTTCGGAGCATGTTAAAGATCTCCAGGTGGTCAAAATTATTCCGGAGCATTTCACTACGGCGCGCCTGATCATCGCCTGTGTAGCTTCGGTGCGTTAAACCTCATAATCAATCGATCAATAAATCACGCACACAAACACGTGTCCAAGGGATAAAGCGACAGCATAGCCACATCCCGGTCTTCCTCATCGCTGTTTAGAGCGCCGCCACCACCGCCAACGTCACTTGTGGTCATCTGACCTCACATGTGATGACCTCATTTCATGTGTACAGTACCCACGTGGATTTCCCGGTGAAGTCTCGCTTAACCGCTGACACAGTGACAAGGGCCCAGGCTACACAAGCATACATGGGTGATTGTGTGGCATGCACAAGTCAGCATACAGTTACACCAGTTATGCGATATGCTGCCGTGAATCTGGCTCCGTGAAAACTTTGGCGTGTTGTTGACCACTGATCTTGATATCCGGTGAGCTGTTGTCATGGTTTCGGGGATACATATGATATGCCAGAGTAGGAGGAGGTGGAGGAGGAGGAATGCCTTTAATGATGAAATGCCAGAGTACATTGCACTATCCCTGGGGCTCTTCGATTTACAGTCTGGGACTCACCGCGGACTCCCCGAGAAGCAGACCGGCATTCGATTTTTCCATGTATCCCTATGGCTTCGGGGAATCCTGGGACTGCCCGCGGACTATCTGCGGTGAGTCCGACACTGTAAATCGAAGAGGCCCACTATCTTAGACACCGTAGCAGAGCTGAGGGCTCAATCCGCAAGGCGACGTGATAGCGACTGCGATGCGTTTGCGATATACATGCGGCAGTCGTCACACGCGCTTGATCTCCTTCCGCGTCGTGCAGCGGGAATGAGCCCTGGATGTCGCAGCAAAAAAAAAAAAAAAATCAGTGTTCCCATTTTCGTTGCGGGAACCTTTCAAGCAAATACGCCACCCAGTCTAAATCACAACAGGAATACCGCAAAAACCTAACAAGAAGTCCTGTCGTACGACAAAAAACTTTGTTGGGACAACAGAAGTCCTGTTGCTACGACAAAGCCACCTGTTGTTGCGACATACATTTCTGTCGTAGCGACAAAGCCAAATTTCTCAACGACAAACATTTCTGTAGTCACAACAGAACTGCCATTTACGCTACTTTTCACAATGGGTAATAACATTCAATCCGTGTGCAATTTCTGATGGAACATTGGGATCACGACAAGTCAGTAATTCGGCATGGCGGAACGTCAAAATCAGGACAGGAATACGACACACGACAGAACATCAGAATCACAACACGACAAAAATACGACAAGACGACAGTACGACGCGAGAAAATACGGCAAACTACAGAACATTTTCTTGTCTTTTTTGACAGGGCACAGAGAGGCACTGCACTGGTGTTAGATCCCATGTGCTTTCCACTGCTTGTAAAGGTACAAAAGGTGAAAGCTATAGCGTCCGCATTCTATTGAGACTGGCCTTAGGAGCTGTCGAGCTCAAGAAATGTAAAAAATGAAGTCTTCAATGGAGATATTGACTTCGTCTGACGGAGGCATGCCCTGTTGTCGAAACGCAGGCGTACTACTGAGGCTGCTCTCTTGCCCAAAGTTTTGACTCCTCTTTGCCCCCCATCTTCTGTACGCTTCATCGTTATCTCTATATCTTCATTATGTGTATATAAAGTATACCAGATCGAGAGCCTGTGTCTCGCTTGTTCAATTCCGCGTGTCCCGCAGCCGTGACGAACAAGAAGGTGCGCGTGCGCGAGCGTCGCCTGCTCAAGGACTTCAGCATCACGCTGATGGACGCCTCGGACGACCTGCTGTCCCACCACTCGAGCAGCGCCGACGTGAGCCACCACGGCGAGGAGGGCGAGGCCGAGTCCAAGCCCAGCTACAGCCGGGTGCTCCAGCGCTGGAGGGACCTGGTCAAGGCGCTCCAGATATCGCCCATCGGCACCAGCAGGAACCTGCCCGTGCCGCCCGTGAAGACGGCCGTGCTCAGGTACACCGCCACGGCGAACGGGGCTCTTCGCTCAAACATCGGTACGGAGAAAAAAAAAAAAAACGGGTTACAAGCTATCTCGTGGCTTTAATAGCATGGATGCTGACTATAAGAGAGGGGAGGTGGAAAAACCTGTCAAGGGCTTGTGAGGGTAGTACGTGCCTGTTCCGGTGGTGTGGCTACACGTGCTTCCGAAATGTAGGTACATGTATTCACATATATCGTATATTTGTGCAGTAACTTCACGCACACTAGTACTCGTAAGAATTGTTTCCTTTATCAGGAAAAGCGCACGCGCCTATATCGCTTAGCAGGCCCGCACTGAAAGTTTTAACAACAGAACTGTTTATGCTTCAGTTCCATCCGTGCCGGGCGTCGCTCAAAAAACGGCGCAGCAAAGTGGAGAGGAGGAAAATGCTAGGCCAAGAGATGTGAGGAAAAGCGGCGAGGAGGCAAGGAGCCGACGAGCATGTGCGAGGAGGGCGCGTCGAGGCGCAGATGTTCGGGTGGAGAGCCGTGCCGGGCGTCGCTCAAAATTTGGCGCAGCAAAGTAGAGAGGAAGAAAATTCTAGGCCAAGAAGTGTGAGGGGAAGTAGTGAGGGGAAAAGAGCCGACGAGCAGGTGTGGGGAGTGCCCGTCGCAGCGCACATATTCGGGTGGGGAGGTGTGCGTCGGGGATTGGCTGCGCCTAGTGATGACGCATGCTTTAACGTGCAGTTGTTTTCCTGGTTGAGGGAGACGGCATGTGGTCGGCAGAATCAGTGTCCGATCTATCGATAAGATGGGCTGACCTCAGAAAGTTATCTCAGAAAAGCCAAGTGAAAGCTACAGAAAAGCCAACTAAAACCTATAGAAAATGTGAAGTTAACGCTTTACAAAAAAGCCGTTAAAGCTAATGAAGACCACCAGCTCCGCTGATTCCTGTTTTCGCATGTCAGTTGCGAAGGCGACCGCTTTTTTCAGCAATCCGGGCCTTCTAATTGAGTTACGCTGCGCACGCAAGGCTGATCAACTATGAGAGATGTTGCCCTCTCCCTCCCTCCCTCCCTCCCTCCCTCCCTCCCTCCCTCCCCCTCCTTCTCTTTCTCTCTCTCGCTGTGAGAGAGATGTCTTCTTTCAGGTGAATTCCTTCCTGGCAAATGACTGCGCATTTTTTGGCCCTTCCGCGCAAAGTGAGCCAGTAACAGGTTGTTTTTTAGGAGTTTCGCGTTTGAAACAAGTATTTCTTCAATTAAAACTTCTTTATGCAATGATGGGTGTCATTTGGCGCGAACTTTTGTCCAAGTCGAACCGATAAACTGCAGGCTGTTGTAAGGAGAACGTCGCGGTGCCATGCCGTGTTTTACTACGAGGCCCATAATGCCAGACTGCTTAGCTGACCGCTGCGTGTGGTGCCCGTCGCTGCCTTTGCACGTTCATGTCCAAACCCACGCGCCTGTTTCTGTGCAAGTATGTATGTATGTATGTACGTTTTTATTGATCATTGAAATGGGAAGATCCACCAGCAGGCGTTAATTGTCTCGTCAAGGGGCGTACACCGGAGCACCTGCTGGTGTAGGGAGGTGGGATAGGGAGGAAAGAGTACATAGGAATACGGGGATAGGCGAGAAGGTTAACATGGTAGATATTTACAACACACAGAACATGTGGACAAGGGTATTTATAAAACACAAAGGAAAAAAATTAAACATCGTGCAAATTGGCAACTTGGCAATTTGGCTTTGCTCGCAACATGAGTTTTCATGGCCGGGAAGCAAGTGTGAAAGGCTTTATTGAGCAGACAACTGGACGTGGTTCCTCAGTCGAAGAGCCCAAGCGACGACTTGGCGGTCTCTGCCCTGGAGGCTATAGTCGGTGGGCGTCGAGGACAGCGCTGGCCGTCACGATCACTTACAGCTCGAGGAGAAAAAGCGGGAGCAGAAAAAGAGCAAAATATCCGAAAAAAAAAATCTGAAGGAATTCAGAGAATTATCTGCTAATGCGTAGCATTCTTATGCCGCTTGGGGTGAGTGTGAGCTTTTTACAGCCAAAGTTCTCGGTTTTTCTAAATCCTGTTCCACCAGTTATCTCCATTTACGCTATTATAACGACTAGAAGTTGAACATTCGCGACATCTGCATAATTGTGGAAATGCCGTGCGTTAAACGTTTTTCCATTTTCCGTATTTTTAACATTTTTCTGACTTTATAGTTTTTCAAAATTTCGTCCGACCAATTATCTCCATTTACGTTATTATAACGATTACATTTAAAACTTTCGCGAAATCTGCATTATTTTGGAAATTCAGGGCGTTACACGGTTTCACATTTTCTGTAATTTTATTATATTTTCTTATTTATTAGTTTCTCAAGATTTTGTGGGACCAGTTATTTACATTTTCGGTATTATAGCGATTACACATGGAACCACCGCGATACCTGCATTTTTGTGGAAATGCAGGGCGTTACACGGTCCTGGCTGGGGAAGGGGGCGGGGGGGGGGGAAGTACTCGGCAAAGAATGCTACGCACTAATAGTAAATATTTGGTTACGGTGTGTGACGACACTACAACCGGAGCTATCATACGTCGGAAGTCATGCTCTAGCGTCATGATGCGTTGCGAGGTGGAGGGTAAGAAACTATGAACGGTGGGCGACGGTAATGCTGTTGTCTGGCGCTTGCTACGGGAATACCTTCTTACGTGAATAGGCTGTAGAACAGTCGATAGTATTTGGAACCATAGCTTTTTGTAATGGTCTATAGATACCAATGGCATACCATTCGTCAAGAAAGCGACGAGTATAAATTAAAGCGAAGTCTTCTATGCCCTACTGATGGCGACGCTGCCCCGAAACGCTCTGTAGGAAAGCCAACTTTCTCTGACGACGACGATGATCGTGGGTGAGCGAAATATGGTTGAAATGCGAAGCTTTCTCTGGTCGAAAGCCAATCTCTTCAAAGTCCTAAGTCAAAATCAAAAATCAGATTTGTTGCGGTTTCCACAAAGGCACATGGAGCGCCTCAATAAAAACGCTTCCCGCGGTCGGGTCCCTCACGGTATGAAGCCGACGTCTATCTGACTGCGCCATACCGACACGGTCAAAGCAGTTTGGATTTTGGACTTTGACTTCGACTCCAGTTGCATGGGAGAAAGCTTCGCTTTTTAACCGAATTTTTACTTATGAAAGCGGCCTTGATTTTGTACCTTACTTTCACGGCGGCGACGAATATCCAGTCCCGTAGTCGATTTATGATGTCGAGGAGGAGGTGGAAAAAATTCATTATGACGGGGATAAACCTGCAGAAAAATGCACCGAAAAAATTACGAAGGCCTCTACCTATGGTGGGTGCGTTAGCTGCGCCAATCAATACAAGGCATGCTCGCCATTACAATGTTCTTGTCATCGTTTTTTTCGGACACCATAGAGAGGCTTGAATGGCTTACTTGTCATACCACAGGAAGCTAAAGATTTATCGTTTGTGCACATCAAGCTTGTCTGTGTATTGCCGAAAGCCGTGCAAGGACATGGAGATTTGAACAACCAGTTTCACATCAAAGTATGGAAGCAACGCTACTGTTGTGAATGTAAAAAGGAATATCAAATCATTTATAATTTGACACTAATTACACATTATATCGCCTGAAACGGGAGCCAGTCGTATAAGTACCGGTATAAGGTTGTAAGTTTTATTTTTATCTTCTTTTAGAATCGGCGAATATTTTTGCCGTTTAACACTCAGCTGAACTAACCTTTTTTTTTCGGAAATGTGCCGTGGTTTATGGCTCACTTTCCTTTCGCGACGACTTTGTGACTGCACGTGGAACCAATTCGAAATGAACCGAGGGTAGGACGGATCTCTTGCTGCTAGTATACAAAACTATCAAATAGAGTGGGACGATCCGGTGACCTAATTATTAGTCCGTTAAGTTTTTACCTTCCCGGAAATGCTTAGCAGTGCAAGCCCGAAACTAAACAATACATAATGAAGAAGATAGCCTGATTATCTGTTTCATCTTAATTGCGCGTGGGCCGTGTTGCGCGCAGGGAAAAGCTGGAACGCCAGGTGAGTACCGAGATCGAGGTGGACGTCCCGGAGGGCCTGTCAACTGTAGACGAGGGGGCCGACTGGGTGGACAATGCAAAAGAGGAGCACCCCGAACCTCCTCAGACGGACGCTACTAGCGAGACTCCGCTTCTGGACACGATAGCCGGCCAGAAGATGGCGGACCTGGCGATAGACATGGAGCCTGCTCCTCCTCCGCCAGCGCCCCCTAGCGCCGCACAAGATGGAGGCGAATCGGCAGTTGCAAAGCGCCAGGCATGGAGCCAGCATCCCAAGCGAGGATGGCTGTAGCTGACTCCTTGCGAATCGGGAAAACAGCAAGCCTGGAGCCGGGGCGAATGACTCCTTGATTGCACGCCAGAACGTCGGGCACGGAGTCCAATTGATTTTTCATTCATTCGTTTATTAAAGGCGAGTCTTTCTTGGGTTACCTAAACGCGAAAAGTTTGGTCTGTCTGTCTATCTGTCTGTCTGTCCGTATGTATGCATGTATGCCTGTATGTAGGCATGTATGTATGTATGTATGTATGTATGTATGTATGTTATGTATGTATGTATGTATGTATGTATGTATGTATGTAGGTATGTATGTATTTGATGTATGAATGTATGTATGTATTGCATGTATGCCTTATGTATGTATGATAGTATGCATGTATGCTATGTATGGATATGTATGCATGTATAATGCATGTATGTATGTATGAATGCATGCATGTATGTATGTATGCATGTATGCATATATGCATGTATGTATGTATGTATGTATGTATGTATGTATGTATGTATGTATGTATGTATGTATGCATGCATGTATGCATGTATGTATGCATGTATGTGAGTATGTATGTATGTATGTATGTGTATGCATGCATGTATGTCTGTATGAATGTATGTATGTATGCATGTATATGAGTATGTATGTATGTATGTATGTGAGTATGTATGTATGTATGTATGTATGTATGTATGTATGTATGTATGTATGTATGTATGTATGTATGTATGTATGCATGCATGTATGCCTGTATGTATTTATGTATGTACGTATGTATGCATGCATGCATGTATGTATGTATGTATGCATGTATTCATATATGCATGTATGCATGTATGTATGTATGCACGTATGTATGTGTGTATACATGTATGTACGTATGTATGTATGTATGTGTGTATACATGTATGCATGTATGTGAGTATGTATGTATGTATGTATGTAGTATGTATGTATGTCACTCGATTCACCTTTTTGCCGCTGGGCCAAAAAAGGATGGCCGCGTATCTGCTTTCTTCACTGCAAATAAACTGCTGCGATGGCTCGTAAATGTCCACATTATTCAGAGCATAGGAACCCCGCGGCATTCTGAGGCAACGCATAAGCAGATAACCGAGAGTGCCAGCGCTTTTTAATTTGGAAAAACGTTGGATTGATTTTTACGATGGTCAATAAAAAATACAACAGGTTGAAAACTGTTTCGGTGAGAGGCGAGATAAAGGCGAACAGAAAAAAATCGGTGCCCTTCCCCTCTGTGAAAAGGGATAAAGAGAGTGCTCGAAGCAAAACATCTTTAATTGTAATTTTCTATTGAGCATATTCCCATCTATGTAGCTGAATAAAACTTGGGAGCACTGCAGTTTTACTCTAAGGGACAAACCTGGGGCTGTCCGCGTTTCCCTCCAACGTCGCAGGCACCTTGCTGTCGTGTAACACACCAACCCAAACCTCTCGATCACGGAGGACAGTAAACAGGTCGCATCAGCCCGTGAGTCGTTCACATTGAAATCTCCCCCAGCAGAATGGGTATGTCAGCCGTGAACACGTGAAGCCTGCCTGCGCGTGCACGCAATACCCCCCTCTCTCTCTGACGCACGCATAGAACTGGCTGGAGGGGAGGCAGACGCCGCTGTGGCAGGCCGTACACACGACTTGGGAAAGGGGTGGCGGAGGTGGAGAGGAGTGTACGGTGGTGCTGTAACCAGTGACCACACTTTCTCTGTAGATGGTCATGCTTCACTGCCAAACTCAGAATGCGGAAAAGCCAGCTCACAAAAACCAAGCTTACACCGATTTTTAAAGCAAAGCTTTATACCTCTACCCCCCAAGGGTTCTTTCGCGACCGTTGGTGTCAACAGCAAACTCCTGCGAACAAATAAAAGAATTTACTGGCTCCGCCAGGAATCGAACCTGGAACTAATAGCGTAACAAAGCGAGAGCCCGTTGTCTTACCGATTTAGCTACGTTTTTTTTTTCTTTATTACATGGGAGAATACGCTCAGACGTTGCAGTACAAGGAATACAAGCAAACAAAGAATACCTGAGTTATGAGAAACACATATACTCAAAATTCAGGCAAACACACACAAGCGTTAAAAGAGGGGGACCAGTCAGGGTGGTCGGTCAAGCAAACTATACACACCATTTACAAATGCCACAGTTTCTCGGAAATAGGACTTAGTTGATCTTGGTGGCTCAGCATGCCTATCACGTAAGCGGCACGGCCACAAACTGAACAAACCAATCAACACAAACATGTCTATAGGCGGCTCACCCAGGATAGTCGAATGGCAAAATTGGAAAGAGAAAGGCGTAATATCCATGTCTTTCTGAGCGTTCGCTGTAAAATGTCCAGAAAAAAGACAGCATCTCTGCAGTCTACAAAGCAGTGATCCATTGTCTCTGTCGAAGTCACAGAGCCGGCAGTCTGTCGACCAAGCTATAAACAGACCCCGGTCTTTCATCCAGTTTTAACAGGGAGCGTGCCAGTGTGTAAGTTAAAGAAACATGTTTTAACACCTGGCGGAACACACATTTTACAACACTCCTAGTTGAGGACATCCTGGTACGGACACTGTAGGTACAGAACACGATATAAAAGGTGTGGGAAAAAGCCCAGAAACTAGGGCATCAGAAATAGACTCGCGCGAAGCAGTTAAATATGTACTCAAGGCTAAACCGAGCCTGTAAGAAGCGAACGTGTCAACCACTTTTTTGAGGAAACCTCGCGGGCTCCGGGCTGAGTCCACAGACAATCGAAGACATTACAATATCAGGGAGAAAATGTGCAAAGCGTATTTGCAGTACAGCTTTCAAAAAAGAATGTTGAACATCTCGAAAGTAGAATAAACGAGAAAGAAGCTGCCAAAAGAAACAGACTAACAGCCAAGTCCCCTCGCACAACCCGGAAGAAAAAGGTTATCGCGACGCGTTGGCTCACTACGCGAACACCAAATGAAGGTTGCAAAAATCCGGTGAAAAGCCTGTATCCCGAGTCGTGAGCAATGTAACACCTGTAGGACATAAAGAAGACGAGTCCACGTGGAGACGGAGAACACAGGTGGCGGGCTCACCAAGCACATCTAGAGGTTTACCCCCTGCATTCTTGCTGAATGCCACGTGATAGCGTCACGTGACGTCACGCGCCGTTGTGCGCTCCGTCCACGGCACGTCTTGAGGCCCCCTGTGAGCGCCTTCCGCGTGTGCAAGGAGTTACAAAAAATTAAAAGGCAGCTCACGCCAACGCATGGCATCTCACTTCTAGTATGCCATTGTGCTAAAGCCTGTGGTTTCCGGTGTTCCCGTAAAAAATCATAGCTCCTTGTCGCCCGCCCTCACGCCAAACGACGCATCAAGGAACACATTCAAATACTCATCGAAATAAATAAATAAATAAATAAATAAATAAATAAATAAATAAATAAATAAATAAATAAATAAATAAATAAATAAATAAATAAATAAATAAATAAATAAATAAATAAATAAATAAATAAATAAATAAATCAGACTTTCGCGAATGCCTTGAATTGTATAAGCAAGCTTGCCTTGCGGCTTTGCAGCACCGCAGCAAACGCTCGGGCGGTTTTACAGCGAAAGGTACCGTTGAATTTTCGTTTCCGTGGGCAAAAACGCCCAACGTTATATACAGCGAACTCCCGTTAATACGACGTCCACGGGGAGCGCAAAACACTTCGAATTAGGCGAACTTCAAATAAAAAAAAAGCCCATAAACAGCATATTCATTAGTCGGCAACATGGCAACGACCAACGATGAATAGTCCGTCGTCGTCGAATCCCACCGAAGCAGCCAGCGACAAAGGTTTTGCCGGAACGATCGACCTTACCACAGAGGGGAACTTGGCTGTTCCGTCCTTCCCTCACCCAGAAAAGCAGAGCCTTCTTCAATATTGCGATAAGCGCCCGGCGCGCATTCGTTTCCAAGGCGTGTTAAATTTATCGTGCTCAGAAGCATCGAGTACTGAGAGACTACGATACCAACCAGGTTAATAAGAATCTCGACTTTTGCGGCTAATTCGGGCGGTTGGGTGGCCATAATAGTTGAGACTTATCGCTACTGCAAATCCTGAAGCGTCCAACGGCATGCGGAACCTAATAACAAAAACTGCTCAGGCGGCGACACGGCACTGAGCGCACTGAGCGCAAAGAAGATTGAGGAGCTCAAAGTGAGAGATGACACACACGGCACCTAAGCGATCACAATCCAAATTTAACGCCTGGGGGTTTAACGCGCTGAAGCTACACCTAGGCTATGGATAACACCGTAGCGGAGGGCCCTGGATTATTTTTGACCACCTGGAAACCTTTAACGAGCGCCGAAGTCTCGCCACGGTTGCGCTGCCGCTTTTCGTCTATGTGGCTGAGTGTTGTCAAGTGTTTCCTTTTGGTGTGCCATGTGTTTGTGTCTCGTTCGGGCCGCGTTATTGTCGTTATGTTTGTCATGCATTTCTCTTTCTGTTTGTCCTGGCTAGCGTGTGCGCGGCACACCCACCCGATTCAAAGGGTGCAGCCAAAATATCATCATCAATCATCATCATATGTTCAGAAAAGCGGCCACCGCGGCCGGGAAAGAACCCGCTTCCTTGGGATCAGCAGCACAACGCCTTAGCCATTGAACAACCTCGGCGTGTGTAAAGACATGAAATAAACTTGTTTTGGCACTCAAGTATGCTAACGTGGCTGGAATGCGGCCGCATTATTTCTTCTGCTGGCCTTGCACGCCTTCGGCCCTTCGGACTTGTTGGCGTGTGGTGGTCGACCGCGCTTTGATGGAGCATAAACTGGAGGTACGCCCGACTTCGATGCACCATCCATACCGGCAGGTGGCGCGAGTCCCTCCGTCAGTTCCGCCGAACACCATGGCAAACTGGCAGCTTCGCCGCCATTCGCCAACAGCTCCAACGAACAGTAGCCAAACTGATGGCTTCACCTGGCTCGCTATGAAACCACAAGACACGCGATTTCGTGGGCTTCCGTTCGTTTTGTGTTTTAGGGGCGAAGCCCCTTAGGAGCTCGAGCTGTCGGCATCTCCTATTGTCGTCACCTCGTGTCGTCACGGTAAATGAATTTGTCAAACGATGGTCACAAAACAAGTATATAATGGATAAAACCGGTTCTTAATAAGCTAACATGATTGAAACTAATTTAAAATACAGGAATAATTGGTGTTTAATTGCCTTAATAACAAAAATGTGTTAAATTCCGTCTCGAAATCGGTTTCAAACGCCCGGTTCTCTCGTGTAAAGCCTACTTCTTAGCATGCTGCGGCGCGTGACACGAAGACAACTTACGGCCAGTCACCCTCATTTAATTGCCTAAACCCGGTCCAACGCAACAGAAGGCGCCACGCCTCAGCAAGCACGCGATTGCTCCTCCTACGGGCGCCTTTCCGGTGCCCAATCAGCGTGCGCCGTGCGGCAATAAAGAATTAAAACCTTTGAATACACCTGTACAGTGCATGCTTCGCGCCTCCCCAGGTTTCACGTTATTGGAGATGGCCCGGGATATTTTTTGTGTTTTATTTCTGCTCTTCTTCTTGTTGTTCTTAGTTGGTTAGAAAACCCTTTCGCTAGAACGCCGTGTCCCACACGCGCACATGGATGTTTGGTTGGTTGGTAAAACGTTTATTGAGCTAGGGAAGGGGCAGAAGGGTGTTAGCCTCCTAAGCCCAGGAGGCTTCTTGTCCAGGCTGCCTCCATCGCGCGCGCCGCACCAGGGCGACTTGGCACTCCGGTGCGGAGTTGGTCAGCTCGGACTCCTACTTCTTAGGGGAAGAGGAAGTGTGGGGGTGTGGGTGATGGGGGAAGGAGAAGACGAGGTGGTAGGTGCTGAGAGGGATGTCACAATGTGGGCAGTCGGGTAGGAAGAGAGAATTCTATATCCCGTGAATGGCGCGCGTAAAATTTTTGGGCCATCCCCAGCTCACAACGCCGGATTTTAAGGCGTAGCTTTCATTTCCGAGTACCCCTACAGCCAGGACCGTGTAATCCCCTGCATTTCTACAAAAATGCTGATTTGGCGGAAATAACATCTTTTATTGTTATTATAGCGTAATGGACATAATTGGTCGGACATAATTTTCAAAAACACGAAATAAGAAAAATACAAGAAATTAAATTTTGACCTCACAAAATAAAAAATATGCATCTTATACATTTCCCGCCAAAAGAACGTTCAAAATGCGAATAAACAACAACGAAAATGAGTCGAACCACGGTAACGCCCTGCATTTCCAGAAAAAATGCACATTTGGCGGTAGCAACACCTAAATGGAGATTTTGTCCGCCAAAATTTTTAAAAGCAAAAAGTAATAATAATAGAGGAAAATTAACTTTCGCAAAAATGATCTGACAAAATAATAAAAAAATGCGCGCCAATCCACCCTGTGAAGGTGTTTGGAAAGCGAAGCTGTAAACGACACCCACAACGATGACCCATGCGACGTCACTTGAATTCACGCACGTGGCTCTACAAAGATTGAAACCAGAGACAAGTTAAATGCACTTAACCACACCCTTTATTACTTCAAAGAGATATTCTTTGCCAAGGTTAAATCAATGCATGATCCTTGAATGGTGGTTGGTTGAGTTGTATGGATGAAGCACATTAGTGGAAACGCTTTTCTTATAAAATAAAAGGAAGCTCAAACCCGGTGTTAGTTGATCTCACTTCTCTCCGTCTGTGCCGCCACTGACGGTGGCGACGAGATAGGCGGCAGAGACGAAGGAGAGAGAGAGAGAGAGAAAACATTTTAATGAGCTCAAATGAGAGAGTGGAACCCTAGTTCGGGAATCCATGCGTTGCCCTCGCCGTCTTGGCCCGTGTCACCAGGAGAGTCTGGTCCTCCGGTTGACAGCTGGTCAACAGTGTCTCCCACAGCTCAGGAAAGGAACAGGTGGAGAGGGGTGGTAGGGCTGGGTTGTGAGCGCATTCCACAATTATATGCAGGAGGGTGCCTAGCTGTGGACAAAACTTGCATAGCGCGTTGTACTGTGTGGGAAACAATAAATTCATTCGAACCGGGTGAACGTACGTACCTGCTTGTAATTGTCGGAGTGTTATTTCCTGAGTTTTGCTGAGGGATGGGTGAGGGCACGGGAATTTTCGTCTGGTGGTCCGGTAAAATTGAGTAATTTCCTGATAGGTGAGAAGTGGCGTCGGAGCTGCGGTGACCTCTGGGCCTCGGTGGGCCAGTTCGTGAGCCTGTTGGTGGGCGAAGTTGTTGCCCGTTACAGAGGCATGGGGAGGTGTCCAAACGATCGCCACTCAGTGAGATGGACGGTATCGCTGAAGTAACCGCAGGGTCGTTGGTGCAACCCTCCCTGAAAGGAAACTGCGGCAGGCTGCTTGGGAGTCAGTGATGATGACTCTGCTGGAGCATTGGATGAGGGCTAAGGCAATGGCGAGTTCTTCGGCGTCTCGTGGGGATGTCGTACGGATGGATGCGCATGAAGTTAAATGGCTTCTGGTTGTTGTCACTGCAACTATGGTTTGGTTGTCAGCGTAGCTCGCCGCATCGGTGTAGGACACGTCAGAGCGATTGCCATATAAGCGTTCGTGGGCTTGGCTGCGGGCGGTCCTGCGCCCGGGATGGAGGTCGGGGTTCATATTCTTTGGTAGGGGTCGTACAGAGATATGTTTACGCCACTCGTCTGTCAAAGGGGCCAGGTGGGTTTCTTCTGCACAGGGCCAGTTGATGCATTGCAGAACAAAGCGGCCTGCTGGAGTGTGTGTCAGACGGAGGCGCTGGCTTGCGAGATGACCTTCAATGAGTTCCTCAATAGTGTTGTGAAGACCCATTTCAAGAAGCTTGGTTGTCGATGTACTCATAGGGAGCCCGAGTGCTTGTTTAAATGCCTTCCGAATGATCCTGTTTAGTGCTTCAATGTCGGATTTGGTTAGGGCCATGTATGGAGCGACATAGGTGAGGCGAGAAATGACGAAAGCTTGAATTAGTCTCATTGTGTCCTTTTCTTTCATTCCTCGATGCCGATTAGTGACCCGCCTAATCATATGCACGACTTGAGCTGACATATTACGCAGTTTTGACAAGGCAAAGTCGTTTCGGGTACTGGCTTGGATGGTAAGGCCTAATATCTTGAGTGAGTGGCTAGGTTTGATCGAATGGCCGTCAAGAGATATTTCGATGGGCTCGACGTGGTGTCATGGGGGGTGTTTCCGGATGATGACAAGTTCTGATTTTTGCGGTGAACAATGTAAGCCACAAGCCTGGGCGTAATTATTGACTTCTTCGGCTGCACGCTGCAACGTGTCCTGCAGCCCACCGAGAGAGTCTGTCAGTCCAGAGGGTGATGTCTGCATACAGTGCGTGATGAAGATTCGGAATCTGCTCTAGCTGTTTTGGTAGACCCAGAAAAGCGACATTGAAGAGGAGTGGAGACAATACCGAGCCTTGCGGTGTACCCCGACTTCCAAGAGAGATTGGTTTGGATTTTATATCTCCAATTTTGAGCACAGCCTGGCGGCCTGTGAGGAAGTCCAAAATGTAGGAATAAATTCGGTTGCCACAGCCAGTATTATTAAGGCGGGAGAGAATCGCTGCGTGCGCAACGTTATCGAAGGCCCCTTTTAGGTCGAGGGCCAAAATGGCTCGAGGTGAGTGGCGAGTGGCAGGTGCAATTACCTCTTCTTCGAGTCGCAACATAATATCCTGGGTGCTTAAATGTTGTCGAAAGCCGAACATTGTTTTGGCCATTTGGTTGGTGTCTTCAAGGTATGGCTGCAGCCTTTTGAGTATAAAGCGTACCAATAGCTTCCCCACGCAAGAGGTAAGGGGAATAGGCCGGATATTGTCTATGTGTGGGGATTTGCCCGCTTTAGGAATGAAGCGGACTTCAGCGGTTTTCCATTGAATAGGTAGGTGGCCAGATGTCCAAAATTCATTGAGGTGTTTAAGCAGGATGGCAAGTTGAGACGAAGGAGAACTGAGATGCCATGCGTTGGTGTGAGCTTCCTTTAATTTTTTACAAACTCCTAGCGCACGCGCAAGGCGCGCCCGCTTCCGCTACACGCGCCGTGGGCGGACCGCACAGCGGCGCGAGAGGTCGCGTAACGCTATGACGTGTCATTCAGCGAGAACGCAGTGGGTAAACCCGCACATGTGCTCGGGGAGGGCACCGTTTGTCTCCTCGTCGCTGCATGGGCTCGTAGCTCAATCTGTAAGACAACGGGCTCTCGCTCTTTTTTTTTTATTTGTTCCTGGTTCGATTCCTGGCGGTGCCAGTAACTTCTTTTATTTGTTCGCGGGAGTTTTCTTTTGACACCACCGGTCGCGACAGAACTCTTTGGGGTAGAGGTAAAAAGCTTCGTTTTAAAATTGTGCATCTTATACATTCCCCCCCAAACCGAAGGCTAAACAAAAAAAAAAGAGTTCTCAAAAGAACGTTAGAAAAATAAATAAAAATTGCTTAAACGGATGTATACTCTTCAGTACGCCTTCCATCTTCGAAAAAAAAACATAATTGGGTCATTCAAAAGTCCCAGCCGTAAAGTCGGCCATCCCGGATTTCTTCAATAAAAATTGTGGCTCATCCTTGCATGGCCCACAATGCTCCCTCAAAGTATTTTTGTCCAACAATTTTTTTTCTTTTTCTTGTGGAACGCGACCCTAGCGCGTTCCATTGCGTACGGCTTCGTCGCATTGCCTGCTCCTCGCGGGAACTTGCTCGGCGAGACGTCGGCGAGGGGGAAACTACCTCCTCGCCGAAGGAGTGTCTTGTGGCCGGCGAGAGCGCGCGGGATGCAAGCGATGGGAGGTTCATGCTGGGGAAGCGAGGCGAGGACGCGCCTGGCGACCTCCTTCCTTCGAGGATCGGGCAGCGAGGCAAACGCGAGCGCGCTGAGGCGCCCCGGAGATGACTGTTGTCGCGGTGAGTCGAACCTCTCGATTCCCTTGAATTGCCCGGGCGAGGAACTAGATCCTCGCCGTCAACCAGCTATCCTGCATGCTCTTTGTGTGTTTATTATTCAGTAATAAGTGTCAATGAGCGAAAACACTTGTCGCTTCCTTTGTTCTGTCGAGCCATGGCCTGCCGCGGCTGGCGCGGTACAGCGCGCAGCCGCGGGGTGGGAGATTGCTTGCTAGCTGGGCGAAACGAGAAGACAAAGACTGAGTTGTGTCTCTCGTCGCCGGCTTTGGTATTACATGGGGAAAGTAACCAACCTACTTTTACCCTCAATAAACCCTACATTCTATACGTTTTTAAATGCAGAGCATTTGTATAACTCACGATGTCACCCGTGCGTCGGCGTCCGTAGCAGCCAGCCTCCTCCTACACTATAAAAAGAATTAACAGTTACCGGCGCCTGGTTTCGATCCCACGATCCTGCTGGCGGAACGCAAGGTACATGGTGCTCTACCCACTGCGCCACAAAGCCGACACAGAATGAAAGGCTACGAACGCGCCTTATATCCTTGACTCATTCAAACTACGTCAAGAAGCTGCTGATACAACGCATTCACTACCTGTGGGCGGAACGCGAGGTACATGGTGCTCTTCCCACTGCGCCACAAAACCGACACAGAATCAAAGGCTACGAACGCGCCTTATATCCTTGACTCATTCAAACTACGTCGTCAGCGGCGTGAGTTGGCGAATCAGCGGCGTGCTAGCGGCGTGATAGCTGCGTGGTGTACACGTGATAGCACCAACCCCCCAAACACTAAACGTTAACGCAATACACCCACCCCCTATGCGACGCATTTACTCGAGTCCCCCTCGCGGGGAGATGGGCCCATTTTTTTCATCTCCAGGGTTTAAATCAAAGTTAGGTGAAGCCCCAACTCCGCTACAACCATGTCTCAGTTCTAAGCTACTATAGGACCACGCCAGCAAAGTAACATGGCACAACACCGGCGTCGACCTGGGCAGCGATCAATACATCCTCGAAATTCCGGTACCCAACCTATTCCGGGGCAGCACCATTACACACAGGTGGACGGACTGGGACAGTTTCCGTAAGGGACGTCCTACCACAGCTCAAGGCATCACAGACATCGAAACCTGGACGGGAAAGCTCCGCGATGCAGTTCGGCCGGCCACCAAGACCATCGAAACGGACGAGGACGTCATTGCCATGGACAACCGCCTGGCCCATCTGATCGAGGCCAAACGCTCGATACAGGCGCGTTGGAAGCGGCAACGGCTGAACCGCAAATTGAGATATGCGATCATGAGCAATTTCCTGACCCCCGAAACATGTATTTTGTAGCGCTTTAAGGAGGAAATGTCAACTCTCAAACACTTGACTACTCGGAAGGCTTTTAACTGCATAAATTTACAGCTCTAATAAATGAGTGATTTTGGCGCCCCTCATACTTTCCCATTCTGGGACAAAAATACCGCACCCATTCGGGTTTCTAACGTTCTCTGCGTTTCTCCTATTATTGGAGTCCTGAGGACACACATTGCAACTCTGCGTGTCTGTTTTAACCTCAACTGTTTGGAAACCAAATACATTGCCGGGTGAGCAGCAACGAAAACTGCGGTAGTTATGTCAATTTATGTTAGAAGAAAAAAATTTTACCTGAAAGCAGTGCAACGTGGTTACAAAATCACAGAAAACAGCTAGAAAATACACAAAACGTAGTCTAATTTTAGAAAATCTAGTGCCAGATTAAGCATGTTGGAACATGCGAGTAATTTAAAGCTGTAAAGGTACGCATCCAAGCAATTAGCTAACGTTTAATATGTTTATTAAATGGTGTTAGGAGTCAGTTTGTTTTTTTCCCAATACTCGTGCTTGATTCAATCCAAAAAATTCACCATCCGAAAAGTCCTAGAATTAATCGCTTCCACATTGGATGTACCACCACTGAAGTAGACCAATTTAACTGCTGCGGCTAGTAATTCGGGCCGTTTTTCTATCCTGCGTGGGAAATGTGGTCGAGCATTTTTGATTGCTTACCATGATTATCTTTATGCATAATATAGTTATTGATTAGTATAGGTTAGCGAATCGAAAACTAGCAGCGAAAACTAACTGCGAATCGAATAATTTTTTTCCTTTAGTGTGCGTAAAGTTTCTAAAACATTTTTTTTTTTTTTTGCTACAAGCACGAAAAGACAGCCTGGGCATTCAGGACTTAACACATCTGAGTGTTCGTATGCGTGGTGAGAAAATACTAGAAAAAATGAAAGTAAACGGTTCCGAAAAGATTGCAAAGCAGTCGAAAGAAAAAAGGCCTGACATTGCCATGAAGAAATGCGGATTCCCTAACATGCCGCGAACACATTAGACTGGGCGCAGTCTCTTTGGTCATTGAAAAGAGGCTACGCAATGAATGCTAGTGTTTTTTACGGCAAACAGTGGCAACAAGTCGGCTCCTCATTGTATTCACAGGAAACTTCTTTCCGGCTTACAGACTTTACACAAGCAGTGGGCACATGTTGGGCTTTTGTGCACATCTTTAGTGTTGTGCAGAAAAGCGAACTCAAACGCGCATGCCCTGGGGTGAAGCTTGAAAGTTCGTATGCCATGCGGCTAAGCCAACTTTTATTGCTCTAATATTTGTGAATTTGGAATATCACGGAATACTCCGAACGATAAAACTGCGCTACGAAGCGAATAAAATAGCAAACACAATTATAGAAGTGTTCTAAGTTACAAATATTCACACGCCGCTAAAATCCAACAAGGGATTTTAAAATATTTAAAATGTTACTAAACCCAGGCTTGGCCCGCAGGACCATTGGTATGGGCACTCTGCCTTCTGCAGCCCTTGCAGGCTTTTGTCTCCCAGAATATATGTATGGTAATAAAGTATTATTATTATTACACACATGTACACCTGGTTTTTTTTTATTGTGCTCCTTTCCCAGCCTGTTAATTTGTTTATATAGGTAGTACGTTGAGCTGTGCATCATGTTCAAATTCATTTCTCTCTTTAATAATTTCCGCCAATTTTTTTTTCTCATTTCTCCACCGAGTTACCTTTCTTAACTTCCAGTCATGTCCTTTGATAGCCATTGTGTTGCTCTGATGGTCTGTCTTTTTTCAGTTTTCTGCATTTTATGCCCAGCCTAAATTAACTTCTCCCTCACTATCTGAATTCGATATCTTACACCTGTGCTGGTTCCCAAATCCAAGACAAGCATCATCATTAAGCGTTACTGCTGTTATCTTTTCGTGGTTTTGCTGGTATGACCTAACTTTTCCTTTTGAGATGTTTAGTAAGTCCTTAAGTTTCTACCTCCGTAAGCCGTAACTGGAAATGTACACTGGTTGTGTGTCATTCATTCTGGTGACAGGGGTGGCACACTGTCATTGTTTAATGTACGTCATACCTTGCTAATTCTGGGCTGATTTCTTTCTTTCTGAAGTGCACACATTGTCTTCTTCCTGATAGGGGAAAGTTCCCAATAGAAAACTTTGCTCTTACAAAAAATTATTACCCTTTATTTACTCTACTTATGTCTCCTCTATCCCGTGGCCTCTCAATGTTTCTGTTACTGCAGCAGTGCCTTCTGAATCAAAGGCTTAAAAAATGCTGCAGCAGGCAAAAATTGCAAGGCAAAATATCACTCGCATTGTGTTTGTGAAATCGTCTGCCAATTGCTTCTCAGCGAAAATCTGATTAAAAACGTTGCACCTTGAAATTAGGATGTTCAAGGAACCAGAATAATGGAAAGCATTCAGTGATATTCGTCGTTACAGTCTTTAATCTGCAACTGGCTGCAACATTTTGAATGAACAATAATAATCTGTCTGCACGATTTCAGCACACATTATACAGTTGCAGTAGAGCAGCATGTAGACTAAATTATTTCGTAGCAATTTGCTACGGCACGCCCCCTGCGTCCTGAATAGCTTCAGTGTGAAAAGTGCCAATTTGAAATATTAATAGGAATTAGAGAATCCAGCACAAGGAAACTAAATCGAAGTAGGGATTACACATAGTCAGGTGAACATTTATGTTCCTGCAGCGTTATAAGGCTCTTTTTTTTTCAGATCACAATAAAAAAAAAAAAAAACACAGGCTTAATTCATTTCTGAAAGCACTTGCGTAAACGGAGAATTTTCGGACAGGTGTTTAGAGAAAGAGTGAGAGCTTTAGTGAACGTTGGCGGGGTTAGCGCCACTAATGGTAGGGATGGTGACTTCAGACAGGTGAACGTAGTGAGGAGCACGAAGAAAATAGAAGGAAAGGGATGAAACGAATAAATAAGCTGAGTGGTGAAATACAACAGCAGAGGGAAGAAGAAAAAAATGCCATGACAAGAAAAAAAGGTTAGAGGACATCATCCAATTATAGGAAAAAATGCCGTGACAGGAAAAAAGGATTAGGTGACCTAGAGGCTAGAGGACATCATCCAATTACAGGACTGAAGCAGTTAGAAAACTCACTAGAGCTTGTTTCTTTAGCCCCGCATCAGTGTGACTAAGTGCATGGTCCAAGCAAGTGTCCCAGCTCTCTAACACAATCCCTTGTCATAGTCGCATGAGAACTCTTGTTGCTGATTCTCTTTCGGTAGTAAATTGCGGGCAGCTGCACAAGTTCATTCTTGTTCACTACTGCACGTGCAAGCAGCAGCATCCTTGTGCCCCTGATGTCCAGCTCCTACAGTGTGTTATTGAGGAGTTCCTAATATCGCCGCGAGGTCGACTTGTAGGTGGCGGCAGCGTCGCGCTGCGATCAGTGTGGATGCTTCGCTGAGCGGCCCGGGAGAATGCACACTGTGGGCGCGCTTCGTTCCTTTCTCGCGCCGTATGTGCGCACTACAGGCGCAGACAAGAGTGGTATGCTGTAGTTCGGTTCCTCAACTTTCAATGTATAGCATGGAAGCGGAAATAAGTTTTCATTAGAACGCCAAAAAAAGCGGCGACCCATAGGGAATCTCAGAACGGCCGCAATAAGGGACAATGAACTTGTACGCCATGGCTCGTTGCAAGCTCGATCTTTCCAGGCTATGGCTTTGAGCCTCCAATAAAATTGTAAATAGAAACAAATCAGGAAGCCCCGATCTCTGAATTCAGTTTACAACAGCAGTTTCAATCAATTTCACTAATAGCATGACGCATTCTTGCATTTGTGGGATGCCCTGAAATAATACCACCTAACTGCCCCGAAATTTTTTCTAAAAGCTTACGATATTTTTTGTGTGTTCGGAAGGAAAAAAAATTACTGAATTTTAACCAGCGCAGAGATGGAAATGCGACCGTTCTAAGAGGTCTTCTGGCGCAGCTTTGGCGACTCTGAAGGCAGGTTTGATGAATCGGTGTCGGATAACTTATTTAGGGCTTTCGTCGCAAGTGAACTAGCGAATTAAATTGCTAACACGCGCAGTACAATCAGCATCTCATGTTTAGCTAGACTAGCAAAGTGACAAGCAGGTTTACAGTGTGTAAACCAACTGGACCTCACAGAGCACAGATTTTCTGTTACGGCTGCACTGTAAACCATTTGCGTTCCTTTTAAAATCTAACAGGTACCTAGAACAGCGAGAATGTACTTGCATTCTTGCGTAATGTCGCTTACGAGCCATAAAAATGGAAAATGAAGTTGCCGTGTTGCAGATGTAGTAAAACGTTCCTTTTTATTTCTCGTTACGAAACAGTGCAACGGGTTCACGATAACTACTTAGTGTTTTTTACTACTTTTTTAACTACTTTAACTACTTTTAACTACTTAACTTTTGTGCTTTTGTCTTGGCATTTAATTCTTGCGGATTGGTTAAAAAAGGCATGGATAAATGTTTTCTGTGCATTTCGTTTTTTTTTTTTTCGGGGGTTAGGGGGGGACGGGGTCTGCCAACATTCCAAGCACAGAAAGAAGAGAACGCATGTAACGCGAAAAGCCAAACGTTGGTTATCAGTATTACTAGCAGTCAGTATTACTGTTATTATTATTATTATTATTATATATAGTTATTATTATTATTATTATTTTTATTATTAGTAGTATATAGTAGTATATTATTAGTAGTAGTTAGTAGTTAGTAGTAGTAGTTAGTAGTAGTAGTCAGTATTATCAGTATTACTATTCCCCGCTATGGAACACGACGCTAGGCGTCGTGTTCCATAGCGGGGAAAAATCAGTATTTCAACAAGTAGACGCCAGTATTTTCACAACTGATTAACCCCCTTTTGGCCCGAGATTGTCCAGGAATTGTGGCTAGCTTTTTTTCAAAATTGTATTGAACGCGAGCATTTAAAAAAAAAATCCAGTGAGTCATGGCACACACCCTCCACGCATGTGAGCAACAATATATTACGCGATTTTTCCTCCTTTACACTCACGTCCACCTTAAGAGGTTAAAACGTGACCATATTAGGCATTTGGTTATGCTGAGTGAAACACATCTCTGGGCAAGGAGATTCATGTCGGTATTTAAAAATGGGATATTTAAAAAATGACACACGAAATGCCCCGTGGCATTTCGTGTGTCACAAACTCACGAGTCACAACTGCTTAATTTTACCGACAAATCCCCCCGAAATAATTTCTTGCGCATCCACAAAAACGTATTTAAAATAATAAGCAAAATTAGCAACACAGTATAAGCAACTACTCTCCAAAATGGCATTTCTTTTCGAAAAGGTACGGGAAGAATTCGATCACACATGCGCTTGCGGGTGTAAATACGTCCCCGGTAATGTATGTGTGAAAGTGCACGGTTCGTGTGCAGAGTAATTGTTTTTGTTTGTTTCTTCTTTCTATAAGGACACAGCGCAGTTTTACAAGGGCGTGGCAAATGCACGAGTATGCACAGGTCTTGTCGCTTCTTACCGTTTCGTGTATTAAACTTCATCCTTTAAATAACCACCACGCCACCTTCAAAAAGCACCCTTTGACGTTCCCGAAACGGCAGACGACTGCACTCCTTAATAAGAAAAGTGCAATGTTTAGGAAGCAATGTTTATACACGTTTCACACTCAAGCGGTGACCAGGCGAAGATGTTTTGTGGAATTAAACCAGCACATTAACCCGCAACGGCCGCTGATTATTGCGTCTCCACAGGAAATGCGTAAGCAAAGGTAACTATGTCATTGCTTACCGCCAAACAAGTGAACGTATTGTTTTATCATGTACAGCCCGAGTCCTGCGCCGCGCGCAACGTGAACGAGCAGACGACGCGGAGAGCGCCATCCACACTAGGAGCGGTTCGTCCCGCCGCCGGCAGGGGCCGACTGTGTTCGATCTCGGGGCGAATAGCTTTGTCACTTCACGCTGCAGGAGAGGATGGTGTTATGGTGAGGAGCCCACAAGGTCACTGGATGATCAATGAGAGAAAAATTGGCTTGCCTAATGCGACGGAGATTGAAGGACTGCAGAATTTCTGCCACCTTCCTCCCCTCCATTTATCTTCCCTCTCCATCCTCCCATGTGGCTCCTCCCTCCCACCCTCACTCCTGCCTAATCCTTCCTTCTCTCTTCCCTTCGCCATGCCCCTACCCAAGCCACTACCTCTGTCCCAACGACTCATGACACTGACCTGCGGCCCATGGGCAGGCTGCTAGTGGATCACAATTATCGGGGAGTGGTTCCCCAAATTAGTGGATCACCAATTATTGGCGACTCAGGGACTCACTAGTTTAACAAACGAACTCGCAATGTTTCTGGCTGATTCGAGTGACGGACAGATGGACAGACAGACAGGCAGACAAATGTCTTGGAATTTATTGAGCCCAAGGGAGACTGTAGTCTTGAAAAGACCTTGTTCCAAAAACGTGAGCTTGTCATCAAAGCTTGCCAAGCTGGTTGATTGATTGATTGATTGATTGTGGGGTTTAAACGCGCCGACGCAACGCAGGCGATGAGGCGCGCCGTAGTGGAGGGCTCCGGATTAATTTGACCACCTGGGGATCTTTATCGTGCGCCGAAATCTCGTACACACGGGCGTTTTTGCTTTTCGCCTCCATCAGAAAAGCGGCCGCCGCGGCCGGGAATCGAACCCGCGACCTCGTGCTCAGCACGAGGTCTCAGCACGAGGCCTTAGCCACTGAGCCACCGCGGCGGGTGCTTGCCAAGCTGGATGTGAGGTGTTGGATTAGAAAAGTGAGAAGGTAGTGGTTTTGCATCTGTAGCGAAATTGTTTACGGCTCTTTCACATTGCTGGCAAAACAAACGCCTGATTGCCTCGGAGCTGTAACTGCAGTGAAAGTTGACAGTTGCGTTCCTGTAAAGGGTGCTCCCTAACAAGCAGAGTAGCACTGCAGTGAAGGGTGATGGTTGTAGTAGTAGCAGCAGTAGTAGTAGTAGTAGAGCACTAGACGGGCCCGGCCCGGCCCGCGGGCCAGGCAGGGCCGCCCGAAGCGGTTTCCCAGCCGGCTGGGGCCGGGCCCGGGCTTAATGCCACGGGCGTGGGCCGTGTTCGGGCTTGAAGCCATGGGCCCGGGCCGGGCTCGGGCTTGAATTTATTGTCCTGGCCGTTAATATTTCCGACGTGATGTGTACAACACAGCATTAAAGGAATGTTCTGAGTTTATTTCCATGTGTTTCTTGATGTTAGTGCTATGCGTTGTTTTAAAAAACGTGTTTTACTAGGTCTGATAGTGTGATGTAATTTTAGTGGTGTTTCATGTATTGCATCAACATTTTATATTTTGGGGTACAACATACCAAAGATACAATTACAAGGAATGCCGTAGCGGGGAAGGGATTAATTCGGAAAACCTGGAACTCTGCACCTATGTCTATGTGCAGGTGTTTTACATGTTGCACCCATTAAAATGCGGCTGCTGTGGCTGGGAATCGCACTCGTACCACCTAGGGAAACGGAAACCGTCGCGCAACCCACTGTGGCGATCAAAACATTTCAATGCCCGTACATACTCGTGCATTGTGGCCGAGACAACCACGTGACGTTGCCAAGAATCTGGTCATCAAAGGTGATGGTGTCTCTGATGTAAGAATACGAGCTATTATTAGGCCGGTGTGTCGTAACTGAAAACGGTGGAAGGTAAAGTACGTGCATTACTTAACCATAAATTGTTGCATTTCAATCCATGACGTGCTGTACAGACTAGAGACTCTTGCTCCGTCTGATTGCCCGCTACAAAGACACTCAACCAAAAAAAAAAAAAAAAAATCCCTGGCCACTCCACTCACGTGAAACCTGGGGAGGGGCAAACGCATGCAGTGTAAAGACCCACAAACCGGATCAGCCCTTCCGCACCATAGTGTCAGAGAAGGGTACTTGGCAGCTGGTGGTCTAGAAAAATTACCTAAGGATTCACGATCCGTTTAAGAAACGCGAAGGAAGTTGTTGATGATTTGCGGCTGGTAAAGTTTGATAGATGCACAGCCTTCAGCGTTGATGTAGTGGACTTGTATTACTCTTTGCGACAGCCCGCATTGTTGAAGTGCGTAAAAGAGTGCATAACGGATTGTAATGACGAGATGAAGCTTCAGAATGAATGTGGCTTTGTCTCTGGAGGCGATTTATGAGTTGTTGCGGTTCTATTTGCAATCAACAGTCATCATGTGGGAGCAGAACGTGCTGCTACAAAACGAGGGCATGTGCATCGGGTCCGGAGGGTCGCCCTGGTACTCAGCGACATATTCCTAGGAAATCTAGATGTTAGGCTGGAACAAATTCTCGTTGGCAAGGTTATCCGCATTGCCAGGTATGTAGACGACTACTTGGTGGTCACTCCCCAGAGTGAAGCCCCACCAAACGTTGAGGAAATCCTCAAGGCATTCGAACACAATGGTATGGGGTTAATGTTCACCAGCGAGCTTCCTGTAGAAGGGAATATACAATTTCTAGACCTAGAGATAAGGTTTGCTCAGAAACATACCTGCTGGAGATACAACCCTAGATCAGTAAAACCGCTGCTCAATTATGTCTCTGGGCACTCAAAAATAGTGAAGAGAGGCATCGCCAAGTCAAACCTTGGATCCGCGCTAAAGAAGTCGTGCCAACACGCTAAAGAAGTCGTTTTTACGGACCGTTTAGACGCCTCCAGGCAGCAAAATTTCCAGATACCGTGATAATTTCCGTGTGCGAAGGCTTAGTAAGACAGATGAAGTATGGTGAGCATGAACCGCAGAAAGAATGGGCAAAGAAACGCGCGATCGTGCCTTACACACACAAGATGGCACCCGGGCTGAAAAAAGTTGGATCCCGGTATGGCGTAGAAGTGATATTCTCAGCCAGAAATAAAAAAGGCAGATTGTGTTCGTTGACGAACAAAAAGGCCCGCAAACGAGGGAAAAACCCATACAAGTGCACTGGTAAGCGCACACACGCCTTTGTACCGTGTAGAACCTGCGTTGTGCCTCGAATACCCCTGTCCTGGGGGAGAGTGTACATGGGGCAGAAGGGCCGCTGCCTGAATATTCGGCTGAGGGAGCACTCGGGGACCATAAAAAATGAAACATCTGCAAACATCCCTTGTAAATCTTGTAAGCCGCATGGATGCAAGCCACTTTTTGATAGCACCTGAGGTGTTATTCAAACACAAAAATCAGACCACAAGAGAGCTTGTAGAAGCGTTCTACATTAACCGTGATAAAGACAAATAAAGGAGTTAGTACCACGCCGATCACACTCCACGATAAAGGAATCACGTATAATCAGCTCCATGTTTGAGTGAATTGCCGGCCTGTATGCGCACATGTGCCTTCTTTCATGTTTTTTCGCGCAGTGGTTTCCTCGCGTGCCTTCCTTGGTTTTCAGAGCACAAATGCATGTGCACATTTCATGTGTAAATTCATTTGTCTTTCTCATAAACCTTCAGTTGAGAGTCGGCACTTGTGTTGTGCACCTTCCTCTCTGTTGTCCCGTCCATTTGCGCGGGTTTTTTTTTTTTGTAAGATAATGACAGCTGCCATTAAAGGTTCACAGCCGAGTCACCAATTCCCATTGGCTTCGACATCCAACGTACTCACCCCAAATTTTCACGTACCCACTGAAGGCAATTGACCAAGGGCGACGATGGCAGTTTTCCATTTCGCTGTGACATCAACATACTACTCACCATTCCCACTCAGGGGGATTGGCCAGTGATGACAGCTGCCTTCAGGGGCTTATGGCCGATTCACCAACAATTCCCACTGGCTGCAACATTAACACACCCACCCACACCTGCTTCCACACTTAACACATGTAGGAGTCAAGCGTATCACTGATTTCAGCTATTTATCCTTGGCACCACTTTCTTAAAAACATTTCCCAAGTTTTGGGGGGAAGGGGGGAGGGGGGGACTGTATACCTAAATGTAATAACTTTTCTGTCCTTAAGGTGAAGTGTATATATGTATAGGCAAGCAACATTACCACCTACTACAGTGAAAGCTCGTTAATTTGAACTTCAATAATTCTAATTTATGTATAATTCGAACTGTTCGATTTGGTCCAGACAGGTTTTTTTAGATGTCGACAAATAATAAAGCCCATTAATTTGAACCGAGTAGGTTTTGGCACGAATAATTCAAGCTAAGTGCCATTGCGCTGGTGCCTTGGCTCCTGGCTCACGGCTAGAGAAATGCATCCACTGCCTTCACACGAGTCTGCGTAGAACAAGGCAAAAAAAATCCCGGGCCATCTCTACTAACGTGAAACCTGAGGAGGGGCGAAACATGCAGTGTATAAGTGCATTCTTGGCACCTTGGCATTTTTGCCAACGGAGATGGGGGCAGAGGTATACAGCTTTGCTGTAAAAGTCTCAGGTCTTTGAAGCACGAAGCGTTCTAGCGCGAGGCATGGACGAGTGTCCCAGTGTGTTCTTTTAGCACACGTTACGTTCTAGCGCGAGGCGTTGGAAAACAAGTGTCCCGGTGTTTTAGTACCGTGACTACATGAGACGACGACAGGAGACTCCGACAGCCCGAGCTCCGCCCCTAAAAAGGGTAAAACCCATCTAAATCCCACATGGCAGGAACTTTGGAAAACTCGGTTTTTGTGGACAACGTCGATGAGGAAGCGAGTGCAGTGGTATGTGTAGTGCACTGACAGATGTGAACCTAGCCTAGGTCAGAAGCACAGAACCTGTCCACTGCTAATGACAACAAGGAAGACAAGGATGACGCATGGTGCGGCCGTCTGCTCAGAGTCATGGCCGGATGGTGTGGAGCCGGTCTCTTCTCAAGTCTTGAAGAAGATGATTCCTGCTACATTCGTTTGTCAGGGCAAAAGTACAGCCTGTTGCATTAGGGGACGAAACGGCAGGCCACAATCGGAGGCTTTTTCAAGCATCGAAGTGTTGACATGTCCCACTGCTCCATAATTGCACTGTACTGTTGTCACTGTTCACTTTCATTAGTTTAGTACTTTCATTAATTGAAACTGAGACGGTGTCCCCTTGTGGTTTGAAATAACGAGCTTTTACTGTAGTACTGCTTATATATGTCAACACTGTTTCTAGCACAGAAGAGACGTTGGGAACATTCATGGAAATGTAATCTATTGGCAATTGAATGCCCACTGATAGATATGCATTAAAACCATGCATGGAGCTGCCCCGGTGGTATGTTTAAATAAACAAGATCTAATAACTATAAAACTAGGGCATCCTGTTATGACACATGTTACACATAAGACAGCCACCAGATAATATTCAAGCCGAAATTACCTATATATTTATGACATCATGATAACTTACTAGCATATCTTTCCACATGATTCACTCCTGAAAAATTGATGCATTGTTAAAGCCTATACAAGTACAATGTCCTCTATAAGCCTACACTGTACAAGAAAAGTTAAAAAACACCAACCCACTGCTGATGGACATCCACCTTTTACTTATCACAAGTGAACGCTGCAAAGAACGTCCTTCAATATGGAGCCTAGAACATTCACCAAAAGCCTTTCCAAATCCATTTGACCTTAACTCGTGAGATAGCACATCCCTTGCTGCAGGCCACGAGTGCTAGGTGTGCATGAAGACGTTTAGATGTTTCTACTCCCTTGCAAAGTGTGTGCCCCCTTTGCCCCACCGCTAAAAAAAAAAAAAAAAGCGCAATAATAATCCACTATAAGTCACCAAGTCTGGCCAAGCAGACACTGGGTCAAACGTTTCAAAACATGCTCACTTGTCTAGTAGAGTGGCCTAAGAGTGAGGACTCTTTTTTTTTCTTTCCCTTATCTAGGAAGTGTTTATCAGGCTATGCTGCCATGAATTTCCAGCCCACAGTATGAACTTTTTTTACAAAAGTTAGTGCTATTTTTGATTTCAACTGGAGCTGCTCATCTGTCACTGTAACTAGGTGCGGGCTTCATGAAGACTAGCATAGCATGAAAGTGATACTTACAGACATATCATTTAAATAGACTAGACAGATCACACAAGATAGCTACACGCAGAGAGAAAATTGCTTATAAATATACTAGACACGCAAATACCGCAATGTAAACAACTCCAGCGTAAACAATGACAAAGAAAACATCAGTGCAGCAGAACACGACGACATCAATTGAAGATTGTACATTACGAATCAACTTGTTCTTAAGAGCAACACAGCGCAACAATCCATCCCTTAGGGCATACAAGAAACTTATATAATATATACATACATAATCATGATGTTCATAGATCCCTCTATGCCCAATATACGAGTCCACTGGTGGAGCCAGAAATAGGGTAACAAAACAGTGCCGCCAGTGCAGAGGCTTTGGTGCCTGCAGTGACGCAGAACACGGGGGAGGGGGCACCAGGCGTCCGCCCATCACAACAACAACAAGGAGGAGGAGCGCTAGCAACATCTAGCGCTGCCTGACGGCCTTGAGCATTCGCTCGAGCATGAGCGAGAGGAAGAGGTCGAGGGGGTCCATGCAGCCACGCTGCAGCCACTTGGGGATGGTGACGCGAGCGTGCGAGAAGCCCAGCTTGTGCAGGATGTAGTCCACGCCGTAGGGCTCGATGCCCTTGCCCGCCCAGGAGAGCAGGCGCACGGTGGGCTCGAGGTGCCACGTGTAGCACTGGTAGTCGCGGAAGTCCCGGTGCAGGGACTCCAGGGACTCGGCCACGCTGCGCTTTCGCCGCTCGCTGTCCGGCGACTGGCTCTTGCCCCCCGTGGAGCCGCCTGCTGGGTGGACGAGACACACAATGGCCCTTAGGCCTACTGCAACCCCTCCAGTGCTCACACGTTCTAGAACTCCCTTGGGCCCCAGCCTGGGGCTACCGCTGTTCCCACTAGGCTCCCCCAGACCGGTCTGTTGTCCCCGTTCCCCCCAAAAAAAATCAGCGCAAGAAAGACGAGGACGGGGAAGGCTACAATCACAGCGCTGCTTAAGTTTTTTCCATTATGAACCTGTATTAACTCGCCCAACTTGCCGTTGTGGTCCCTGGGAGCACCACTCGATTGATTGTAGCGTTTTAACGCGCCGACGCAGCGCAGGCGATGAGGCGCGCCGTAGTGGAGAGCTCCGGATTAATTTTGACCACCTGGGGGTCTTTAACGTGCGCCGAAATCTCGTACACACGGGCGTTTTTGCTTTTCGCCTCCATCAGAAAAGCGGCCGCCGCGGCCGGAATCGAACCCGCGACCTCGTGCTCAGCAGCGCAACGCCTTAGCCACTGAGCCACCGCGGCGGGGTGGGAGCACCACTCAATGCCCCACATCTATCCAAGTATGGGTGCTGCCCCCTCGCAAGCTAATACGTCATATATATATATCACCTACGCATTCCCCACCACATACAGCATCTTCGAAACCACCCATATGGGTACCAGGAAACAAAGCGTAAAATGAATCAAATGAAATGTTAACACTTTCAGGACAATGTTGAGACATTATCTGTCGTTATCTCAGTTCATAGTAGAATACAAGTGCAACATGCTCCCTAGCATACTGTGATGACCCCTTTATGAAACTGGAGCTTAGGTAAATGCCACAGTTAGCAGCTAAGAATTTAGAAGTATTGAATTAGTGCGACACTGTGCATGTTGAGCAGCGATGTTGGCGCTCTTTGGATTCTGATGCTGGTAAAAGAAAAAGTTAGGGCAAATTTTTCCTTTAACCACGGTGAACTTGCTTGCAGCTACGCTTTAGTGCATCCTAAGTACTGCATGGATATTTTTCTATTGGTTCCTACAAGAGTGTCAACATGTACTTACACCAAATATAAATAAACCCAAGTTACCTCCAAAGACAAGATTCAGCTAAGCTAACTGCAAGAGCCTGATTAGATGCTTAGGGAAGCAAATTCCATTCCAAAGCATGCACACACCCACATGCACGCACATGCACATACATGCTCAGAGAGAGAGGGAGAGGTAATGAAAGCAAAAATTCAAACCCACCGCCATCTTTTTCCCGGATGTATGACACGATGAGGTTGTGCAGAAAAAAGAAGGCTTCCGCATCGACAGCCACGAAGATGTGGTCATCAAACTCGGTGACAAAGCTGCACTCCACAACTGGCCTTGAATCTGGCATTGAAAGAGGGCAGGAAAAAAAAAAACACCACCTTCGCACGTGATGAAATGGAAAGATCTTTACACACCAAACACCCACTGAATGGAAGAAGAAACTACGAAGCCATGTATTGACAACACAGCAGGCAGTTCTAGGTAGCGAATGCCCCGTCATAGGCACCCAACTATATTTGCTAGCTTAACATTGTCCTAATGCTGGTTGCATGGCACAAAAGCACGCTATCCAGCAAACTACACACCACACCTCGCAAAAATGGCCTTGCCTACTGACACTCTCCCCAGCAAGAATACAAAGTCAATGTCCAGAACGACAAGGGACAATTGAATGAAAAATTAATGCAGGAGGGCCCGTCAAAACCCAGGCTGAAGTTAGGTGGGTGCCAACGTTAACAGCAAATAGTACACACAGCACAGCTGCCCCTCCCTTTTCCCCTTTTCTGGACATACTACAGTTGAACCCGACTATATTGAACCCGTTTACATCGAATTATCCTGTATATCGAACTATTTCTAGTCACGGTATATTTGCAGTGATAATTTATAGCAAAAATTACGCCTATATCGAACAGAAACACCACCGACTCCCGATATATCGAACACCAAATGCCACACAAGTGCTCCCCCGAGTTGGCTTTCACTCGTGGTGGAGGAGAAATTCTACCGGCACACCCCTACAAGTGGTCGAGTCCGGCCGCTCACGGGCAGCGGGTGGCTTTTTCCTCCTTTCCCTCACTCTCTCTATCGTGACTGCGCTGCCACATCATGTAGGGTGAGCCGTCGACACCCCCCATGCAAAAAATAATCCTGGCCCACCCGCCATGCTTTTTGTTTTGTTTTTTCGTTCGTTGTGTATGCATCGCTTGTGCTTTGTGGGTTTCTTCCGAAGTGTAGCTGTGGTGGCTAACGCTAGTGTCACTAAATCATGGCTTCTGTGATGGCTCTAGCTAGCGCGAAGCGGCTGAATTTGCCTTTCGGCGTGAAGTTGGCAATCATAAATTGAGTCGAACGCGGTGAGGAGTCTGACGTCCCCGTGGTGCATGACATTCCCAAGAGCACACTCAGCAACTCAGCAGGGAGCTTTTATTAGCCTTCTGAAGGAAATTCTGGGCAGATGTTACTGAAGAAACCGGTGCCGGCTTGTTACTCTCTCGTTTTTATTTAGAGTTTTCCTTGTGTTACTCGTGAGTAAACCACACGTATGTAACAACACAAATGATTTTTTTTGTCACTTTATGGTCACCCTAAAAAAATTACGATAATTTTTTCTCGGAATAGATTCATCCGAAGAATTTAAATCAGCAATAACAAAAATCGACCCTCAAAGGGTTAAATATGGTATGTAGTCTCATGACGCGATTCCTTAGCATGCTTATAATAAATTATCCCATATATTGAACTGATAGGTGTCTTTTTTTGCGAGTTCGATATAACTGGGTTTGAGTGCACAGACAAAGACACCTATGCAAGAGTTCACTACAAAGACCAAGGAGAGAAGACACTAGGCCATCAATCGAATACAAACTCAGGTTGCCACACACTGGAGATTCTGAGTGGTTTTTTAGACTGTTCCAGGCAAGGCCTGGGCATCAAAGACTGACCCCCTGGCGTGGGCTAGCATTGGGGGATTTGCTGTTCCTACGGATAGGCCCCAAAAGGCAGCATAGGCTCGTGATGTGAAACCTTAGAAGGACGGCATCATTGTCTCTCTCCTTCTAAACTCGAAGAACAGTGCCCAAGCTCATACTAATAGGTTGTATTCACTGGCGAAGGTACGCATGCAGGCAACCATGTGAGTGCGCTGTCACTGGTTATGTAGGGCTCCGTGGGATGGCGGTACTTGTCCATGCTAATTGCACATGATGTGTGTTGGACATTCCAAACTCTACCCAATCGAATGTAAAGTAATTCCTTGACTCCAATGTGAGTGCAATTAATGACATGTCTGTTGACACCACCGTTGAGAATCGATTTGAAATGGACTAGACGACACATGTCAGTGCTTTTTTTTTTCCTGCAACGAGCGAGCGCAGTGGCAAAAGTCGCGCCATGTCAGTGCCGTTTCGCCCATGTCTGTGGCCGTTTCGAGTGCTGCCAAGCGAAGAAATTGACTGCTGAATGTTTCAGTGAATACCACCTGTAGCTTTCCCTCCTCCTCCCAGACTGCACTGACCGTCGGGTCCCGGGCTGTGCTCGCCCTGCAGCTGCTCGGTCTTGAGGTGCAGCTCGAGGCTGGGGAAGGCGAAGATCATCTCCATGGTGTGTCCCGCCTCGGGGTGCCGCTGCGGGGCCGGCCGGCCCTCGAAGGCCGGGAAGCGGCCGACGTCGTCCAGCTCGCTGCTGGCGAAGGCGTACTGGAACCACTCGCCCACGTTCTTGAACTGCGGCGGGAAGAGGACGTTGCGGCTGATGCGGCACACGGTGGCCATGCTGCCCGTGCTGCCCGAGGAGCCGGGGCCCCCGTGGCCCAGCCGGAAGGTCAGGTGCTGCACCACGTGCGTGTCCACCGCCGCCTGTTGTTAGGGAGGCGGAAGAGGGGAGGAGGCGACGGAAAAGTTGGCAAACAGATCCAGTGCACGAGAAGTGCACTTGCGTAGGCACTGCTGCCAATGTTGGGCTTTGCCACTGGAATTCAACGTGGTATAAAACATTTTCAGGTTGATTACACTGCAGACCTGCTCGCATTCAGTTTCCCGTTGCATGCAAGTCAGACAACCTTACTCTGATGTCTGCGACAGAATTGGGAAGGACACAACTGGTGGATCTCTTCGCACTATCTTCCTGATACTGCCAAGAGAAACGTTCTACAAATTATTGTTTTGTTGGCAGAATCCCTTTATTGTAAAGTCATGAGGCTACGAATGTATGGAAGCAGAGCACGAGGCAAAATGTAGTGAAACAAAGTTAAGTGGGGTTCCTGCACAGGAAAGTTTTATCTCAAAGTAGACAGTGATCTTGTGCTGCCCTTTGCCCGTCTTTTTTTCTTTACACAAGATGCCCACCCCCAGTTTGCAGCAATGGAGCGCAGTGGGACAGGGCGTGAAAAATCCACGAGTTTCACGGCACCACAGTGGTGCTGTCAGAACACAGCACCACTGCGCCATCACTTGGCGGCTTCAGTGCACTCAGCCTTTGGATGGAGCAGTAACTGTGCAGGGACGAATTTTTGAAATGCTAGCAGAAAATTTCAGAAGTCTTTGTGCTACTGCACAGGATCTCCCTAAGTGCAAGCTTGTCCCTCCAGCAAGTTAACAGTGCTTGCTGACAAATGTATATGAGTATTGATGCTGATTGAAGTTCTGGCACAGCCACTTGATGCGAACTCAGTGGCTGTGGTTGTGGCTTCAATGCCACAGCACAAATGTAAACCTGCTAGGGGCACAGTAGCTGCAATGGCAGCGACCAAGGTTGTGCCATGCTATTTTTAGGCCATGCCTGCGCAGACAGTCCCAGTCCCCAAAGGAAGAGCCACACAGAAGCCAATGGCTCAACGACATACACAGGGAAAGGCGGAAGATGCCAGCCTGCCCACCTGTGGCCCGAGCACGTCCTGTGCCTCGGTGGCGAAGTGGATGCTGGGCTGCCGGAGGGAGAAGAGGGCCCAGGCCTTGGAGCGGAAGCTGACCCCGTGGAAGCAGGCGAGCGAGACGTTGCCCCCCCGGAGGTCCATGCTGCCGCCCACCAGGGTGCCGTGCAGGGGCAGCCGCAGGCCCCAGCCCAGCTGCAGGCCGGAGACCAGCGCCAGGGCCCCCTGCCAGTGGCGCTGCTGCGCGTGCCGCCCGTTGCTGCCCCTCGTCCGGGCCCCAGCCCCCCGCCGGACCCCCGACCCCCGCGGTCCCCCGGGGTCGGGGCCCGGCCAGCCGCATGGAGGAGAACACCCGTCGGCTGGAGTGGAACTGCTGCGAGAAGAACTCCTCCAGCTTGGCGCCCATCTTGGCCAGGTCAGGCGTGGTCGATTTGGACAGCAGCATCTGCAGCTGGTCCCAGTGGACCTGCGTGTGGCCACGGGTGCCCCCCCATCTCTTGAGGATTTCAGTGCTAACATTTGTTCATCAATAGCATCAATTTTTACCACAGAACATGATGTACACCTAGCACTGAACAAAAATTCGTTTCCATGTTTGTCACAGCATCCTCACTGTAGCTGCCATCCTCATCATCCTAGTGGAATTGGATATCGCCCAGTTTTCCCCAAAGGTTCACTTCCGACGCTCCTGAAAAGGAACATTCCCCTTGCTGGGTTCTGCTTGCGGGATTGTGCTGCAGGCAGGATACCTGCTCCCAGCCTTGAAATGAGGCTGCAACAATACATTTGAAAGGGTTCCCTTTACAGTGTTTGTTTCAGGTTCCAGCGGCTTATGAAGGTCTTCTTGCTTTTTGTAGCCTGCACCCTCTCTTTCTGCTTCCCCCTTTCTTTAAGAGCCACATTTTGCAAGTCATGACCACGTATAACTGCCTCACACACGTGCGCATAACCAAACACATGTCGAGGCTCGCAAACACGCATGCAAGAGGGAGATAGGTGTGTCAGAAGAAAAGCCGTCATGTTTAACAAGCACATCTTCTCGTCTGTCCATCCGATCCGGCTGCTGCCCCCACTCCCTCTGCCCAGACACCCACCTGGCCGTGGACGAAAAGCAGGGCGGGGCGCTTGGTGGCCTCGCAGCCCTCGCAGAGCCGCCACTCGTCCCTGAGCTCCACGGCCAGCTGGGACACCCGGCCCATGAGCACGCTGCTGCCCATGTAGTCCAGCCGGCTCTCGGCCGCCCACAGGGCCAGCGTCAGCGTGTGCACGGGCTCCCGGCCCCAGCTCTCCTGCAGGCCCACTGGATTTCCGAAAGGGAGAGAGCAGAGAGCACTTTGCAGCCAAGCACGGGACTGGCAAAGAATTGCTAAACCCAGGCTGTTAGCGTCAGAACCAGTAGCTTTACCTCTGGGTCGTGGAGGCCAAACAGCGGGCTCATTTTAGCAGGTGCTCAAAAGAATGCAAGGAGTGTTCACTGATGTCAAATTATATTTTTCAAATTTTTCGGGGTTTAAACTATGAGGCACACCATAGCGGAAGGCCCTGGATTACTTTTGGTCACCTGGGAATCCTCAATGTGCGCTGAAATCTCGCCGCATGGGCATTTCACTTTTCAACTCCGTCTGAAAAGCAGCCGCTACAACTGAGCGGCTGAACCCGTGTCCCTGGGCTCAGCAGCACAACACTTTAGCCGCTGAGCCATCCCAGCAGGTGGAGTGTTCAACACGAGCTAGTAGATGGCACTAGGTGGATGCAGAACTGCTAGGCTTGTAGCTATCTTAGAACGGAATGTTGCGTGGAGATCCAAGCATTAATATCACTCATATAGGTGGGTAACACCAATTTCGAGTTCCCCATATTCATACCGCTGTGCTCAACAACCTACCCCCCTCCCCTTGGGATGTGTCATGAATGAAAATCACACCGAAATTCACGTCAGCTGTGATCACATCGCCAGGATGTGCTACTGTCAGGATATGCTCGCTTCAATGCATCAAAATGCAAAACATCAGCTCGGCACCAAGCATCTACAGGGTGGTACGACGATAATTGGAACACTTTAAACTTTTTTCCTGAGCAAACCGCCGCTCTGTTCTCTCTCAAACTCCACACGAAGGTCGCATTTTGTGGTCTATTTTGTTTGACACTGGGAACAACAATGGTACTTACCTGTTTATTCTGAAAATAAATAAAAACGATTCTTGCCTATGAGAAAATGGCGGCCGATTTGGACTTGCAAGCCAGAGCAAGCTGATTTTGGAATGATGGCGCCACCTTGGGGTATGCAGAGCGAAACGGACCATGGGGATTCACGGTAGGAAGGAGCCAAATGGTGTAGCAGACAATCAGAAAATCTCTTTCATCCCTAGTTTACGATGATCACAAATAGTTGCATAAAAGCTGATCCCAACCATAATAAAATATTCTTATGGTTTATCGTTGCCAATAAACATTGGATTTCTTTCCTCACCTGCTTTCACATTTTCTGCTCGTCTGCTACGCCATTTGGCTCCTTCCTACCGTGAATCCCCATCGTCCGTTTCGCTCTGCATACCCCAGGTGGCGCCGTCGTTCCAAGATCAGCTTGCACTGGCTCGCCCGTTCAAATCGGCCGCCATTTTCCCATAGGCGAAAATCGTTTTTATTTATTTTCAGAATAAAAAGTGAAGTTCCATCATTGTTCTGGCGTCAAACAAAATAGACCACAAAATGCGACTTTCGTGTAAAGTTTGAGCGCGAACAGAGTAGCGGTTCGCTCAGGAAAATTTTTAAAGTGTTCCATTCATCATCTAACACCCTGCATACCCATACAGTTCAGCACCGGCTTCCGTTTCCCACCTAGTGCACGACATCTCCTCCTTGTCCCTTCCCTTCAGCAGCACTCACTGTGTGTGTGGATGCGGCTGAGCTCAATAGCTCCACCCACGATGCCCCCCTTGGCATCCAGGCTGGAGCCGTCCAGGTCGACAGCCAGGTTGAGGTCCTTGTGGCCACGGCTGTCAATGGCCAGGCGGCCTTGCGACCTGAAACCCTGCGTCAACCACCTGCACAGACAGGGCCAGGCGAGATGCACACATGCGCTCCCAACAACAGCCCACATTTATACTTCTAAATTCAAAACGTCGCGCCACCTACAGTTTGCTGGAACATGTGCTTGCAGTGATAGCAACCTTCACAAAGTTTGATACCGTTTACCTTGTGTGTGGTGCTGAAGCATAGGCTAACAGGAGAGCTGAGAGAAGTACCAAACTTGTCCGAATATTTAAGTTTCAAATTATTTGCAAACTCAAGAATCACGCACTTTAACTTTGAAAGTATATGCACTCCCGTACCACTGAAGTACATTTATAAGATCGCATTGATTGTGTTCTTGCTACCTTGCTTTTGTTTCCCCCAATTACTAAATAATGTATCTCTCGGCTGCCGGCTTAAGCTGTTCATGACTGTAACAGCCTTTCCTTTATTTTAGCAATAACTGCTCACCAAATGACAACATAAAACACGTAAAAAAAAAAAATTGCAGTTCTATCTACCACCCAGAAACATGCACAGGGCATGTAACTGCCCGACACAACTTTCCCGTAACCTACGCAACCTGACAATGAACGCCAACTACGCTACTGCAACAGCAGGTCTGGCTGCGTGCAAGTGCAGCAGCTTGCACTCCTGGGGGCGAGCAAGTGCAGAGCGGCACTCACGATGTGTTGCCCATGACGTTGCCCATGTTCATGTGAACATTGAGCCGGGACAGGTTCAACGCATAGAGCAGGAGGGTCTCCCAAGCCTGTCCCCTTGGAGGTGCGGGCCGTTCTTGCGGTGAAGGCGCTGCACACGCAGAGGCCAAGCAGAAGAGAGAGGGCTGAAAGTTGGGCTAGTTGGTGTTGACTTAGAACCATTTTACCAGCGAAAAAAGGACAGGGACCTAGAAAGAAGTAGACAGGATAATCGCTAACGGGACTAGCGATTGTCCCGTCTACTAGCGATTGCCCCGTCTACTTCTTTCTAGGTCCTTGTCCTTCTTTCGCTGGTAAAATGGTTCAGAAGAGAGAACTCAGCCACCGTCATCATCACACAGCGATGAACTCGTTTACAATAAATGTTACAGGGTGTTGGTATTACCGCTAGACCTCGCACCAGTACAATTAAAGGGGCACGCAAGTTGTTTGCTACGACCATTATTTTGTGTTACAGCGACAGTGTAAATTTACTGCAAGTACTACTGCACTGGGTGCGCGGTGCCCATCCTAAGCAAACACTGGGCAAAATGGCAACTCGCTGCGTGGTGGTAACCAATAAAATCGCTCCGTTCCTCCCTTACGTTGCGTGTGCCTACTTTACTGCACTCAAAAACAACTCATCTTTTAGACTCAAAAACAACTCGTCTTTTAGAAATGCTTTGCTGTAAAGAAATCCGTGATTGCTCGTCATTGCATCTTCCTAGTGCAT
Source organism: Haemaphysalis longicornis (assembly GCA_013339765.2). Lineage (NCBI taxonomy): Eukaryota > Metazoa > Arthropoda > Arachnida > Ixodida > Ixodidae > Haemaphysalis > Haemaphysalis longicornis. Next base: position 161,301,748 of record CM023451.1, on the reverse strand, counting down.
GCCAAAGTAGCGAAGAAAGACGCAGCAGACAGGTGCAAAAGTGACGGTGATAGACTGCTTTGCTATGCTGGACTGTAGACTGCATACACTGGCCGAAAGTTACGTCCATGCCTTCAGTTTCCACAAGGTACTGAACTACAACCAAAAATGTTGCATCAAAATAACTGGCTCGAAAGGTGGGGGGAAAAAACAAAAACAATGTACCTTGGTACTGGCTTTAGAGACCAGTTTTAGAAGTAAAAAAACAAAAACCTACAAAGATGAAAGCGAGCCATCAGTTATTCTATAGAAAGCAATACCCTTGCTGAAAATGTATCCCATTCTAAGGATTTCCACCTGCCACACTTCTGAAAACTGGAGTCTCCCACCGGTTTCACTTTCCACCAAGATAAGGAAATGAGCCTACTACCTCTCTTTGCACAATTTCTGAACTGTTCTTTTCTTAAAGCCAAAACTTTTCTTCAAAATGCGAAACACGTATTGCAAAGCAATTTCCAGACGGGCAGTGGACACTGCAAAGCGCGCATGCAATGCGTCCTTGCCTGCTTCCTCTTCAGGCGAGCCAAGCTCCAGACTCCCGAAAGGGAAGGAGTCGGCCCGGCTGGGCGAGAGAGTGCCACTGCTGCTGCTTGTCTCAGCCGAGTCTTCAGCTGAAAAGACAGGCATCCCGTTTTGGCACCAGAGATAATGACTGTCCTCACATTAGGTGCGAGCATCAACAAAAGTGTACGTCTGCAGTCGACTTTCGGTAATATGAAGTCCACGAAGACCATGAAACAATATGGATGAACTGACCTTCCAATTACCATAAAGTTCCGAAAGAACAGCCACCCAAAGTACAGTGATATCAAGTGAGAAATACGGGATGGGCGAACTTTTGGGTCAATTGCGAAAAACTACAAAAAAGTGGCCGAACCACCAACGAAAACTTTGGAGATATCAAGAAAAAATACGAGATTGCCGATTGTTCAGGTAAAGTGCAGAAAGGACAAATAATGAATAGATAAATGAATAGATAAATGAATAGATAATTCGCATTTATTTTGCCCACTGATCGGGTCTAAAGGCATCGATTCTAAGGGGTGGGCGACCTTTGGGGCCTTCTAGTATATTGAATATTTCACCCCTAAAGGGGGTGCGTGATGTTTCGGGGAAGGGCATTCTCTCGGAACTTTACAGTAAACAGAGAGCACGAGAATAGAATTCTTGTTCGCCCACAACAAGCCTCCCCTCTCAATTTCATTCAGAATACCGACTTTCGTAGTCAAGTCGAGTGTACGACACGGGCTGCTTGATCGTTGAGACTTATCCTAAAATTGAAGCCTGGAGCACCCACCACACAAACTGCGCACACGGCACTGCGTGCTACAAAGAAAGTTGAGGAGAGAGAAAGAAGAGAGAGAGCCGTCAGCGGATGCGACCCTCGACTGAGTAATACTGCCGCTTTATTGAATGTGGCACTTCCTATATTCTGATTGCGCCGACATCAGTAGAGAACAACACAGAGCTGTTTTCGCGCTTGAAAATTTCGAATTTTATCAAGGAATGACAGTCACTTCGATGATGTTTATTAAGAAATAACTTATAATTAACCAATATAATGGGTTTAAGCTGCTAATTATCGAGCAATTTCTGCCACTGGATTGCATATAAAATTGACGAAGGCCAGCACTGTCACTTCTAATTAACTGAAAATTCTAACTAAGCGATTTTAAATTAGTCAAGGTCGACTGTACTAAGCATATTTTCCATGCATGTCTACGCTTGTCTTGCTCTTGGTGTATGTGTCCTCGCTTTGTTGCAAGAAGATGCACAGCTGTTAAAGGGACATTAAAGGCTGAATTATTTAATTAACTGAAAGATCATTCATTTCGTAGCACTCTCAGCTTTTGTTTGGCAAGCAATGATGTGTTATTTCCTGAGAATTTTGAAAAGCTGGCATTTCTTCTCTCCTCCGCTTCTCTTTCATTTTATCGTGACGCAGACATCGCGTCACAAAGTAGAAGTGAGGCGCAAGTGCGGTTTAGGGCATAAACAGGTCGGCAATAGGACCTCTCAGGCTGGCAACGGTAGCTTTTACGTCACCAAGCCATGGCCGACCCATAAAAACGTTTCTTTCACCAAGGAGGCTTTGACTTTTATTATTTGTCACCGATGGAACGACAAATCCTTTCAAGGCTCCAGCGGCCGGTGTCCCCACCTACACTGGACACCCAGACCCCATCATGCCGGCCGTGAGCGAAGCAGCGACAAGCGTCGTTTCAAGTATGCAAACGCTACGCGTCGCTCAAGCGGGAGCCTTCATCTCACCTCATCTGGCAATCATGGTACATCTCATATTCTCTCCTCTCATGCGACGCGCCACCCTGGTGTGAAATATACACCCGCTTCCCGTACCCGTCCCAAGTAGTTTCCGTGGCCAAGGCTCCGCATGCCCCAAACGTAACAAGGGTAGAGCTAAGCGTGCCCGATTTATGGATTATTTATCAACAGTGGCTCGCAGAGAACGAAAGAGCAACAAGTTCACATCGTTCGGATAACCCCCTGCAGTAAGTAGCGTATTTACTCGAATCTAACGCGCACCTTTTTTCCGGAAAAATAGGTCCCAAAATCAGATGCGCGTTACAATCGAATATGACTCAAAACTGCGGCGCCGTATCGCCATCGACGTTTCAAGATGGCTGCTTGACTACTGAACGCGTAGCCAGCGCTTCGTAGTTGGCGCATGTTTGCCTTGTTGTCTGCGTAGTCTTTTTTAGCATTCCTCTGTTCTTTCCGCCGTGGAATTTCCCACTGCGAAAACACGGCGGGTTCACCACGATTCTGCGTTTAAGAAGAAAGTAATCTTGTGTGCGGAAAGCGATGAAAATCGGGCCGTGTCATGTGCGTTCAGTGTTCCGGACACTTGCGTGTGGGACTGGCGCAAACAGAAAGAGAGAATTTTCACAAGCAAGGCGACATGGAAAGGGTTCAGCGAAGAGGGGGTGATATCCCCAAATAGAAGACCCGCTGGCAAAGTACTGTGCAGCAGCAGCGAGCGGCTCACAGACCCGTAACAACAGAGCTGCCCCGTCGCTGCCCCGGTCCGTCGTCGTGGTGACTGTCTTGCCGGCAATAACCGGCACATTTCATTTCGTGCCACCTTTGGAATAAACCTTGCTTGTTCCAAGTGAGAAAAAGTTGCATTTTTGTATTAAATAATGAATGTCTAGTGCGCGTTACAATCGAGAACATAGCGTTCTTTTCTTCTTCGGACCACGAAAAACGGGTGCGCGTTACAATCTAGGGCACGCTAGATTTGAGTAAATACGGTACCCTAACCTTTAACAGGCGATAAGGTTCGAACTGGGTGCAGACGGGCTTTACCTATAGCAACATCCACAATCAGAAAATGGATTAGAAGCTCAGGCAGGTCGCTTAACCACCTGCAGTGCATCTTGTTCCTTTTGCCGCTTCCTGCCACGGATATTGCTTGCAGAAGCTCAGGCATTCACCGTGGTAGGTTATTGACTTTGCTAATTGTGCACCTGTGCTAAAGCACTTTACCAGTGTTTTTCCAAAACGAAACAAAGCATTAAGGCCGATTAGAAAGCGTGAGGGAAGAAGCCTGTCTTCACAATGTATAAGAGCTGTAGTCTGTGTTCTTAAAACCAGATCGGCTCACAGAATCTTTTGATTTACAGTGTAGACCACTTATAACGTATGTCGTGGGAGCCGCGAAAATCCGCACTATAAGCGGTACCGCACTACAAACAAAACATGCGCAAATCCAACCAAATCGCAATCTACCTTTTAATAATTCTTTGTTTGTCATCAATCAACCGAAGGCCTCTTAAAAATAGCGGCGCAGTCTTTATTTCATCTTTTTTTTTTTTTTTCCACATCAGATGGCACTGCCGGGTTTACAAGCTGCTGCACGGTCTTGCTAGGGTGCCTCGATTCATGTGCGTCCATTGAGGCACCCAAGGTCTTTGAAACGCGAGCACAGCTTTGTGTTTGTTTTGAGGGAGCCTGTCTGCATTTCTTACCGCCTATGAACGGATGCCGTGGGACAACGTGATCAAAATGCAGCACGCAAGATTTTCTTTCTCTTTTCACCCCAGCTCGCGGTCGCCATGCTGAAGGCGGTTGCTTTTCAGCACAGCGTACAGGTAGGGAGAGCCTCCAGCATTGCGGCTCGCTATCTCCAGGTGCTCGAGAAGGAAAAGGGAGTTGCTTATCTGCACAACGTTATAGTAATAAAAAACAACTACTGTGCGAGGAGTAGGGGAGGGGGGGAATGGGGGGTAGAGGAGGAGCTCGCTATCTTCTGAGGTGCGTCAAGCAAGGACAGTTGTGGTTATCATGTGCAAGCAAACAGAACATGTGAACTAAAGGGTGCCTATATTTTTTCTTTTCTATGTCGAAGTTAGAGGAGAGCAGGGAGTGTGCACTGTGTGGGATGGCTGATTCCGTCTTCATTTTTTCTTGCGACCCTAAAACAATGCCCCAACTACGCCGGTCAATAAGCGGACCCACCAAAAAACCGCACTATAAACGGTATTGCCCTTCGGGCAACCGCATTATAAGCGGTAAGCTGATGCACTCTTCTAGGGGAGGCCTACCGGTGGCCAGAAAAACCCGCGTTGTATCTGGTTACGTTATAAATGGTCTGCACTGTACGTTTATTTCACGTGCTCAACTACTTACGAACTGTTTGAGGAAAACATTTATAGATGCTTCTCCGATGAGCTCTCGCCGTGCACAAATATTGTGACATTACAAATTCGCGGTACCCAAAAGTGTGCGGGGCGTCGACACCAGTTTTCACGTTTCTGGGATTTTCTGCTTTATTAAACAACTCTTGGTTGCAAGAATGGTGTGTTTAGATTCTCAGCACCGCAATCCGTCGATAGAGGGCAACTTGGTTCCAACCTTCAGTGTGCCTTTAAGCTCTCTGAGGTGTTTCAGGCACCAGAAATAGAGTACCTATTTATCTATATATCAAAGAAAACACCTAGAAGGAGTCTCATCAGGAAAGACCGGCACGGCAAACTGTGGTGCCGCAAGAAGGAAAAGGAGCCCCCCCCCCCCCCGGTGTCACCTGGGTCCCCAAAGGCCGAGCCTGCGGTAGCGGGGTCCCCCAGGAACATGCGCCGGGCAATGCTGCGTCGGTACCAGGCCTTGGGGAAGGCCAGGATCTCGGTGAGCCGCCTCATGTCGTACTTGAAGGACGCCGAGCCCACGTCACACAGGGCCGAGAAGCGGATCAGCGCTCGGCCGTTGTCTGCCCCAATGTGACGGCTCCGGCTCATGTTCACCTGGCAACGGGGGGAGCCGGCAGGACCGCTCAAACGCCACACCACAAACTAGTGGGCAAAAGTTCGTTATCAGCAGTAAAAAATTAACCATAGCTCCAAAGAATGCACGCATGGATGCCAGTAGGTAGTTCCTCATGGGAGCAGCTTTGGCAACCTTGATTTTGATCTTCACAGATAGCCGCAGTGCACCCGCAGTCCGAGTGTGAAGCGGAAGAAAAATCTGCAGCCCTACTTGAAAAGTTCCAAGTTTGCAAGAGGAGTACAAATGCCAATCATGGGTACAATTGTGATCACAAGCAGATCAAGAGCACACATCTGATAAGCGAACAGCCACCAAAAGATTTTCTAATGAAGTGCCGATGCCCCAGCATTAGGAAAGAAGAAAAAAAAAACATACGACTCTCAGTATGCTACCGAAATGTTAGCAGGCCTGCCCCTGACACTGGTTTAACTAAAGGCACATAATACAAGGGGGAGTGGTAGCAGATTGCTGATTTATTTGCATTGACATCCACTGCCAGCATAAGGCACATGGATCCCTGAGCTTTACAGTAGCTACAGGTCATACTAACTACTACTCAAAATTTCACGCCAGGGGAAAAAGCAGCAACATGCTGCGAGAGTCGCTGGCATGGAAGACACACCACTGATTTGGACGACCATAACTTAGCTGGACAAGAATATTGTGCCCCCAGTATATCTCATTCTGTAGCCACTGGTAGTGAAGAAATTCCACTTGCATTTGGCACCAAGAAACTAGCACACATCCATCACCAACAGATTAGACGACACCACACATGCATGTGCACGTTTTTTTTTTTTTACACCGGTTGCGCTAATTGGCATTTTTATTTCACAGTATTTTCAAGAGAGCTTCCTCATCTACGGCAAAGAATTTTAAGCATGGCTCCAACAATACATTTACGAAACTACATAAACTTAAAATTAAAAAAAAAATGGTATTCTTCCACTGAGTATGGACTCCACAACTGTAACACAGTAGCTGCACATCAGTAGTGTATCCTTTCCGTAGAACTGACATAGCGAGCGGAGCAGAGTGGCCAGTGGTACCTTGACGAACTCGACCTGCAGCGAGAGGGAGTCCTTGCGCTCAGTGACGGCCAGCGGGGAGGCGTCGGCCGTGGCGCCCGCGGCCATCTTCTTGGCTCCCCCGTAGGGGTGGAAGATGTAGAGGGAGAAGTCGGCCAGGCATCCCGTGGCCGAGAGGCCTCCGACGGGTCCCTCGTCGGCGCGCTTGGACTGAGAAGGCCAGGTCCACCGAGGGCAGCCGCAGCAGGCACTCCACTCGCGACACGGGCAGGCAGCTGAAGCGGAGGATGGACGGCTGCATGCGGAAGTACACGATCACGTCCACGGGGAACGAGCCGTACTGCCCCTCTTCCAGCACCAGGCCTCCCCCTCCGCCTCCCCCTGCGCCACCGCCATCTGGAAGGAACAGGAGCTCTCGTCAATGGTGCAATACGTTAAGCTGTCATTTGCACTCGCCCCACTAGAGAGTCCTGAAAATGAAGTCACTTCATCGGGCACAGTCTCTGCCAAAAGGTTTTAGGCCATGTCAAAAAGTTGTGCCACAAAGAATTTAAAACACGAGCACACCTTTCGAGTGATACCGTAATTTTTTATGCCACAAAGCTGGGGAAAACACCTTCCATTTTAACTGTTGTAAAATAATTCAGTCATGCTTGAACGTTAAGCTCTTGCTTCGAATATTTTTTGTGGCTGCGGAAACTTTTGGCGTGGCCTAGAGAATTGTGGCAGAAACTGTAACTGTGGCTACACTCGAACCCAACGATATCGAACTCGTTTACATCAAATTATCCTGTATATTGAACTATTTCTGGTCATGGTATATTCACAGTGACACTATATAGCAAAATCTACACTTATATTGAACAAAAATACCAGCGACTCCCAATATAGTAGCCGACCGTTTTATCGGACTCCGAAAATTCGGATATGCTGGATATTTCGGACTTCCCCGAGAAACCGCCAGTTGCCCCATAGGAGTAATGACTTACGGATGTTTTGGACTGCTCTTTTATTCGGACTACTCTTCATTCCCCTCCAGGTCCGAAAAATCGGTTGGCTACTGTACGTCAAACACCAAATGCTGCAAAAGTTTCCCCCCAAGTTGGCTTTCCCTCGCAGCGGCAGAGGAATTCTGCCGGCACACCCCTCAGTGGTTTAGCCCGGCCGCTCACAGGTAGCGGGCTGCTCTTTTCCCCTTTCCCTCGCTCTTTCCGTTGTGACTGCGCCACCACGCCGTGTAGGGCGAGCCATTGACACCCCCCATGCAAAAAATAATCCTGGCCCGCCTGCCGTGCTTTTAGTTTTTTTTTTTGTTCGTTGTGTATGCATCGCTTGCACTTTGTGAGCTCTCTTCTGGAGTTTAGCTGTGGTGGCTAGCGTTAGTGTCACTAAATAATGGCTTATTTGACGGCTCTAGCCAGTGCAAAGCGGCTGAATTTGCCTTTCGGCATGAAGTTGGCAATCATAAGTTGAGTCGAACGCAGTGAGGAGTTGGACGTCTCCGCGGCGCACCAGATTCCCAAGAGCACCCTCAGCAGGATAGGCAAAGTGCTTTGATTAACCTTCTCAAAGTAGGTACTGGGCAGATGTTACTGAAAAAACCCCAAGAAATTGCTTCAAATCTTCCACTTGTGAGCACCAGTGATGACCTTGAAATCTGAGGAGTGCGACGAAGCCACCGCTTGTCGTTGCCAAAGTGTGGAGCAAGCTGTCGAAATTTCCGCACGCCGCTGCCGGATCAATGGCCGGCAAGCTTGTGCGCACACAACCATGCGAGAGTTTGTGAGACTACATTGCTGCCGACATCACACCAAGTGCAAGTAAAAGCGTGCAACGAGGAAGGCAACGGCTTACAACCTTTCAGGTGATTGGTGCACTCACACTAGTCCGGCGCTTCATTGCGAATTTGAAAGGTTGTGGTCTCAGCTGCTCCGACTCTTTAGAAAATGTGGAGAAGTGCGTACTGTCCCAGGCAGCGAGGTTGTTCAAACAAAGGATCCAAGACTACTTTGTGCAAAAGTAAGGCAGTTTCATCAATGAAATGTTTTTAAACATGGTATGTGATTTTATGGCGTCCAATTCCGCAGCATGCCTATATTGTAGGGGTGTGCGAATATCAATTTTTTAATTTCGAAGCGAATTCGAATAATAAAAACAAAGTTCGAATCGAATCGAATATTTTTCGAATATTTTTCGAATACGAATACTTATTGTTTTTTGTAAAATTAAAGTTTTCACCATCTAGAGACATAAAAACTGCAACTTTATTGCACAACAAATCATACAAAGTAAAATTAGAAATTACACAATACCATTGCACTCAACAGGTTAAGGTCTGCACTCACTTAAATGTTAACATGGAGAAAGGTTAACTGCTCGACATGTTCGGGGAGCAGTGACACCTCCTGCTCGTCATGACTCCACCAGATACCGAAAGCAGCCGCTCACTTGAGACACTAGTGGCTGGCATGCCCGAGCCCGTGCACATTGCCGCGCGCTGATACAGGTAAAATCTCGATGACACTAATCTTGCGGGAACCGCGAAAAATATTCGTATCATCCGAAATTCGTATGAACCAACACAGACCAAAAAATTGAGCGCTGAAAAAAAGTTTTCGTTTATTTCTTCTCTTACTTTCGCGTGAAGAATTCGTGATTTTTTCTGCTTTTTTTAACCCCCATGTCGCAAAGCAGTCCTTACTGGAGCACGTAAAGCTTCGCGCTCGTCTCCTCACTCGCTGTGCGCAAGCTCGCTACACGCCGCAACAGTCAAGCGTGAACCGCATGGTGCGTTTTTGCACGCGATTCGCTCGCCTCGGCTCTGCGAGCGCTGTATTTTCACGCCCGCATCGACGATTTCGCGCCTGCGGTAGCGCCTACCTCGGTTAGAAAATGACGCACGACGCGCGCGGCAGAATGGAGGAGGCCTGACTACTTGCGATGAGATCGAGACAGCCGGCTTGGCTCCGCCCGGAGATGGTTAGGCTTAGCACCCCGGCAAATATTTTACGGGCGATTTCTAGCGGCGCGGATGATGTTTTATAGTACCGTTTTCGCATGCATCATCAGCTCCTTTACCGCACAAGCAACTTCGTGTCTCCCTTGAGCCGCATTTTAAAGAGCGGTTAGAAACGGTCGCTCGAGCGCCCGCGCCACTTCGCGGCTGGAGCCGACGCCATGTTGACGCCGCCGGCCGCGCTGCGCGCAGCGTGGGGGTAAGGTCCCTAAAATTTTAGGGACCTTACGTGGGGGTGGTTTCCGGCGTGTCAGCACGCGTTGGGCGTGCGCAGAGCGTTTTCGCGAGCAGGAAAACAACACCGATACAGTCTGCGAAAGCACGTACCGTTCGCCGTTGTATATGCTTCGCGACTTTGCTGCTGAGACACGCTCTGAATTTATTTTTTTTTAGTTTTGGGTGGTTCGAATATTTCGAACCATAAAAGTGTCGTTCTAATCGAATCGAATACCAAAAAATTCGAATCGAATATTCGAAGTTTCGAATATTCGCACACCCCTACTACAGTTGAACCCCTTTATAAGAGGACACGTACCGGGGAGCAGTTTCTGTCTCTTATACGAGATGTCTCTTATAAGCAGGGTACCATGTTTTCACTTACTAATCAGGACCCTAGTTCAATGTGGGCACCGTAATAACTAAAATAAGCTCAAAAGAACGCTACAGCATGTTTTCAAAAGATTCATTCTAATTATGTGTTTGGTCCCAGAATTTATGAAACTTTGTTTGCTTCATGACTGTATTTACACTGTTTTTTACAACCTATTCTGCAAGCTTTTTTTCCTTTCCTTGTTTGTGGAAGATGAATCGTAGATGTTGAGTTCACAAGCCTGATGAATAGCCAGAGCGCAGAGCTTCTTCCGCTGTGTGCTCAGGCTATTCATTACGCTGCAGGACTCAACGTCTGCAGTGCTTCTTGATTGGGAGCTACGCGAGTAGGAAAGGCCCGCATGTGTGACCGCGCTCCATACAAATGAACGGCAGTAAGCTCAACTACTTCTGTCAGTCTGCATTTCCATTGGCAGGGCTTCTCATTGTCATTTCATAGCTGACTGAACCACTTGTGCTGCTGAAGTTATAATAAATAGCGACTGCAGGCGTCTGTCGTCCACCTGTGTTTCCAGAATGGAAGCAACTGTAATTAGTGACTGGTGGCACTGCATCTGAAGTTAAAATGTCTGTTACAAGCGAGATTATCGATTAAAGTTCAGGAATGACTTGTCCCTTATAACCAATCTTCTACATCCGATTGTCTGTTATAAAAGAGGTCATTTAAGGGAAAGATAGGGCAGCCAACCATGTGGGTGAATAGTGCTCTCTATACCCCATTTGTCTCTTACATCAGTGTCTCTTATAACGAGGTTCAGCTGTATATTGAATTCTCCCGCATATTGAACTGACACGTCTCTTTTTGCGAGTTCGATATAACCAGGTTTGACTGTAGTGTGGGTAACATTCATGCTCCATTAGTGAACACTCGATAGGCTTCGAAGTTTGTGTGGGTAACAGCCAGTGTATTTTAAAGTTTCTAGACCTGGCACAGTCAGAACAGCAAAGGAAACCTTCTGCAACTAACAATACGTGGTCAATGGCAATACCGCCAGCAATATACATTGTAGCGGCACACTGCAGCACTACGCCTGTCATCGGTGTCCCCTATCTCCAAAAATGCAGATGGCAGGGGCAAAGGCTAGTTCCCTGCTGCCATTGTTAAATCACAAAAGCACTGAACTCGTCTTCAAGGAACGTACCTACTGATGCCACTGGAGATTGTTTCGCAGCTTGCTGCATGGGTATGGCTTCCAATGCTTGCTCCAAGAAGTCCAGGATGTGTGGGCTTATCACAGTTTCCTGCATGATGCAGTATGATGCACTCTGGCATTTGCCATGGACGTGAGCAGTCATGATGCAACTCCTGGTCTAGACGCATATACCGTATTTACTCACATACAGAACCCACTCGCGTATTGAACCCCCCTCACTTTTCTTCTAGAGAATTTACTATCTTGTTACCTTGATAAAAATGCAGCGGGAATAGACAATGTACGGTTTAGTGTTTTTATCTCGGCATGGTAGCTACTATAGCAGAACCTCGATGATACGTCTTTAAAAATAATGCGAGGGAGAAACGTACTATCCGAGAAAACGTACTATCTAGGGAATAAATGTACTATAGGGAAATTTTAGTGTTCATAATTGAGAGTGTAGTAACCGGGAAATTGTATGAACTGGGAACATATCAATGGGGTTCTACTGTATTACAGTAACTTGACAACACACCACAGTATTGGTGGAGACACTAAAAAAAGCCTTCTACCAAAAAAAAAAAAAAAAAGAAGAAGAATCTCAGTAGTAGCCGGAGACGAAATGAGAATGTCGTGGCTCACAATTAAAAAATTGAGCATTTGTGGAGTGCCACCTGCTGGACACAAAACAAACCTTCATGCATATAGCACCACCAAAGCACTGCGATGTGTGAACAAAGCCCCCAACATGCTCTGCACTCTTTCTCTGCTTTGTGCTGTTCCGCGACTTGCCATTGCGCTCCATGGTTTTCCGGTTCAGCAACCTTTTTCGCGCTCCTAATGCATGGCGTACAAGGGGCTACACAGCTACACACAATGAGCTACACAGCCGGTTTTAAACTGAAGGTGGTGGAGCATGCATCGAAGCACGTGTAAAGGTTGTGGCTGCGCGGCACTTCAGTGTTGACCCAATGCGTGTATGCTACTGGCAAAAACAAGAGGTTTGGACGATGAACAGGGTTCGCCAGATGTCTCGTGGGCCCAGAGAAAAGAAGTATCCTGGTGTGTAAAAAGACGATGCGCTGCGGCCCGACAACGAACGTGAAGCTGCAAGCAACTTCTGCGAGGAGGATACCATGGAGAGTAGGGGGCCAGCAGCATGTCATGAATAAAAAAGAAATTTGGTCACGTAATTACCTACGTGTCTTTCCAGGAAAGGAAAGATTTTGACAGCCCTTCGCTTAGCATCTTTATTGTATGAAATTTCAACTTTTAAATATATGCCGCAACATTTTCCCGCATAAGAACCCTCCTCCCTAATTCAGGCCGAATTATCTGGGGGAAAAAAAAAAGTGGGTTCATTGTGCGAGTAAATACGGTATACAAGCATCCATGCAAACCCCTGCCCAGCAGACAACACACCTAGCACCTGCAAAGTAGATGATTTGCAAAGCACCACAGGAAAGCTGGCTAGTTCACAGTAGCACAATATCACAACAGAACATTCACGATATCACCACAAGAAAGCTGACTACTCAAAGACAGAGACACTACGCCCAGCCCGCAGTTAGTTTGAAGTCTGCTTACTATTAGAAATGCTCAAATGTGCAGTTGGGTTGGCCTGGCCTATTGACAGAACAGAATTTAGAAAGAGGAGAGACTCGTACTGTTATAGCTTGAACTGTAAATTTTTATCATTCGGGCATGTTTAAGAGGTTTTCTGTTCTTTACCGGTGATCCTTCATTGATGCGATATCTCCCCTGGCCCCACAAGGAGGAGGCTGAAGGTGGTGCTACTTGCCTCCGGGATGCTCTGCAGTGTTATCCAGGCGAACAGCGTGGCCTTCTTTGTGCCTCCCCGGCGAGCAGGGGGCTCGAGACCAACCGGGCTCTCGCCTCCCATGGTCCACGAGTTGTAGTGAACCTGGGAGGAGAAGACGCTTCTTGGACAGGCGCAGACCAAGCTGCACTGGGCACACAACCACCTGGAGCAGCTACCTTCCACAAGAGCTTGGAGCAAAGGGTCGGCCGTTTGACTATTTGTGCCATTTCAAGGACAGTGCTCCGGGAACAGTGGATCCTGATAAACACAACTGCCAGGGTGATTTCTTCAAAACATTTCGGTACAGTAAAACCTCGTTACAAGAGACACTAGGTTATAAGAGACATTTGAATAAAAATGGTTTGGTCGGCTTCCCTTCGTTCGCCATGGTAGCAACATTGCACGCAAGAGACCTTGGTTACGAGAGACATGGTTTCCACGTATCTCGAGTGTCTCACGTAACCAGGTTTTACCGTACTGACACACCTAGATGTGGCATATACACCGTCTGACTAATCCTAAATGCTGTAACATCCTTCATTTCTGTGACAAGTTCCTGGGGATGAAATCCACATGAACATGCGCAGTGTCAACCTGTTCTTGTGTTAGTGCTGTGCCCTTTTTCCCACTGCTTGGGTGCTTTCCCAGCCGTGCTCGGTTCACACCAGTCCAGCAGCTACTTAGGGGCCCACCTTGACATCCAGTCCGGGCACGAGGAACACGGTGAAGTCAGCCACCTGGCCCGGTGTGGCAGAGGCAGCTGGAGGGAAGCGCATGCGGGAAGAGGATGGGTGGCTGCGGGGCCCACTGCGGCGCCTCGTGGGGGAGCCACCCCCGTCGGGGAGGCCCCCCGAGAAGCTGCGCTCCTTGCGCATGGGCCGGGTCCTAGCACAGGAGGGAAAGACAAGAGTTTGCCACAACACCAAGTCTCAGGTCGTCAACACCAGCTGCTGCTCACATCTTGATGGGGGGCTCCTCCTCGTGGGCGGGGTCCTTGGTGTGCAGCACGCACTTGCCGCTGTTGAAGAACACCTTGATGTCCAGCTCAAAGTCGATGCTGGGCTCCGCCTGCTGCTTGGCCGGGGGCACCGGGGTGGTGTGGCCCGCCCGCACCTCCGTCACCCTGCGCCCACACACAACAGAGGGGCATCAGGACGTTGCACACCAAGGCCCCCTCTCCTTCCCTTGGGAGGCGGATGACAAAACCAGCCTCCACCTCAAACTGCGTACACAGCAGGTTCCTTGTTGCCATAAATCGGCAGCCGATTGTCACATAGCAACAAACTGGCAAAAAAAATTACTACAGCCATGGCCAGCTGCATGATAGCAATAGGATGCAGGAAATGCAGGGACACAAGCCACACTACACCCCAGCCGCCCACACTTAGCTTGCACCTTCACCTTCATTTTTTTTTGGTTGCCTCAGTTATTAATCCCAAATCAAGCTTGCATAGCCTCGGCTTTGTTAGGTTTACTAAAAAAACCTTATTTTTTATAATTTTTTTTATATTTCTGCTCGAACCTCCTTGGTCGGGTTCACAATGGTCGGGTTCACAACTGAAAGATCAAATTTTGGGTGTTTTACACGACGAAGCCGCACCTGGGCTATGAGGCGCACCATAGTGGAGGGCTCCGGATTAATCTGGACCACCAGGGGATCTTTGATGAGCGCCAAAATCGCAACACATTCGCGTTTTTGCTTTTTACCTCCATCAGAAAAGCAGCCGCCACAGCTGAAAGTTGAACCCCGTCCCTGTGTTCAGCAGCACAATGCCTTAGCCACAGAGCCACCGTGACAGGTCGCTGCTGCACGGCTAAACCTCTTGCACAAATTGAAGCTGGTCTTTTGAAAGGAGCATGCTGCTCATTGAGAACTGAAAATGAGAGCCTTAGAGCGGCAGAGAATGGCAAAAAAAGGTCAACCAAATGACAGCTATGCCAAACCAAGGGTTTACAGTGGAAGGATCATAACAACGCCTACATTTACTATAAAAAAAAAAACATCGCACAATAGCTAGGCAAGAAAATTATTTTTACCACCCCCAACAAACAAAACTTAGCACTCAATTAAAAGTTCCCTGTACCAACTATTGTGGGATGCCCAAGAAGTCCAATTACTGTGCCATTTCTGCAGCCACCAGCTATGCTATTCATGCATAAGGGCATTCTATGCACGATGAAATTCCTCATGGAATGAAGATGCCATACGGTGGGAGGTAGGATGTCGTCCCGAGGGCTCAAAGCTGGTTCCGATGGCTCGCTTGTGGGGGTGGGTGCCCCACTGTTGGTCACGCTAGCCGTCGTTTGAGAGAAGACACTGTCCAAGGAGAGCTCCCTGCACAAAAGAAAGAGACCTTCTTTTGGCTGGAGTAGGTCATGTTGTCCAGCTCTGTTGTCAGCCGGAAAAAGAAAGCACCAGGGAGCACTTTGGGGAGGGCGAATGAAGACATGCACAACGCTGCCACAATCTGCCAAACACAAAGTGCGTCCATCGTGAACACAGCACGGTAATTATGCATATTGGTTCAGATGGGGCATGATTGCATGCACGAATAGTGTGGGACATGCCCTACATGACCCCAAAGTGGTCAGAGCAGTCAAATTGTCTGGCTGCGCTGCATAAACAAGTTGGGGCTCACTATCACGACAAACGTTTTTGACCGGTTCATTTACAGTACATGGTGTGGGCGATGGTTCCTCAAGCTTGCTTTCCTGCACTACAGTTCAGCCCACTTATAAAGATTACATCGTAAAACAGAAATCAGTTCATTATATCAGTTTTTCGCTATATCTGGACATAAAATTTTTTATGTATACAAATGCCAACGGGAAACAAAGATTTCTTCGTTATAGCCGGGATTTCGTTAAAACTGGGTTCACTATAAGTGGGCTATACTGTATAAACGTCCTTTCCCACACGTGCAGCTATGTTTTTGCTGTGACGTCCATTCCAATGAACGGCAATCCAATATAGCTACCTGCATCAGTTTGTGATAGCGGCCAGAGCCATGCTGGTGCTTTGCTACCACAAGAGTTATTGGCAAACAAAAGGAGTAGTGTGCTGACAAACCATGATGGTGGTGAGAGTACATGTGGCGCCACCTTTGGTCGTTACAAGCACTATGCTCAGTCCACACTGCAGCTTTGCACAAACGCTGTTCGCCCATTCAATATCCAAGATTACGATCCTGATATTATCAATGCACAGCTGGTGCTTTTGATAGCGATATTACTGCTCACGCTTTGGGGAGAATTTTGTTTACGTGAGTGACGACTGCCAGGAGTGTTCTAATCACCTCTAACAGTACCCGGACAGTACAAACTCCCTCTTTTTAACAAAATTTATGATTCCATGCACTTCTCAATAAACCTGGCGGGCACGCCCTGAGAGTGACAGACAGACGAAGGTGCCAGTTAAGGGAGCCCACCTGTGGACGAGCGAGATGGGCCTCCTGGGCGTGGCAGGCAGGTCAGACATGTCGAAGGAGGCCGTGCGGGTGTGGGTGCCGGTGCCCACGCTGTCCTTGGTGGGCGAGGCGGGCATGCCTCCGGCAGACGGCGGAGTGGCGTGCTCCAGGTGGTTGGCCATGCGGGCCTCTTCCTCGGGCGTGTCCGCAGGCAGCCGGGACATCGTGCCCAGGCCAAGCTTGTCCTTGATCGACGCCGCCTGCAACACCCCCCACGGGTGTTTCCCCTTATTTTCAATCCATTTTGGAATGCCCAGAAATGGTCCAGAGCAGCCCGTATTGAAATTAAATTCTGGTGGTTCATTAACAAGCCAAAGCTGGGCTTTGAAGGCATGCTGTAGTGGGGGGTTCCAACTAATTTTGACCACGTCGGGATCTTCAAACGTGCGACCGAAATCTCGACACACGGGCGTTTTTTTACTTTTCGCCTCCACTCTCAAAAGCAGCCATTGTGGCCGGGATCGAATGCGCGTCCTTGGGCTCAGCAGCACAACAGCTTTAGCAAGGGCCATAGCCAGGAATTTTTTTCCAGAGGGCGTTATGGGTTAGAGGAAGGGAGGAGTTTTGCTGAACGGGACTCAAAGTCTCATTTACGCGCGGCCTGAAAAAAATTTCGGAGGGGGGTTCGAAACCCTGGCCTCCACTGAGCCACCGTGAAAGGTATCTTGCCCATTGAATTTCTATTGCGAAACCAGTTCTGGACTGCGCCCACAAGCTGCTCAGACCTGCTCGAGACTAACAAATAAAGGAGGCCATAGAAAAGGAAGCGTAGGGCCCCCGGCTTCGTAGGTGGCTGGAGAGCTTGCCACCATCACTGGTGATTTCTACCTTTGAAGCAAATAAGTGCAAATAATGAATTTATTTGAATGATTTCAATGCAAATAGTTTGAATAATTAAAAAAAGAAATTAAAGGAACCAGCAGCAGGCATGCAGCAAGAACCAAATTGGCCACCAATTTTCATTGTACCACAGACAACTGCCTGAGAAATTTGTTGTTGGGATCTCAACTACTGCATTTGTTTGATGCACTGGGCAGTAAGTAGTCCCAGGCAGCACCTTTTTAGCAGTGGCCCCACATGGTGTTCCAATGGACAGCACTACCCCTGTCATCAAGAGCTGCTGCCGTTCATGGTGCACCACATGTGGGTGCCCCAGGCACGAGCACAGAAAAGACTTTCAGCACACACTCCCTTGGTTCTTTAATACACCGACTTCAGGCATTTAATGTTTCTTTTTATATGCATTTATGTTTCTTTTTATATGTCGGGTTGATGTGGCTGCCGAGAGAGCAGTTCCATAATTCCCACACTGAAACAAACTACGACCTAACAGTGTAAATGACCATGACGGCGGTCACCAAAACCCACGTCCCATCCGGTCCCACACCGCAAACAATTATGTCATACTAATGCTCTGCCCTGTACATTTAATTAAGGTGTACAGTAATGAAGGGACACGAAAGTGAAATGATTTTCTGTTGTAACTGAAAGACCACACTCTTAAAAGCTGTTTTGATTTTAATTTAATGACAGACAATGCTTTGTTTAGAAAGACATAAAGCTGAAATTTCTTTCTTTCGTTTCCCTTCCATTTTCCTGCGATGCAAATTAACCTGCCACAAATCATGAAAAGAGACCACCCACGAGCCATTCAAGCACGGAACTAGAAGATACCCGCACGGAAATATCTGTTCAAGCTATAAAAGATAGACAACACGAACAGCGGTTGAGGAAGAGCGGTTGGGGAAGAGTAGGGTGGTCGCGATCAACGTGAAGCGAGCGCGCAGCGCACCTTGACGCTCTGCCTGCGCAGCTTCTTGATGACGTCACGGCGGAAGTCGTTGAAGACGGCCGTCTCGAGCTCCTTGAGCCGGCGCTCCTCCTGCTCGATGGTGCTCTGGCTGGCCCCGAGGAAGCGCAGGTCGCTGATGATCTTGGCCTGCTCGTTCATCTCCTTCTCGATCAGCCGGGAGCGCTTCTTGGCGTCCAGGCTCGGGTCCAGCAGCAGGCACGCATGGCGCAGGGTCACGGGCTCCTGTTTGCAAAAGCCGCAGGGGGGAAGGGGGGCGGGACAACATCCGGCCTGTTTCATTGCCCCTGTACCACGACTACCACCAGGCAGAATGAGACCAGCTGAATTGCTAAAACAGGTTAAAGGGCCCCAGGTTAGAGCTGTCCCACTCTCTTTAGACACTGTTAATAGCTGGCTGCTGTTAACGCATACAACTGAGTGTGTGAATATCATTTATTGAGAGAAGGCATATTGAAGGGCAGAGGGAGGAAAGGGATGTTTAGGACTGTCAAAAAAGCCCATCACGAAGAAGGGAGCATAGCATGATGATGATGATGGTTGGGTTTTTATGGCGCAGGCCGACTAAGGGCAAAGAGCGCCAGAGAAAAGGCTATTTAATAGTGAAGTGTTACCACAAAAAGGTAGGTAAAAAAAACGTGTCAACCGAACATAGTAAAATCAGTTAAAGATAATGATGATGGCTGGTGTATGGGGCCAGATTTCATTATGCGTGATAGGAAATGAGGTTTAAAAACTGAACGTCCGACAAATACTCAAACACACGTTTCACGGAAACCATGGCATCGTCACCAAGAAACAGCGATGGATGCAGGGGGATATGCTGTCTGTAGAGTTCTCTGAAGTGTTTGTGTCGTGTTGTGTAAAGTGCCTTGCATGTGATTAGTATGCGCACTTTGGATAGGGCCTCTCTGCACCTGCTGCACTGGGGTCTAGAAGATCCCGTCAGCAGATACGAGTGCGTTGCATGGGTGTGCCCTATCCGCAGCCTACCCAAGGCGACTTCCGTGTGTCTGTTGTGTGAGTCAGCTGTGTACCGTCCCAAGTGTGGCTTTATTACATGTAGTTTGTTGTCTGTCTGTTCGTTCCAGTGTGTTTGCCATGTTCTGCGCAAGTGTTGTCTTATGTGTGGCTTGAGGTCTGTGTAGGGTATCGTTGTAATGTCTACAGTGTTCCTGAGTGCAGCAGCAGCGCTCCTCTCGTCTGCCAACTCGTTCCCAGCGATCCCAGCGTGTCCTGGGACCCAGCAGAGGACCAGCTCATGCTTTTGTGCATACACGGACATGATAGTGTTGCATACAAGATTAACTATGTGGTTTTTGGGGGCTTGTGCGATGACAGTGCGCGAACAACACTCAAAGAATCTGTATAGATGATGGAATTGGGAATTTGATTTTCAAGAATGTGTCGTACAATCAGTAAAACTCCATACTCTTCTGCTGAAAAAATTGTTGTGTGCACACTCATAGTTCTGGCTGCATTGAAATTTGGACCATGAGGCAGCGCACGACACCATAGTGGAGGTTTTAGAAGCGTCACTATAAAATTCTGCACATGTGTATTAAACTGCAAAGACAAAGTGCTGCAGTATTGCAGCTCGTGGTACCCGATTTTTGTCAAGTTTTATGAAAAGAAAGGTTTGCACGACAGGAGGGCGAAAGGTCGCACGACACAGGCATAGCACAGCCTGCACATGAGTAGCATTGTCCGAGCAGGCACCCACCACTTTCGCTGGGTTATCAGACAGGAAGTGTAAAATCGTTTAGCAAAGGTCGTCACTGCAGGTAGAAGCCCTGAGGGCTAGAGTTCATGCATAACAACTACTCGCTCAAGGCTTCTCTTGCGATTGGCAAGGACTAAGAACCCATTCAGGAGTGACAAACAGCCTTCCAGATAGGGCAGGGGGCAAAATCCTCAGTGCATGCAAACCAAGCTATCACAAAGAAGAAGAGAGGAGAGAGAGAGAGAGAGAGAGGAGAGAGAGAGAGGAGAGGAGGAGAGAGAGAGAGAGAGGAGAGAGAGAGAGAGGAGAGAGAGAGAGAGAGAGAGAGAGAGGAGGAGAGGAGAGAGAGAGAGAGGAGAGAGAGAGAGAGAGAGACAGAAGAGAGACAGAGAGAAGACAGAAGACGAGAAGAGAGATGAGAAGAGAGATGAAGAGAGGAGAGATGATTGATGATGAGATGATGATTGATTGATTGATTGATTGATTGATCGATTGATTGTAGGGTTTAACCAGAGTCCTTTAATGCTTCTCTGGTCATGAAACTCCCGGCCAAGTTTCGTACGGGGACAAAGGCTACCGCGAGGGGCGCCACCACAGATCGGAGGGCATCGGGCGGCCGCCACTGCTCTGTAGCCAGACCGGCAGGCAGGAACGCAGTAGCAGCATGCCCGTTCGCACCAAATTTTTTCGCCACTCACAAAATGATAAGTACATTTGAGCGGCCCACGACACGTAAAGCGAAAGCGCACTGCTGATAAGGTGGCGAGCGTCTGCTTTATCTTAGTCCGTGGTCCATTCCCTGCCAAACGCGCTCTGACCACACCCCCGGCTGCCCTCCGATCAACACAAGCGCCGTGGCGCGGCAGCGTACGAAGCTCTCCCATAGCGTGAAGGTGAAGTTTCATGACCAGAAAGGCATTGAAGGACTCTGGTTTAACGCATCAACGCAACGCAGGTGATGAGGCGTGCCGTAGTGGAGGGCTGCAGATTAATTTTGACCAGCTGCGGATCTTTAACGTGTGCCATATCTCGTACACACGGGCATTTTTGCTTTTCGCCTCCATCAGAAAAGCGGCCGCCATGGCTGGGAATCGAACCCGCGACCTCGTGCTCAGCAGCACAAAGCCTTAGCCACTGAGCCGCCGCACGGGTGAATGATAGCAAATCGATGGGACGGCATTTCAAAGGGGACGAGACAGAAGTGCAGCTTGGCTTCCGTACCTGGGCAGCCCTTGCTTGTTCCTCCGGACTTTCGCCCTCGTCCCCTTCGCCCGTCAGGGCAGTGAGGGTGCGGAACAGTGCTGAGAGGGCCTTGCTGATGCCCACATCAACGTGGATGTCGACACCTTCCATTTGCCACTGGACATTCAGGATCCACTTGGCATTGCCTGCACAAAACACACCACCACCGACTGCTTTCAGCAGCTACACATCTGCACACAATTCAAACTGCAAACTCCTGGTGAAATTTGCAGAAACACGAGTACCTTGTCAGCAACAAACTTTCCTATTTTTTTTATCACGCCTTGTAATACCATTATAAATTCCATTTGATGACCTTCTTCTAGAGGCAACAGTGACCCCTAATGTTTTAAGGAAGCTGCAACAACAGAAGAAAAGTGCAATCACATGAATACACACCAACACACCCAGCTAGCCACCTTGGTGCAATATGACTACCGTATTTTCTCGTGTATAAGTCACGGTTTTTTTCTGAGATTTTCGTTGGTGCGTCTTATCCACCGGTGCGACTTGTGTATGGAATAAATCCGGTTCGCGGCGGCCGCGTGTGGCCAGCGCACGTTAAGAGACACAGCTCTATGGTATAAGTGAATCCGAAGCCCACCGCTACGGTGTTTCTCATAGCCCATATGTCGCTTTGGGACATTAAACCAAAGAATTTACAACTTTTTCTAGTCAAAAACAATGATAATGGCCTGCGACAACCGCGCACCACTTTCTGCCATGCGAGTAACTACAGTTCAGAATAAATTCAAAGTAATATAAAACTGGGCTGCAAAAATTAAATGCAGCTTATAAATTATTACAGAGAGTTACTCTGACGGAGGTAAACGTGCTGCTAATTTTTAAAATGACAGCTTGCTGATAAGTTTCGATTTTTGGGTCGGTTCCGGGCGCGTCACTTCCGTCCGCCATGACACCTTTATTGCGCTGATTTACGACAGCACGCAAGAGACGCGCGACGTTTGGAGAGGTGGCCAAATGGGTCTCAGTCTCTTGGGACTCCATTTCTACAAAAACAGTAATAGCCGGGTTCATAAAGGCCAGAATGATCCGTTCCGCGAGAGGTGACGATGTTGGCGAAGAAGACATAAGTGAGTCAGAGGACGACAGCAATGTGCCGGCGGAACTCCCACTTGAAGTTGCTGAATTGTTTTTTAGCGAGTCGGAGGAAGAAGACTTAGATGGTTTTGCCTAAACGCCGTCTGTAAGTACATGCCATCTGTATGTATCACTAAACCATTTTTGAGAAGTTAGTTCTGTCTAGACTTCGGACGGTATATGCACGTGTCTAGCCCTCCTTACCGGGCGATGCGTTGATAGGCGGCGGCTGCCGCAACCATGTACTTTCGCCGCTCTTTCTAACGATCTGACTCACTATGAGTTTACCTAATTAACAAGTGCGTCTTCTACACTGGTGCGTCTTATACACCGGTGCGACTTATATATGTTTTTTTCGGAAAAACTGTCATTTTGAAGGGGGTGCGACTTATACAAAGGTGCGACTTATAGACCGGAAAATACGGTATTCTGATTTTAGCATCTTGGCACATCTCTTGATATGGCAGTCACTATGCTCAATTGTGCAAACTTAACCAGATTTTTTTCAAAATTTAAGTGTTCACCCCATGGAGCTAAAACATGATTAGCAACAAAAAAAGAGATTACAAAGCTATGTTCCAGAAGTCTTTGCCCCTTGAAACAGACAGATACGGACCATACAGTGCTCTCAGAGTAACACTCCCTTCCCGATGCTGACATTTCATTTCACAAAATAGCAGGACGTAAACAAGCCTTGAGACTCACTGCCGGCTTGCGCAGGCGATGGTGCGGGAGCAGATTTCGTAGGTGCCCTCAGAAACCACGCACAGGTTGGTAGGTGGTGGCGTCGCTCGGGTCTGGCTTCCAGTCATCCATGGACACCTCAAAGTCATCCGCAAAGCGCAGGCACAGTCCTGCACATTTCACCAAAGTTTCCCATGCAGCTGACGCTTCCACCTTATACAACAGCAGCCTTAATTTTGGTGGCATCATCGTTTCAACAAGTCATTGACAATTTGTTCTTGAAAACCCTTGCTTTTCCAATGTGTTCTCATCGTTCTAAACTTGTAAAAAAGGCAAGTGTAAAAGCCCCTCACTAGACAGTGCACACGCCCCCTAGTACACCATTATTACACTGGTACTGGTACACTGGTTACACTGGTACTGGTACATTGGTTACACTGCTACTAGTACACTGTTATCACACAGTTATTATGCACACTTGGAAATTCGGGTCACCTGTAAAGCGGGCCTTGCTCACAAGTGAGCCACACGAGCAAGCCGAAATCCTGGTGTTCTCCAGCGTCACCACGACCGCTGGGGTCGCATCGGCATCAAACAGACGGTTGTTCGTCAGAGTCTGCGCAAGAAAAATTTGGCCTCGATTCTCTCGAAGATTTGGCAAGAGCATAGAATGCGATCGCAGGCCAACAATGCAAAACCATGTCTCCAGTGTGAATACAAACTGACATGTTTGCTCAAAGTGAGGCATACAAAAGCAAAATTCGAGCTTAAAAGCCGCAGTCAATGTTCCAGCAGAGCCCTGCAAGAGACAACTTGATTCAAAAACGCAAGCCTCGATGCAGGATCATTAATTGGCCCTCCTCACCCCTTTGTTGAGCGGCATGCAGATGCCCAAGTCTTGAACTGTCAGCTGGAGAAAGAGGGTGCCCAGTGCTTGGCTGCTCAGCTGGGGAAACTGGGGCACTCGCTCAAACAGCTGCTGGGTGGCTGTCAGCACCTGCAAGCAGGCAAGCATTCCAACCAACGGGTTCAGGTATTACAGGCACAGCACAGGAACATGGGCTGCAAACCCTCTCCACTGTTTCCTTGCTTGCCCTGAGGTTTACAAGACCCCTCAGTACAGGCATACAGGCCTTGAACAATCTCGGGAAAGACATGCAATCAACCACTGTAACTAGCTTTGCTTGGCCCTGGCAGCAGTGGGTTCAGTAGCCACCAAAGTCATGTTAACTGTTTTATTTTATTTTTTTTTTCTTTTGCGAGAAATTGCTGTATGTCATAAGAGAAAGTCTTCAAAGCATTGACCTGTTTCACGTAAAAATGCGAGAAGAGACCAGTGCTGGGGCCCTTATACCCACCGCTTAAAATCTGGGGGTCTCGCAGAATAGAGCACTGTGCCACAAAGGTATTACATTTGAGCATTTCTAAGAGCTTGTAATTATCACCCACCCATTATGCGTCAACCTTAAGAACATGTAAACGCACACGCACGTGCAGACCCACAAGCCCGCACACACACACATGCACACACATATATATATGCCTTGAATAAACAAACACTCCAGGTACCCTTCCCCACACCTAACAATGGAAGTTTATGCGGACTTTCCTGCTTTCCTTCACATATCAGCCTCTCAACTATCGATGTCCCAGACTGCCTGCACGCAACTTGGGATGCAATGTGGCATTTGATTTTCTCACGTTCCTCATGCCTGAAGGAAGAGGTGTCCTCCTTTAGCCTGTGGACTACACAGGACTGGCAAAAAAGCAACATGCACTCTGGCAGGTGTACCTACTAAACTCACCTCCTTATTGAGGCTGCCCCGCTGCTCATTCCAAGTATTCGTACGCATTCTTGTAGTTCAGCCACACAAGGACAGCTGCAGAAGAACCACGGGCAGTCAGCACCGAGCACATCACACATTTTCATCCACCAGCTGTTCAGTTGCACTGTACCCTACTAACACAGTTTTTTGCTAGGATACTTTTTTTCCTTTCTCCTGAAATCTATAATGCTGTGATTTACAATCACAAGGCCACTATCGTTTGAAATTAAAATTGAGCAAATGAAGTCCTGAACAGGATGACAGTGCACAATGCCTTGCCTTTACAGAACCTCACGAATAAAAACTAGCTATGCCTTTCCTTTAGGGAACAAAAAGTTGCGCACAATTTCAAAGAGTACCTTTGTCCAGAGCGATGGGCTGGAAGTAGATCATGGGTCGGTTCATCGTAATAAGGACCGCCTCCTTGTCATCATACTGGCTTGAGATCATTTCATCCTGGAAGATGCAATGGAAACGAGCAGTTGCTAATGATTCCATTTTGAGATGGTTTTACGTTGGCATACCTGAAGTGCGTTGCGTAGGCATATTCGGGTCTTGAAGAAAGCAAACTGCTGAAATTCTGCTTCTTCAAACAACGTGTTCTGAAAGAAGAGAAGTGCACCGAATTTTTAAAGCGCAATGCCTCCCAAGAACATCCAACTGCCTACTGTACATCACACCTCCATCTATCCGCTGTAGTGTGTGCATCTAGAAGGTGCTGCCAACCTTCATGAACACATTGGTACATATTATACACAGGTAGTTCTCTAATTGGGGGAAGGCGGGGAGGGAGGGGGGATATTTTTTAGAGGTTGCAGCTATGCTACCACATGAATGCAGCTATTATGAATGTGCATACATTTTCATTCGCTGTGGTCGGGTGCATGTTAACACTGCAAACACTGCACATGTGTCAGCGTGTTAATGTGGCCATTTGGAGTTATAAGGAGCCGTTAAAAAGGAAATGTTAACTCATGAACACCAGGGGCTCAAGAGTCGTAAATACAATAGTTAATGGTAAAGTGGCTTTTTCATGTGGCTAGTCTGCTCGCAGTCTGTGTAGACTGTACCCAGTGAATGAATTACACTAACTACTGCCTCGGTCCTTCCACAGTAACAGAATGAATGCCACCCCCCCACCCCTTCTTCCCCCAAGCAATCACCCGTGGTGTTCCAGAGTTGACCCCCTCCTGCTCCCCATCTCTACCCCCCACATCGTACCTTGACGAGCTGGCCGAGGGCCAGGCTGAGGTCGACCTGGCCCTTGCCAAACAGCTTCATGGCGGTGACGGCCCGGGAGGCGTTCTGTACCCGGTTGGACAGCTGCAGGTCCACGGTGCCCGTCTGGAGCCGCACCGCACTGGCCGTGGGCGTGGTGGCCGTGAGCCGGATGCCTCTTAGGCGCAGCTGCAGCGAGAACAGCAGCTGGCCGGCCCCACCTACGCCCAGGCTGCCTCCCCCGCCGCTTCCACCGGGGGCCCCCTCCCAGAGGCGCAGGGGCCTCGTGCCGGACATCTTCTGCACCACTTCGTTCACCTCCTGAACAAGGGGCAAGAGAGGGGGGAGGTTTTAATCTCTTTTCCAGCTTGCCAGCTTGGAGGCACAAGGACGGGGGGGCATCAAAAGACTAGACATACCATGTAGCTATAACCTCAATAGCGCTTAGGGAACGATAGACCCATGGCTGTAGCAGACAGAGAAGGCAGTGCAGGAGGAGGGCTCCACGAAGAGAGAAAATTGACACCCCTAATTCACTTCTCTGTCCACTCCCCTGTACAGAGTTCTGATGAAACAAGTTGCTCTCGCGGAGAGGAAAGCACCCCTTTCCTTCAACAGCATTGCGTCAGTTCCACGGCCAACCTTACCTGCACAGTGCTACTCCACAATTTCAATGACAGTGGCTTCGACAGTCTGTGGCTGCGAGTTAAACAATGACTTCAGCGGAGAAGGAGAACCTTCCCTGCCACTACTCCCATGAGGCTAAAGAATAAATGGACACAGCTACTGAAATCAGTTGGTCCTGAAGATATAAAGGCATTCAAAAATGCCTACAGTGCACTGCTGAGGCAACCTTGTTGCCACGAATACTTGTTAACATAGCCTAGCGGTGTGCATGGCACATAGTCACTACCTAGCTCATGACTCTTGAGGACACTTAGCAGGCCATCATCCTCCAGCTCTCCCATTCTGATCCCTCAGGGTTGTGACAAATCTGACACATATTGACACACATCTCGACAATCTGACACACAGTTCCGACACATCTGACACATTGACAAGCCCCTGTACGATTGTTTGGCCGCCTGTTTCATTTCAAAACATTGTACAATCACTGCAAAGAACATAAAAGAGGGAAAATAAGAGTCATTTGGCAAAGCACACATACTCTGAAGCAGATTTCAAGGTAGGTTTTGAGGTAAGCATTGATGTAGTAGACTCGAAAAATCTACTCAACAAGCATGGTGAGAAAGGACGCTAATAGGGAGGGAGCAACTTTTTCCTTCCCTGACGATGGACGACAGTCCCGTGCAACGACAGGAGACGCACCTTCATAAAGACCTTCTGCACGAGCACCAGGTGGTTGAGCAGGTCAGTGGTAAGGCTGTGCTCGAAGGTGCCAATCTCGGCCAGGGCGCTGAGGTAGGAGCCCCGGCGGAGCACCACCCCGTCGGCGTCCCGCTGCGAGGGCCCCCCGGGGTCCTGCAGGTACTCGGCCGCCACCTGCACGGGGGGCAGCTCCACACTGGCCCGGGAGGGAAGGTTCGCCTCGCACGCCGGGGGGACCTGCAGCAGCAGCAGTGGCGGTCACCCACTTTGGCAAAGAAGGCGCCCAGCAACAGCAGCAGCATTCCGAGGAGAGCCAATTGCCCGTGGGATGTTGCTACGCCAAGAATGAATGATGGAATTGCCAAATACGTGCACTGGCAGTGTCATCAAAAGTGTGCAGCCACACAGGTCCAAGAAGTGTGTACCAGCTTTAAGGACACAAACCAGTGTTTACCTCGACATAAAATCTGTCCAAAACAGCATTAATATGTCGATCCCGGTGGATGACACACTTTGCATGTGTTTGCCACCAATAGAGCAGCACATGTCTTTTCAGCATGTCTCTGTACTGCCTAATCTGGTTTATCCAGTGAATCTGCCTAAATTTCCAGTGACTTTCTTAATAAGCAAGAAATACACCTGTGTTTCGGTGGCAGAAGCATTGTGTCAATATCGACACACAGTATGTTTTCCTTTCAGCACCATCTTGTGTGCCAAGCCTCTTACAGGCAGCTCAAGAACATGGCAACAAAGGCGAGAGCAACCATGTAAGCAACTA
This sequence comes from Haemaphysalis longicornis, assembly GCA_013339765.2. Taxonomy (NCBI): domain Eukaryota; kingdom Metazoa; phylum Arthropoda; class Arachnida; order Ixodida; family Ixodidae; genus Haemaphysalis; species Haemaphysalis longicornis. Next base: position 161,273,637 of record CM023451.1, on the reverse strand, counting down.
CTTCTCTGCGATCGAGGTTTAGAACTCCCAAAAGCCCATTCTGTTTTTCTGAGAATAATTACTTTGGCAGGAAATAAGCCCGGTTTCCATGCACCCCACTTCCTCTTGCTCTGTGGCTCACCATGATACGAATCAAGCTGTTACATGCCTCAGCTAGGTGCCACCGATTCTTCGATTACGCACAACCCCCCCCCCTCAAAAGATCTCTCTTCTAGGCTCGGGTCCATCCCAACCTGGTGAAACACGCCCGCAAAGATACCAGCCACAGACTGGCTGGGAACCTCCCGCTGCCGCCTTCTGTGCATGTGCTGCACCTCTCGCCAGATGATTCATCAGTGCATCTGGTTCAGCTGTTACATGCTTATTTGTACTCGAACTTAGTTTGGGCTTGTTGGAATATGCTCAGCTGTGAAGGGACAAACGGTGTATTGCCTACAAAAGAGCGCGCGACTGCACTGCGGTTGGTGCATGCTGGGCAGTACTCGAGTGCTGCTCTTTAGAATCTTTCTCGCAACCCTGTGTCACAACTTCATTGTGCTCTTCATCTCATCCTGAATCCCACAGCTGGTCAACCAGCACGCAATCCGGTCACTGCCCACCTTGGTGTTGAAGCTGAGCGAGTGGTGGGGCAGGTGGACCGTGAAGCGGGCCTGCGCCCCCGTGCAGCCCGTGCCCGTGAGGGGGCCCATGTGGTAGTGGGCCCGCAGGGAGGGCAGCAGGGCCGCCCCCGTCGTCAGCCCCTCCAGCAGCAGGTCCAGCCGCACCACGGGCGGCGTGGGCCGGGGGTTCAGCGTGGGTGGCAGCAGGCTCCCCTGAGGCGCAAGGATGGATGGGAGAGAGGGAGAGGGGGCTCTCGCATCAGCGTCACAGAGGGGCCAAAGATGCTGTTTCATGCAGCGCCACATCTAGCCAACCCCACGTCCCTGTTACTCCCTGTTACTCCATTCAGGTCACTGTGCTGATACTGTTGCTAAGAGCAGTGTGTACCACGACATGTCTAAAACTAAAACCATGGCCAGAGTTGGTGGATGGGCTGTGATGAGTTTGGCAAAAGGCAATGCTGGGAGTTTAACATAGGCCTTGAGCACAAGCAGGCAAATTTTCCTGTGTAATCCGACCCGAGGCTGTACCTGTCAACTGCTACACCCTTTTAGCTGCAATATATCAACGTGCCCCGTTGGTACAATGATGGGCACGACATCCTTGTCATCTACAGGGACATAACTCAACATTACCGCCTCTTCCAGAGTAACCTACCTCCCCTGCACCCTTCACTTACTCCGCCGGCAGCATGCACACGTGCGGCGGCTCTTACAAACGCAGTGTTTCCCACACGGCACTCTCCTTGTGCACACCCACCCACACCAATAGGCCTCCCCTCACTGCCCCTCGTGTGGCACGCTGGACACACTCTTCCACTCCCTATGCGAGTGTCCGCACGACCCCTTCCCCCCTTTCTGCTACCCCTCTCACTGGAAGCAGGTTCTGGGGAACTCTTGACCTGGCCACACAAGAGCCCGTCATGTCATGGCCAGAGCCCAGGACGTTGTGGGGGCCCTTTGGGCCTCCGCCACTCCCCTACCCTGAACCTAATGCTACATAAAGTGGCACTACTACTACCACTACTCCCTGGGCATGAAACTACTAGACAACCCAACACCACCCTCACCTACACCTGGCTGCTCACGTAGAACTCTTTTTTAATAAACTGCTTCATGTTCTTTGCACTACATTTCATGCTAGTGCCTTCTCAAGCCTGCTAAACAGTGTGCTTGCTAAATGGCGTGGCTCATAGTCTTCAAATAGGCTCAAAAGAATTTGCGACTTGGCACTGTAGGGCAACGTGAAAGTCCACCAAACAATTTCTGAAGGGAGATAGGACTCTCAGGCAGCTCTTAAACAACCACATAAACGGGAGAGATGGGACACTCTAAGGCCACTGCAACAAGTTGCTGTGCTTCAGTAGATTTCACAACGACAAGCATAAATATGAGGTTTTCGTCTTTTTTTTCCTTTCGCCCGTGATTTCTGTCTGTGCTAATCGTTTTTCCCTGAGTCCCTTCCTGTCCCCGCATGCTTCCCTCAATATTTCACACAGTACTCGAGACCCAAGGCTCGGTAACGATGCTCGGTACCAGCGTTGCCTCCTCGACGGGCGGCCGCTGGGCGGTCCTGCCAGGGGCGCTCCGGCGCAGCTCCTGCAGGGTGGTGGACAGCTGCTTGCTGGAGCGGGTCACCATGCTGTGCAGCACCACGGGTGCTGGGGGATGTCGATGTGCACCGCTCCGACGCTCACCAGGGCCGCGTGCCGTGCCTGGGGGCCCCAGCCCCGGGAGGAGCCCAGGGCCTGCGACTGGCCCACGGCCATGGTCACCACCATCTGGTGGTTCGGGGGCTGCCCTTCCAGCAGCACCACGCTCGCGGGGCCCAGCCGCCCGGTGGCCGACGACTCGCTCTGGCGCTGGCCCCGCTCGTGCACAGTCTCCTGCATCACGGGAGAGGGGCAGGAGGAGAACCGCGCTGAAATTGCAGCTTCTCCACTCCATCATTATGTTTGGCCTGTCCTAAGCATGAAACACTTGTTGGTTTCTTAGGCATCCGATAACAACATGCGTCTCCTGCATCACGGGAGGAGGAGGATGGGGAGGACAGAAAGAAATGCCAGATTGTTCACTCTGGTTGCATGTTACATTCCACTTGGTGGCCCTAAGCTTGGAACGCTTCTTAGTTTCCCAGGCATCTTACACGAGGACATACGCATGGAAAACTAATAGCCCTCAATTTAGCCAAACCTTTCAACAGTAAGATGGCAAGTTGGGCTAGTTGGTGCAGATTCAGATTCATGGTGAAAAACAGCGCAAGGAACACAAGGACAAAAAGAAGAGGGGACGACACACAGCGCTGAACTCGCAACTGAAAGCTTATTGAAGGAAAACACGTATTAATACAAAAAAAAAATGTATTATAGCTGTGAACAGATAACACGGGGAATGCATGTGAGTGACAACAAAATTGACGTCTTTAAAGGAGCCATGAAGACAAAACACAAGTTTGGTTCATTTGACAGGTTGCCTCGTTAGAATCGAGGTCGCGGGTTCGATTCCCAGCCGCGGCGGCTGCTTTTCTGATGGAGGTGAAAAGCAAGAACGCCCGTGTGTACGAGATTTCGGCGCACGTTAAAGATCCCCAGGTGGTCAAAATTAACCCGGAGCCCTCCACTACGGCGCGCCTCATCGCCTTCGTTGCGTCGGCGTGTTAAACCCGACAATCAATCAATCAATCGCCTCGTTAGAATCATACTGACCCCACTTTTAACGTACTCTACACTAAAATGATCAATATAATTAAGGAAAAGGGGAATGGCCATGCGACCAAATAGCTCATTTCCCACAATAGAACCTATGATGTCATATGAGCCCAGCTGTGCGATTGGCTGAAGCCGGCAAAAGAAAACGCAATTTAGGCAAAGCTCATAAGCTTGCCGAACGAGCTATTAGCGCCTAAATACAATGCATATCCATTTTACAGCAGTAAGAATGGTGCGGTAAACAACAAAAGTTACGAAAATACACGTAAACATAGAAGTACCAATGCGCACTGCTGTTGGTACTGGGCGCACTATGCTTGTTTTAGCTGCACAGCTGTCCGACGCTTTGGAGTTGTCCTATACGACGCTGGCCGATTGGCTTAAGCAATGTTGCCTTACATGACCCTGCTTGTCAAGCATACCCCATGTTTCACAAAGCAATTACTTTCTGCCGTAACAAAAACAAGCCAGGTTTAAATACGGTCAAAAACAAAGCAACGGCGGAGTGCTGAGTAAGCTAGCGCCACCTGGGAGGTTTGACGGCAAGCAGGCTGCAGAGCCGAATGGTGCAGTGGAAGTTTGCTTGTATACGCGCCGTTATGACTTCATTGTAGACGTCACCAAAACAGACGATTTGGCGGAAGAATCAAAATTTTAACCTAAATTGATTACTTTCTCAGTGACTACGGCATCATATGCTGCCGCACAAGCGCTGGAGATGCTATAAAACACGAAATCTTTCGAATAAAAACAAACTTGTAGTTTGTCTTCATGGCTCCTTTAAACAGTGTGGCACACGACGAAGTTCCGCATCCAAGAAGTTATACAACCTGCTAGCGGATAAGAAATTGAAATTCCCTGTCAAGTAATGACACAGAAGGAGCACTAATGCACTTGCCCTCGTTCCTTCTAATATGGAAAGCCTTTATTATATCTTGGACATGCTGGTTTTTATGCTTGGCTACTACTTTTGTATCCTTAAAAACAGGGAAACAACCTCTACATTTTTTGCAGTGTTGTGCAATGTGTGAATAGTCATTGCTCTTCAAATAATAAACTTTAAGTAGCGAGTTCAGCGCTATGCATCGTCCCCTCTTCTTTTTGTCCTTGTGTTTCTTGCGCTGTTTTTCACCATGAATCTGAAACCTTTCAATAATTTGCTGTCAACTGAAAACACCTAGTAGAATTCCACTTCGCGATGGCACAACCACACGGAGATTCTGCAGGGCTTAGTGTCAACACAAGTTATTATTGGTAAAAATTATTGGGTTGATTGAAAGTGGCCAAGTGAGATTGCTGGACACAGCTTTTACCCATTCTTGACCGATCCCAGTGCAGGCGTGCACCATACGGGTGTAGGCCTGCTGATAGGCTAGCTAGTTTCTGGCCGATCCCTCGCACAGATGGGTGGCCATCTGGGAAATGCAACAAGGATCACACACCACATGAATCAAGACCAACCAGAACATCTACGGGCAGAACACCTGTTTCTGCCCGTATATTTTGTGGACGTTGCTCTGTGGCCTGCCTCAAGTCAAGAGCACACTGCTGCAGCACTTACTGAATATCTTCCCAGAGTTGGGAACAAACAATTCGAAACATCACAGCAGCCCCTGAACAACCTCCCATTGGCTCCTCACCTTGTGCGTGGCGCTAACTTGGAGCCCCGACAGCTCTGCTTCGAGCCTCAATCCACTGAGCATCGCTAAGAGCCGGATCCTCTTGACATGACCCATTGCAAACACGGCCAGTGGTACCCGCTCAGCAACTGCAGCAAGACAATCACAGGGTGGTTGTCAACACACTGGTGCTTAATGATCGGCCACGGTGCGAAACGTTGAGATTCTTCAGACGCTACTTGCCGGTGGCTGCCGTTCGAGGCACTTCTCTGTGAGCAGAGTGTTGTTGCTGCTGCTGCTGTTGCTGATGAGGTTGCTGCTGCTGCTGCTGTTGTGGCCTGCCCTGGGCGTCCCCATTCTCCATGTCAACACGGTGCTCGTGAAGATGCTCGTACTTGCCATTGCCCCGGTAGCCTTCAGAGGCATCGAGCTTGTGCTCGGTTCCAACTGATATTGTGAACCTGCACAGCAGCCGCATCCATGCAGAGCACGCATGAAGCAAGTGGGTATACAACAAAAGAACTGTGCACAGTAAAGGCAACTGCATGCAGATACTTGATCAGTCCTATGTCGCCGGCAAAAGATAAGTAAATAAAAAGCATATGCAGCCCTGCATCTAGCTGAAACATAGTGAGAAGGATGATATCTGGTTGGAAGTGACATCTGTGACAAGAAACTTTGAGATTCGTCTAAGAATGGTACCAGAATTTTTTTCCGGTCATTTCGTTTCTCACATGCACTCTTCTGGCTACGCTAGTTTGGCATAGCGTGGGTGAACAAAATTGGGAGAGGGTAGATACCGCTTAGTAAAAGCCCGACAGCACTAGGAAATGCAGTAGCATTCACGGGCATGGCGAAAGGTTGATGTGAAGTGGAGTGACACAACTGCAACTGCGCTATGAAAGAAATGGCATGGAAGAGAGATTTTGAGTACTGGAAACCATAATCCCTTCTTCTTTCACACCCTCTGTCAGGCCATGGACAATTGTGGAAGGAAATGGCTTGGTGCAAGGAAGGGAGAGGAGCGGATGGGGCATACTCGCTTGTTTCTTTTTTCCTTTAAGAGTTTTACAACTGCAATCTGTGCGCATTCTGAGCACTGGACACCTGCAAAACTGAAGCAGCTGTAAGAATACATTTGACTGCATTTAAAATGCAGAAGAAGCGCGACAGGTGCACTTTTCTTGCATACTTTTCCTTTCCCCAACTGTCAGCAAACCAAACCCCCGCTCACCTGTCCGCTAGGGCCTGCGAAGTGGGCATGGTCTCGTACAGGTCCAGCAGGAAGCACATGGTTTTCCAGCAGCGTGGCGTGGCCGTGCCCTCACCCCCCGCTTCTGGTGGCCGCGCGACGGCCACGGACTCCTGGCTGCCCCCGGCCAGGGTTCCGGCGCTGCGCGGCCGCCACCGTGGCCGAGTCACCCCGGGCCGGCGGCACTGCAGCTCCAGCCGCGTCTCCTTGACGTTTCTCGTACATGCTGGAAACTGGTTGAGCAGGCGCAGCAGGGGCATGTTCACATGCTGCGCTACGTACTGGACGTCGACCGCGATGTGGGCGCACGTGCCGGGGCTGCCCGGGTGGCGCGAGTCCAGCTCCAGGGCCAGCCGGTCGCACCACCAGTGCCGGCGTGTCCGTGCTCGTGTCCACAAAGAGCCGCTGGCCCGGCTTGGAGCGGCGCCTCTGCGGCTGCTCGGGACTCTCTGACTCCACCAGGTCCACGCGCAAGAGCTCCATCAGTGCCGAGACGGCCAGCCGCGGCCCCGGGGCCTGCATGGCCTGGGTGCATGCTCCGAGGGACTCGAGCAGGGGCTCGAAGACCGTCTGAGCATCGGGGATGCCCCCCGGGGGCACCCCGGACTCGCGGGGCGCGCTGCGGCTGGAGGGGGAGTCGAGGGGGGAGGCGGGGCCCCCCCGCTGGCGGGCCATCCAGTTGTAGAGGTCCTCGTCGTCATTGGCCGGGTCCAGCGAGGAGCGCAGGATGGGCTCGACGCTGGAGAAGCTCCAGGTGGCCAGGCTGTGGCGGGAGCCCCGCAGCCGGCCGCTGTTGGCCACCATGCACGAGATGCCGTGCTCCAGGGTCTTGCCCAGGTACAGCATGCCCCCGTAGTGCAGGGGCGAGTCCAGGGGCGCACCCAGCAGGGGGAAGGCCCCCGGCCGGCCCGACTTGCCCTCCTGAACACAGGAAGGGACCGGCATTAATGCAAGCCAATTGGCTTACCAATGCACAGGGCAACATTTACATCACCTCACAAGGGTCTCTTGTTTGTCATGCGCAAACCAAGAAGTACTTTATTGAAAGAGTTATGAAGACAAAATACAACTCTGTTCACTTTGATGAACTAACGGCAACTCACTCAGCTGCACTTCAGCCAAGAACACTGGTCTTAAAACAACTTCTTTTAATTTCCAAGTAAGCTTTGTGAAACTTGTCAGCCATGCTGCTTTTTTCCCACTGATTTCACGCCATTACTTTTTCAGTTGGTCAATTAGTTCCCAAGATAATTAGAGATCGTTAGTCATTTTTAGTCAAACAATGGGCAAAGCAGTGTTGGTCATAAAACTGTCATCTTTATATTTTCCAGTACTATGAACACCGGATGGAGGCAATAATCGAAGCAGTTTTTTGATGTATCGCTCGTAACTAATTGTACAGTTCATTAAACCTTGGTGGCACCAGTGGCAAGGAACCATTTTGAGTGCTCATTTCAAGCACCAAAGTTCAATGAGCTGTAAAATTAGTTACGAGCGATACATCAAAAAACTGCTTCGATTATTGCCTCCATCCGGTGTTCATAGTACTGGAAAATATAAAGATGACAGTTTTATGACCAACACTGCTTTGCCCATTGTTTGACTGAAAATGACTAATGCTCTCTAATTATCTTGGGAACTAATTGACCAACTGAAAAAATACTGGCATATTTGAACTCAGTGGGAAAAAAGCAGCAAGACTGACAAGTTTCACAAAGTTTACTTGAAAATTAAAAGAAGTTGTTTTAAGACCAGTGTCCTACTTTAACCAAAAGAATGCAAGAATTATTGAAAAACTTTGAAATTTCATGCTCCAGTGACGTAATATGGGCAGGAGCGACATATGATGGGTCAGCTCTAAAAACATACTTATCAGTGTGTTAACTGCTTGTTAGTATTCAAGTGATGCGATCAAACGGAACCAGGGGCCACACTACCATCGCCCAGTCAGGTTTCCCGACAGTGGCTTACCATAAAGTTCCGAAAGAACGCCCACCCAAACTATAGACATATCAAGTGAAAAAACACGGGATGGGCGAATTTTTGGGTCAGGTGCTAAGAACTAGAAACAAGTAACCGTTCCGCCATCCAAAACTGCGGAGATATCAAGTAAAAAAAATACAAAATCGGTGAAATTTCGGGTCGAAAAAGGACAAGTAAGTGGTCGCATTGGCACATGAATAGATGATTCGCGTTTTTTTTTTGTTTGTTTGTTTTTTGTTCACTCATCGTTGCTACAGCCATCGAACGACGCGCCGCTGTCAGAGTCGAGCACGGGCTGCAGTGCTTCATCGACCATGCTCTCCCAAGCTTCGGGTCCTCTCGTCGGTTCCGTGCTCCTAGAGGCCAGATGCTAACTGAACTCGCTGTCTTCAGAACCGTCAAGGCTTGTAGAGATGCCGTACCGCTTTAAACGATGCCAAGAGGGTATCGCCCCGCTCTCCTATTCTTCCCATCTACTACAGTCAAACCCGGTTATATCGAACTCGCAAAAAAAACACCTATCAGTTCAATGTAGGGGATAATTCGATATAAGCAAGCTAAGGAACTGGACCTCATAAAAGCACATAGCATTTACAAAGCACTTTATTGATGAAACTGCCTTACTTTCGCATGAAATAATCCTGTATCTTCTGCTTGCACAACCTCGCTCTCAGAGACAGTATGCTCTTCTCCACATTGTCTACAGGGCTGGAGAAGCTGAGGCCGCAATCTTTCACATTTGCGAAAAAGCGCCGGACTAGCGAGAGTGCACTAGTCCGGCGCTTCTTAGAGGTTGTGTGCAAAGGATCGCCGTTGCTTCCTTGTTGCGCCCACTCTCACTTGTGCTCAGTACGATGTTGGCAATATAGTCCTCCAAACTCTCCCGCGGTCGCTGACACTCACAAACTCGCTGACCGTTGATCTGGCAACGTCATCCGGACTTCGTCAACACCGGTGGTGGCTTTGTTGCACCCCTCAGGATTTTCAGTCCCCACCGGCACGCACAAGCCGGCAGATTTAAAGCGATTTCGGGCGGGTTCTTAGCTAACAACTGCCCAGAACCCACTTTGACAAAGTATTCTCGAGAATCTTGTGCCTCACGGGGACATCCGACTTCTCACCAAGTTCAATATAAGTGGGCTTTACTGTAGTCATAGAGATAATATACTGACTCTAGAGGGAAAGCGTGCCGCTGAGCAAATCAATGCATTGGAACCGTACGACACACAGTGGCAGACATGATACAACGATTTGAAGGTTGCCAGCTGAGCTTTTGCTTACTACAAACGGCGAAAGCGATGGGTTGTAATCTGGCAACGTGCTATTGTGGCGTTTCCGCGTCCGGCTAACGAAGCATGCCGGGATTAATTGTAACATGGTGGACCGCTGGTCAGGCGGATTTTGTGTAGGCGGCGTCGACAGCACTGCGTAGTTTATCTCCTGTGGGTAGGTAACCGACGTGCTTTCGGTTTAGCGTGTGACTTATATGTACTGAGACTATTTGAGCAAGATGTAGAAATGCTTACACAACACTTACGCGCAAGCTCGAATGCGACTGATCGCATGCGCGAGGACGCCAAGGGATCAGCTGATCCGTACTGGGGCGCACAGAAAAATGAATCTCCGGCATGATCTCCGTACATTTTTGCACTGTGCTGCTTTATTTGCCATTCCGTGACATTTTGCGAGTCGCTCAATGCTTTTCAAACGAAGTGAACTGTGGCTTTAGCTGAATGTAAAACCTTTATGGACCCCAAAAAAAAAAAAACCTTATTGCATGGGCCAACGCTGATATTGCCCGTGAGTCGCGGCCCTTTGAAGCCCAGGAACGAAAGAGCGCGGTCGATCGCAGGCCAACGGAGTGGCATAATGCATGCCGAGAGAGTAAGCGAAATACAGTCAGCGGCGTGTCCCGTTTCCCTTTCTGTCTGTATTCGTCAAGTTCTAGCTGCTTTCCACCATTTCAAAGGGAAAGCTTGCGGGACTGAATGGGCAGTATTGAATGGGCAGTAATTTGCCGCACAGAGCGCGCGAGGAGAGAACATTGACTTATTGACTTATTGTGATTGATTAAAAAAGAAACCACATTTCGTTACCTATTTTTTCTTATCTTCACGAACGTTTGCGCGAAAGTTCGAAGCACCGAGAGCTGTAAGAAGTTCCATGAATAAAACAACTGGAACCGAACGATTATAAAAGGTCCTTTTATTTCTCTTCCAACGGGAACGATCGCTGGCTGCCGCTCCGTAGCCTGTAGTGAACTTGCAGTAGTCAAGGTCAGATGGGAATCACTGTTCCGGCGTCAGTTCAGGGGCAATAGATAGGGTGCTTAACGTGAAGAAACGAATGACAGCCTCGCAAGCGCCCGGGGAGGCACTTGCTAAGCGCGTGCATCCGAGTTGTACCAGTTGTACACGTTTTGCACGCACGCAGATCTGAGCTGGAGACTGCACACACACACTGCGCAAGTCAGGCGCAAGGGCCTCGCCACTTGCTAGCACACTTAAAGAAAATCGAAACCAAAACTGAACTACACACTTACTTTTTGTTCGCTAATTAGAGCTTAATTAGACTAAAAGTTTTTTATAAAGCTAGTTTTAACTACTGAGGCAATTATTTGTAACAATTTTGCTTCAGTTCTTTGATTTAGTTAAATAATTACGGAACAACTTTTTAGAGGGCTGAATACAATTGATTTGGCAACCATGGGAATTGTATCATGTCAGCGTCCACGATTCGTACGGTCTCGGAGCTCGCTTTACCCCCCTGACTGTAGTACTGTTTTCGCCCACATTATCAGCTCCTTTACCGCACAAGCTACTTCATGTGTGCCATGAGCAGAATTTTAAAGGGTGGTTAGAAGCAGTCGCTCGAGCGCCCCGCACCACTTCACGCAAGGCTGAAGCCACCGCCATGTTGCCACCACCGGCCGCGCCGTGCGCAGCGTGCGGGTGGTTCTGCGGTGGCGTCAGTGCGCCTGTGGCGTGCGCAGCATGGTTTTGCGAGCAGAAAACAACAGCCTGGCTGTTCCTGGTGAAAGAACGACAAAAAAACTCCCACCTCCCCTCGCGGGAACCCCTGTGTAAATGTGACGCATAGGCGGAGCGGCGAAGGGACAGCGTTTTATAGCGCGCATAACGTTGAGGGGTCTGCGTAAGCCGGTCCCAGTCGATGACGACGTTGGCGTACAAGTAAAGCGGCGTGGACTCTAGGTGTTTGAGCCAAGCGTGGATGCTGCTTCGCCGGAGAACGGCACACTGGTTATATGCGCAGCGTGCCCGAAAGAGAGGAAACCGCGAAGAGAGAGTAACGCACATGCGCCGGCCCCAGCGCGTCTGCCGCGGCTATGACGCAACGTGCCGCGGCTATGACGCAACACAATCCAACACAATCCACTTTAATCCAATCCAATCCAAGCCAAGTCAATCCAATCCAATCCAAGCCAATCCAATCGAATCCAATCCAATGCCCCCCGCGAGAGAGTGTTCGCTATCGCAGAGGAGAGGGGTGAGCGGCGGAGAGCGCAGCTGGCGCGGCGAGGAGAAGGGGGGAGGGGCGGACAACGCAGACTACGACGACGACGACGACGCCGAGGGACAAGGCGAGTGAATGAGATGCTCTGCATCTAAAAGGAAAAGAGAGCCCGTACGTCGCCATCGCTTGCTCGCTCAGCAGTCGGACGCCTCATCGGCTCGTTTGTTCGGGCGCCTGGCCGGGCCAGGCAGGTTTGTTCGTAACAGCCGAAGTTTTTCCCATTGCAAACAATGCAATTTCGCCAGGCCTTCTCAGAAATTCGTATCATCTTGAAATTCGTATCACCCAGAATCGTATCATGAGGTTCCAGTGTACTTGTGTTATACCTTCATGGCCCCTTCCACGCTCGGTGTGCGAGCGAGTAGAGCGCTCACCCTGGCTGCAGCAGCAGAGGCAGAGCTGCCACCGGTGCCAGCCCCAGGAGGGCCGCCCCCGTCGTCGGCCAGCAGGCAGGCGGTCTCGTCGGGGGGTGGGTGCAGCAGCAGCAGCTGCTCCTCGTCCTCGCGCAGGGGGGGCACCCGCAGGGGGGGCTGCTCGGGGGGGCAGGGGGGCCGTGCCAGGCGGCGCATGCGGCTGTTCTGCTCCACCAGCAGGGGCATGTACAGCAGGTGCTTCCACTGGCGGCTCAGGGCCAGCAGGCCCCGGCGGAGGGTGCCCAGCGGGGGGGCCCCGGCCAGGCTCTCCTCCGGCAGGGTGGCCTCGGGCAGGAAGCGGCACAGTGCCGACAGCAGCTGGCACGACGGCTCCTCCTGGGGGGGGGAGGGGGCCCAGAGGGGCCGGGGGACGCTCACAATGAAGGGATCGGATGTGCGTTCGAGGTGATCGACGATCCAATACACAAGGGGTGCAATGTGCGCGAACACTTCTTGGTTGCAATCCCTCCATTGAAGGGATCGCAAGGAACATTATGATAGATCGATGGCCTGCACAGATTCCTCCTCAATCTGCTTTTTACTAATGTGAGGAGCAGGTGACAAGCCATTTTCGATCCTGAGGAGGAGGATCGGTATTCAACCCCGCCAGTGGGGCAATGGAACATCACTCAGCTACACACTTTGTATTTTCTAGCTTTTTCAAGCTTTTTATCCCTACGTTCTTTCTCAATTACTTTTAACATAACAGCAACAATGCAGTCCCAACAGTGCCATTACAACGCTGGTACAAAAAGACAAAAGCCAAGCTTACCTGAAGGGCCCGAGCCAGGGGTGTCAGCTTGCCATAAAGCTGCTTGCCCTGGAAAGGAACACCAAGGCAAGCCCCATGAGTGACAACAGCACTCATCCTACCTGCTACCCCTTCTTGTAAGCCCGTCAACTTCGTGCTACCATCCACGTGGAAGCTAGCCCCCATGTTTTCTACTTCTGGACAGGGAGGACCAATGGCTTTTGTACTGCAAAGTGTGAGGAACAAGTTGGCATGCGGACAGTACTGCCAACATGGCTGCCTTCACACCCACTGCAGCCAATCCCACTTATCCGCCCAGAACCACTGACAAGTGAAGCCACACAGACTAGTTGACACTGCATCGTGCCTAGCCAACCATGGCACAGCAGTCGTATGCCTATGGCCATGCTTCTGTTTAAGACGATGATGATGATGATGACGCGTGGATTTTAGTGGCGCAAGGCCAACTGAGGGCAAAGAGCGCCAAAGAGCAGTTGTTTCCCGAGAGTAAAAAGAAAGTAAAAGAACGGCATTTCAGTAAAAGCAAACGCCGTGAAGTAAAACACAAGGCAATGAAGCTGTTTGAGACAAGCGGGCACGACAAGTGGTGCCATGAAGAATACCACCGGGAAGGCTAGACTGCAACTTCCCCACCTGACAGCAATTCCCCTGGACCTGATGTGCGAGCACCTGATGTGCTCACACAAGGCGTTCGCATTCTACCTCCTCAAGGCAGCAGAACAAGTAAGCCACGTGAGAGCGGGGCAGCTCCTGCACCAACTACCGGTTCGTCCTGCTAGATGTGACTGTCCCATCACGATCGGCACCCGTACCCTGGGGGGCAGGTGCGAGCCCTGGGCGTCCATGGCCTCGGCCATGAGCCAGGCCAGCACGGCGCAGTGGCGCTGCTGCTCCACCTGCTGGGCCCTGCGCAGGGACACCAGCAGCCGGTCGCTGGGCTTCAGCCACGCGTTGATCGACGGCGTCATGGTGCTCAGCAGGTGCCAGTCCAGCCTGGCAAGGGAAGGTCACACAAGGCGTGGCAGCCGGCACAGGCAGCCCGTCATTCAAGTGCCTCCTTTCTCTTCGGCTGCCCAGCACTGCCCACCTATCCATGCACCTCTTCCATCACACACACAATCTCATAGCCAGAGTTACCACGCTATTCAGATCAGTTTCATTTCCGTCAAGTTTCGAGGACACAAACAGATTATAAGGTCAAGCCAAACATCTTCGGAGGCAAGAACAGTACTGCCTCTTTCTTTGTACGGTCATTCAACTGACATCACCTGGTGAAGTCGGTGCGATGGGCGTTGGTGGTGCGTGGAGGGGCGGCGAAGTTGAACCAGATGGTCTTGATCTCGAGCAGCACCAGGGCGTCGCAGGAAGGCTCCCCGTCGTCGGGGTAGAAGGCCAGGCCCCCCGCGCCCTGGGCGTTGGCCCGGGGCCCCCCGTGGCCCACCAGCCGCAGGCTGGCCCCTTCCAGGCCACACTCGGTCATGATGAAGCCCATCTTCTCGTCCTCACGCACCTTCTCCCAATCGGGGCACTCAAAGGTGAAGCACACCTGCGAGCAGGGGTGGAACGCATGCAGCCACCGTCGTAGCACCACCACTCGGTGGGCAGCGCGTTGCGAAAGGAAAGGTCAACCAAGTAGAAAGGTCCCAAGCTGCGCAATTCTTCTAGAAGGCCTAAGTTGATTCGGATCAAAAGAAATTTATACTAACATACGCAGCTCATATGGTATCACAAGGCACAGTTCAAGTGATGTCCTTCTGCAAGAATTTTGCACAATCAGTATTAATGGAGTCTTTTCCTCTCTCCCCATGTCATCTTTGTAACGGTGCGGAAGTTATGGTGTCTTGGCTGGTGGCGACAACTGGCAGATCTTGTACATGCCTTCGTACAACTCCTTCTTCTTTTCCTTTCTTTTTTGCCTTCATTTCAGATGCTTCTCTAAAGCTTCTCGGGGTGATGGTGTCATTTGCCGTGCATGCAATAAAGCTCTAGAATTACTGACGCTTGCAATTCACAGTCATCCCATCTTTGCATAAGGCAATTTGAGCAGAACTTATCAATTGACGTAAATGAAAACTAATGTGTACTGTGCTGGGCACTTGGGTTACATTTCATTCCTGTGTTTTTCTCCAGTGTTGTCTGCTACGGCTCTAGCTTCCAAAGAACACATTCTTCAAGTTTATGAAATATGTTGCAGACATTGAGGGTCGAATTTTTTTCGCCAAATGCGACCCCCAAGGATCGATTTTTTTTATTGCTGATTTAAATTCTTTGGATTAATCTATTTCGAGAAAAAATTATCGTAATTTTTTAAGGTGACCATAAAGTGACAAAAAAATTGTTTGTGCTGTTACATATATGTGGTTTATTCATGAGTAACACAAGAAAAATTCTAAATAAAAACGAGAGAATAACAAGCCGGCACCTTTTGAGTGAATCAAAATCAGATAGACATCAGTTTTGCGGGCGCAAAAAGTTGGAAGCGCCGGGAGGACGACACCGAAACCACCCGCTGCGCACACGACCGCGCGCGGCCGGATGTGAAAGCGATAGACGGCGCACCGCTCATAAAATACAAAAAAAGGAGAAGAGAACCTCATCAGTTTCGCAGGCGACCTTGGTGTGTGGCAGGCGCAAGAAGCGAGTGGCGTCCCGGTGCCCGGTGGGCGATATCCAGAGCGCCCCCTCGTTAGCGGATGCACAAGGGATACCCAACGCGCCGCTTAAGTAAATCATAAAAAAATAAAAAGAAGAGCCATCGGCGCAAGAAAAAATTTGATGTATTTCCGAAGTGTGGCAGCACATGCCAAGCAAGAGAATTAGGCGAAAAAGGCGCGCTTTTTAAAGATACCAGCAATGCCGTACATGTACGTCATTGACCATTCTGAAAGTGTTTGCCGATGCTGTACATGTACGGCCGTGACCCTCAAAGGGTTAAAACACTGACGGCTGCAAGCAGAGAGCAACTCATGAAGTTGTTTTCGTAAATCTGTCTGTGCTATTCAGTCTTTATGCACTTAGGCCATGGGAAGCACGTTAAAATGCAGAGGAATGTCCGCGTTGGACCAAACATTTCAGTGTATGCACAGCCTGAAGAGAAATTTGGATGATGTGCAATTGACGATGCCTGATGTCGGCAACAAGCAATGCATCAAAAGATACTCTTTATAAGAACAGTTTCACATAAATTGAGCAGAGAGCACATTTGACTGAACATCCTAGTTCTTTCTAAAATTAAGCTCAAGACATGTGCTTTTACTTATACAGTAGAATCTCGATGATACGATTCTGGGTGATACGAATTTCGGGATGATACGAATTTCTGAAAAGTCCCGGCAAAATTGCATTGTTTGCAATGGGAAAAATTTCGGCTGTTACGAACGGACCTGCGCGGCCCGGCGGATGATACGAACGAGCCGGCGAGGCTCCCGACTGCCGAACAAGCAAGTGACGGCTCTCTCTCCCCATTTGTGACTCTTCTTTCTCCAGAAACGGCCGGGCTGTTGTTTTCTGCTCGCGAAAACGCGCCCCGCACGCCCCATGCGCGCCGCAAAACCTCTCGCACGCTGCGCGCGCCACGGCCGGCGGCGGCGGCAACATGGCGGCGGCTTCGGCCGCGAAGTGGCACGGCCGCTTGAGCGACTGCTTCTAGCCGCTCTTTAAAATGCCGCTCAAGGCAGACACGAAGTTTCTTGTGCAGTAAAGGAGCTGATAACGTTGGCTAAAACGGTACTATAAAACACCATCCGCGCCGCTAGTGAAAGCGCCCTAAAATATCTGCCGGAGTGCTAAGCCTAAACATTTCGGGCGGAGCGAGCGGGCTGTCTCGAGCGTTTCGCAAGTCGTCAGCGTCTTTTTCTGACCGAGGCAGGAGATACCGCGGGCGCGAAATCGTCAATGCGGCCGTGAAAATACAGCGCGCGCAAAGCCGAGGCGTGCGAATCGCGTGCAAAAACGCCCCATGCGGTTCACGCTTGACTGTTGCGGCGTGTAGCGAGCTTGGACACCGGGAGTGAAGAGACAAGCGCGAAGCTAGGCGAAGCGTTACGCGCTCCAGAAAGGACTGCTTTGTGACGTGGGGTTTAAAAAAAAGTAGAAAAAATCACGGATTTGTTCATGCTAAAGTAAGAAAAGAAATAAACGAAAACTTTTTTCAGCGCTCAATTTTTTGGTCTGTGTTGGTTCATACGAATTTCGGATGATACAAATATTTTTCGCGGTCCCGCGAGATTCGTATCATCGAGATTCTACTGTACAGTTAAACCTCAATGTAACGAACTTCAATGTAACAAAACCCTCGATGTAACAAACCAATGAATTTTCTGTAACTTCAAGTGTATGCACACCATGTATTTTCTCCCTCTTTGTAACGAAGTCTCGTTTGCCGGAATTTCAATGTAACAAAGTTTCACGGAGAACTAGGGCACAAAATTAAAGTTGCACAGGTAGATTTTTGGAGACGCAAGCACCGAAATGGGGTCTCAATAAAACGCAAACGGCGACACGGCCGCCCAATGCCACCGATGCAGCGAGCCACGGAGTCTGCAAGTGAGCCCCTTCCCTACAAAGTGCGTGCCGTGAATGCACGGCTGGCGCACCGTTTGTTTCTGTCGCAGCTAAATCGTCTACGCGGGCATCAGTGTGAACCACATGGAGCGTTTTCTCCCGCAAAAACGCGCCCCGTAAGCCACACGCGCTGACGCAGCCACGGAGACCACCCGCGCGATGCGGGTAGCTCCAGCGACCGCTTCTAACCGCTCGCTGAAACGCAACTCGAGGGGCAAACGAGAGCGGCACGCGAGAAAAAAAAAAGCGCATAATGTGGGCGAAATTTTTACTGTCAATTGTCATACGCGCCGCTTATGAAAGCGCCCATCAAATACCCTCCGCAGTGGTAAGCCTAATCGCCTCTGGCGGGGCTGCCGCCACCGCTGCCGCATGCCGCCGCTTTGCCCTGCGTTTGAATTTGCTCATGCTTGTTGGGTTTCATGGTTCAAGCAAGCTTTTGTGAATCTTTATAACCTTGCGCTTTTTTTTTTTTTTTTCCACACTGCGGTTTCTGCTCAGCCAGGAAGTGACTCGCGCTGCATGCGGCAGTGGGAGGAGCCTGACAAATTTCGCCAATGGGGAGGCGCGCACCCTATGGCGGGAGCTTCGAAGCGCTCGGGAATGCCGACTGGCCCCGCCAGCGACGATCAGGCTTACCGCCGCGGAGGATATTTCATGGGCGCTTTCGTAAGCGGTACGTATGATGTTTTACTGTGAAAATTTTGCCCACGTTATTCGCTTTTTTTCTCGCATGCCCTCTCGTTTGCCCCTCGAGTTGCGTTTCAGCGAGCGGTCAGAAGCGGTCGCTGGAGCTACCCGCATCGCGCGGGTGGTCTCCGCGGCTGCGCCAGCGCGTGTGGCTTGTGGGGCGTGTTTTTGCGGGAGAAAACGCTCCATGCGGTTCACGCTGATGCCCGCGTAGACGATTAAGCTCCGATAGAAACAAACAGTGCACCAGCTGTGTATGCGTGCCCCGTTTTCTTTTGCACGAAACGCTTCACGGGATGAACACTTCATTATAACCACGAATTTCAATGTAACGAAAGTAAATTAGGAATTTTACCGACTTCGTTACATCAAGGTTTAACTGTACAGTGCTATTCATAAATGTAGCATAGTCCAATTCTGATTTCTCAAACTTCTAAATAACACAAACACCAGCCTGATTAATGCATTGGTGCATGCTACAGCCACAACTGCCAACAAAATGACAAACTGTGCCGGTAATTCAGCCTTTAACGTACACGAACTCCTCTGAAATGCTCCATTTTGTATTGTAGCAAACTGGTAACCAGTTCCTCCACTGTTCTTCATAACCCATGGCGGCGTACTATTAATTCAAAACCCTTCAGCAAAAATCCCTGCTCCTCTTGAAAAATCTAATTTGAACTTCAATATCCCCTATCTGCCCAGGCCCAGCAAGAAGAGATATTATGAGAAAAACCATGCTGCAAAATGCAGGGGGAACAGCAGCACAGAGGGTGCGCCTCTTCTGGAGCCATTTCTGAACTCCGATGCAGCCTGCCCTTCTCAAGGATGAGCAGCAGTGGCAGTACTCGGACGGACAAAGATCGCACGCACCTTGCTGTGGTGCGGAGCGACGCAGGTGACGGTGGCCTCCCGGAGCAGGGAGGAGGAGCAGTTGCGGAGGCGGCGCAACTGGGCGTGGGCGGCTCCGAGGCTGAGGGTGGCCACCCCCTGGTGGTGCCCCGGCAGGCTCGTCTCCAGCAGCAGCGGTGGGGGCGCAGTGTGCTGACCCCCACCGGCCTGCTCCGGCCTGCGGCCCCCGAGGGCCGGGCTCTGGTGCTGCTGCTCCTCGGGCAGCGCCTGCAGGCAGCGCTGCGCCTGCCGGCTCTGCAGCATCTGCAGCTGGACCTGCGGGCCACCAGGAGGATGGGGGCCGGCTTGAGGGAACCGCCACGTTGGACAGGCACGGGAGTTTGGTCGGTGTCAACCGAGTGCGGGAGCAGCAACTGAGCCTTCATCCGACGTCTGAACAACACCCCCCTCACTGTGCCACCCCTCTCTCGTGTTCAGTGAACTACACAGCCCCATGCCCCTGACACCCCAGCTGCACGCTACTGGCCAGCTTAGAAAACCACCTTTTGCAGGTGCCACTTCTGGGTTCCTGACTTCATTGCCGAATGACGCAGCTGAATACACCCTCAGCAGCAGTATGGGTGACGTGCAGTTGGAAGCCAGTAGTAATAACCAGTCATCTCCAACCCAGCATTCTAAGGCAACAAGGGTTGTTACTAAACAGAAGGGCGTTTAATGCTTGTGGAATTCTACCTTTCTTCGGGTTGAATTCCCTGGAATCTCAGCTGTTCCCCAGCTTTTACCCAATTTGCTGGTGGGGCAGGCATGCTAATTATCCGCAAGAATTTTGTGACTTCTGATGGGAGCAAAGGTTGCAGATCCCCATAAAAGTACGTATTGCCAACACCGTAACAAATCATGTATGTCAAAACAGGGTTCATAGATCCAGTTCAAGCATTTTCCTACAGGGGTGTGAATATTAAACCTTGACTACTTTGCAAAAAGTGTTCGTTATTTGATTTGGGTCAGAGAACAACTTTAGTGTCTGAAGTTTTTGAATATTCAAAATTAAAAAAAAAAAAAACACAGCAATAAGTATTAGCAGAGTCCTTCAATGCTTCTCTGGTCATGAAACTCCCGGCCAAGTTTCCTACGGGGACAAAGGCTACCGCGAGGGGCGCCACCGCAGATCGGAGGGCATCGGGCGGCCGCCGCTGCTCTGTAGCCAAACCCGCAGGCAGGAACGGAGTAGCAGCATGCCTGTTCACACCAAATTTTTTCGCCACTCACAAAATGACAAGTCCATTTGAGCGGCCCACGACATGTAAAGCGAAAGCGCACTGCTGATAAGGCGGCGAGCGTCTGTTTTATCTTACTCCGTGGTCCGTTCCCTGCCAAACGTGCTCTGACCACGCCCCCGGCTGCCCTCCGATCAACACAAGCGCCGTGGCGCGGCAGCGTACGAAGCTCTCCCATAGCGTGACGGCTAAGTTTCATGACCAGAAAGGCATTGAAGGACTCTGGTATTAGCTCTATTGCACAACATGTAAACTTTCAAGCTTCACCACATGGCATATGCCCCCTTCAGTTGGCTTTTTTCTGCAGGACGCCAGAGTTCCGCAAAAAAACAGAAAGAAAAAAAAAAAAAAGACAACCTAACATGCGCAAGCCATCTGCGAAACAACTATGTGCTAACTTTGGTGCATCCTGGCTGAAGTAGAACACTACTTGTGTGCAAACTCGAGAGCTTGTACACTTGTAAACGTGTTAGGCCTCTGACGTCCCATCTAGGGGGCAGCCAGCTTGGCCTGTTACCTGATCGAGGCACAGTGCCAGGACAGACACACAGGCCAAATCCTTGAGGTTGTCCAGAGCAGAGAAGGCGATCAGTTCCTCAACGACTGAGCACTGCAGGGCCATGACGTTCACTCGAGGCACGTGCAGACAGAGCTGGGCCTGCGGGCACGGACCAAGAAAGAACGGATGCGAGACGAAATCACTAAGGCATCCCCAGCACAACAATGACACGACGTTTACGTCATACCCGCCGTGGAAGAGGGTATAACAAGACGACAACCCCATTCCAACATATGACATGGTGGCAGAGTTTTGTAAAATTCGGGCTCACGTGCATTCATTGTGTGGGGGTTAAGCAACTGAAGAGACTTTAAATGCGGTAACTGGGTGGATGCAAGAGATCAAACAGAATGGCAATGCCACACATTTTGCCGCCTCCCCTTGCCCTCACACGCCCCCTCTTTTTGTCAACTAAGATATTGTCTTCGGCCCGAAGCACTCAACCTGCAATCGAGCCCGCTTATAATGAAGTCAATCGTCACGCTGAATTCATACGTAATATCAGCAGTTCGTGATTAAGAAGAAGTTCCTCCATGCAACATCCCAGCTTCGTTGGTCTCAGCAGGGAAGCTACATAGACAAGTTTACCGCTTCACAGGCAGAATGGAACTACTGGGCTAAACAAAGTAATGTGGGTGAAAATAGCGCTATGAATCACCATTTGTGCCACTTCTAAAGGGAGCTGTTAAATACCAGCTACAATAGTGAGCTGGCTGCTCTGAGTGCTTTGAAACTGCTACCACTGGTGCTAGAAGCCGGGCCCTGCCCACGCTACATACACGACTGGGGCACCGCCACGGAGAAAGAAGTATTTCAGGAGGAGAACCTGCTGGGCTGGGACAGCGCGGGCGGGCGGTGTGTTAATGTCACTGTCGGCGAGGAGCAAATGCAGCTTGTGGAGAGCGCAACAGATGGCGCGTCAACGCGTGCGATAGTTTACGTCTTCTATGGACGCGACGAACAAAATTGTAATGTCATAGAATATATTGTAAAGATTGCCAGATTTCTTTCTGTAAAATAATAATTACAAGTGCTGGACATTTTAGCAGCAGTTATTAACAAATACTGCCCTATTTACATGCCGTACCGCGCTCGAAACGAAGTACTAGAAGGAATCCCGGAGCAGACGACGACTGGCGACGCCGCCTTCTCGCCACGAGTTGTTCACTCGCGCCGCTCTGACTGACCTTGAACCGGCGAAGCTCTTCGGAAAGCGCGCTGCGCGGATTTTCCCTTTGGCGCCTCGCGACAGAGGGCCGTCGGTGCCGTGCAGCGCAGTGACTTTATCGCGCGCCGGAGCAAGCCCTGTTGCGCCTCCTGAATAATTCTTGCTCCGTGGGCACCGCTCACAATGCCAATGCATGGTGCATGATAATGTACTCGAGAAGCACCAGCCACCGGAACGCAGTCACAGCTTTTTGAACTGCGGCTAAGTTCACTGACAATGCTTAACTTTGTTGCCGTGTTGACTGCTTTGCTCTTCGAAAGGGAATTACCCGGTGTGCAGCTTGTCATGGTTAAAGCTCTAAAAGAGCACCGACGCTTCAGTTTAGCAGTGACGTGTAAGTGTACACTTTCCGTGCAAACCCAAAAAATGTTGCAGCGACGAGCAAAAGGCGCAGAAGCCCGTCACACTTCGACTTTACGCCATGAAATTATTTTGTTGTTTTTCGCCTTTCCCATCCTTTCTCCTTCCTCGGTCATACTGGAGTAGAACGAGCCATCGAGTGCTAAAACTCAAGCCTAGCTAATTTATTTAGTGGCTCTACTGAAACTGTTCTGCTACTTTGCCCACTGCCAGGCTGGAAGGGGGGGGGAGACATGGGAAAGTCACCAACTTCGCAGGTTTTGGTACCATGCCAACACCAAGTTTCTGCTCATCCCACCCATCACCTCCCCTGTCTCGCGCCCTCCCCCCTTTGTACGCACTCTCCCGGTGTACGGCGGCAGTAGAAAAGGAGGAAGGGGGGAGGGAGCTTGAACCCACGACGGCGCCGTGCTTCTTTGTTTACGTTTTTGTTCCCTTGTGTTTAATTTTGTTAGCTGCTGCCAGGTCGGTCGAAAAAGGGTGATCCCATGCAGTACATACAACACTTCGCACGTGCCACAAGGCGATCAAAGTGGCTACTCAGACTGCCTGCCACAATCATGTGATGATGGTTCATTCACTGTACCCAAGCTGCCCCCTTGTAGCTGCCAGTTATATCTGAAACATAATGCCATTGCTTTAGCCATACTGTGACAGTCATGCCATGTTCGTTCGTTATAATTGAGCGTTCTTTATAACTGCAGCCATTATAAGTGGGCTCAACTGTATGCAGTAGGGGTGACCAGTTACACCCACACGTCACTTCTGACGATATAGTAGCAATGGCTGCCACCTGCTTGAAGGGGAGACGCGGGTCTTGGAATCCCGAAATTTGTCCAAGAAATCGATTTTTAGAAATCGCCATTTTCGGAAAGTAGAGCTATTTTTCTACCGGTTAGCAAAATATCCAGACCCAGGAGTACGTATTTGAGCCATAATATCAATTTATAGCACCGACGCCCGCTAAAATCGGCCAAGATTCGACGCGAAAATAGAATTTTTTCGACGACTCGCCCCTCGGGTTCTACATGCGCCACGGCGTCCATCTTGGTCTCATTCGAAAGCGCGTCTTTTCGTTTTCAATTCCCCGCCGGGAAACCCCTCCGTTTCGTCCGTTGGTTGCGAGTAAAACCGGGGTAGAAAAGAGACGGAACGCGCCGCCTAATTGGTTACTGACTCGGGAATATTCAACAAAAGTACGATGGACAATGCATAATTATACTCGGGGATCAGCACACGACAGAGTCGTCTTGTCGTGAGGTGCGCGCCCGCAGACCTTCATTTGCAACATATATCCTGTGCGAGCAGCGCGGAGACGGGCTTACAATATAATCCGCGTCCGCGACTAAATGCTTCTTCAAAATATCGTCATATGGCACAGGGAGCCTGCAGAATAAACCAGAGACTGAAATCAGAGGACCTTATCACATACCACACTCTTCCAAGACACATTTCATCGCTTGTTGAACAGCCTACCCTGTATACTTCCAAAAATGCGTCCGCCGTACGATCAGCTCTTCGTTGAAGTAGAAAAACAAAAGGAAAGTGAACGCTGGATTTATGTGTGGGATTAATAAAATGTTCATTGCTTGATTCCGCTCCGCATTTGTACACGGCGTCCCCCTCCCCGCCCCCCCACCGATTTCTCGCGAAATAGCAGTGCATTTCGCGTATAGTTGGTCTAGTGAAACCTACCTGGCTTAAGTTTAGACGAACGTCTTTAGCATGCCAGAAGCTGCACTGTTTTTTTTTTATTTCCGTTAGAGCTATTATGTTTCTAAATTCCGCATTGGCACAGCATTTATTTTTCTGTGGTTTCATTTTCTTGGTTCTTGCTATATGGCGTGTGTGGGCACATATTTAATGACGCACAGGCTTGGAATATACTTTACATTTTCGCATGGTTTATATTCTTATAAAAGGCATAAGTTATTGTCCGGGATTGGGTAATCACGTCCCCGAAACATATTTTTCTGCGGCGTATATATGCGAAACGAAGCCGCATTCGTTGTCCACGCTGCAAAATGAAGCCAACCTCTCATTGTGCCAGTATCAGGTCTAAACGAGGCGTCAGTAGAATTAATTTGTGCCTGATGTTTTGGAGGTGACATGGGTGATATGTTGCTGCCGTCGCCGACGCCCGGAAGAGCGGCGATGAAGCGCGCAGAACCGCGTCCCCGGGTAGCTCTTGCAGGCGATCGCGTACTCTACGAAGACGCAGCTGCTTTTTAAGTAACCTAAACGTACTCTTTGCCTATAGTCGTCACCATAACACGTTTTTTTATGGCGCGGAAAGGCGAAAAGAAGCGAAATAGAACCAAAACACTGCACGAGCCCCTATCAGTCACGCAGCGCAAATCCCGTCAACGCCGCGGAGAAGCGGCGGCAGGCGGCGCAGCGATCGCGAAGCTCGAGGCGTATAATGAAGTCAGTCGTCACGCTGAATTCATACGTAATATCAGCAGTTCGTGATTAAGAAGAATTTTCTCCATGCGACATCCCAGCTGCGTTGGTCTCAGCAGTGAAGCTACATAGACAAGTTTACCGCTTCACAGGCAGAATGGAACTACTGGGGTGAAAATGAAGTAATGTGGGTGAAAATAGCGCTATGAATCACCATTTGCGCCGCTTCTAAAGGGAGCTGTTAAATACCAGCTACAATAGTGAGCTGGCTGCTCTGAGTGCTTTGAAACTGCTACCACTGGTGCTAGAAGCCGGGCCCTGCCCACGCTACATACACGACTGGGGCACCGCTCACAATGCCAATGCATGGTGCATGACAATGTACTCGAGAAGCACCAGCCACCGGAACGCAGTCACAGCTTTTTGAACTGCGGCTAAGTTCACTGACAATGCTTAACTTTGTTGCTGTGTTGACTGCTTTGCTCTTCGAAAGGGAATTACCCGGTGTGCAGCTTGTCATGGTTAACGCTCTAAAAGAGCACCGACGCTTCAGATTAGCAGTGACGTGTAATTGTACACTTTCCGTGCAAACCCAAAAAATGTTGCAGCGACGAGCAAAAGGCGCGGAAGCCCGTCGCACTTCGACTTTACGCCATGAAATTTTTTTGTTGTTTTTTTCCCCTTTCCTATCCTTTCTCCTTCCTCGGTCATACTGAAGTAGAACGAGCCATCGAGTGCTAAAACTCAAGCCTAGCTAATTTATTTAGTGGCTCTACTGAAATTGTTCTGCTACTTTGCCCACTGCCAGGCTGGAAGGGGGGGAGACATGGGAAAGTCACCCACTTCGCAGGTTTTGGCACCGTGCCAACACCAAATTTCTGCTCATCCCACATATCATCTCCCCTGTCTCGCATCCTCCCCCTTTGTACGCCCTCTCCCGGTGTACGGCGGCAGTAGAAAAGGAGGAAGGGGGGAGGGAGCTTGAACCCACGACGGCACCGTGTTTCTTTGTTTACATTTTTGTTCCCTTGTGTTTAATTTTGTTAGCTGCTGTCAGTTCGGTCGAAAAAGGGCGATCCCGTGCAGTACATACAACACTTCGCACGTACCACAAGGCGATCAAAGTGGCTACTCAGACTGCCTGCCACAATCATGCGATGATGGTTCATTCACTGTACCCGAGCTGCCCCCTTGCAGCTGCCAGTTATATCTGAAACATAATGCCATTGCTTTAGCAATACTGTGACAGTCATGCCATGTTCGTTCGTTATAATTGAGCGTTTTTTATAACTGCAGCCACTATAAGTGGGCTCAACTGTATGCAGTAGGGGTGACCAGTTACACCCACACATGTCACTGCTGACGATGTAGTAGCAATGGCTGCCACCTGCTTGAACTAGACTAGGCACACGAAAAAGCGATTTTTGCCTTCGAAGTGAATGAGACACGAACAATGATTTATGTTGAATAATTTTAACAGTTGCAAGCCATGCAAACATCAGTGGACCCTAACAGTGCACGGAAGCTCAATTGGCCATTTATTTTCGAGCGATGCATGCAATGTTGGAACTTCCACAAATGCAAAGCATTTCTCAAGACCTTGGTTACAGCCAGAGCATTGCTGTGCATTTGATGCATTGAGCAGTGGACCCTAACAAAATTTTTGAACAAAAGCTCTATTATTACTCCAGGTGCACACCCAGACCTCCGTCCATCTGACCTTCAAGCTCAGCCAAGGTCACGCCAGTGCATCGTTCGGTTGCGCAGGAAAAGTGTCCAATCGCTTGTTCGTTCCAAGGGGTGGGGTGTGGAGAGGGAGATAGGGCCGAAAATGATACAAGGAGATGCAGGCTGTATCCAAGTTCACTGCGTGTCCGTGGCTACAGCACCGACTGCACCGCGCAGCGTGTGCATTTTGGCTGGCGGTGCAATTGTATGCACATGCAGACTGTACTCTTGGCACAAGAACTGAGCTATCGCTTGACAAACTTGGTTTAACTGCATTAAACCAGGGCAAATTTTTAAAGAGTAGCCCTGAATTCAGTTCTAATGCACAACACTATCGAACTCATACACGCCTATATGCAAAGCAAGCATCATACCCACCCGTAAGCTAGGTGTCACCATGACGTGCTCCCTGCTCACCTGCTCGGTGTGCGTCTCGTGGTAGCCCTCGGCGGGGCAGGGCTGCTGGCCCTGTGGCGGGTGGATCAGGGGCTGGGGCAGGGGTGCTGCCCTTGACGGCCGACCAGCAGCGCGCCAGCAGGCGGCCCAGCACGGTGGTCGGGTGCAGCATGGCCAGGGTGGGCGTCAGGGCCTCGGCAAAGCCCCGCACCCCTTCCAGCAGCGGGGGCGACACCAGCACGTGCACGTCCCCTTGCAGGCGCACCACCACCGCACTGCGCGACGACGGCGGCGGCGGCTGCGACCACTGCTGCTGCTGCTGCGGGGGCGGAGGAGGAGGAGGATGACGCGGCTGTCAGCCTACAGGCCTTGTACATGGTCTGGGCGCCGTGTAGGATAATAAACACCGCAGCACCAAAACACTCCCTGTTGTCCTGAGCTATCGCCTAAGAGACGCGACGGTGAAAGCCTTAACATGTATACACTGCCAGGCCTTTTTGGGGCAGTCGCGGTCAAAACGAGGATAGGCACGTGCCCTGACAGGAGGACACCGGCCAAACTGTCATTCCAACTGTTCCTCAAGAGGATACCTGCGGGCGTTCCATCAACCTGGAGCAGGCTCCTGGGGCCCACCACTGTTTAATGACTCCTCACACACGGCTGGTATGCTTCCCTCACGCGGCCAAGCCTCTTTCCCATCTTCAAGGTGTAGGTCGACTTTTGTCCCAACTTTTTCAAGGGCGTTCAAGGGCACTTCCGCATGAGACATACAGTAGAATCTCGATGATACGATTCTGGGTGATACGAATTTCGGGATGATACGAATTTCTGAAAAGTCCCGGCAAAATTGCATTGTTTGCAATGGGAAAAATTTCGGCTGTTACGAACGGACCTGCGCGGCCCGGCGGATGATACGAACGAGCCGGCGAGGCGCCCGACTGCCGAACAAGCAAGTGACGGCTCTCTCTCCCCATTTGTCACTCTTCTTTCTCCAGAAACGGCCGGGCTGTTGTTTTCTGCTCGCGAAAACGCGCCCCGCACGCCCCATGCGCGCCGCGAAACCTCTCGCACGCTGCGCGCGCCGCGGCCGGCGGCGGCAACATGGCGGCGGCTTCGGCCGCGAAGTGACACGCCCGCTTGAGCGACTGCTTCTAGCCGCTCTTTAAAATGCCGCTCAAGGCAGACACGAAGTTTCTTGTGCAGTAAAGGAGCTGATAACGTTGGCTAAAACGGTACTATAAAACACCATCCGCGCCGCTAGTGAAAGCGCCCATAAAATATCTGCCGGAGTGCTAAGCCTAAACATTCGGGCGGAGCGAGCGGGCTGTCTCGAGCGTTTCGCAAGTCGTCAGCGTCTTTTTCTGACCGAGGTAGGAGATACCGCGGGCGCGAAATCGTCAATGCGGCCGTGAAAATACAGCGCGCGCAAAGCCGAGGCGTGCGAATCGCGTGCAAAAACGCTTGACTGTTGCGGCGTGTAGCGAGCTTGGACACCGGGAGTGAGGAGACAAGCGCGAAGCTAGGCGAAGCGTTACGCGCTCCAGAAAGGACTGCTTTGTGACGTGGGGGTTTAAAAAAAAGTAGAAAAAATCACGGATTTGTTCATGCTAAAGTAAGAAAAGAAATAAACGAAAACTTTTTTCAGCGCTCAATTTTTTGGTCTGTGTTGGTTCATACGAATTTCGGATGATACGAATATTTTTCGCGGTCCCGCGAGATTCGTATCATCGAGATTTTACTGTATTTGGTTTTCATCCTCAAGTTCTTTTTGAGACAAAACTCTGCCGCCCAGTGAAGCTGTTATAGGACACAAAACACATCATAACAGGTATTGAACGAGGATGTGGGACAGAAGGGATGCCACAGGGAAAGTCTCGTCCACTCACCTCGGTGGTGGTGGACTTGGAGGAGGCACGAGCATTGCCCGCCGGGCCGGCGGTGGTGGCAGCTCCGATGGAGGCAGCCCTCCGTGCCCGTGCCACCATGCGCACATCGGAGAAGCCACGGGCGCCCCATGGTGTGAAACGGGGCTTCCAAGTCGAGGTGGCGTGCAGAAAGCAGGAGGCTGAGGGGGGCCCGCCGTCCGAGGGCCGTGCCACCACATGCGGCAGCGGTGCCACCACGTCCTCCCAGTTGGTGACCTGGACACCATCGAGACACCGGCACGGCGGCCAAGGCAATCACAAAATACGCCTCAACCGACTCAAAGGTGCTCCAGTAAGTACATTTGTCTTTTCTGAAGGGAGCTGTGTTAGGCCACTGTCCCACAGTTTGGCAACTGGCACTGACATGATTGCTCTCGGCCAGTGTGAAACGCAAATTAAACACTTCCCACCACTGTTGGAAATCAAACTGCAGTATCCACAATTGGCAGTCAGGCACTCCGACCAGTCGACCGCACGGACATCCAAACAATCGCTTGCAGGATGTTTGTATGCTATTTAAAGTGCACACGCGCATGGAGAAAACAATGACGAAGAGACCAACAGCACGCACCTTCTGTGTACACTTGCAACAACGCGTACAGCATTGGGACTGAGCTCTGGTTATCAGTGTTGGAAAGGTCCGCATACATTCAGCAGAGTGGCCCTTATTTGGGGTGGTACCATTAGCATTGAACAATGGCAGCGCAAACAGGCTCGTGCAGAAGCAGCTCAGCACTGCTGACCGGATTGAGTGGTATGTACCTTTTGTGAATAAGCAGCCACAAATCATCTATGGGAATAGGGTAACGTGTTCCCGAAGCAGTCTGAACCAAAACACTAGGGTATAGACTGAGAGAGGAGGGGAACTGAGGGGGAGGGTAGGCAGATCTCTGTGTAGTGTAAGCAACATACAGTAAAAGCTCAATAATTCGAAACCCAAGGGGAGGCCATCTGAATTTGAATTAATGAAAGTTCGAACTAATGAAAGTGAACATAAACAGTACCTCTGCAATTGAGAAGCCTTCGGGAATGCCAACCTGCTGATGCTTGAAAGAGCCCGTGGCTGCAGCCTGCCTTTTGCCCCTCAAGGCGACAGTCAGCCCTTTTTGCTCTTACAAGCGAATGTAACGACAAGTCTCATCTTTGCCTTTTTCAAATCTGAAGAACAGACGGGCAGAATTTCAAGCGGACGGCCACACTATGCCTTGTCCTCGTCCTCCTTGTCATTGGCAGCGACAGGTTCTGTGCTTCCGACCGGTGATTTGATGCCCTTATCCGTCAGCGTGCCACACACACACCCCTGTACTTGCGTCCTCATCAACCGAGTTCGCAAAGAATGCACGTTTTAAAACGCCCGCTATGCAGAATTTAGATTTCACCCTGTTTCACCTTCGCTGAATGCAACCTTGTGTGTAGGCACAGGGTACATTTCTATAGACGTGTGCCAGGCGCCAAGGTGCCGGCGCGGTGGCACGTAGTTCGAATTATCCGTAGAACACCTACTCAGGTTCGAATTAACGGTCTTCAGTATACATAGACTTGTATGGAGGCTTGGCAGGACCAAACCGTACAGTTCGAATTACCCATAAATTCGGATTATTGAAGTTTCAATTAATCAACCTTCGCTGTACTGCTACGGTCTAGGCACAGTGCCGAAGCACTGCCACCATCTACAGCCTCTGGGCCAGCAGAGGCATTTCCATAGACAAGAACAGGTCCAACTTTGGCAACATATGGGAACTTACGTCATTAAAAATAATAGTACTTTGCTCTAATTGTATTCTATTTGCCCTATTTGCCCTTTTTTTTCCCTTTTTGCCTGATTTTGGTTTGCTTGTGCATGGTTTTGCACGCTGAGACAGCCAGTTCTCTGAAACATTACCCATGCAAAGTTTGATTGAGAAACCTATGATAAACTTCTCGCCCTGTCATTCTTGTGTCAAGCAGCCTAATAAATCTGATTTCACAAACTAATCCTATCTAAGTATGCCTGCGATGACAGCGGTAAGAGACGATAAATTTTGGGCTTAAATAAAGCATCCTAGAAAAATATATTCAACATAGGTTTACACAAACACACAGTACAGAAGGCACTAGCATATACAACAAGCATGCCATGGAGTTTGAGGACAGATAAGTTCAGACTCATACAGACAATTCAGATGGGGGAAAATTTTACAACGGCAGCTCCATTCACAGAGAGCAAGCACATCTGACTGGCTGGGGTACCAGCATACCTGGTATTGCGACAGGTGAGCTGCATAGCATGCCATCAGGAGCGGGGACTCCGCTATGGGGCGATCCATTTGGTGGTGAAGGTTGACCAGTGTCACATCCTCCTGTAAAGCATCACACCAAAAACTTTCTTCTTGTTTCTATCCTCATAAAAAATGCCACTAACAGCACCTCAAGCTTAAACAAAGTCAAACTTGCATAAATATCAGGTGCCTGTAAACCACTGCTAGAGTACCGTATTTTCCGGTGTATAAGTCGCGGTTTTTTTCTGAAATTTTCGTTGGTGCGTCTTATCCACCGGTGCGACTTATGTATGGAATAAATCCGGTTCGCGGCGGCCGCGCGTGGCCAGCGCACGTTGAGACACAGCTCTATGGTGTAAATCAATCCCAAGCCCACCGGTACGGCGTTTCTCATAGCCCATATGTCGCTTCGGGACATTACACCAAAGACTTTGCAGCTTTTTCTAGTCAAAAACAATGATAATGGCCTGCGACAACCGCGCGCCACTTTACGCCATGCGCAGTAACTACAGTTCAGAATAAATTCAAAGTAGCATCAAACTGGGTTGCAAAAACAAAATGCAGCTTATGAATTATTACAGAGAGTTACTCTGAAGGAGGTAAACGTGCTGCTAATTTTTAAAATGACAGCTTGCGGATAAGTTTCGATTTTCGGGCCACTTCCGGTCGCGTCACTTCCATCCGCCATGACACCTTCATTGCGCTGATTTACGACAGCACGCAAGAGATGCGCGACGTTTGGAGAGGTGGCCAAATGGGTCTCCGACTCTTGGGACTCCATTTCTACAAAAACAGTTGTAGCCGGGTTGATAAAGGCCGGAGTAATCCGGTCCGCGAGTGGTAATGATGTTGGCGAAGAAGACATCAGAGAGTCGGAGGACGACAGTGATGCGCCGGTGGAACTCCCACTGAAGATACTGAATTATTTGTTAGCGAGTCTAGGAAAAAGACTTTCGATGGTTTTGCCTAAACGCCGTCCGTAAGTACATGCCATCTGTGTGTATCAATAAACCATTTTTGAGAAGTTAGTTCTGTCTAGACTTTGGATGTTATATGCCCGTGTCTAGCCCTCCTTACAGGGGGATGCGTTATTAGGCGGCGGCCGCCGCAACCATGTACTTTCGCCGCACTTTCTAGCGATCTGATTCACTATGAGTTTACCTAATTAACAAGTGCGTCTTATATACTGGTGCGTCTTATACACTGGTGCGACTTATATACGTTTTTTTCGGAAAAACTGTCATTTTGAGGGGGGTGAGACTTATACAAAGGTGCGACTTATAGACCGGAAAATACGGTATACAACTTCACCGCATGAAATAAACAGGTTTACTGCATGCCATGCCATACACCTATGTGAATACGATGGTATGAAAATGTGAAGTTTAAGCGTAATACAGGCCCTTAGTAACATGCATTCATAATTTGAAAACAATGTAAAGTAAATGCAGACTGATCTATGTTTTGACTTTGTCATAAGCAGTATTTGTGCGCAAGGTTTGGTTATACAGTCGAGCCTATAATGGCTGCAGTTATAACGAGCACTGGGCTATAACGAAAGAGTGTGGCATGATTGTCACAATATGCAGAGTAGCACCTGAAATTTATACCCCGCACATGGTGTAGTCCAGCTGGAAATTTTTAAAAATCGCATTTTCCCAAATTCATGCCAGTCATTATCGCATCGTTAAGATTGTGCTGTATACAATTCTGACTGTGCAAACATACAATACATGAGAACAATGATTAGCTGTTGTCAACTTCATTTTCCCTTAGGAAAAATAAACATAAAAGGCAAGCTGCTACAGCTGTCCTCAAGACACTCTTCCTTTCAAACACAGACAAAAAATCATAAAGTGAGCATGACTATAGCTAAACTTTTTAATGAACCAAACTTGAAGGTGATTTGAAACCAGCCCAACATAATAATTTGATATTAAAAAATGTGTAAGGAATCATCAACTGGGTGTTTAGACTGCTTGATATAAGTCCCCATTTGAAGTGTCCAAGTATGGCGCTAATTGGTTTGACCACCGCACCTAAGATTTAACACCAAAGGGGGCACCGCCCCACACCGCACCTGAGACGATACGGCCGAGAGGAATGAGGTGCTTGACACCGAGTTTGAGTCAGCGTCCTGGTCCTGATCCTTGGTGTGCCGCCGCCGGTCAAGACTGGAGCTGGCCGAAGAGGATCCCCGCACGCAAAATGAGCGGCGCCTCCGGTCGGGAGCCCTGGTCCCCATCTTCCTGGAGGCGTCCCGCCGCAGCCGCTGCGGCCGCTGCGACCCCGTCCTCGTCGGCCGAAAAGAAGGCCTCCGACGAGTGCGTGGAGTCTGTGGAGACGGCACGGCGCACAGCGGCACCGTTGCTGCGCCTCCGCTGGTCCGAGAGATCGTCCGCCACAGGAGCCTCCCGCATGCGGGTGTCAGGCCTGCAGGTGAGTAAGGAAACGAGTAAAGGCACATTCCCACTGGCGATTCGCCTCGTCGCGCGACGAAAAGCGATGTCGCAGAGCGACGAGCCGGCCGTCGCTTTTCGTCGCTTTGCGACGGCGGAGCAGATCGCTCTCGGTTCGAATTCCCTTGTCGCGCGACGGCCCCGCAAAACCGGTAAGCCAATCATGGCCGCGGAGTAGGCTGACGTAGCCGGAAACGAAACGTTTCTTTACATCCGGCTATGGAAACGGCGGCGGGCGGACGAGCCGCCGCCGCTGGGCTCGCTCGGCCAGGTCGGGCCGGCAAGCAACTTCCCGTGTGCTTCGGTTCTTTCGTCAGTGGCTTCAGCGAACGCGTGCACTAATCAACGAATAGCGTGGAACTCATCAGTGTGGAGAAACGTGTATGGATTTTAAAAGCAAGTAATCATCGTATACAGGTGGATAGCGAGACGGTAGGTTGACTTGCAGCCTCTTTGTACTTCTATCGGTGACTGGTAAACACGCGTAGAGTTCGGAGGCGTCAGAACTTTGCACCCGTGAAAAGAAGTGAAATTTGTGGGCCGTGATGCGGGTGTTGTGGCGTGAAAGCAAGCATGTGCATTTCTTCGTGCAATAATATGTTGAAAAGAGCCTTCTTGAGTTTGTTATTTTCTGCTCCTCCCGCAACCCGCAATGCTTTCGGCATTGCTCCAGGTTAGTAGCATGTGTTTTAGTTTGCTTTCTACCTGCTTTTGTCGCCCTCGTGTAACATAATTTTCTTTGACTGCGAATGGTTGACGCACCAAGGAGGTCGTACAAGTCGGGAAGCAGCTGCGCTGAACGTAGTCGCATCATCGCTGATCGCAACTGCGAACCCCGCCTCATGGCCTCATGACCTCATCGCGCGACGCGCGTCGTCGCGCGACGAGGCGAATCGCCAGTGGGAATGTGCCTTGACTTAAGGGGGACACTGCTCTTAAAACAGCTTCCTTTAATTGTTAAGTAAACTCTGTGAAACTTGTCAGTCTTGCCGATTTTCTTTTTTTTCTCACTGATTTCAAATCTCCCATTATTTTTTTAGCAAGTCAATTAGTTACCAAGATAATTAGAGATAACGAGTTATTTTGGGAGGAACAATAGACAAAAGAGTATTAGCCATGAAACTGCAATCTTTATATTTTCCACTACTATGAACCTGGTGAGTGCAATAAGAGAATCGGTTTTCTGATGCACTGCTTGGAACTAATTTGACAGCTCATTAAACCTTTGTGGCACCAGCGGCAAGGAACCATTTCGAACGCCCATTTCAAACACCAAAGTTCAATGAGCTGTAAAATTAGTTCCAAGTGGTGCACCAAAAAACCGATTCTCTCATTGCACTCACCAGGGTTCATAGTATTGGAAAATATAAAGATGGCAGCTTCATGGCTAATACTGTTTTGTCTATTGTTCCTCCAGAAATGACTACTTATCTCTAGTTATCGTGGTAACTAATTGGCTTGCTAACGAAATAATGGGAGATTTGGAATCAGTGAAAAAAAAAAAAAAAAATCGGCAAGACTGACAAGTTTCACAGAGTTTACTTAAAAATTAAAAGAAATTGTTTCAAGAGCCATGTCCCCCCTGAAGGCGACATTTGCATCGCAAAAACGCTACCTTGTAGTATTTTGGGCATGTTTACAGCATTCACGCACGTATCTTCGCACTACAATTCCAATAACAACCCCCCTCCCTGCCGATGCAAGCAGCTCCAGGCATTTTCTGCGACTTATAATCCAAGGCTTGCCATGCAAGACAGAGGGGAGCGGGGATGTTTTTACAATGCGTGAAAGCAGTACGTGCAGCTAGCAGACCCGTACCCGTCGCAAGCTGAGGCCGACCGGGCAAAGCTGACGGCAGCCGGCTGACGGTGTCCCGGGCTGCTGTACTGGCGGAACACGCCATGGCGTGGCTCCTCCTCACCCTGGCCAGCGTCACCCTGGAAGATGGTGGAACGAAAATGGCACGCACAAAGATTTGACACCAACCTCACTCCCTGTCTGTCAACTCTGCATCATTCCTGGACATCAAACGATGTGCACAACTTCAAATGTATGACAAAGTGCTGCGAAAGTATGTAGGTGGCACCACAACCAGAAACTACGGCAATCAACTCCTCAACCAGAAATTTTGGCTCCAACCAGACGCTGCTGGACTTCTGATCAAGGAACGCAAGAAATTTAATTTCCTTCCTCTCAATGTGGAAGGGAAACAGCACTAAATAATTGTTTCATTGTTTTCTACTCAAACTTAAAGCTGCCACCAGGAAACAAAATACCATTTGCATCTCAGCACAAAAGGGTACTGACA
Organism: Haemaphysalis longicornis; assembly: GCA_013339765.2. Taxonomy (NCBI): domain Eukaryota; kingdom Metazoa; phylum Arthropoda; class Arachnida; order Ixodida; family Ixodidae; genus Haemaphysalis; species Haemaphysalis longicornis. The sequence goes on along the minus strand of CM023451.1, from coordinate 161,237,751 downwards.
ATAAAGAGTGAAATGCAGCGTAGACTACTTATAAAGTAACTGCTTACAGTGTGGGACCGGATAAAGTGAGGGTTTCGCTGGCCACTGGTAGGCCTCCTGTAGAAGTCAGTGCATAAGCTTACTACTTATAACACGGTTGCCCAAAGCGCAATACTGTTTATAATGCGGCTTTTTGGTGGGCCCACTAATCGATCGGCACAGCTGGAGCATCGTTTTAGGGATGCGAGAAAGAATAAAAAAAGATGGAATCGGCCATATCCCACGCAGTGCACGCTCCGTGTTCTCCTCTACCTTCAACATAGGAAAAAAAAAACCAATAGGCACCCTTTAGTTTGCGTGTTCTATTTGCACACACGATAACCACAACTGTCCTTGCTTGACGCACCTTGGAAGATAGCGAGCCCTTCCTCTTCCCCCATTTTCCACTCCCCTCGCACAGAAAGTCGTTTCTATTATAACGTTGTGCAACCACCCTTTTCCTTTTCGAACATCTGGGGATTGCGAGTCGCAATGCCGAAGGTTTTCCCTACCTGTACACTTTGCTGATAAGCAACTGCCTTCTGCATGGCGAACGCGAACTGGGGTGAAAAAAAAAAGGAAAGAAAATCCTGCTTCAATTCTCATCGCATTGTCCTGCGGCGTCCGTTCATAGCCTCTAAGAAACGTAGACGTGCTCCCTCAAAACACAAACACAAAGAAGTTAAAGCCGTGCTCGTGGTTTGTAAGGCCTAGGATGCCTCGATGGACGCGCATGAATCGAGGCACCCTAGTAAGGCCGTTCAGCAGCTTGTAAACCCTGCAGTAGCGCCTGATGTGGGGGGAAAAAAAAAGACAAAATAAAGGCTGCGCAGCTACTTTTAAGAGGCCATCATTTGAGTGATGACAAATAAAGAATGATTGGAAGGTAGATTGTGATTTGGTTGGATTTGCGCATGTTTTGTCTGTAGTGCGGTACCAAAAGTCTGCACTATAGTGCGGATTTTTGCGGCTTCCGCGACATGCGTTATAAGTGGTCTACACTGTAAATCAAAACTTTCTGTGAGCCGATCTGATTTTAAGAACACAGACTAACAGACTACAAATAGTGGTTACAATATTCCAACTCTTCCTCGCAAGGCCATGATTGTTGCACATTGTGAAGGTGACAGATCGGGAATACCTTGTGGCGATACCACAAAAACGGAAATGAGTAATAGCCACACAATAGCTGCCGGCAGAAAGAAACACAACCATTCACCTACTGCAGAGATCCTGCAATAAACCGCAAACAAAAAATACTCGCAAAATGTCACCCATCTAAGGTTTGCCTGCGACCACGCAAGACACAAAGCGTATACTGCATGGCCGGTGTTTCTCAAAACTATAGATTTGTGAATACACAGGGTCCCTGCGGCAAATTAAGTAATGTAGTGCCAGCGGGCCTGAGTGTTAAATCTTCCCACTGTACCAACTGATGACACCTTGGAAATAAATATCCCCACAGAAAAATACAAGAGTCCTCCTGACCCCAACTAGCATTCTGAAGCTTGATCCCCCAAAAAACAAAATTACAATCCACTCAAGCAAACAGCCCAATGGCCATTCCCTGCTGCCGGCAGTAGAGCCGGCAGCAGTGAAGAGGAAGGGGAAGGCAGGGGAAGAAGAGCCGCAGCGCACCGCTGGCGATCCGTCGGTGGCGTCGTGCTCGGCGCCGAAGAAGAAGCATCCGCCCAGGCAGCCGCAGTGTCCCCCCGCCCGGTTGTCCCCCCAGAGGAACCAGAGCCGGTGCGAGGTCCTGTCGTGGGTGCGCAGGAAGCTCTCCTGGTTGTGCAGGGGCAGCCCCTGGGCCCAGTTGTCCATCACCAGGGGCCCAAACTCCAGCCGGCCCGTCTGCAGTTTCATTGAGGGGAGGGGGAGCAGACCACGTGCGGTTCGCACGGGGCAGAGCCACGTGCCCAACTGCCTCTAATTGGTACACACACCACGATGTCCCATTGTCAGCTCGCACGTCACCTTGCACAAAGATGGTGCATGTGCGGTGATGCCACTCATGAACAACGATTTGCAGCAATTTTTGGAGCACAAAAAAGTTGAGCATGAAAAAAGCCAATTGTGGCGTAGTTTGGAGCAACTAATCTCAGTTTTTGAGGTTGTTGAAGTAGCACAAGAAATGCACACCAAAACAGCTCCCAATTATAAATTTTAGAAACGTTGTTTGGGTATTATTTCGGTATTTTCATCATGTGGCCTGGGAATATAACGTAAAAAAACCTATCCGTAGAGCCATTCCGAGACCCTTCTAATATTGTGAATGTACAACATTTATTTTATCTGAATGCTATAGAGGGCAAGGGGGTGGGGCAAGTACATGCCAACCAGGAACCAACCAGGTACCGAGGAACCCTAGGCTAACTTGTGCGGCAGGCATTAAATCATAAAAAAAAAAAAAACCTGGTGACATGAGTTGCCATCATAACAAAAAAGAAAAAGAAGCGCAATCAGTGAAATTCTGTGCATTTTTGCGAGCAAATTGACTGAACTGGACAAAAGTTGGGGAAGTGCCGCACCTGAAGCCAAGGCCCGTCTGCCGGCAGCAGGTATTGGGCCACATTGACACTCCGTAGCTGCAGGCTGAGGCCAGAGCTGGTCTGCTCCGAGTGAAGGTTGCACTGGGTCAGCTTCAGCGGTCCCACCTGAACAAAACGTGCGTCACCACAACCATCGTGATACCATCTAAACAAGCACGTGTGAAATGCCACACAGTGCTTTGGTACCCCCCTCCCAGAAAAAAGAAATCTGAGGACACCTAAACACTTCTCATGTGTTGTGAATGCAAAAGCATGAATGACCAGCTGAATGCCTGAGAACAACCTTGCTGCTGCAGATGCTTTGCTTCGAAATCAGCCTTGCTGCTTTCAAACGGCTTTGAGATGTCCCCTATGCATTTCGCTGCTGCTCATTCATGCTACCATGCCATGGAAGAGTTGATGACAGTGGTGAATTTCCCTATTTCTTCTTCCACTCCCTTCATCGGCAGTAGACTGGCGGGGACAACCACCTCTCGTTTCTGCCGAGTTTGAGCTCATGTTGTGGAACGCCTCATGATGTAGAACACCTTGTACAACGCCTCCGAAGTAGCCATTTTGTGTTACGGACGCAGGACGCCGTTTGCTTCACTTAACAGACAATTTAAGTTTCTCACCTAATAAGCAAAGAGCCTTTACGAGAAAAATGAGTTCGAGAACTTGGCAATAACACTTCGCAGTTGCTCCACTCAACGGCACAACGAGTGCCCGGTTGAGAAAGTTCCGCCAAGGGAGTTACACCAGAGCCCATTGCCAACTGGAAGCCCTTAGCGGCTCTTGGCTTGGCCAATTGGCCGAGAGAGAGCAGTAGCCCACCTCGAGGCAGACGGCGGAGTTGGCCTCCTCGAGGCAGATGTCGACGTAGTCGAGGGAGGTGCGGGTCATGCGGTACTTGAGGTCGTCCGGCACGGGGCAGGGGGCGCCGGGCTCGGCGTGGGTGCACTCGGCCTGGGGCAGGTCGTGCTGGCAGTGGATGCGCCCTGCAGGGGGCACCAGGGCCCCGCTGCTGTGGGGGGCCTGCTCCACAAACAGCTGCACCCCCACCACCAGGTCGTACAGCTGCGTGGCATGGGCGGGGGCAGGAGGGACCCACAATTTACCAGAGCCTCTGTATAACCACCTCCGTCAGTTGCAGTGCAAAACGATATAGAGGGGACCACCACACAATGACACCCTGTACACTTTTAAGTGCAGAGCACTTTAGGGGCTCGTCTTGTCGTCGCAGCTCACTGTAACGGTCGAGGTCAAGCGACTGCCGGAATCAGGCGGCGCAGCGAGATAACAGACCCAAGTAGAGCCTGGCGTGCCCGTCGTAATGCATACCGCCGAGGCTTCGAAAACCAAGCAGTTTAAATAGTCATTACCGTGCAAACATCATGAACCGCTGGCGTTTGTCATACATCTCCCCGTTGTTTAGCGCAAAAGAAACTGCAGGTACACTTGAGGCAAAATATGCGTAATTAACCAGCAGCACCGGCTTTCATTTAGGTAGGAAAGCTCCTTGGGTTACTTTTTACAATAGTAAGCGAAAAAAGTGGCAGCGCAACGCCGCCGGCACGTGCGGGAGGAAAAGCAAGCACAAAAAGAACATAACTCCCGCTGGCATTGTTTCAGGAAGGAGGCACGCGAGCACTGCGGAGGCGGGAAATTTCAGTTGCATTGGGTGGTAGCTGTGAGTGGATAACGGCACCACAGCCCATTATGGTGAATCACTGCTCTGCACTTCGAACAGCTTTCACATTGAGTGGAATGGCTTTAATTTTTTTTTTTTCCTCCACCAGCCAGTCACATACCTTCTGCTCACATGCAGGCACATGAGTTAAATATGCAAAGCTTTTAAAGATTTATACAAACGAACTGATCAAACCCAGATAAAAGTTGAATTGATACGAGCCGCCTGTACCAGCTCCCTTCTGGCTACATCGGCACACTCATGGTTGTTGCACATAAAACTGTTAATTCCACACAGACTCACCTGAGGGAGTGTGAGCCTCCCCGTCACGTCTCCCGCCTGCAGTTCCACCAGCCACGCATACTCCAGCGTCTCGCTGCCGAGGGGACGCTCTGCTCCCGAGAACAGAGCTTGGGCCCGCATCTGGAACAATCAAAACAGCAACCTGTTTCTGTTCCACACAAAAAAAATTTACCATCCCTTCCTCAAGAAGTTGAGAGAGGCTTGAAAGATAGAAGTGCATCCAACCTTCACTGAAAGTGCGTCTAATCGATCGTCAAATTTTCAAAGACCGAAATCGCAAATGAAGAACCAACCTATGCGATGATTTTTCGTGCACTAAGTAAACGCATCGACGAACAATCTGAATTATATACTGATACATGGTTTATGAGATAAAGGTATACAATTGTATTCCTTCTTCATGATCGATGCGTGTACTATCTTATCTATAACCATTCATTTTTCGCGATTTTCAAGTACCGCATTTACTCACGTAATGAACGCACTCGCAAAATGAACGCACCTCCCACTTTACTCGTCAAAATTGGGTTTCTTTCTTCCCCGCGTAATAAACGCACCGCCAACTTTCCAACCGCGCAAGTCCCACAAATGGCCGTACGTAGCTTTCCCGCTTCACTCGCTTCCGCTGATGATGACACGCATGCAACCTAGAGCATCTCTCGGAGTAAAAACGAACACAAACACTCCGGCGCGGCGTCGTGGGACAGCCAATCCCAACGACGCTCAGTCGGCTCAGTCCGGTGAGCGTCTCAGCCCTACGTTTTTTCATGATAGCGCTGTTGCTTGCTTTTCTGCTCGTCTTCCACTTTTCAGTCGGCGATGGACCAAAATGTCAATTACACGGCCAGTTTTAGGTTAAAGGTTGTGGAGGACGCAGTTGAGCATGGGAACCGTGCTGCCGGTAGACACACCGGAATTGACGAAGGGAAGCCTTGAGAAACGACGACGAATGTAGTTCAATAAATACGCTTTGTCTTTGCCACTTGTGTACGCGTATATTTACTGCGGAAGGTAGGTAACCTAATGCATTATTTTGTTTCATGGCGGCCTTCTTTCGACCCTCCTGAAAAGTTTCCGAAAAATTACCCCGCATAATAAACGCACCCCCCACTCTGCGTCTGTTTTACGGGGAAAAAATTGCGTTCATTACGCGAGTAAATACGGTAACCGTTTTGACACAATGGAGGCCCGGTTTCACGTATGTGCCATGTGCCCGGGATCTTATCCGGGCTTTTCATCGGACCAACCAATCCATGTGTAAGTACTACTACATTAGTTTCCTGACACGAGGCCATCAGTCCCACTAAAAAAGCTTCCACTTGGGAAGTTTTCCGCTTAGGAAAACAAGGGAAGCAACTGCTCTTGACAGAGTGAACAAGACACTGAGAATGCGCAACAGCAGCGAGGCTAACTTCCAGGTTTAATGTTCATCCATTGACTGAGATTATGGAGGCCAGGCACACCCTCTTCAGAGTCTATGCAGGCAAGAGAGTCCCACATAAAGCCGAAAATGTGCACAACAAGAAACTCGCAGTGAATAACGTAGTGATGCCAACTGCAGAACAAGAGTGCTGGAACAGACTTGGCTCACTAGATCTCTCAGATACTGAAGAGGACAAAAGACCCCGCTCTCATTGCTGGACAACCTCTATTGTACAAACTCCCCCAAGCCACATCACCTACTAATAGTGGCACTTAACACACTTTCAGTAGCCTGCTTTTGCACAGGCCCCATACAGAGGTGCAAGTAGCAGTATAAGTAACAAACTTCGGTGAATCAAAAGAGCTCAGTGCAAACGGCTATCAGGTTGTGCTGTCATCTAGCGAGACTAACCAGCCATAGCCGGTCTTCGTAGCAATGCCGGTCAGTCCTCTCTCCCACTTTTCGAAGGGGAGTCGTGCTTGTTGTCGACCTTCTGGCATGCTTTGGCGGGCCAACACTATGTGGCAAATGTGCTAGTGAGCACGCACGAAGCTCCCTCTTGAAACTTTACCTTTTGGGCCTGCAAACTACACAACTTGTGCGCCCTTTCCACCTGTCTCCCGTCACTGCTGTAGCCATTTTTCATGGCAGCAGTGCTCACCAAAACATCAAGTGGCACTTTGTCCTGTCCTTTCCGCATGAGAATTCAAGAAGTTTCTTTCTCCTTATTTTCTTTTTTCGCCCCGAGAAGCTGCGTAATGGGTAGATAAAACCAAATCACATAAACAATGACACAGGCAGTCTTGCAGTCAGCCTGCACGACTTCTCAGCCCGTACTAAATGAAAGCAAGCGCAAAATGTGGGAGGGAGAAGAGCACAGCAACGCTACCTGGAAGGAGGAGAGGGCCAGGTGCCCTGGCCTGTCCCCTGGGCAGACAGCCACCAGTGGGGAGAGCAGTAGCTGCAGCTGGCTCTCCCGGTGGCTCTTGCAGATCTCCACCTGCAACCGCTCCAGGTACAGGGACGGGCAGGGTGGCTCCCGCTCACTGCAGCCCTGAGTGATCCAAGAGGAAGAGCACGGGGAAGCGGAGAAACCGTCACGGACACTGGCCAGTTTTTGCAACATGCGGTAGCAGGCTCTGAATCGTGATCTCACAACAACCTGACCTGACTATCATTCTTTGCTTTTACAATGCAAGCCTGGTAGCAAGCACAACACACACACCACACCCCTTTCGTCCCATCCATGCTCGTGACGTGGAAACGTGTTTACATAACGGAGACACCCTTCAATTTTCACCTCTTCATAGCTTGTGGTGAAACAGTTAGTGCAATCAAACGCATTGTCGACACTAAAGCTGCGTGGCTCTGCATTGCAAGCCATTCCTGTTGCAGTGTTATCCGCTGGACAATAAGCAGCCCGTCTGTCCCCCCGCCTGACTTCTTGCCTTCATGAGGTGGCCCTGCATGTCGTGCATGATGATGGTGGCGCGCACGTCCAGGGGCCGGTAGCAGCGGGGGTCGAAGTCCCCCTCGGGGACCCTGGCCGGGGGCGGGGCGTCGGCCTCCATGTCCACGTACTCCTGCCAGGCGCCAAAGTAGTTCTCCTTCAGCTGCATCAGCAGGTGCAGCACCACCCCGTCCAGGGACAGCACCTGCACATCAACGACGTCCCGTGATTTCTCTGAAGGCAAAGGTCGGGCCTCGCACACTCCTTGAAGAAATGGCATGCAAGACATATAAGGCCTCTAACTCCTTCCTCCCTTTCAACGCTACGCTAGTCCTTGGCATTACAGACATGCTAGGAAGGGATCAAACAGTGGTGTGGTCCCTACAAGTCATCACTACTACTTCTACTTCAATCTGATTCAGATTTGGGATTTAACGCCCCGAAGCTACACCTGGACTATGAGGCGCACCACAGTGGGGGCTCCGGATTAATTTTGACCACCTGGGATCTTTGACAGGCGCCAAAAGTCTTGACACACAAGTGTTTTCGCTTTTCATCTCCATCTGAAAAGTGGTCGCTGCAGCCGGGAATAAAACCCGCATCCTTGGGCTATGCAGCACGCCTTAGCCACTGTGCAACAGCAGGCGGGTTCCTATTTCAATTTGGGTCACACGTTTCATTTTCACGTACAAGCACATTCAAGAGATTTCATGGATGAGTGCACGGGTTACCACCGCTTTGCACCACCAGTGAAACTTACAAGAGCAGCTCATGGCACAAGGGAAAAATTATTCCTGCAAGCGTTATTATTGCAGGTAGCCAAGTGACCAGACTGGCATGCCATCGGCACAGGTCAAAGGAGCCCAACACCTGACTGAACAAAACCCGAAAAGCTCCAGTAGAAACATCAAGCTGCCAATGGGCTAAGAGTATGTCCCTTACACGTAAGAACAACAGCGCGATCCCAAAACTGCCCATTATAATAGAGAAGCAGACACCACTCACGGAAGGCCCGATCTCCAGCTCGAGCGACAGCACGTCGGCCGCCATGGAGCCCGGGTCAAAGTCGTCGGGTGCCACGAGCGCCGCCCGCTTCTTGGGCGGCCGGATGGGCGACAGCAGCAGCTCCTCCTTCTCCGGGGTGGTCACGTCAAAGTCCAGCGGGTGCGCAAAGTCCAGCGGAGGCACCGGGTGGTACGCGTACTGCAGGCTCAGCGCCACAATCGGCACCGAGAACACCTCCACCCACCCGTCACTGCATTGCGCATTGTTGTTGTGCATTAGGCCATGCCAATGAACCACACCACCCAGAAAACACCAGAAGTGTTTGTTACAGACACGTTTCGGGGCCACGTTAACATTCTATAGCACAGCATACAAGAAGTAGCTGAAACAAAAGATTAGGCATACCGAGTGCCCTAGCGCCTCAAACATGCAAACTTCTTTCCAAATGTCTGCTCCAAGAAGTCGTGAGAAAAATTTTGAACGCTTGCAGATGTGTGCTTGTAACTCTTTTCATAGTCAAAGGAGGCCTGGAAGCAAGTGTAAAAGACCATGAAGCTTGTGCCAGAGCTGGTTCATACAGTTGTACGTAGAACTGCCACTACTACTTCCTTCACTCTGGGTCTGACTATCGATCTTAGCATTTAATATTTCCGGAAAAGCAAAATTCACCTGCAACGCAGCGCACCCCCAAAAGCACCAGTATATCAGCCACAATGCAGGGCTCCCAATTGATTTAGACCACACAATGCTGAAAACTCCGTTTACATGTGTACCTCTGCTCCATCAGTAATCCCCACATGGCTGCGACTTGAATTTGAGAAATAGAGCCATAGCTGTAATTCCTGTCATTCAAACACACAAACAGTGCTCATTAGCAAATATGTTCAGCTACTTAGCCACAGCAGTGCATGCACAATATTGTTTCCAGTCAGTCATAGAAAAAAAATACACCTCCACTTCTCCAGTAGCACAAAAGTTTCAAGGGGTGCAAAAAGTGAAAGGTAATTACCGTATTTACACGATTGTAGGTCGACCCTTTTTTCCAAATTTGACAACCCAATGTTGGGGGGTCGACTTATAATCAAAATCGAACAGTGTACCGCTAGTAACGGCAAGAGAAACGAGAAATCGGGGGTGCTACGAGGTGGGGACAGCTTTGCACCCTCATTTCCGTGGTTATGGTCAAAGCGCTGCTGTTACTTTACCATTGCATTCATTCTGGCATCAATAATGGTGATGCCGACTTTGAAAGTTGGGGTTGCCGATCAGTGCCCTTTGTCCACCGTACTCAGAGTGACTAACCCCCCACCATTGCGTTCGGAAGTGTACTGAACAATGTGCAGGGGTGAGACAGCTGAATCAGATTTGGGAGCAGTTTTAGGAGCAGTGAAATTTCAATTCTGGAGCAGAAGAACCTTGATTTGGAGCAGAAAGACAACATTTATTGTATCACCTTAGGAGCCTAAAAAATCAAATTTATGGCAACTCGGCAGGGGGAGTGCACTTTTTAATCGGTGTTGAACATAGATACCACAGAAACAGCCTTTCAATACCGCTTTTTTTTTTTTACCAGAGTATCACAAGGTACGAACTGCACAACCTTTTTACGAATCCTTTTTAAATTCTTAGGCTCTATGCATAGAAAGCGTGGAGGGCCGTTGCAAATATCAAATTGAAAATCTAAGCAATCGAAAGGCATTTTTATTATCATATGAATTCCGAAATTACTATTTTTGTCATCCCAGACTCGGCTTTACGCACAAGTGTAGAGCTACAGCAAAAGTTTTGCGCAAGGTGACAGTTGTCGCACCCCACCAGCCCTCCCATTCGTATCCCCAAGGAGCATGTTCACTACGATCATAATTTAAGTAACGTCGGTATGTTTAGCTACCTTCCTTTAGGCATTAAATTTCACTTCAGATACATGAACAATTATTACTAGCGTGCAATAGCAATTTGTCTCGCTATCAGACAGTACTTGAACATTTTGTGGCGATGTAACCTGCGCCGCGCCGCCACTTCTGCGGTGTCGGTCGTCCCATTCCCGCCGCTCCCAAGATTGCTGTCAAAAGCAGCAATAACTCAAGGTTTTATAACACCGCAGTGAGTTCGAAATCTCCCTTCAAGCACGCGCCGCACCTCACAATGAAGAACGAAATACGGAGAATTCGCGGGCACAACAGTGTTTTTGATGAACTCCCGTCTTTCGATTCGCGCAACTGATCAAACGACTACATGTAAAGCCAGCCACGCCCATAAATAAAACAAAGGTAGCAACGGCGAATCGCACTCTGCCTGAACCATAGGCACCTGCTTCGCCCGGCGGCCATGTTTTCCAATCTTCACCACACCAAGATGGTGGCGCCCAGTAATGTCGTTCCGGAGATACGGCGCTCCGAAAATGATGTTTTTTCTGTCAACTTGCACAAGTAGTTTGTAGACAAGTATTTTTTCTACGAGACTTTGCAATGACTTTCGATGGGAAAACATTAAAAACTCACAGAATATAACATGTGCAACCAGACACTGTGACTTTCGAAAAAATTATCTCGGGGACAATTTTATGCGGTTTTTTTATTGAATGATCAATCAATTGAACCTTTAGGAACAGCATCACCTTGGAGGTGCTGAAAAATTATGCCGTCAGTAAGCATTTTTCCCCAGTGAAATTGACAGGAGCGTTAAAATCCTTGGCTGTCAGACTGTTTTGGAGCAGTTTGGAGCAATTTTTGCAATTTTCAAGCTTTTGGAGCAGCCTGGTGCAGGAAAACAAATTTTTATTAGAACTGCGCAATATGCGCAGCTGTCTGAATGTAGCTCTGTTAGCGCCGTGCATTGAATCAAGGGATTCACTAAAACTTATTTTGTTTTTAGAGACAAACAAAACGCTTTTTGAATGCGAGTAACGTACTCACGAATCAAAGGAAATTGCGAGCGGCTGCTTCTGTCAGTCGCTATGTTTGTTCTGGTATTGCACAGCAGTGGCCGCTGCCGGTTGCTTCGATGGTCGTCATCTCGCAGCAAATGTGTTATAATTGCGAAAAATTTTTTCACTCCTCCCACAACGCATGTTTGCTCCGCGTGCTTATACGAAAGCTTTTCTTTTTTAACATGTACTGCACGCAGCACAATCGCACGGCTCTTGTGGGAGCATAGATCATTGACGGAAGAGCCTCCGAATGGGGGGTATTGGTGGTTGACAGAAGAGCTTTTTGTGATACAATTTTTAGGCGGCGCTTGCATTTTTTTTTTTTTGAGAGATGCAATTTTGGGGGGGTCGACCTACATTCGAGTCAACTTACAATCATGTAAATACGGTATAAAAAGTGGCTCCTCAACTACATTTACAAAAAAAAAATTGTGTCTGCTTTAAAAAGTGTGCATTCCCACCCGTTGCGACCAGGTGAGCCCGGCCCCCCCACACACCTGGGCTGAGCCACAAAGTGCCACTTCTTGTCGGGGGCACTGGGCGGTGGCTTGGGGGCCCCCGTGCGGTCCGTGATGAGGGCGCTGCGGTCCAGCAGCAGCAGCAGCTCCCGGTGGGGGTCCCCTTCCGGCAGGGACGCCAGCATGGACACGCTCTCCGCCTGCACTCGGGCAGACACGCGCGCCGCTCGCACTCACGGTTACCTGCCACTTGCAAGGCGGGGCCGTGCAACGAAATGCGCAATGCATAGGGGGCTCCTCGCATGTTTGGGTAACACCCAACAATGCTCAACACGCCCCCTCTGAAGTGACGTTTCATCAAGCAATACATGATACCTCACCCAAAATTTGTCACTTTTGCAATTACTTAGCGATACAAAATGGGCCGTATCTTCTTTCTGGCAAAGTGAAAATGTGCTGGGAACACAAAGCTAAGCTCACAGAAGATGTAAAGCTGAGCAATAATTCCTAATAAAAGGCAGATAAATCACCGTAGCGAAAGTGAGGATTATCTGGCTCGCAAAACTCTGCTCGCTTTGACGGTAATCTACAAAAACTTGCTTTGAAGTGGCTTTCACCTGCTCATGCTTACAGATTGGCAATTTGCGCAATTTTGATTTTGTGTATATATGGTTCTTCTTTTCCTCCTTCTTTTCCTCAGAGTGAATTATTATTCTTTTTTGGCCATGTCACCCCCCTCTAGGTATGCATGAGGGGTTTTAGCAGTAAGTATTTTGAATGAACAAATGTTTCTACAATAGCTCACCAAAGCACACGGTATGCAACAAAACTGATAAATTGTTTTGAAGTTATTCCGCCAAAATCACCATTCACATCCAATTCGACCCATGCACTAGAATTCACGACTTGCCCGTACCTAGCGAAGAACAATGACAAAGGCTTGCCTGGATCCAAAACTTGAGGCTCAGCTGAGGTGGCAAGAAGTCCACAAAGGGCAGGTCAAATGACAGGTCAAACACTTCACCACAGAAGGCAACTCGGGCTGTCAAGAAGAAACGGACAAGAGCCAGAGTTAGAAAAGAAGCAATAGCTTTACCACTACACAAATAGCAACCAGAAATGTAAGCCGCATGTGGAAGCTCCAGGTATATTTTCAAAGCAAATGAGAATTTCAAGACTATTACAATAAAATAAACAAGGTTACTAAAAAACATGATTAAAATGCATAAGAAATGCTACAGTTACACCAAGACAGAAAATCTCCCTCGCGATGAACGTCTCCACAAAGAGAGTTAATGCAGAAAAGACACGGCTGATACATTTCCTTTGCAACAAAAATAGGAATTTCTTTGGATATTTGTGATAAAGGTTCAAGGACTACAAAGCAGGCCTTCAGAGTACTGGGATATAATTAAACTGCTAACACCAGGGCTGTGAGACACAACCTAGTAGGAGAAGGCAGGGTTAAGGCCACCTAATATAACTAAGGACCTTTAAAGTGTACCAAAATCAACAAAGCAATCATTATTTTAAGCGTGGCAGCTACATAAACAAGCTGATGACAATTTGACAGCGATTTGAGTTTTCGATAACAACAGTTGATCCCACAATAAACACAGAAGAAGGAGGCCATGTGTTTAGCGGGCCAGTGGTGTGAATGTGGGCCTTACCGTTCTCCTGATGAGCGCAGTCCACCCAGTTGTACTCGTTGGCCAGGGTGATGAGCTCAAACTCGGTCAGGACAAGGTTCAGGTGCCAGGTGTAGGGGACAAAGCGGAGCAGGTCCGGACGAGCCTTGCTGGCCCAGTCTTCCACCAAGGCTGGAAAGCGAGAGAGACGCAGTTGCACACTGCCAACGCACTGAAGATGAACCAAATTTGCAGTTTAAACAAGACCGCGGGACCAAAGTAAATGTTTCACGATCAACAGACCACCCCGTTGCTCGTGGAAAGGATAGCATGGCAACCACTCGGCCGATTTTGACCCTGTCTGCTTTATTTCATTCCCTGAAGAGTTCTGCAGGGTATGACATTCTCGGATTTTCATTTTGGGGACTAGTTATTTTGTTATGTGATTTTTATGGACGATTCAGGTGTGTACTACTGGGATCGGGTGAAAATAATGTTCTCAGTAAAAAAAATGAAAGGGTGTAAAAAAATTTGAAGAATTTCATACCCTGTAGTGTTTTTTTTTTTTTACTATAATTGAAAAGTATTCTGAACTTCCTACCATGTGTCAATACCTTGCTAGGCTTTCCAGAGCGGGCAACATGTACACCTCTGTAACACGATAACTACTGAAGGTATCATCATGAAATTTTAAATTTCACCATTTGGAATGTTTTCCAATGTGCCTACCAAATTTCATTATTCCATGTCAAAAAACAAAAAAAGGTTACTCCGATCCCCACCTCCCCCTTTAAAAGTTCCTCTTTTTTTTTTAACGAATGTAAATGTACGTTGTTAAGATGTGTTGCTGCAGCACATTAAGTATGTCTAATGATTTAAAAAAACATGCTTTTTAGAAACAAAAGTTATGAATAAATATGTTTTTACTCTTAAGTCACAGACACCCTGAAAGCAGATGCCACGATGGGAGTCCCTGCCTGCTCACCCTGAAAGAATCCCTTGTGCGTGTGCAGGAGCGTGAGTGAACTGCGGCAGCCAGCCAGGCTGCACTGCCAGTCCTGGTGGCCGTTCCAGACCAGGGGGTACTTGCCCTGCACATCAAACTGGAACACCAACCAGGAGGGTCGGAATGAATGCCTGCGGGGACGACAGCTTCTTGGCGAGCACAGATTTACTTTGCTTGGCAGCGGCAACGGGTGACGCTTTTAAAGATATGAGACATTTTGAAATGCTTTTGAAACAATTTAACGAGGCTAAACTTTGACCAGGTTGGCCCGTGTGCCCCAGCTGCATGAAGTAAACCTTACACTGCACCACATGTGCCACAGCAACCACCTGCCCAGCCCCACTAAGCATTGACAAATGTGATTTCTTGTGAAATTTTCACAAAGGTGACACAAGGGGACGTAAGCGGAAAATTCAAAGTCCCTGTTGCATAACAATGAAAGTCAACACCCAGTAGATTTTATGGAAGCTCGCTGCCGCTTGTGCTATCCCTGCTAGCCTTTGCTCTGCTTACTTTGTTTTCAGAATTAGACGATCAAACTGTGGATTAGGGAGCAAATAAAAGAGGATGTCTTGGTTCAAATTCAGAAAAATTATGTTAGTTCCTTTTTATAAACGTATCCATTTTTTATGAGGTTTAACATGACAACGCAACTCAGGCAATGAGGCACGCCGTAACGGAAGGCTCTCGATTAATTTTGACCACCTAGGGATATTTAACGTCCTTTTTATAAAGGGATCGTCAAGAGCATAGGATACCTCAGGTGATTGGCAAAGCACACACAGACCCTGTATATCCCCATCTGTGTACACCTTTCATAAACCTGAAACCCTCTTCCACACATTAGGCTAGCAGCCAATATCCTTCCCAACATCCCCTTATATCGCCTCTTCACACCTCACCCTACTAGTCACTACCAAGGAAGCACACTCACCCGGCTCAGCTCACAACTTCGGAACTTCAAAGGATAAAATGGAACTGAGGTGTGACAGAGAGCATGACAGTCTCAAAACGTAACAGTCGAGGAGGATGATTGCCCGGGATTTGACACGACCACGATAGTTACAAAAATGATGTTGCCAGACAAAGACTATTTTCAAAGATGAAACAGTGGAGCCGGGTATAATGCAAAGAGCAAGCCACAGGTAGACGACCCAAGACACAGGCCTGGCTGGCTACTGTCACAGAGAAGCAGACAGGGGCAAAATACTGATTCAGGTAGGAAAATTTTGGGACAAAAAATGCATCAGGTAGTGCAAAATGGGTTACTTGGAAGTCAGCGGGAGAGAGGCCTTTGCCCTGTGGTGATCTCTCCATGGCTGATACTCAACATGACGCTAGTGTGATGGTGGTGATGGCAGTGGCAACATTGGGCTGCCAGAGGCATGCCGGAAAGCATGTTTCGGTATAGCTGGTTTGTTTCCCCACTGCCCATAACCACCCAACAGTCATAAGGAAGGCTTGTGAGAATCGAATACGGGTGGTACAGGTTCCTTTCTTTCCAGTCTCTTTCAAGTTTCTCTAATTCGTTGCACTTCATTGGCTCCCCCGCACAGCCTGACAGCAACTGGTGCGCAAGAATGTCAATGTCTGCGAGCAACAATCATCAGGACGCCCACGTACTTCTTTGGAGAGTGATGCACCATGAGAAACAGGCACAGCTTTGCATACCATATTTTCCGATTCTAACGTGCGCCTTTTCTTTTTTTTGCTAAATGTGGGTCTAAAATTTGCGTACGCATTACAATCGGACTCAAAAGCAACGTCGGCCTCACAGAGAAATCTAACTCAATCCAATCCAGAACAATCCGCCAACATCACGTGAGTAAATTTCGGTGTAACTAAAATGTCTTCTAAAATAAGATGGTGCCGCCAAAAGTAACTGGAACACGGTCTCGTAAATTAACACCAATACCTTCTTCCGGAAACTGCCTGGCTGCATTGGTGCGCGTTTAAAGGAGTCTTCCTTAATAGAAAAAGCTTCCTGTCAACCAGTAATGGCTGTCATAAATCCAGTAAGACAAATATTCTGTGATGTTTATATAACCTTGTTCCATTTACTTATGAGAGCACCTGTACGTGGCTTAACATGGTGTCATGTTTTTACGCATCTTTGGGGTAGAATCGGTGGCAAATTATATTTTAACACGAAAGTGTTTTGTTCCGGGATTCACGAAGATTTCACTCACGTTATATCCGTTACGGAAATGATGCTGGTACAACAAAGCAAGCGGCCTGTAAAGGGTGCACCTCTGCACACAGGGTCTCCTTGCAGAGAAGCAGCCTCTAGTACTAAAGAGCACGTTATGCTTAGAGTTGTTCATTTTTGGGGTTTACATTTTAACATGAGAGTGTTTTATGCCGGAATACAACAAGATTTCATTTACGTCATATCAGTCACGGAAGTGACACCACAGGGGTAGAAGCAGGGTCTAGCTTTTTGGAGCAGGCACGGGAGCAGCAAAAGTCTTATTTTGGAGCAGGTTTGGAGCAATTTATGGGCTATTTCGGAGCACTTTTTGGAGCACACTGACGGCCTTAAATAATGTGGCTGAGCGCACTTTTAATAGCAACTAATCCAAAAACTGCATGAAAAATAGAATTGGCCAGAATTATTAAGAAGGAGATGAATAAATCGAAAAATTTTTGCTCAACTTCATGAAATAAAAATAAAATGGCAGATATTAGAAACAGTAGTTGCCTTAGATAGGCTAAAATTTCAGCTGAAAACAGATGGAAAGCACAACATAATGGGGGAAAAGCTTTATGTGTGTTGAACCAAGCCATTGCACTTCACTGCAACACCACTTACATAGACCACTACGACAATGTACAAGAGTAAACACCAGTGCCAAAAGAACCGCAGGTGGCAATTGGCTTGCAGCACCTTGCCGCTAAATCCAAAAACATAACACAGCCACGTGTGGAGATCTGCACACAAACACCCCTTTAACAAGGATTCAGTTCGCCATCATAGACTGAAGAGCCAAGTCAACTGTTTTGATTCGCTCAAGCACAGAGGGCAATTTAGAGTTCACATCCCCCAGCCCTTGTGAACTTGCAAGTAGAGGTTTGAGAGACGACAGTCGGTTTTGGAGGGTCGACTTCTCGTTGATCAGCCATGAGGGAACCATGAGTGCACCGAACGCCGTGGCTATGGATGTGGTGTGGTGCAGCTGCATCTATTGTGTATCCAGCGGCTCAGTGTTGCCCTGACGGACGACAAGACTCAGCTAAATTTGGCGGTATTGTATGCTCTCAATGAACAATAATCGCGCAAATTGCCGTTTCTTCGCAGCTTGGCGCAGCAGGGCGAATTGGCGCACATTGACGCAATTGCCGCAGCAGTTTCACCCCTGCACCAGTACACCTTTGACGAAGCGACCCGCCAGCAGGACGTCGCTCGCCAAGCACACCCACGAAGACAGCCTCCGACCCAGCAAATCATGCTCACCTGCAGATTTCAGCTGCACATTTCACTTTCGTTTTTTTTCCGATTCCTATGACAGAGGAATCAACCACAGTTATTTTTAATTGCCCCAAGTAAACTAACCTGCGCATTACCATCAGGGGCGTGTTAGAATCGTGCAAATACGGTACAGTGGAGGCTGAAGCGTGCCGTCGTGTGCTCCTCACCCCGAGGATCTCGCTCTCGAGCAGGTTGCGGAAGGGCAGGCTGGTGGAGGCCTCCAGGTGGAAGAGCTGGCCCGTGACGCGCGTCGTGTAGCCCTCCTCCCCCACCTGCCAGGGCAGGGTCAGCTCCAGGTACGAGCCCTGCTTCATCGTCATGTGCACCGCATTGGTCTCCTGCGGGACAGACAGGGGGACCGTTGTTGCACTACAGCAGTGAACAGTGTCCTTACAGGTAAAGTTACGCTGCATGCACGATGAAACATTACGTGGGCTCTGGCAGTCCCAAACTTCACGGCTGCTTTGCAAGAAGCAAACAGGTTGAAAACTAGACGGCTCAGCGGGATAAGCTAGCTGACCAGTTCTAGCTGATGCTGTGCCTTTGTTGACATTGCCGTCAAAGCCTGCTGGATGCTCGTGTGACCACAAAAGGTTCTTAGCTCTGGAATTGCTAACTACATAGTTGGTTAGAAATTCCACAGCTAAGTACCCTGTGTGGTCACACGAGCATCCAGCAGGCTTTGACGGCAATGTCAACAAAGGCACAGCATCAGCTAGAACTGGTCAGCTAGCTTATCCCGCTGAGCCGTCTAGTTTTCAACCTGTTTACTTTCCAACCTTCAAACATAACGGCATCAACCACTTTCTGCGAGTAGCCTTACTTGGCACCACAGGACCTCATACGGCAAGGAGATCAACTAATAGCGTCCCAACTATAAGCAGGGAGCACTGAGAGCTTGCAAGACCACTAAATCCTGCCAAAAGGGAGAGGGCAAGTACAGAGACAAAGACAAGAGACAGCCAGGGCATGCCCCACCTTGTCCTTGGAGAAGAGCAGGTCGAGGCTGGCGTCGGCCGTGGTGCTGAGGCGCAGGTCGAAGGACTGCGCCCGACGCCTCTCGCCCACCTGGGGTGGGCCGGCGGCCTTCAGGGGCTGGTAGTCCTGGGGGAAGAAGAACTGCATGAGCCGGTCCCGCTGCCGGTCGGCCCACGGCCCGTAGCTGAAGCTGGTGCCCCGGCCGCACTTGGCATCCAGCCCCCACGTGGGGGCGCTGCGCCGCTCCACCAGGTCCCCATTGGCCAGCTGCACCACCTCCTGCTCGGCCGGCACCAGCCCTGCGAGCCCAGAGGGGGGAAGGGGGACACTTGCCGTGTGACACGCTATTGCCCACCAGCAGGGCAGGAGGGGGCAATCCGGTACCAGTTGGAAAGCGGCTGTCAAGTGACACTGCCCAACAGCACTCATTTGTTTTTGTTTTTTTGTTGTTTTTTTTTGCCGCAGATGTCTCTTCGTGACCATCTTTCCCGAATGTTGCATTTTGATGTGTTAGCTAGACAACTGCGTAACTGCTGACCTCGTAATCTGGGGGTGGGAGGTTGGTCAAGCTGTGAAGTGCAGCCTTTTCTCTCCCCTCCTGAAGACGTGAAACAAAATGTCTATAAGTTCATGTCGCATGCATGTTCCACACATTGGGAACAGTTCATCCCGGCATGATGGCTTTCAGTTTTAGCTCAACAAATTTGCTTGTATACAGACGCAAAGTTGCCCAGGGCATCTTCAAATTTTGTTGCCTATTAACTGGTAGAAACCAATAAACAGACGGGAAGGAAGTCAGCAGAGCTAAATGGTCAGTTTATTTCGTCAACCGTTAGCATGCAATTTAACTCTTTCGGGACCGCTCCATAGGCCATCGATCACATATGATCGATGGTTTCGCGAGCCTGCCACATACAAATTTTCGCTCGGCTGGAACACCTAGCGACATCTAGGAGATAGTTGAAAACTGGAGTTTTCTCTTTTGTGAAGTTTCTTTTTTTATCGCCAGGCAGAACGCAAACGCATCAGATATTTTATTCTGACGGGCAGTGGTTTCGAATGTAAACAAACATGGCAGTCATACCGCGCGAGCGCGATAAGAATCCGCCTCGTCTCATCTCGCATATCTTCGCCTTCTACTGTGAATTTTAACGGCTGAGAGTGGCAGTGAGAGAGTCGGAATGCGGCTTTAGAGATCGATTTTCAGCCTCGAGTGAGGATTCGGTGTCGATCAGCCTGGAACATCAATCGCGCTCAAAGGTGGGTGTTGGTTTCGGTTTGAATTGGCTCTGGAGTAGATATGTGCGCTCCTAAACATGTTCTGGCTGTGTTATATTTGTTCGCTAGGGTGTTAACTACCTATGGTGGTGATCTCCTGCCACCAGCGCAGAAACGGACCAAGTTTTCGCTGAGGACGAGGAAGCCCGGCATGTACCTGGGTGACGACGTAGCCATGGTCCTAGTGCCAAAGAGATCACACAAAACAAAAAACCAGTTTCACCTAGCCACATCAAACTTTTGCGATGAAGAAACAAAGCATTGTGTTAGATTTCGTATATTCTGAAATAATTTTATTCTTTTTGTGTATTTTTATATTTACGCTTTTTTCTATCTTTTTCTGTAGTTTTTTTATGAAGTTCTTACTTTCAGATTTTTTCATGGTTCTATCGTCAGTGTTGAAGTAAAACTTGGTATTGTATGTCAAAGAATATATAATTAGCTGCATTTTGGTATATGCTAAGGCAGGATGGTGCCTTTGCTTTATGTAATAAAAAATTTGTACCGAGACCTCCCTTTTTCATCACTTTTTCCGGCGGTCCCGAAAGAGTTAACTTTACTGCCCAGCAAAGCCACAAAGGAGGCAAGTCTTTGCAGCAGACACATTTCTTTACCTGAAGTGACTTTCCTAAGAATGCACACAACTTTGAATGAAAGGCATACTAATATTAGTACGTTGACTTTTTTCCTCCAGAAAAATCAAATGGTAATTAAAGACCTTCATTCCTTGGTTCACTTTGCTCTGTAGAAGACAACGTTGTCTCGGACTTAACATAAGAATAGTATGAGCACAACGTATCGGAAGAATGCGTAATAAATAGAAGGGACACTGCTACTGCCCACTACAGCTATCATGCTTTGGCAATCTCCTGTATGACCGTGACATTCGAGCACACAGACACTCAAAAACGACGAGCATCAGCACGCATACCGGCTTCGTCCTGGTAGTAGAAGAGATGCACCCTGTTGGACTGCAGCACCACAAAGCCTTCCCCCATGAAGCGTGGTGGCTCATCGGGAACAGCCTATGTACTTGGGGCTTGGGGGCCAGCATGACCTGCAGTGACACAACAGCCAGCCTCCGAGTCTGAGGAGGGAACGTCGTCTTTGGCCAAAAAACGAAAATAGCTCAACTATAAGGCAAACCACTCAAGGCAAAAGGAGGAGAGCCATCTGCACTGCACTGTTGTCAACAAACATACCCTTTCCTACAAAGCAGCAGCCGTTTCTGCTTTCTTGTATGTGACTGTAGAGCTGCACTTAATTAACTAAACCTCCTAACTGAACTAAGGCTGAGCAAGAGCAGCTTTATGGGCACTTACGCCGGTTACTGCTCCAGATGAGCTCTAATACCAGCTGCAAGGCACATCTGCGGTAGTCTTTAACTTAGGCTCAAACACTGCACTGCCCAGCCGATACCTGAGCACACACGTTTCGGACAAAAGCGTGTGCTCAGTACACGTCCACCCAGGTGCTCCCAACGTGACTGGGGCCCACCTTGAAGCTGTCCAGCCGGCAGTCCAGCGTGTGCTGGAAGAGGTCGAGCCGAGAGGCCGCTGCCCTCGTCTTGTAGGTGGCGTGCGCTTCCTCGAAGCGAATCGAAATGGTGGTGGGCAGCAGCCGGTTGCCAAACACCAGGCGCCCCGTCGATACCTCCACCTGCACCATCAACCAACAACACGACCGCAAAAACTGAACTCAAAAAGGAAAAAAGAAAAGACAAAAAAAGGGGTTCATTTATCATTTAAGTGCAAGATGACCACATAAGAACAAAACACTAGTTCTGGCTACACTTTTCTTCAGTAAAAAAAGAAGGTCACAGTA
Source organism: Haemaphysalis longicornis (assembly GCA_013339765.2). Classification (NCBI taxonomy): domain Eukaryota; kingdom Metazoa; phylum Arthropoda; class Arachnida; order Ixodida; family Ixodidae; genus Haemaphysalis; species Haemaphysalis longicornis. Next base: position 161,215,764 of record CM023451.1, on the reverse strand, counting down.
CCACAAGCAAGTTGACATGACGTAACACTCAGCAAGTTCAAGAAGTGCCTTCAATAGGACAACTTTAAACAGCCTGATGGATAAAAGAAAAAAAAGCTTTACGCAAGTGCAAAGTTGCAACTTAAATAAAAACTTGTTCAACACATATATAAGGAAACAAGGAAGCTTCAGTCTTTCCCCACAAAAGCATTTATTTAGCTAAGAATATGAGCAGTGCTGCTTGCTGTTCTGTCATTATATGCTAGGCATAGGATTCAGCAACGAACAAAAAAAGGGACCATAAAAGTGCAGTGACTCAATTTTTGACAATTGTTTATTTTAGCAGATTCAACGTTACCTGACATTTTCAGGCATCAACAAATAAATGTGGTCTAAGCTTTGAATAAAGTTTCCACTGAATAAATTCGTATGGCTAGCTGGCATGATTATAGTGATAACTTCTGCAGCACTCAAGATTTTAGGTTTCGTATGCTAAAAGCAGATGCTGAGAGGACGATCACACCTGGTGGTTTTTACCCATCAAAAGGATAAAACCCTGTAATTTAACTGAAAATTCGCTTATTGAACTGTCTATTACTTCTCAACTATGTAACAGCCCGTGTAAATTCATTGCTACAATAAAAAAAAAATGGCCCAGCTTGCACTAGCGGTGCAAGAAGGCTGGAGAAACAGCAGAGCTGGCGGCCCCTCTCCCATCGTCGGAGACCCGGCTGTTGCACCTCACATGGATTTCCGAACTTGCCGCAGAAAGTTCTCCATGACTGGCAGGCCAGGATCATTTTAAAAAGTCCGCAGCCTTTCACATCTCTCCCAAAGTGGAGGACCCCGTTAGCAGGTGCTAGAACCCGTGGCAACTGGCTTTGCGAACTGTAATCCATCCATAAAGGCCAACTTATTTCCACTCTTTAGTGTCGCTTAGTTGAAACTTTCAGATTAAACATGGCTAGAGCCAGCAAGAGAGACAGCATCTTCTACTCATTGGCAGCACGCATGCTATAAAACCTTTGCTGCAAAGCTCGGAAGCCCCACGGAGATTTACAAACCTTGAAAGAAGCCACGGACTGCCCCACTACCCGACTGCAACCTATGGCGCACTCAACCTTTGTGCCAACAATCGGCCAGCCCTGCTCCTGAAAGATCACGTTTTCGCAATTGCCCACAAGGGAACATGATTACTCAGGCGCAAGCCAGAACGCCTGTAGTAGCCAATGATCTCAAAGCAAGCAAGCTGGAATTTGTGGCACCTTGAGCACGGGAACCAGGTCCCGCCAAGGATGGTCCTCCGGAGAGTTGGTCGGGGGTGGTTCCTCCCCCTTGAGTGGCTCGGGCCCATCTGGTAGGACGCTGGGCTCCAGGCCAAACAGCTGCTCCAGGCGAGAGTAGAGCTGGGACCGGTTGTAGATGTGCAGCTCCAGCCCATTCAGCAGGATGAACACACGGGCCTCGGCATCAGCGCAGGCTAGAAAGAAATGGACAGGCCACAGCAGGCTTAGCAAGGCAGGGCAATTCTCAAACCCTCTGCCTTTTGGAACCACAGAGACCACTGTGCAGCACCTAGGAAACCTACACCCCACAACCTTACTGCACTGCTTCTCAAAAGTCATAAAAAGATGTTTCTGGTGAGCTTTTCTACGGTATGTGTTTTTTTTGTCAGTTTTCTTTTCACCTCAAGTTAAAAGGCCGACCTACAGTCCAACTTATACAGTACTATAAAAACAAGAAACAAATTAGTTAGAAGGTTCAGGTGACACGTACTGCGGGGAAACTCCTTCTTCACATACGGGATCCACCAACGAAAGATGAGCCAACCATCTTGAGCTCGAACAGTGTAGTCGGGCGTGATGTAGGCGACGTCCCGAAACATCAGCTTTCCAGACAGCACCGAGAGGGACACGGAACCTGAAATACCAGCAAGGTTGTGTCGATGAATACAACATCTCACAACACATTATCCAGCACAACTTATACTAAGTATTTTAAGTGCAATGACCTTTCAACCAACGATTAGCAAAATAAGGTTAAGCCTATAAAGCTTATCCAGTGAAGGTTGGGTCTTCTGCAGACAGCCTTAAGTGCCTTTGTGTACACCTTTCCTTCTTCGACCACCTCGAAATTTGCAGCTCGAAATTGTCTGACAAATGACAGTAGCTTTCCACACATACCTTCATGTGAAAGACCATTTGCAATTATATGCCACTCTATGTAGCGGGCATGTCCCAGCAGCCAAAGCATTCTCAGCCTGTGGCCCCTTCTTTAGCCCGCTTTCAAAACAGAGCAACTCTACATGGGACAATGGAAATATGTAGGGATCGCAACGGGTGCGCTGGTGAATTTTATCACAGATGAACTCGCTTTTGTAGCGAGGCTGTCAAGGCTGCCCGATAAGAACGTATCCAAAACGTGCACCCCGGGCAGCTTGCGCTAGAAGTCAGGACTGGTGGTTGCGGAGGCTCTGGGTCAAAAACACTGATTGATTGTAGGGTTTAACGTGCCAACACAACGCAGGTGATGAGGCCAGCCATAGTGGAGGGCTCCGGATTAATTTCCACCACCTGGGGATCTCTGACGTGCGCCGAAATCTCATACACGTGGCCGTTTTAGCCTTTTTGTCTCCATCAGAAGAGCGGCCGCCGCGGCCAGGAATAGAACCCGCATCCTTGTGCTCAGCAGCACAACGCCTCAGCCACTGAGCCGCTGTGGTGGGTTCTGGGTCGAAAACAAACACCCAAAAATAATCTGCACCTGTTGTTGCAATTCAAATATGGCTCCATCTGTCGCACCCCAATAGGCAACCTACTGAACCTCCCCAATGCTCGGGGGGGGGGTCCTCTTGTGCTATAGCAGTGAGATATGGAGTCCACGAATTGCCTGGGGTTGTCCTGCCTCCTGCCAAAAATTCTTTTGGAGATCATCACACTTCTCCTACACTGTTTCATTGTGAATCCTTTTGAACCACCTACATTAACCCCTCTGAATCCTGGAGAGCCGTTACAAGACCCCGCCATGGTGGCAAGCCGGTATGCTCTTGAAAACAAAAATTTCTGTGACTTTAAAGCAGACTAGGGATAACTGCCCAAAAGTTCTACGAATTGGCCACAACAGCAAGCAACTCTGGAATGTGGGTGGCTTTCACAGGGGAGCAGTTGGTAAGAAAAATAAAGGACACTACGCACTATGCAAAGATAACGCAAGCCACAAGAGCGAATCGCCCAAACTTTTAAAGGTGTACTTTCACACTGTTTCCACCATTCTGTGAGGGTGGAGGGGAGAGTGCTTACACAGCAACTAAAAAGTGAAACAGGGGAGTCACCTATTTTGAGATAGGCCGTGGCCACAAAGCGGTTGAGTATCTTGGTGAGGAGGAAGCCCAGGACGCGGGCGTTGTAGTAGGTGATGTAGATGACCCACACAGTGGCTGCCAGCAGGGCACACAGCAGCCAGGCAAAATTGGAGTCCAGGGGCAACTTCTCCAGTGGAGCCGTCGTGTTCCATGCTGCTGGGTACGCGGCCACCACCTCCACCACCTCGGACGGTAGGGCAGGTGGCCTGCATCGTGAGTGAAGCGGCATTGCCATGCATCCAAAATGGACACTCATCAATTTAAGGGCGTAGGCTATGTTGTGGCAACTATGCCGGACAAAGGAGGCAAGTAGAGTACAGTAGAAGCACTTAAAGTACATGAGTACAACCAGCAATTTTAGGCGACCTCGACTTTGAGTCTCTAGACGCTCAGTGCAACCCAGAGAAGCCTTAGCGAGCTCGTTATAGGTTGTATTCATTGGCGAGGCACGCGTGCAGGCAACTATGCGAGTGCGCCGTTATTGATTACGTCGGACTCTGTGGGATGGCGGTGCTTGACCGTGCTAGGCCCATGATGTGTGTTGGACGTTCCAAACTCTACCCCACCGAACGCAATGTAATGCCTCGACTCCAATGTGAGTGCGAATAATAACATCTCTGTTGACACCGCCGTTGAGAATCTGGTTGAAATGGAGCGGACAACACACGCCGGTATTTTTTCCGGCGGCGATTGAGCGCAGTGGAACAAGCCGCGCCATGTCCATTGCGCTTCAGCCATGTACGTGGTCGTTTCCAGCAGAAATTGACAATTACACTTTTCAGTGAATACTATCTATAGCGCAGTGAAACACTATGGAGGAGGAGGAACCCCCCCCCCCCCTTTTCAGCTTCTAACGCATACAACCCCCTAGCTGGGAGTTGAAACTGCTATGCTTTGCCCTCGGTAGCTAGATGCATGCCTGTTTGAAGACAAGACAAGGCAGTGGTTTTAATTGCTTCTAAAGAAACATGCTTTAATTGCTTATTTTTACTACTTAACATATAACGAGGCAGCGTTCTACTCACAGGCTTTTAAGCACAATTTACAGTTTGCATACAAACAGAACTCACTCCAGTGATTAGGTCAGCACTAAGAATCCAGACAACCCAGTCGTTTTCCCACAAACACTATATTCGAAGCCACTTTGCTTCAATGCCAAAGGCAAGAACTGAATCAGTGGATGACTCCAGCCATGTTTAGAATATCCACGCTGTTACGATTTCGCACGAAATCCAAGAAAAATTCTAGCTTTGCGTTTTATGCCCAGCCCTACAGAGGCGAAACAAAATGGAAACTGGCATGCCACCTCAGTGAAGTCTCATTCACTCAATAGTTGCAACATAAGCGCAAATTTCTCGCTATACTGGAGTAATTACCAAATAAAAGTTGCAGTCAGCTGTTATTGCATGTGAAAGAAGACACACGACATAGGTACTAACCTAGGCATTCAGTTGCTTCAACCATGCTGTTCTTAACAGCAATCCCACCGTCATTAAAATAATTAAGCAAACTAAACTGTACAACCATGCTCAAATGAGAAAAGACTGCAGCGTCGCGCCAATGCAGTTGTTTCCAGCAACCTGCTTTGCCCAGCCATGAACTACACTTTGATTGTTTAACGTAGTTCTGCAATACAAAAGGCCAAAAGGAATAGCTAAACCTTAATAACCTTGCTTTTGCAGCAAGACATTTGAAAGAAAATTTAAACATCAACTAAAGCGCTAAGCTGAGCGAGTCTGGCAGACATGCATCGTGTACAGGTCTTCTTCACAAACAGACTGAGAAATTGTTGAGGCCTTCACGATAAGCAGAGAAGGGGAAAGGTACGTCACTGCACTGTCCTTGGCACTGTCCGCAAAAGAAATAATTTTTTTGGAGAGGGGGAGCTGGTTGCGCATGGGCGACGGGCGATTGCCGTACATACGTGTCAGTTCAATTTACGCCTTGTGATATGGGCCGGCATTGCGGTGTGGCTTATTTGTGATATGAGCATGCGTGACATTTGCGATACTCTTTTTTTCGTATTTACCGTGTTTATGTGGTTCTCCTTTCCAAAAATCATGTACATATAGGTGTTTTCCATGATTCTGTGGCACAAACTGAGTTGAAGCTCAGCATGTGCTTCATCTCCTCTTTAGCTTTGTCCCTGTGTTAATGTACGATGAATTCCCTAGTTAAACATCAACATCATTGCAAGTCTAGGACACACTAACGCTGCAGGATCAGAACCAGCCAATTAAGACCTTCCCACCCTTTATAAATGCGCTTGAGGCACGCAGTGCCAAAGGTTGCGCTGATTGTATGGCTGTTGAATTTAATAATTTATTTTGTACAAAAGCAGGTTAACACACTGTTGAGTGCACGCCAACTTGCCGCTGAGTTGATTGATTGATTGTAGGGTTTAACGCGCCGACGCAACGCAGGCGATGAGGCGCGCCGTAGTGGAGGGCTCCGGATTAATTTTGACCACCTGGGGATCTTTAACGTGCGCCGAAATGTCGTACACACGGGCGTTTTTGCTTTTCACCTCCATCAGAAAAGCGACCGCCGCGGCTGGGAATAGAACCCGCGACCTCGTGCTCAGTAGCGCAACGCCTTAGCCACTGAGCCACCGCGGCGGGTCCGCTGAGTTGAGTACAGGGGAGACCAAAATAACAATCAATTATGAGACAGCACGTTGATAAGTATCAGAGAGTAATTGGGGAAGATTAAAATGAGGACAGAGAGCTGCACATAAGATAGGGGTAGTGCTCTCCTCTTCCCACATTTACTATAGAAAAGCAGAAAATTTTGTTGCCTTTTTTTTTTCTTGAACAGGGTGTTTTACATTTTCTGCTGAGCAGACTGCAACGGAACATCCTCTTATCCATCCATTGTTGTACATCAAAGTACACCGAGTCATTTCGGAAAGGACACATGATTTAGCACTTCGCCTACTGTAGCCTGGCTGAGCTCGCCTACATAAGTTGTACCACTCCCACCGAAGACGAGCTAGGCTCGTCCATGCTAAAACAAACAAGTGCTTGCGAGCTACCGCAGTCAGGCTACTCTGAAATATGTTAATTTGTTTATCATGTTTGTCATGCTTAGCATGTTGTTTATCATGTTAACTTATGTTGAACTGGTTTTATCCATTACACACTTGTTTTCTGACTATCGTTTGACAACCTGACGACAGGAGACGTTGACAGCCCTAGCCCATAAGGAGCTTCGTCCCTAAAAAAACTTTGTTCAAACCTTTTGCTCCCCTTGACGTGTACTAGTCGTCATGAGATTTTGTACTAAACTTACTGATGATGAGTATAGTCATCATCGGTCACAGTCATTTTGGAGCCCTGAGGGCGTTTTTTTCGCAAGACACTGCAGACATGCGGTGAAGCCATCTTCTTGCAATCTTCTTATACAACTGAAGAAATAAAGAAATGTTATTTCATTGAAATAATGGTGGCATGTGAAGCCATCTTAGAGCAATATTTTTAGACAGTTAAAAAAATAAAGGAACATTAATTCATTGAAATAGTAATGCTATTTTATTTAGAAAGAAAAAGCTCTACAATTTGAGCGAAAAACATCTCGGTAAATTTGGTACATTTTCCTTTTTTTTTTTTCACGGTATGGAAAGGGTTAAGCGGCACTTTGATGAGAATCTGTCTCGTTAAGTGGGAAACCCTGCCAACACCTACGAGTGAGAAAGACCAGTTGAAATAAGAAAGCCCCGAAGTAAGAGGGTCGAGTCAACTACACTGCAGTGACTAGAAATGCAAAAAAAAAAAAAGAGAGAGAACCTTACAAAAAAACAAGTTGAAAAGAGAAAAGCTGCATATAAAAAGAGTGGTGCTAAGACGGTGGTAGGTGGGACAATAAGTTGCGAGTGAATGTTTATGCCTGATATGATGCCAGAATATGAGAAAGGAGTTTGAAGAGTGCTTGTGACTTCACAAATGAAGATGGAGGGGGGTTATGAGCCACCAGTGAGAGCGAAAGGTAGTCGTGAACGGGCGCAGGAATAAGCGATTCACTGGGGCGAACAGCTATGCCACAGTGACTCTAGGGTTGCCAACTCCTCTTGCTAGTGCAGCAAAAAGATGGGCACTGGAAAGCAACCCATACAAGAGAGGGTGCAGGAAACACAGCTGCTCTAAGGGATGCTGGCTTAGTTTGTCTAGACGAGAAGGGTGTGGTACTTTTGAGATGCCTCAAGTTTGAGGCAATATGGTCTGGATAGTCAAATAGTTAAGGCAGAAAGCTTGGCTAGTTGGTCACGAGCACAATAAGACATGATTACTAGTGAAACAGAAACAAGGACAAGAGAAAGAAACACTGGACGACGCTAGACTTCAATTGAATTTTCAAATTCAGTTAAAGTCTAGCATCGCTAAACTTGCGCTGTATTTTCAAATTAGGTTGGAGCCTCCTTTTAAATTCAGTTTAAGTATAGCATTGTCCAGTGTTTTTTTCTCTCTTCCTTGTTTTCGGTTCGCTAGTAATCATGTCTTATTATGGTGTGGATAGCCCATTGCTGGACGCCTTCCATGTAAACGGGGAGGTGATGTTGGCGAAGCAACCAGACGGAACATTAATACTTCAATAGAGAAAGCCCCAACACTTTGTAGAGCCCGCAAAGTGTCTGAAGGATGCCTGGTTTTTTTAAGCCCAGAAACGTAAGCCACGCCTCCAGCAATATGTGGGAAAAGTCCTGAGTTTGTGAAAAGGTCCCCGCAAGTATGTTTGTACAATCTGATACGAGGATTACAGTGTCAGTCAAACTGTACTGTGGTCCATGGTAGCGCTTGGCACTACGAAGTGCAGTACACAGATCTTCTTTGCATTGAGGCGATGGTGCTGAGCTGTTGCCCAGCGTTTGAACTCTCAGGTTACTCTTTAATGATGAATTCATCAGACGAGACAATATCAGAGCAAGGATAGATGTACCATTCCCATACCGCCCCAAATGACATCACCTATTGTAGAAGGTGTTATCGACATAAAGTATAAAAAGTATTGGGCACAGCCGCAAATCTAGGGCACGCCAAACAAACTGCAATTCATGGCATAGCTCGTGCCTTACAATACAACTGTCGGCCGTGGTGCGGGAGAAAACCAGAGAGCTAGTTACTAAGCAAGGGTCCCTACACGTCTGCGTCCTTCCTCCTTTCCTGAAGGACATAAATGTGGAGCGCGTCACAAGCAGCTGACTGATTAAGCTGGGCGAGATCACTTGCAATGCACGTTGTCCATCACGTAATGGGGTATGGCATCTGCAAGATTTTCAGAAGCCGTGATGACTATCTGCAAGGCAGTTCGACTCCTTGAGGAAGGCGAAGAGCTCACCACTGGAAACATGACGTAATGGGGTATGGCATCTGCAAGATTTTCAGAAGCCGTGGTGACTATCTGCAAGGCAGTTCAACTCCTTGAGGAAGGCGAAGAGCTCACCACTGGCAACCAATAGAATTAATGGACACAAGTCAATAGACCCCTGCTGCACTGGATTGATTTTTTTCTTCCTTGTGCATCGATGCTGGCATATTAATTTTGGAGGCATAGTCCCCCGGCCTAGCCAGCCATGTACGAGTTCCAATGTCGTTGGGACCAGAAGCTCCAGAGGCATTGGTGGAAATACCAGCTAGGACAAAAGTGCAATTAACAGAATGGTATGTGCATTTTCGAGGTAGACCAACGACTGGGTTTTTTGCGTTATATTGCCTGATTTAATCTGCATGTTACAACTATTCCAACCTAACCTTTAGTCAAAAGGTCGGCGTATTTAAGTGCATTAATTACGGTGGGCTTCCATTCCACCTCTTCGCTGTGAAACCTAGTTTCAAATCGTGTCTTCACTCCGTTTTTTTTTTTTTTTTTTTTTTTTTCAGAAAAGAAACTATGAAAGTAAATCGGCGCACGATATCGCTCCGCAGTGCATAGACGTTGCTCTTGCTCAGTTTTTATCATGAAGCCAGTCTCCAATTAACCCCGATCAGCGTACGCAAATACTAACGCTTCTGACAGCAGCGAGAATAAAAGACTTGAATGGTTTCGATAGGGCTTGTGAACGAAATGCAATCAGGCAAGTACTTGCCGTCGGTTTCCAACAACGGCAACACATACGACAGATATAAAAGGATTTCGTACTAATAAAGATGCAGGAAATGAAAACACATTTGCATTAATAAACGTAAAAACTCAGGGCAGATAACTACACCGATGAAGAGAACTCACGCATCAGTCGCGTTCATGGCAGGCGGAATGGAACGCAAGAGATCGGCATACTATGCATTCTTTGTTGACAGCTCCCTCGCTTGGCACGTGTCCTTTCAGAACATCTATGCAGCGAGAACATTGCAAGCTACAGTTTGTGGCCAATCTAAACGAAACTGAGTGCACCCGTAATGACACCAACACCCCCAACGGAAATGCATTTTCTTTCTTTCTTTTTTCCTTGTCCTGGCAGATAGCCGGCTTGAAAACTTTGGCTTGGATACTTACTTGCACTTCAATTTCTCATCCACAATGATGATAGCAACCCGTGAATTTGCCTAATTTTTGCGCCATTTACCATTCAGTAAAAGCCGCCAGTAAAATGCCATAGTTTTCTTGCGATTCCCACAGCACAGGTGTGAGGTCTTTGTTCGCTAGTATTCTTTCCTCCATGTTGACATTCGCCCTTGTCAGCTCTGTCGTCTGCGAGGATGCTGCAGCGGACGTTAACTCTAAACAGTAGTATTTACTCTATGCTAAACAAGCTCGCCTTTTTATTCTGCTATCGTATCATTTCTTTCATTCTGCTCATTCATTCATTTATTCTATTATCGTATTATTTGGAAAGAGCGGATCTGCCCACCTTGGCGCCCCGCGCCAAGCTTCAGTCTTTTCACAACTCTTTGAAAATCCGGCTAGTTATGTCAAGGCTAACTGTAGCAACAAACACGAAACAAGCATTGCCACACACTTGACAAGTATCCCTTCAAGAGCAACGTTTTTGGCCACTCTTATTCCGCGAGCCATACGAGCCTGGAATGCACTGCACCCCACTGTGTTGACACAGCCGACAGTTGAAACACCTGTGCTGACTTTTATGTAGCCGCGATTTCTTGAGTTGACGATGTCGCAGGTTTTAACTGTCTGTGCAATTACTTTTTGTATTTGTTTTCTTGTGCTTGTCATTCGCCCCAGCAAACGACGATTCTTTGCCTTTCACTGCGTAAAATTTTGAACTACGTCCGTGATATATGCTTGAAATTCCAAGTACTTGCATCATGTATTTTTAGTCTGTATATTGTTTCTTACAGTGCAACTCCACTCCTGCAATAATCCTATAACGGGATTGACAGTATCCTGAAATAAATAAATAAATAGCACTACGAACACTAAAAAAAAAATCACGCCATATCCACGGAATGAATGATGATAACAAGCCCCGCTGCAGATAATCTTCGAATGCAACAGCTAGAAAAGGAAAATGAGCAACTAAGAAAACAATTAGAGCTACAGGCAGCCCGCACGGAAAAACTAGAGCAATGCATTGAGGAACTCCTCAATCACCTGGACACGATCAAGAAGGTGCCAGCGCAACACGTAGCTCCTACTGCGACCACACTGGAGGTGACGCAACGGCCACCCAGCGTACCGACACTAACACAGATGGATATAAGTAGGCTTGAAACGCTGATCAGTGATCTCGGAAGTAAAACTGAACGTCGTATTGCAGGGATCGAACGAAGGCAGGAAGCCGCCGAGGAAGTGAAGCGGAAAATTCGAAGAAAACGCGGGGACTCTTCCACCAATAATCCGCCCCAGCCGAATGACAACCGATGATGAATGGGAACCTTGCCAGAGTGGGGAACCCTAAAAGCCCCCCAGAATGAGCCAACCACAATATGGCAGTGGAATTGCCGCTCGTATCGCAGCAAGAAACACTCATTATCACTTTTTGCATCTCAACACACACACCGACAGTCATTGCATTGCAAGAAACGGAGACAGATGGAATACAGCTCAGGGGATACCAAACATACACTGAAGATTCCAAGGCAAAGGACGGCTATCCTCATCCAGGCAAACCAAACGGCCCAAACACATTCCCTTCCACCTCATTGGATTATACACTTGTCGAACTCATCCCACCCAGGAAGACTCGAGGAAGCCTCTTCATCCTCAACATATACAGTCCTCCATCTGCACCACTCGGTGAGATCGACTTCCTCTTCAAAACAGTAAAGCCGTAAAGCAACGTACAAAAGGCCATGCCCTTGTAATAGTAGGAGACTTAACGCACACCATACTACCTGGGGTTATCCGAGAGATAACAAAAAAGGCCAGCAGCTATACGAAGCCATCCGAAAGCATAACCTACATTTGTGCAATGTCATTAATGTCCCCACCAGAATTGGAAATAGTGTCTCTAGAGACACGACGCCGGATTTGACGTTAACTTATGGTGTTAAAGAACCCATCTGGGAATGCCTGGAAGAAACGCTGGGCAGTGATCATTATATAATACAGATGCTCCCCCATAACACAGCCTAACAAAGCAAAATAGGAACAGCATTACTGATTGGCGGAAATTTAGAGAGACGACACCAGCAGGTCCCATTGATGAAATTGAAAGATGGACGGAGCAGATGCTGGAAGCCACAAAAAAACAGACTAAAGAATTCACATTAACGCCAGACTAAAGAATTCACATTAACGCAGGACTGCCCGGCCATAGATGCCCATCTTATGCACCTTTGGGAAGCCCAGCGGAGTCTCACTAAAACGGTGGAAGAAACGCAGAACAAATCGGAAGCTCCGTATTCGTATCGCTCACCTGACCCAGAAAGCCACTGATTATGCAAGACAACTCAGTCAACAAAATTGGTCTCAATTTTGCATGACTCTCCAGGGCACCCCTGGAACTCGTCGCACGTGGCATCTCCTTCGCTCTCTAATGGGTAGCAAGAAAACTAAATCAGCCGTGTCGCATCAACTAAAACGCCTCATTCAACAATTATTCACGCACAGAAGAAGATCTCCTGGAAGATCTAAAGAAACCGTGGGAAGACACAAGTGACAAGGCCCCACTACCCCATGAACCGTACATGGGTGGGCTCCAACCAAGAAATGGATGCTCCATTCACGATCGCTGAAATTGAAGCGGTGGTCCATAAACTTTACCCGGAATACCACACCAGGAAAGGACAAGATTCCAAACAAGCTGCTACGAAATTCGCACACCATGGCGTTAGAGGCTCTATAAGAATACATTAACGAACATTGGATTGCCGGAACACTCCCATCCCAGTGGAAACACGCCGACATTACACTGATACCAAAACACGGTAAGCCACTAGCCCCCAGCAAATCTGCAACCCATTTCCCTCACATCTTGTGTGGGAAGTATTGGAACACATGGTACAAAATCGCCTTTCCCCCGTTTATCGAAAGATAATGGGCATTTCCCAACAAATATGTATGGATTCTGCCCCCATCTATCCACACAGGATATCCTGCTGCAACTTAAAGAAGAAATAATAGACAGGCTTTCCAATCCGCACAAAACATGCATACTAGCTTTGGATATCAAAGGAGCCTTTGATAATGTCAACCACCAAGCCATTCTTCGTGGGACTAGCATCAATTGACTCTGGCCAGAGGCTATATAAATATGTTGCGGCCTTCCTGGCAGGACGCACGGGCAACCATCGGAATAGGCACATCCGTTCAAGAACATTTAAACAATACCAAAGGGCACCTCCACAAGGTTCGGTGATATCACAGCTCCTATTCAATATAGTAATAAAAGATCTCCCTCGCATACTCAATGACATCCCGCATCTACGGCAATGCGCTTCACGCGGACGACTTGACCCTTTGGACCCCCCACGGGATCATGGGGGAGCAACAAGACTCCCTTCAATTAGCCATCGACAAGGCACCACGAATACCTTCGAGCCCGAGGCCTACAATGTGCCCCAGAGGGAGTCAGGCTTTGCTTACTCTAATATCTGGGAAAGCTACGCAGAGGAAGAAAAGCATCCCTGAGCCTGAGCTCACAATACAGGGCAAACCAGTTCCCAGTGTGCCCCATCTGCGTATTTTAGGGCTTGTGATTCCCAAAATGGATCAGTAATGCATACAACGGCCCCATCTCAACCGCACTCTCAGCCAGCTAATGCACCTCATACATCGGGTGTCGAATAGAAGGTTTGGCTTGCTGGAGTCGGATACCCTGCGCATCATACATGGCACTGCTCATCAGCAGGGTCGGCATATGGCACTCCCTATCTTGCCCTCTTAAACAACGGAGAAAGCCAGATTGAATACTAAATATTCGACAAGCTTACAAGATCGCCTTAGGACTACCATCAAAGACATCAATGAAAAGGTTGCTCCAAATGGGAATACATAATAGTTGGGAGAAGATAGAGGAAGCACACCGAACCTCTCAGCTTGAACGACTGAAGCTGACTCACACGGGAAGGACGACTTTAAGACAGCTAGGATACGCGACGCCACCCATGCAAGACCACAAGATACGTGTTCCATTAGAGATTCGACAGCACATCCGAGTTCTACCGATAACCAAGAAACATGCACGCCGTTCATTAACAAGGCACGCCGGCATCGCTAGAGCTAAAGCCGTCAACGCCAAGTATGGAAATAACCCCAACAACAAGGTTCAGCGACGCAGCCATATATCCACATCAACCAGCACACGCCGTCTGCGTTGTTAACGCAGCCGGTCAGGAAATGACAGCTATGACTGTGCATACAGCCTCAATAGAAGCTGCAGAGGAAGTTGCAATTGCCCTGGCTGCCACGACCAGCAAGACTTTATAACAATACTAACCGACTCGCAAGCGGCATGTCGAGTTATCAGCGGGGGCGCATCTCTACACCAGCATTGACCATTCTGAAAAATATTGCAGAACTACCTGATATGGAAATCGTCTGGGTTTCCTGGGCATGAAATCCATTGACGGTAATGAGGCGGCTCACACCGCTGCCCGCACGTACATACACCGGGCCATACCCGAGACGGAATGTTCTCCGCCGACACCAAAACGGACCCACTTCTCCGGTACTCAGACGTCCTGGGACATTATACACTCGGCAGAAAATGTCCCACATTTCCCCCGAGGGGAAAGAATGTGAAAGTGCGAATGCACGAGTTGAATTTGCGCGGTTCGGTAATGTTCGCAAAAGAGAGATCACACACACACACACAACTACAAAGAAGAAAGATGCATTTATTCACAGACACCTATTTGTTGTTGTCGTTGTAACTTGATTGCTAGAGCGGATCTCAGCTTTGAAATTTCGTGTCAGTACTCCTTTTAAGCAGATGCATTAGCCCTTTCTCACGCCCGATTCTTGGCCAATCCCCCACGTGGGTATGTGCCATGTCAGCGGCCAGGCAGCGCGCGCCCATCTCCCCCGGTTGCCAAGGAAGACGAGGAGGTATTCCTGGCCAATCCACCACGTGGGTATGTGCCATGTCAGCGGCCAGGCTGCGCGCGCCCATCTCCAACGTGCGCGGACATCGCCGGTGGACGCAGGTTCAGGGTCGCTTAAGAAGTGCATTGCACTTAAAAGTATTCCCACCACCTCATCCTCAATTAAGCAGAGAAGCCTCCACTCTTCGGCGATTGCAGACAAATTCTTATCCCCACAGCACCCTCCTCCATTCCATCTACCCGACTCAGTATCCCCCCCTTTGCAATTTCTGTCCAACGCCGGGCACCCTGTACCACCAGGTATGGGAGTGCCAAAAAACTCCAAACCTACCCCCAATCCCCTTCCCAACTTTTGAGCAGTGGATGGCTCGTCTGGTCGATCCGGACCTTGGACACCAGCAAGAACTGGTCAAGAGGGCCTGGACGGCAAGTCGCAGCCTGGGTATCCCGGAATAAGGGGCGAGTGCCCTGCCATCAGCACTTATGCTCAATAAATGTTTATTCTCCTCCTCTTATCAACTTGAGCATTGCTGGGAAAAAAATTAAGCTAAAAATACATTTTGTCAAGTTGTACGCAATTTATCAGGTTAAAAAAAAAGCCAATTTTATTTTTCTTTAGGTCGATCACTCCTTTCAATGCAGTTGAGCAAAAAAAAAAAGAAAAAGTACAAATGAGCAAGCAGCATCAAAAAAAAAAAATGAACCCTTAAAAGTTTCTATCACAGTTGTGGCTCTACCACAGATGAAATCAGCACCCCTGGCCCTCAGAAATCATATGCTGCATTAATCCATAGGAGTAAGCATCTGCAAAGAAAAACTCCAACAGCTGAGGCATCTGAAGTGCAACAGTCCCCACCACATGCATAGGGAACGGGCCATACCTACCTTGAAAACATTTTCAGTGCTTAACAAGAGAAGAGTTCTAGCACGGAAGCTCAAATGTTCTCTCTTCAGGGAAAAAAAAAAGTGTCTTGGTTTTACACATTCAGCTTTTTCACACCACAAGAGAACATGAACAGGCTATGGAACCTAAGCTACTTACCTGACAGTGATGCAATGCAATGGTAAAAAACCACACTTGCTCAGTGCAAGAATGTGCTGAGTCGTGCTATGTGCAAATATAACCTTCTTACTGCAAGACATTCACTGGAAGCTTTGAAATCTTGGAGAATGAAGTGAGAAACATAGAGCCCATAACATCACATAACATTTTATTTGTGCAGTAGTCGATGGAACACACAATACAATTTGATTCAGGTCTAGCATGCCGGAAACGTCCTGAAAAAGAAAGAAACAGAATGCAAGTCAATGGCAGAAAATGCACAAGCTCGGGGTTTTCTTTTGCACAGAATCTTTAATTAGGTTGTGTTCATGCATATCGCAGCAAAGTGAAACTAAATAAACTAAGTCTGTAACTGCACTTATCACAAGTCATTCCATATGCGCCGGAACACTCAGCACACTTTCTGACAAGGTAGTGGGTGCATGCTTCGAAAACGATAAAAGTGTGAACACAAACCGTTGAAAATTTGATGTGGGCTCAGCAAATTTGTTGCGTACAAGGAACGTGGCTATGGCCTCAGCCACCTGCAACCAAAGTGGGTGAATATATAGATAAATTTACACACACACATGCACAATGGGTCTGCATTTTTGCCACTTGCATAATAATCGTTTACATTGCTGAGAAGGCTTTTTAACCATTAAACACACCCTTGGAACTGCGTGCGGATCTACTACTTATAATTTAAATGTCCTCTTATTAGTACCCTCATGGCGTTCTATTTAAAGGGAGACTGAAGCAAATTGTCAACATTGTGGGGATTACTTGAACAAATTGTAGCCTGGAGTCCCTAGGCCATGTTTCGACCACTCTCGGTGCGTTTGCGCGACTTTATCTAGAAGCAAAATCAATTCAAAAGTGCTGTCCTCCTCTTCGCATCCTCCTCGCCTATTTCCTATGACGTTCCGTATGATTCTTACTCGAGATAGCTTGGCATGACTGCGCTGCGGCACGGCTCGCCCGCCCTCTGACAGAGTTAGTCGGCCAGAGTTAGGTAGTCGGCGGGCCGGCAGCAGGTCGTCGAAATTCATTCACTCAATAAAAAACTAAGCCACGACATGTTTGTGCCTGGAAGAATGTGCCTTAAGTTTGCAAGTTTTTAGACTGTATCAAGCTTAGTAATGTCAGTGAAGTACAGGTAGCTCCACCCAGTGCCCATGCGAGGCTTCGCTGACTGGTATATGCCAGTAGAAAATCTAAAGCCAATTAAAGAGATGAGAAGAGTCAGCGAAGTTAATATAGGTACTAAGGAATTAAAATCGACCGAAACGTTTATTTTAAAGTGTAAAACCAAGGTGTGGGAAGCCCTGTCTGCACTGGGTGAACTAGCACAGCGGTCAGCAGCACGACCACACATTTCCGATCGCTGCCTAAGGAATACAGTCGCTTGAGATAAGATATCCGTGAGAATTTGGGGGATGCTTACTGCACAAGTGTTATTCAAGAAAACTTCATCCAAACTGCTCGGAATGCTGTAACTAAAAAAATGTGATAAGGCAATATGATATATACTTTATATTTCCCTCCATGACAATGCTGGGGCTATGGCCGTGTGGTCTGAAGCACTGGGTGCATTGTTTCGCAATTAGCAAGTTCAAATCCACAATAGGGTTTGCTTTTTTTCTGGGGGGATAGTCGATTTTTTTTGTACTTGGGTAATGTTTTCTATGTTGAATTCACCATTTTGCGCTGCAACCTTCATTGCTCCACGAGGAAGTTGGCAGAATGCATGCAGACTGGCAGTAACACGCTGGCGAGTTTTTGTTGGTGTGGTGTTGACATAAGCACCGACTGCTTGTGGGCACAGTACCGAATCAGCCAACTCTCGGCCTGGTGCGAACATGCCTCTTACGACAAAGGGATGAGCCAGGCAGGCTCCCAAGGTGGGGACAAAGCACCTCGCAGTTGGACGTCTCCGATGACGTGGAGGGCATTAGCCACGGCGTATGCCTCGACCAGTGAACGCTACGATTCTAAACAGTGCTAGCAAGCTTATCTGACATGTTCTACAGCCGACATAACGGCAGAAGTGTGGTATGCCAATTACTGAGGTATTGAGCATGCCCAGCCAACGGTGACGTCGGATGCCAAGCATGTTGTTTCACATAACCGAAACTTTTTTCAATTCAATCACACTGTAACTTGAATACGCGCCACTGCTGTTAGTTGATGCGGCCGCCGCAAATGTCGCATGGTATTTTTCTTCTTTCAGGCTTTATAAATTAAATGCCGCTTTATTGAACGGATAAATGATAAAAAGTGTGTTTGTTTGAGCCAGTCTATTCAATGCAAACAAAAACAGAAGCTTGACAAATTCACTTGTGTCCTTCTTTTTAAGAGCTATTCTGCCACACAACAGTTTGTAGTACAGCATTCTACATACATTTAATTTTGTTTCTCTTGTCCAACACCCTTTGAAGAAACGAATCACAAACACTGACCACATATGAAAAATATTTGACATTTCAGTTCCTTGTTCGTTGAGTGAGACAAGAAGTCGTTGTCACTTATGTAAAGCCCAAAAGTGAAGTAACGAGCATCCGTAGATGGTTGACGCAGTCCCTTCCGTCCCGTTCATTGTGGCTGGTGTTGACTGAATGAAAAGCGGTCCCAGCAGCCGCCATAATGAGACATTTTGTTCCCAGCTTGTGACGTAACACATGCCCGTTACTTCACGTGCTGGCTACTAAGTACAAATTTGTTGTTCGGCTCAGTGAACAAAGAATGCGTATACGATTCAGAAGCATCAAATGTTTTTCATACGTGGTTAATGTTTGAGATTCTTTTCTTCATTCCCTTGCCTGACCAGACAAACTTTCGTTGAACCCTTGACTATCCAACACCCTTTATTGCACCTGCACACATAACTGGCTGCACAAAATACCTGCAAAGCGACTGATGCAGCACTTTTTGTGATTCAGTTCTCAATGGAAATCAACACAATAAGAAAGGAACTTAAATTGAGCGAAAAACCACAGCACTTGCCTTTCCTGGAACATCTTCATGAACGGCGTGACCACACTGTGGAAGTACTTGCATTTGAAACTTTCCTGCATTTGTGAAAAATAAAGAAACGTGAATGGAACGACGGCACCAGTCACTCATTGCAAGAGGGTGTACAAAACAATTTTTTATTATGTCGAAGGAAAAGGAAGGCAACCCACAGTAGCCCCATCTGGTGTGCATATGCCATGACGCCGATAAGAAATTATGAACCATACAATTCCCACAGCTTTTTAATGCAAGCTGCTAACTGAAAAAATGTTGGTGGGTAGCATAAATATGGACTTCTACATTTATTTTACTTTTTTTTTTCTGTGTATGATGTCTCTTACCTGTTAAAAATTATTGTGTCCAACATACTTTGAATTACCAAGGTGCATTCGCTATACCAAAGACCAAACTGTGTACACACTCTTGCAGCCTGGTAACAGTGGCAGTAATGAAACCAGGAAAGCTGGCAGCACAGAAAGAGAGAGGGAGAAGGGGTCGATGAGGTAAGTGCTATCTGGTGGTCTGTGCTGCCTGATCGTTCTGCCTTGCTTCCGCAGCCAAGAGGCCCTGTCAGCAGAGGTGTGCACAGCGCCACCCGATGTTTGAAATTTTGTTATGTTGCTCAAATTTTGCTCGAAGAGGTCACACGGAGCAAGCTCTCTATGGGGAACTTCAAGGGGCACTGACACAAAAACTTTGCATCTTGTTTTTTTTTTTTGACTTCAAGGGCACTGAACAAAAATTTTGCACTCGTTTTTTTTTTGCGATAAGTAGCTAATGACCTATTTATCACGTGTAGAAACCTCACTTGCTTCGGCGCACGATGGCTGTTTAATTAAAGATGTTTTTAATGTGGCCAGTTGCAGTTTAGGTTTCAGTATGTCCCGCCAAACGTGGAATTTTGTATAAACAAAGCTGTCCACATGACCGTCGGATGGATATTACGCAGCAGGGCCGCCATATCACTCTCGATTCCACGTCACCAGCAGCTTCTGCGAATGCCCCTACGTACTGACCTCGTCAGCCGCTTAATTAAAAAGCGACCGTGGACGTGACGCAGGAGCTGCGAGTGCAAATTGCTGCCACGGCTAGAGAACAACGCGCGACGCGCGACGCTCGAGGCAGTGGGTGGGGAGACGCGCGCTGAGAGCATCCGGCCGGTCTGCCTACAGGTCCGCCTACAGATGTGTTAGGCTTGACACTGCGGCGGAATTTCAATTGCTGCTCTCGTAAGCGATGCAGATGACGATTTTTAATGCGATTCGGTCTGCCTACAGGTCCGCCTACAGATGTGTTTGGCTTGACACTGCGGCGGAATTTCAATTGCTGCTCTCGTAAGCGATGCAGATGACGATTTTTAATGCGATTCGCCATCGCACCATCGTAACTACTCCTTTCTCGTTTGTGCTGCCTTGTTTGGGACTTCAGTCTCATTTTGTGCAGCAGTAACAAGCTATCGTCCAAGCTACCTGCACCGGCCTGCGCCACTTCGTGGCCGTGGCCGCCGCATGCGCAGCAACCGTGCAGCTCACTCAGTGCACTTTTCGTTCTCCCTGGCGCGCTTTCACGTCCAGTGTAATGAAAAGCAATAAAAACAGAGTGCCTGGAATCGCTGTAGAACTTAGGTCGCGGCCAGCTGCCCGATGAGCCAACGAAATCACGGCGCCTCCTCCGCCAATGATCGGATCGTCGTTGCTCATCTGCTCATCCCATCTGCTCGTTGCTCATCCCGTCTGCTCCCTTAACTCATCCAAATTCTAATTACTAAAACATTTTTCTCGCCGTTACACTACACACGGTCAGTACAGGAACACTGCAAGAGAAACGAGAGAGCTTGCATGCACTGCCTAATTTTGTTTCAAGCGGCAATAGAAGGGAAAAAAGAAAAATATTTTGGATGTACTGCAAGCAACTCCTCACAGCACTTGCACACTGATGTAATATCACACAATCTCTTGGTGTTAATACATCCCCAGCTTAGTAACAAAACCACCGGAAAAACAGTTCCGTGCACCGTAATTAGCCATCCCTTCCCTCTGCCCCATTTAGGTCACCACGTGTACCTACACACATGAAATATTCATATGACTGCATTTCAGCGTGCAGCAAGTGTAGCCACACTGGTGAATATTTGCAACAAATGTGTGCCGATTGTTATTATTTTTTTCACAACAATTATAAACAAATTCCTGTTTCGTGTGCGCCATGGACGTGTGCCCAACAGTGAACCAGTCATGGGCACGTTACCAAAAAAAAGTAACAGTGTTACAGTTACAGTTACCTAACCAAAAAAAGTAACTCTGTTACAGTTACAGTTACGAATTTTCCAAAAGTAACTAGTTACAGTTACAGTTACTGCAAAAAAGTAACATCGTTACTTTTCCGTTACTGTATAAAACTAAGTAATAGCTAAAAAGATTTGGCTTATTTAATAGAAACGTACGAAGGCATGCAGGTAGTAAAATTACACGTAGTAAAGCTATACACGAGGGGAACCTAAAATGATGCACTCTCATGCCCAAACAAACAATCGTTGTGTACGCCTTATTTTTTTATTACGGAAGTTTTGCTATCCATCACAAGGAACTTTATTTTTTTTGTTTCTGCACTCATACTGCAAGAAACGTATTTGCAAACATCATTGTAGCATATAATTAGTTGTTTTTCAAAGTTGGAATCAGAGAGGCCGAACTTAAACTATACCGAGCTGGAGGACAACACAGCCGAAACAATCTTTCAATGTCAACTTAATTTATTTTCGCCTACAATGCTGTCTCTTGACCGCCCTGCGTAGTGAGAGAGGATGGGAAAAAGGGGGCGGAGGTGGCGGATCGACGGAAGGCCCTTGTAGGAAAGGGGAAACGGACGTGGGAGTACATCGGTTTTCGAGGTGTTTTTGAAAGATACTCAAAAAATAGTGCTTCGTTAACTTTTTATTTTCGTACTTGTGGTCTGGAGACGGAGACCAATTTGAGCCATTGCCGAAGCGACGTTTGTCCGTGGGCCCTCGGAGTCGTCCTCCTGCCCCAACCCGGCACAGCCACCCCCATCGCTTTACTGTTTCCCTCTTCCCCTCCCTTCCTCCCCCCCCCCCGTCCTCACAAAGGCGGATTTTGCCGTCTCGACCAGAAAAAACTGCTCTCAGAACCCCAGCCTTCCACAGCACTCACGTCGCCGATCCCAGGAACCACTCCCTTCGTTTGCTTTGAGGCGTAGCCGAACGAAGCTCGCCCAAGTATTCTTTGCACCCAACATTCAAAAGCAGATGTAGCTACTGTTTCGTTTCGGCCACAGCTCTCGAAAAAAAAGTCGCGAGGCTTCCCAGACATTTCTTCGTGCAGTGGCAGTGTGTTGAGGACGTCTGCCGGCCAAGATGCTGGCTGGTGTGAAGGCACTCGGGGGCCACCATCGTTGGGGCGCTGTCGTATGTGTGGAGGGGCATGAAATTTATTACTTCCTAGACCTCTTTCGAGCACTTGGTACAGCTCGATGAAGCCTCTAGACCAGGGGTCCCAAAACGCGTGGTCCCAAATAGCGGCCAGGGGTCTCTAAAGCGAACAATGGTCGCAAGCAACTGCGACTTGTGAATCGGACATTCTACAGTGCGCACAGGGCTGGAACGAGCGTGAGGCCGCCGAGAGACTCCCCGCGGCGTTTTATGACCCTGCAAACGGGGCTGCACGTCACTAATGAGAAAGCGACGCCCTGACCGGAGTTTTCCAGGCTTCCGCGAAAGTGAAAAGGTTTCAGTGCGTTGTGCGGCATTTGTGGGTGTTTGTTTTCCTGTTCGCCTTTGTGTCAAACACTTTTACTGCACTCCAGATGTGGCGAAAATGCATCCACGTGCGCTTAGGGCACGTGTCGCAAACCGTTATTTATGGCCTGGGTGGAGCAATGTCGCACTGCTGAGGAAATACTGGCAGCTAAGACTTAGAAAACCTTCGAGCCCTTAGTAGACCGCGTGGGACACCACGCCACAGGTGCAACGCCTAAACATTTCTAGTTCCAGATGTTTTTCACCCATGAGAAGGGAGTGAGCTGGCATAAATGAAGTAGACGAAGGTTCTGCGGAAGAAAAGGCCGAAAAAGTGAAACGCGCAAACTGTACATCGGTCGTTAATGAGTGTTGCCGTTGGATAATTTTTTTATAGAAATAAAGTAACTGTAACGATATTTCTCGTTACAGTTACTCCACAAAAAGTAACAGTGTTACCGTTACAAGTTCCTCTAACTTAAAAGTAACTAGTCACAGTTACAAGTTACTGAAAAACAGTAACTAGTTACAGTTACAAGTTACTGAAAAAAGTAACTAGTTACCGGTAACACGTTACTAGTAACTAGTTACTGCCCAAGACTGCAGTGAACCATATGCTGTGGAAGTGTCCTGGCCCAGTAACCCCCCCGACAACAACCGCCGCGACACACTGCTCACCGTCCGGGCGTTCGCTCACAAGGCAAGCATCGATTGCCGCTGTGTGATTGTGAACGTGCAGCACACATGCATGTGTGTATGCACATTTCTTTCCTTTTTTTCTCCTCCTGCACCTTCTTTCCCCCTATTATCAGGCCAAAAGAGCCATCCTACAATAAATAAAGACATTGCACTCATCATTCAAACAAATTTGGCCCACAACTTGGCCACAGTGGGAGGCTCTGGACTACTTTAGGCTACCGGGAGTTTTACATAGAGTAGAAAGCCGTAAGCCTTTCTTATGTACACATATACAACACAGTTGCAGCAGCATTCTCTGTCACGACTGGGGACCTACCTTGCATCTGACCGATAGTGAGCTCCTTGTCGAGTCGGTCCACCCCTGTGAAGAAATGTAGCCGAAGATATCATGAGGCAGGGAAGGTTTAGCAGCAGGCCAAAGAACGCAAAGCAATCAACGGTGCTCATCACCTGCCAGAAGCAACAGCTTTGGTTCTGGGAACAGACAGGAACAGCGAAGAGAGGCCTGCAAACCAGCCTGCAGGGAACACAAGAGAAGAGTCGTTTTCAAAAGGGCTGTTGCACTGCGCAGCTCAAGTTCTAGCAGTGACTCTGATAAAACTACTAATTAGAAAGAAAACTGCCAAACTCCTGGCAGCTTGCTTCCAAGCACTTCAAGGGGAGCTGTAGGGGACTTAGTTGCGGCTGCACTGTCTTGTCCTCCTCATGGAGCGAAAGGCCTCCCCCTATTCCTCAAGCTCGAACCAGAGAACCCTTGTTGACGCTTTTCATGGACAGTTGACAAACTACCGCGAAAACATTTATTTAGTTATTTCAATACCTCCAATGCTCAGAGGGCATTACAAGAGGGAGTGGTTTCGGCACAAACATATCAATACAAGATGCACCAAGGTCAGCAAAAAAATCGGTAGTCAAAACAAAGATACGGGTCAAATACAAAATTACGTTGAGATCATAAATGTGGTCATGATAAAAAAAAGTGATTGGACTAGGTATCGCAGGTGGTAGGTGATTTCATTCATCAGATGTTTTAGAGGTGAAACCCCTTAGGGCTCGGGCTATCGCCGTTTCATGTCGCCATCGTCGTAATCGTCATCTCATGTAGTCTGGGTACTAAAACACCCGGAAACTTTTTTACACCTCGCGCTAGGACGCTTTGTAACGTGTACTAAAAAAACAGCGGGACACTCGTTTATGCCTCGCGCTGGAACTCTTCGTAATGCGTACTAAAAAAACGCCGAGACACTCGTTTACGCCTCGTGGTAGAGAGCTTTGTGCTTGAAAGACAAGAGACTTTTACAGCAAAGCTGTATACCTCAACCCCCCAACGGTTTCATCTCGGCTTGCAAAAGTGCCAAGGTGCCAAGAATACAAAATACATTTATATACTGCATGTTTCGCTCCTCCCCAGGTTTCACGTTTGTGGCAATGGCCCGGGATTTCTTTTGGAATGAAGGAGGCAAAAAATAAGCTAGTGTTGCAGTGCGGAATGTTTACTTTATGACGATGGTCCATACGGGATGATACATATGACGGCACAGAAAGAACTCTGGTTTTGAGGAGTGCATCTGAAAAGAAATCTATAAAAGGCTGACAATCGGGCAACTTTTCTGCGTAGGGCTAGGTCTGGAAGGTTCAAGGTGCATTTCATGGCAGAAACACTAGATGTCCGAGCATAGTTTGCCAAGATGAAGCATGCACTACGGTTCTGTACAATTTCTAATACAATAACGAGATAACCAAAGCGAGGGTCCGGTCCCGCACTGAACACGTGTACTCAAGTTCTACCGAATAAAAGTTTTATATAACTGTAATTCAAAATGTGAAGGCGCCTAGAAAAACTGCGTCGCAAATACCCAAGCATATGGATAGGGTTATACCCCTGTCACACGGCAAATCTAATGTCATACAAAGTGAATGACATTAGCTGTTAATGACATTCGGCCCGGCCGTGCGGGTCTACACGGTGAAACAAATGTCATTTCATTGTGATAGCGGTGACGATTAGCAAGCTCACAAAACCGCAAGAATTACATTTCAAGCGCATCTAAAATGTTTTTACACGTAATATTTTTTTAAAAAACCTAACAAAGGATTATTTTTTAAATAAAAAACAAGAAAACCACCGTTTAAGTGTCATCAGTAGACATCACAAGCCGAGACAAGTCTGCGAAAAATCTGGATTCGGCTAGTGCGCGCACTGGGGAGCAGATTTCCTTTTTTGTTAGTACTTGTTTACCGTATTTTCCGGTCTATAAGTCGCACCTTTGTATAAGTCGCACCCCCCTCAAAATGACAGTTTTTCCGAAAAAAACGTATATAAGTCGCACTGGTGTAGAAGACGCACCGGTGTACAAGACGCACTTGTGAATTAGGTAAACTCACAGTGAATCAGATCGTTAGAAAGAGCGGCGAAAGTACATGGTTGCGGTAGCCGCCGCCTATGAACGCATCGCCCGGTGAGGAGGGCTAGACACGTACGTGCATCTCCCGTCCAAAGTCTTGACAGAACAAAGTTCTCAAAAATGGTTTATTGATACACACAGATTGCATGTACTTACAAACGGCGTTAGGCAAAACCATCGAAGTCTTCTTCCTCCGACTAGCCAACAAACAATTCAGCAGCTTCAAGTGGGAGTTCCGCCAGCACATCGATATCACCCTCCGACTCACTGATATCTTCTTCGCCAACATTGTCACCACTGGCGGAACGGATCATTTATGAACCCGGCTACAACTGCTTCTGTAGAAATATAGTCCCAAGAGTCGGAGACCCATTTGGCCACCTCTCCAAACGTCGCGCGTCTCTTGCGTGCTGTCGTAAATCGGCGCAATAAAGGTGTCATGGCGGACGAAAGTGACGCGACCGGAAGCGGCCTGAAAATCGAAACTTATCAGCAAGCTGTCATTTTAAAAATTAGCAGCACGTTTACCTCTTTCAGAGTAACTCTCTGTGATAATTTATAAGCTGCATTTTATTTTTGCTACCCAGTTTGATATTACTTTGAATTTATTCTGAACTCTAGCTACTGCGCATGGCAGAAAGTAGCGCGTGGTTGTCGCGGGCCATTATCATTGTTTTCGACTGGAATTAACTGCTAATTCTTTGATTTAATGTCCTGAAGCGACATATGGGCTATGAGAAACACAGTAGCGGTGGGCTTCGGATTCATTTTGACCATAGAGCTGTGTCTCCTAACGTGCGCTGCCCACGCGCGGCCGCTGCGAACCGGACTTCTTCCATACATAAGTCGCACCGGTGGATAAGACGCACCAACGAAAATTTCAGAAAAAAACTGCGACCTATACACCGGACAATACGGTATCTTTCTTTATTTTAACAACAACACAAAGAAGAAAATATAAGTTTACTCACAGTTTTTAGAAAGAATATTCTCTGGTTTATTACTGAATTTTTCTGTCTAGGGACGCACTACTGCTGTCGAGGCTACTCATTTGGCCACTAACTGAGGTCCGGGACCTCAGTTAGCCGCTAAATGTCATTCACCTTAATGTGTAGCGCCGAATTAATGTCATTTAGAGCGAATGACATTTGCTCTAAATGTCATTAGATCTGCCGTGTGACAGGGGTATTATTCACCAAGGCTTCAGACCTTAGGCAGGTTTCACTAAACACAGTTTAACATCGGTTAAACAGAGTCATACGGTCCACAAATTATTTCGTTAAGTCTGAAACTTCATAAAACTGAGAAAGCATCAATCCTAGGGAACTCTGCAGGAGGAACCCAATTCGGTCGCTAAGTCATAAAAATTCGTAAAATTGGGTTTTGTACAATCAGGAGGTGCGGCTGCCACGATTATATCGACTGTTGGTTTGTTGGAACAGCCTACACAGCACAAACGTACTCGCAATCATCATGTTGTGGACTTTTAAGGGTCGGCCAAGAAGGCTAGAATTTGGCAATCTAGAATTCGACCTGGTTGTTTGATTAGGCGATGGCTTGCAACTTTTTAGCGTGTCTCACAAGTGAAGGTAAAGAAAATGGCTCGCTCTACCATCCACTGGCAATGAGATGAACGCTTTCTCTTCCTTTAAGCATTGGAAGTAAACTGAGGCTACAGACTTTCGCAAGATAACCAAAAATACACAAGCTAGAAAAATATTTAACTCCAGCATTCCTACGGAGCTCGTTTAATTAAGCACTGAAGGGGGCGACTGGTCTTAGAGCTATTTTTTTATGTACTATCCAATTTTAATGAAACTGCACTGCATTATGGAGTTTATTGTGCTGATTTCAAATCTGCAATTAGATTCTTGCAAGTTGATTATTTATTGAGATAATGATTATTTGCCATTATTTAGGGTCACAATTACAAAATAACCACTCTACACAGAATTGTCATTACCCCGTGGCTAGGCAGACAAATGACTAAAGAATACAACGTTGGGAGAATTTTTTTGATTTAGCTATTTTTGGTCATTTTACAACACACCGAATTTCACTCCTCCCGTGCTCTGCCAGAAGTGGCTCAAAGGTGGTGCCAATTGAACAGAACAATAATTTTCGAAAGCCTTCATTTGCGAAATTTGTTTCCAACACTCTACAGTGTAATCTCGATGATACGATTCTGGGTGATACTAATTTCGGGATGATACGAATTTCTGAAAAGTCCCGGCGAAATTGCATTGTTAGCAAATGGGAAAAATTTTCGGCTGTTTCCGAACGGACCTGCGGCGTCTTGGCGGAGGATACGAACGAGCCGGCGAGGGGGCCCGATTGCGAACGGCAAGTGACGGCTCTCTCTCCCCTCTTTGTTGCTCTTCTCTAGAAACGGCCGGGCTGTTGTTTTCCTGCTTGGCTGACTAAACCAGCCGCGAAACCCCGCACGCTTCTCTCGCGGCATGGCCGGCTGCGGCCGCAAAGTGGCGAGGCCGCTCGAGCGACCGCTCCTAACCGCTCTTTAAAATGCCGCTCAAGGCAGACGCTACGTTGCTTGTGCGGTAAAGGAGCTGATTATGCATGCGAAAATGGTACTATAAAGCATCATCCACCGCGCTAATGAAAGCGCCCATGAAATATCTGCCGGGGTGCTAAGCCTAACCCTCTCCGGCAGAGCTAAGCCGGCTGTCTCGAGCGCTTCGCAAGTCGTCAGGTTCCTCCATTCTGCCGCGCGCGTCGTGCGTCATTTTCTGGTTGAGGTAGGAGCTACCGCGGGCGCAAAATCGTCGATACAGGCATGAAAATACAGTGCGCGCAAAGCCGAGGTTCGCGAATCGCGTGCAAAAACGCACCATGCGGTTCACGCTTGACTTGCGGCATGTAGCGAGCTTGGGCACCGCGAGTGAGGTGACGAGCGCGAAGCGTTACGCGCTCCAGAAAGGACTGCTTTGCGACATGGGGGTGAAAAAATGCAGAAGAAAATCACGAATTTCTTCAGGCGAAAGTAAGAAAAGAAATACACGAAAACGTTTTTCAGCGCTACATTTTTTGGTCTGTATTGGTTCATACGAATTTCGGATGAGACGAATATTTTTCGCGGTCTCGCGAGATTCGTATCATCGAGATTTTACTGTATTCGCCACACATTTTGGTATCTAAAGCAGAAAAAGTTACACTTGTACCTGCTCTGGGTGCCGAGATATTCGAGGGCAAAATGCTAGCTTAGCTTTGCAAGAAAAGTGCCGTTTCCCCTTCGAATTTTGCGCAAACTGAGTTGTAGAGTGCACTTTAAAATGCTATTTACAATAAAATATGGTGCCTGATGATGAGGGAATTTGCAGACTGATAGAAAAATGGCCATGGATCCGACAATGCCTTTTCCAGGAAACAGCTTTCTTGACCGTTTTTTGGCCCCCAAGACCCATCTGCCCCCTTAAATTTGTTTCAAAATTCCCAACAAAAATTGGTGCACACAATCACAAGGCAGTGCAACACATCTCACCTTTCCAATGTTCTTCCGTTGCAGAAAGGTCTATCCGCCACACAAAGTTTGCTCCGTCATCCTGCAAAAGTTATACAAACGAAAATAAGGATGGGATTACTTAACTTCTGTTGTCGTTGGAAATAGTGGACCCCAAGAAAAGTTTTGTGCGGCTGCAAACTATGTCAGAAGAACACGTTACTGCGGTCACACAATTATGCCCCGACTCTACACCTGCAATTTCCACTACAAGGCATGCCCTAGGCTACAATCGGAACTGGACGACCGACACTGCACAAGCATCATTCTTTTATTTCCCAATGCAGCAATCTCAACAGCCAGGAGCTTGAACTGTATGAGAAAGCCAACACTCAAACTTCACTGAGAAGAAAGTGTTAAAAGAAAAAACTTACAGCTATCATTCCATGCCAACCACTTAGTAACTAAACTAGCACTTCCAGCTCAAGCACACACAGCAGCTTTACATTCTCTCGAGGCCTCTGCATATATGAGCACTGCCATCACCATACTTGTGTCAGCAACTACCACCATAGAAAAGACCCATGTTTTGAGCAGCAGTCTGTTGCAAAGAGAGTGCTGGATAACTGCTGTTTTCACAGGATTAATATGTAGGGAACGGCAGTCTGCAAATTGAGGGTGGCCTTGAGTTTTTTACATGACCAAAATGTTGTAGACAACTTTTTTTTAGCTGCACCATTATTTTAACAAACGAATGCTGAAACAGGTCAAAACAAACAAGTCACTCATTCTGCCCCACGTAATTAATATCTGCATCCAGTTCAGAGCTCAGAGCAAAAATCCGATCTCAACAGTTCCTCCAGTAGCTGCAGTTTACCACTAACTGCACAGAACACTGGGACAATATCGCAAGAGTGGGAGCTTTCATATTCGTACGAGTACTGGCAAGCCCACTTAAAAAAAAGGCCCAGCCCAACTAATGTATAAGGCAACTATCATGCTGCTCTATGCAATATGCAAAAAAAAGTAAAAATTAATAGTGCAGAAAGGAAATAGTGCCCCCACCCCCTTTTTGTTACTCACAGGGGAGTTGGATGAAGGCTGCTTGAATGAAAGGGAAGAGCTCTGTGCAGGGGCTTCCTCCATAGGTACGCCATCCTCTGGAACTTCAGCAATCTGGTCTGCCCTTGGGATGGGTGCCGAGTCACTTGCACCTTGGCTCGAGGCCACCTCAGCTGAACCAGGTTTGGTCGGTGTCGTGGGCAAACATTTTGTTGCTGGCTCCCCTGTTTTGGCACTGTCACAGACACAACCACGAGACAAAAGTGAACGCCTCGAAGCTGTGATATCTCACGCAGCTATTCGCAACAACTTCCAGTCGTAAAGCGATTATTTGTCATTAAAACATCTACAGTGGGACCGCAGTTACAGCAGAACACTATAAAGCGAAAAATTTTGCTTTACACTACAGGTTCATGAGAGGCCCACGTCGCTTGCCCTACTGGCCTGCAGCCTATGGGAATTGAAGACCCTGGGGGTCTACAGCTACGTCAGCTTTAAAAATGGACAAAAGAAATAAAATTTTTTGACATGCTATGTCTATAATGGCCTGTGGTGCAGTTTTGCCTCCAACAAACTTAAATAACTTTAAAGGGGCCATGAAGACAAAACCCAAGTTTGGTTCATTCAAAAGGTTGCCTCGTTAGAATCATACCGACACTACCTTCAATGAACACTTCACTGAAATAAGCTATATACTTGGGAAAAAAGGTAATGGCCATGCGACCCACTAGCTCAATTCCCGCAACAGAACCTATGACGCCATACGCGCCAGCTCTACGATTGGCTGAGGCCAGAAAAAGCAAACGCAAATTGGGCAGAGCTTATAAGCTTGCCGAACGAGCTATTTGTGCATAAATTTAGGGCACATTCTTTTTAAAGCAGCAAGAATGGTGGGACACACGGTGGAAGTTATGAAAGCACACATGAAAATAGAAAAACTGATGCATACTGCCAATGCATACTGCGTGCACTAGGCTTGGTTTAGCTGCACAGGACTGCAGGTATTTGGGGTTGTCTCAGACAACACTGGCCGATTGATGCAAGCGACGGTGTCTTACGCGACCATATTTGTCAAGCGAGCACTGTTTCACAGAACCTGAACAAAAACAAGACAGGTTTAAATAAGGTCAAAAACAAACCAAAGGCAGAAAACGGCTTGTCACGGTATGGTGGCACCATATAGGTTCACTAACGGTAAACAAGGCTTCGCAATTGGCTGCAGAGCAGTCGGTTCCTGTCACAATGTCACTGCAGACCACGAAAACACGATTTAACGGGAAAATCGAAATTTTAACTTAAATTGATGAATTTCCCAGTGAACAAAACATCATTTGCATCCGGACAAGTGCTGGGGGCACTATAAAACACGAAATCTTTCGAATAAAACAACCTTGTATTTTGTCTGCATGGCCCTTTTAAGAAACAGTGGTCTCGCTGGCAATGGTGTTCAGTTTTAATACCAGTGCACAACTTTGTGGTCCACCGGAAATTCAGAAAGCTTCGCTAAATTAACTGCATGACACATCCAGTTTGTAGGACACAAATTCAAAGCAAACAGAAGACTACCATAGCCCACTACATCTGCCAATATCCCTCATCTGCTTTTCCTTTATCAGTGCAGCAAGCTCCTTTGAGCATTATAATAACAGCTCACAACTTGGCTACACCCTCACCCCGGAGCTACAGATACACAACGTGAAGGAAAGTTTGACATCCACCTAAATGCAGCCATACGGCTACAAAGGAAAGCTATACAGCTTTCTCAGAAACTTCGCAGTTGAAGAAAAATTCGTCCTGGTCCAGGATTTAGGTGGATGTCAAACTTTCCTTCACAGAAACTTACTCCACCTTGGGGATTTCCCTAAATCTGGTCAGATACAAAACGTGTCTCTTGTAATTAAAGACTCCGTCACCCCCTGTCCTACTTGTCTCAAAAAGACGCCCAAAAATGCTTACTTTTTCAGTTGACTGGGCATGGAGACACGTGCAGACTCAAGTTACGAACTTGTCCACTGCGAACACTGTGCGAGAACAATGTGCAAGGTTTAGCACGTGACGCCCAACAGAGGCCCCACAACAAAATGTTCACCACCAAAGCAGCTTCAGCACAGCAAACAGAAAAAGCAGCCAGTATGTCAACATTTGCTCCAGCAGAGTCCATACTTCTGAGTAACTACAAGAGCAGCAAAAGGTCAATTCGGCCTGGATAATGACTGCCCAACTGGAACATTTTACAAAGCCTACAACTGTGTAACGCATGTACTGCTAAGCTCATGCAAGCAATGGGGTTCTTTTGGTCACTCCACAAGCAGGAAAAGCAGCCAAGTGTGCCGTAGCTGAAGTATCTGATGACGCAAATGATGACGAATGCAGTAGCCCTCTTGTGTCCCGCTTGCCACTTCCCACTTTACCTGTACTGTCATTCTTCTAACAGCGCTAAAAAGACAGGGACAAAGAAAGCGCCTGTGTTGATCTTTCTTTTTTTTGTACCCATCTTTTTAGCGCTGTTAGAAGAATGCAACCATACCAACTAGCTCGACTTTCGTAACTGTACCGTGAGCATTAGGGATAAGCTTTTGCAATATCCATGAGTGAACACAGTACCATCCTTAGAATATCCATTGTGGGCACCAAGGGTACGCTTTCTGATCACTCATAACCTTCCACTCATTGTCAGTATCATCTGTGTATACTCATCATCATCGTGCTCACTCTCTTTTCGGAAAGTTCGGAGTGACCAGCTTAATAAGCGCCAGCCCCTGGAGTCCGTCTCTCTTAGTACTGCTACTGACAACTGAACAGAAATGCCTTCGCCAACCTCATTTGAACAAGTTAATGTCTGCAGCTTATTCTTTAATTAACTCCCTGAAATCATGCATGTTAATTGGTGTATGTGATCTAAAAAAATGGAAGGAATCAGTGGTCCAGCTGACATTACTTCCTAAGCTGCCTGCTTGAAAGAAAGGCCTTGCCAACATCCTAAGCAGATAACTTCGTACGCTGATAACATACAAGACAATGTTACTTGTTTTTAAAGCATGCAGGGCAATTCTGTATCACCACTGTTACTACTACACCAGGCATGACTTTAAAAAGGATTAGGCAATTACTAGCTTCCTAGATAACAACTTAGGCATTGACAAGCCGGCCTTTTTGCAATTCGTTTACAGCTAAACTGCCATTTCCTTTTTTAAAATGGTAAAGCTAAAACCAAACAGATTGATTGATTGTGGGGTTTTATGCCCCAACGTTTGATTGATTGATTGATTGTGGGGTTTCATGCCCCAACGTTTGATTGATTGATTGATTGTGGGGTTTCATGCCCCAACGATCGATTGATTGATTGATTGATTGATTGATTGATTGATTGATTGATTGATTGATTGATTGATTGTGGGGTTTCATGCCCCGACGCTACACAGACGATGAGGCGCGCTGTAGGTGGAGGGCCCTGGATTAATTTTGACCACCTGGGGACCTTTAATGTGCACTGAAAAATAATGTGACATGGAGCTTACCACCACTCTATCGCGTACTCCAGGGACCTGAACGAGGATGGCCTTCCGCGCAAGAACGTCTGCATACTCTGTAACGCCTCCAGGGCAGTGCCTGGAATATTAGGCAGAGGGATCGATAGGAACCATAAGTTGAGAGAGAAAAATGAAAAACATTTCGTGAATAGCAAGTGATCACCACACAACGTAAGTGGGCTTGTAAATGCAGTAAAAATTTGAGGCAATCTTCCTTTCAACTCTGCCAGAGAGTCATCAAAACAACAAACTTCTATTGCCTATCTCCAACAGCACCATCTGGACAGCTGTGTCCTGAGAAGTATTTTTCTTATTTTTTTTTAAGTCACAGAATATTAAACGCTAAGCGCTGAAGCTTCCTACAACTGAATCTAAATTTACAAATTCAATGGGACCTCAGAAATGGCAATTATTTAGTTAAATCAAGAAATCGGTAAAATCGAGAA
The DNA here is from genome assembly GCA_013339765.2 of Haemaphysalis longicornis. NCBI lineage: Eukaryota > Metazoa > Arthropoda > Arachnida > Ixodida > Ixodidae > Haemaphysalis > Haemaphysalis longicornis. The sequence continues at coordinate 161,181,576 of CM023451.1, read as the reverse complement.
GCATCGAGCCTATGGGCAACTACAGGATGGATCTAAATTCGCTTGTTATTTCAGAAAATTCGTAAAATCTGGTTTCGTAAAATGCCGGTTCAACTGAACATGAAAAGAATGTGGCACTTAGCATAAAAGCATTAAAGCTGGTCACTTATTTGTGCATTCTAAGCAATCTCATTGTGTGCAGCCCACTTTCTGCATGCTAACGCCAACAAAATTTCTGGCACTTCCAGACAGTTTTTAAACTATCGCCCCCAAATCAATACAAAAGTTCGGGACCTTTCTTTGAGATGAAACAGCTGTGTAATTTTTATTTTCCAGACCCAACAAATAAGCTACCATGCTTCTACAGTTAAATTGGTCATAAAATGGGCACTTGGAGCAACGGCACTCTGCTCGACTCAGACGCAGAGACTTGCCATTGCGTGCTAGGTCGACAATGCCTACTGCGAAGCTACTTTTGGTAGAACGAGGAAGAATTAAGAAAATGCAGATCTGTGCCACAGCGGTCCAAGTCTCCTGCTAGTAAGGGATGGACTGACCTTCGACGACGTCAATAACGATGACACCGACCAAGTTGGGAACGGCATCCTTGTAGGCAGCATGAACAGCCACCGCTCCACCCATGCTGCAAAGTACAGACAGCACACAGACACAATGATTCCCATACACTCATTGGCATAGTATCAGAACTGTACTGCCTGAGGAAATCGTAGTGGCAATTTTTTTATGGTGCACTAGTGTATGCCCAGGTAAGCCTTTGATTATTACCCGTGCCACACGTACATGAAAAATGACATTAAAGGAGCCATGAAGACAAAATACAAGTTTGTGTTATTCGAAAGATTTTGTGTTTTGTAGTGCCCCCAGTGCTTGTTCGAATGCAAACGCTGCTTTATTCATTGAGAAATTAATCAATTTATGCTAAAATTTTGATTTTCCCGCTAAATTGTGGGTTTTCGTAGCTGCAATGACATCACAGACCGCTCTGCAGCCTAGGATCCCTTGATTCATGCGTCCGCTGTACAGAGTAGAGACACGTACACGCTGGGGCCGCCATTTTGGATCGCTCACTCGCCGCCGAAGCAAGTCATTGTATCAAAATCGCGCTAAACGTATCGCCGCAACGCGGTTAACTGGCGAAGTTTGAATCAACATACAGTCGAACACGGATATATCGAACTCCAAAGGGATCGCGAAATAGTTCGATATATGAAAAATTCGATATAAAAAATATGGGCTGTGAGACTCACCTGTGGCGGACGACCACGTACCGATCGGCGCATTCAAGAATGACAACTAATTCCGCACTAACGACGCAACAGAATGCTTTATTTGCGTGAAAAGAAATCGCTGATCTTGGCCTGCTTTTTCGTCCTGTACATGGAATTAAAGACGCTGGTCTCGATCTTCTCGAGGCTATCCAGGTGTGACAGCCCAGTTCCTCCCATGTCGCCGCAACTACGTAGAATCAAGCTGAACGCAGCCATCAGTTCACCGGCGGAGTACGATTGTGTAGCCGCCTCCTCGTCCGGACGATCTTCGCCACTCGAGCTATCAGCCTGGGTTCCTGCAACCGCAGCTACGATATCCTCGTCACCGACGCTCGCAACAGCTTAAACATTGCTGTCAGCGTTCACGAAGCCGCCGGCAGACAGTCTGGCTGGAACAGCAGCCGGGAAAAGGGACGACAGCTCGCGAAACGTGTCGTCCATGCCTTATTCGCCGTCGTCGCCGTCTTCGCAAGCTTCCGAAAAGTTCGGCCGTCACGAAGTCTGCCTTCCGGAAGCAGTTGGCCACGCTCTGCTTTACGCTGTTCCAGACCCCCGTCATCATGTGTATGGCCCCCAGCTGGTCAACTTTAAGCTCGGTGCCCACGCGGAGGTTTATCAAAAGCCTATCGAGGAGTCGCCTCCTGTACCCAACCTTGAACGACTTAATCGAGCGGTCGAGCGGCTGCAGCCTGGCTGTTGTGTTCGGAGGCAGAAACTTGAGCTCGATGTTGTCGAGCTCGCAGGTGGTTTGGTTGGCCGAGCAGTTATCCATGAGAAGGCAAGCATGACGCTCCGACACCCCGGCTTCTGTCCCTGTCGGGTTTCGGCGAAGGCACTAAGCGACCGCGGAAATCGGGGGTGCAGCGACCGCCGAAGAGCACCTTCCAGCTCGTGCGGTGTTCGATATACCCAATGTCGGGAAAAATACTGTTCGATATAAGCGTACGAATTCCTATACTTTTACACAGAATTTTCAAGGGGATAATTCATGAGTTCGATATAGACAATAATTCGATATACCCGTGTTCGATATATCCGTGCTCAACTGTATCTGTTTCGCGTTGCTGGGTCGCGTCGGAAACAAAACGAACAACGCGCTGAGCACGTTGACCCAATCGCAGCGGCACGGGACCGTTCAAAGGGTGTCTCCACCCTGTACGGCAGAGTTGGTATCGAGGTATTCGCGGGTTTACGTTAGTGAACCTAGATGGCGGCACCATACCGTGGCGTGTCGTTTTCTGCCTTTTTTTTTCGTTCTGGGAGAAATTCGTTTCGTGAAACATACTGCTCGCTCGACAAATATGTTCACGTAAGACACCGTCGCGTCAATCAATCGGCCAGTGTCGTCTGAGACAACCCCAAAGCCCCGCAGTCCTGTGCAGCTAAACAAGAATAGTGCGCGCAGTACCAACAACAGCAGTACGCAGCGGTACTTCTATGTTTACATGTGCTTTCGTAACTTACACTTAGCACCATTCTTACGGTTTTAAAAAGAATGTGCCCTAAATTTAAGGCAAATAGCTCGTTCGGCAGTCTTATACTCTGCCTAATTTTCGTTTGCTTTTGCCACCCTCCGCCAATCGCAGAGCTGTCTCGTGTGACATCATAGGTTCTGTTGCGGGAAATGAGCTAGTGGGTCGCATGGCCATTCCCTTTTTCCCTAATTATGTGGCTTATTTGAGCAAAGTTTACGTTAAAAGTGGTGTCAGTATGATTCTAACGAGGCAATCTTTTGAATGAACCAAACTTGTGTTTTCTCTTCATGGCTCCTTTGGGTGCCTAATGCCTTAAATCCTAATGACATTAACTCGCTGCTACATGCAAAAATCTAACACCATTCGCTCTGATGTCCTTTTTGGTTTAAGGAGTTCCGCACAACTCATTCGCTTTCACGAACTGCCTTAAATCTGCCTACTCTCGAACGCGAAGAGCACCAAATAAAACCAACGAAACTCTCAGCACCAGAGTGTTGACGCGGAAGGGTAGCTGAACTCCGAAATAAGACGATTTTTTGTGCACTCTTGGTGGCGAAGTTCCGAAGAATATCAAGTTCACTAAAAAGGCAGCAAAAGGCACAACGTCATGCTACTCGTCTTGAATTTTTTGGACTTGGCTACCGCCAGCAGGCGACGGCAGCTGCTGAGACCCTTTTAGAAACTGCTCACACCATTTTTTAGAAAACTCTATTTCGCGTAACGTTTTTTTTCATAAAAAACATTTTCAGCCCTTCTAAGATGTTTTTCTCTACGTTAAAAACTTCCAAAAAAATGAGTGCATTTCTCCTTTTGGGCATTATCACCATCATGCCGTACACATTTAATTCCTTTGCGTTTCAGCGTGCACATGTGGCACGGGTATTAGAACGGTAGATGTAATGAACCTAGCATGAAACCTCTACAGGATGCACTTTTGGAGTCTGGTTTGAGGCTCCCAATTACGCACCAAGAACAAGTTAATTTGTCTGAAAGGCATCCAACAGAAACCTTTTAGGCTATGGAACGTCTCAAAGCTCTCCCCGTGGTGAAGCGTAAGCCTCCTTCGTCAAGACTCGCAAAAGAAAACCGTCCCCTTATTCTGCCTCCTTTTGTGTTGACCAATCAGTGTAGGTGGCACTTTAAACTATCATCACATTCAAGGACGTTGTGCAACAACTTTTACAGAAACGATAGCTTCTTGCCTTTCAGCAACTACTGACACCATGTAGTCAAGGAACTGTGATTTCTGTGCTGTAAAAGGCAGCCATCTGATAGAACGAAACAACAATTATTGACAAAGATGTTTCTGCTGCCTTGAGTAGTAGTATATAGTTGCCTTTTTGGCACTGTAATATCGTGATACAGGCCAACTTACTTTCCCACTTTCCTTAAAGGGACCCTGCAACACTTGCCATCGACTACTAGTACTGTATTTTGAGATAAAGTCTATTGTCCCAGAAATCTCCTCCCGCAAGAATTATGAGAATTATGAAAATCCGTTCACAATTAACGAAACTACGCGCGATGAGAAATCGCGCATAATCGTTCCCTCTCAACTCGAACGCAAGGCGACGAAAGCTGCGCGCTCTCTCCCGGAGAGGGGAGCGGCTCGCAGCGTTCTCTTCGGCGGCCTTCGATATATCACATGCCGGGTAGTTTTCTCCTTTTCTCTGCAACGCGGAGGGGCCTATTTCCGGTCTGGTGCCACAAAAAAGCAGGCATGGGTGCCTGCTCGCAAGTGCACGCTCGGGCTGGTAGGGCGTTTTTGAAGCAATAAACGTTTGTAGTCGAGTGGTCCCGTTGAAAGGGAAGTATTGAGCTCATCACGCAAACTCCGCGCGTACTCAAAACACAAAATAAACGGCAAAACTGTGCCTACAGGTTCAGGCATAGAAGAGGTTCGTACACAGCGATGACGACGACGGAAATGGGAGAATCTAGCCGCGAAGTTGACCAGTGACAGCCGATCGGGCAGCCATGGCCTATGTGACGTCACTTAGGCCATGCATAATGAGGACAACTGAAGAGAGAGCGGTTTGTTTTTCCGTGTCTTTCACATCGATTTGCGCGCTCACCGCTTCACGTGCACGTGTACTATTTGGCTCAGGTATTCGTGGCAATGTAATCTAAACGTCGCGCAGGTTTACTTGCACTGCTCAAAGAGTGTTGCAGGGTCCCTTTAAGCTGTATAGGGTGTAATTACTTGCAAAAATAAGGCCTGCCAACACTACAACTAAGTACATAACTATACTGCAGTATACATAACTTAACTGCAGCACATGAACATTGGTTGCATCAGACTGCATTGCCCAGCCAGTGAAAAATATAGATGCAGGATAGTTAACAAAAGGCAGTATAGCTAACGAAAGGTGACACACTAAGCTATCACAACCAATGGCACGCCTCACCTGTGCCCGATGAGAATCACTGAGGGCTGCTCAGAATCGTCTGGATACATGGCTCGATACACAGCCCCTATGTCACTGCAATGAAAAACACAGCCACCAAAGCCAACACCAGAGTCTAAATCACAGGCACAGTAGGCACAGTACAAAAGCTTAAAAACCCAAAAGCGTATAAACAAGCCAACGTATGTTGGTAGCCTACAGCGCCGTGAATACAAATATATGCCCTTCACGGCAGCAACGGTATGTTAAAGCAAAAAGCGCCAGAAGAGTGAAAACTGGTATTACTGTCCCATGTTTTCGTGCGCTAGGTTGCAACATGCTTCGCCATTCCCAAATTCTGACTTGAATGGTAAAACAGGATTTGATTGGCTGAGCTTGCCTATACACACTAAAAAAAAAGAGAAAGCTGCGAAGCAGCGATGCGCTAAAATAAATGTATGCAAGAACTCCTGCTTAGCCAATTTTAGGGTAAAGGCACAAACTTCATCAGAAAGGTTCTCTCACTACCACTAGAAGCAAGCATTGTTTCAGCTTGAATTTCAGTAAAGTGTTTTTGCTTTGCTGTAAAGTAGTAACACGATTTTCATTAGCGAATGCAAGAGCTATGAAATGCAAGAGCGAATGCAAGAGCAAGATAGTGTAGGGGTAGCCCAAGGATTCTTGACGCCATAGGAATATATGTGGAAAACAAATGCCGGATTGCTCCTCAAGGCAGTCCGCTCTCAAGAGTGGTAATCGAAAAGCCCCAGTGATTACTGGTGATATTGCCCACACAGCTCTGCTCTGGCTGTCAGCCAACTTTGTGGGTGGTCCCTCTTTGTGATGACGTGCTTTTCTGTATCATTTTTGTGTAGTTGTTGATTCTACATAGAAATAAAGCCCTGACTGTAGTCAACCCAAGCTGAAAAAGCATTGAAAGGTGCAATCTTTCAGTCCTAACAGGAAGCCTTCAGTGTCCCATTACAGGAAACATATTAGGAAGGAGCTGCAGCCTACTTGGCAAGCGTTCCTGCTGACAGATCCGTGTCGTTGGATGTCACTGTTTCACCTGAAAGTACGGAACGTGCAATTGTTAAAGAGGCCCACAGCTGCAACAGTGTGGCAGGTCTGTGAAAGGCGGGCCGCCACACATCTCCGTCATGATTCGCAACCACTGCCTATCAACCGACCACAAATGCAGCCTGCATTACTTGTACGATAACAATTCTTCATTACAGTGACAAACTTGAAGCAATGCTTTCAACACTGTTTCAATTCAGCCCAACTTTCATGCCTGTTCAGAAACTGCCCTTTCCGCATACATCAGTGTAGCCAACAGTGCTATAAGAAGACATTAGAAGAAACCCTCTAGAAGTCATGCAATGCCCAATGACAGACTTATTTAATTCACTCCTCGTAAATCTAATCTACTTATGACGCCACAGCTTTGATTAATTTCTACCACTGAAATTCATGGTTCTCACTTTTATAAACGATTGTACCACACCAACGTTATGTCTTCACCACTGTTTCCCTGCCTTACCTTCCTTCCATTTATCTTTCCCTGCAGCAATAACAGTTCAGATAAGTTGTCTCTACACAATGCCCCTAATGCTTCCAGTCCTGGGTTGCCCTGATGTAGGTAAAAAAAAAAAGCAAAAGCCTTCCAACCTTGTTCTTCTTTCCCCACAATTTTTAAAAGGACAGACAACCAATTTTTGTCGAGTATATGTTTTCTAACTCATATGAAAACCAGTGTTTAAATAATAGGGGTAACCACAAGCAATGTATAAACAAATTGGCGGAAATAACTTTAATTTGGCACTAAACTTTCTGTAATCTGAAAGGTGGCAGTTTGTAGTGCACAAACGTGACACTACATTACGTGTCCTGGTCACATGACCTGCAAACCTTGCGGCTACTGAAACTGCTGAAATGTTTACTCACTTGTTGAATTGAAAACTTTTTAATAAGTATTATATAAGTATTTGTATGTTTGTTTAACACAAGTATTTGTAAAAAATTTTATATGTAGTTTTGAACATTCTTGTGAAAATCTTAGACACGCCGCCCACCGCCGCTGGGTTGCTCGCAGTGTGGCTAACTGAACCTCCATGCCCAGAATCAACGGCAGCATTCAGTAAACAGACCCAGTGAACGAGCTTCCTGCTTGTGTTGTACATTGTTTGGCGATTCTGAAAAAAAAAAAAAAAAAGGACGCGCTCGGGAAGAATTGAACTGCTGACCTCCACAACATGAAGCCAGCATTCTACCTCTCATCCATCCCAACAGATAGCACCTTCGTGCAAAATAGAGTATGTCATACTAGGCCACATCAATACAGACAGCTGGCTGCTTCTGGGGTTTAAGAAGGACAAGAAAGCCATAGAAGGATAAGAACACATAGAAGGATAAGAAAGCCTGCAATTCACAATTTTTCCTGCTAGGGACAAGTTTTTAAATACCGCTTTTCATATCGCATACAGACAAAAGTATGTTCTTAAGCTACTGTATGTCATGATTGCCAGCATTATTTTTGGGGGGACACGTACGGCTCGTAGATCTAAAAATTTCGACTTGAAATGTTCTAGGGCACTATCAGCAAGACCGTTTCGCGTTACGGTGTTTTAAGGAATGCCCTTTCATTTGGGATAGAGAACATATACTCGACGAAATTCGGTTGTCTGTCCCTTTAAGCATCATAAGCATCAACGGTTTCACTTTTATCCCCAGAAAAACAAAATTAAGTGTGCTTTGAGAAATCGGAAGAGTGGCCTCACCATGACCTCGGATATCAATGGCAGCGACTTGGCACTCAACTATGTGACAAATTTCACTCTGAAAAGAGACAAAAATTGTGAGGGCTCCAAACATTTATTCACCCGTAAGTCTGTAAGGTCATTGGGCAATGGTGTGTGTATACAGTAGAATCTCGATGATACGAATTCACTACGGTCACGCAAAATCTTCTTATTACCCCGAATTTGTATGAACCAAGACAAGTCCAGATGAACATGAAAATTAGTAACCTCTATAAACGCAACTACTTTGGGCTGAAACAGTCCGTAATGCTTTTTGTACTTTCCTGCCTTCCATGCCAGTGAGGAATGCCGTCTGAAATGCATAAAACTGTGCTGCAGTTTCGTCGGTCACGCTGCTGGCACTTAAAGGGGCCATGCAGACAAAATACAAGTTTGTTTTATTCGAAAGATTCGGTGTTTTATAGTGCCCCAAGCGCTTGTCCAGCAGCAAACGATGCTTTATTCACTAAGTTAAAATTGATTATCCCACCAAATTGTGTGTTTTGTGACGTTTGTGATGACAGAACAAGGACAGGTCTTCAAGCGAACGTTAGCACACCATTTAGTCTGCAGCGGACTGGGAATGTCCTGCTTACCGTCAGTCCTCCTGGATGTCACCACCATACTGCGCTGGACCACTGTCCGCCCTCACTTTGTTTCTGAACATATTTGCACTTGGCTTGGTTTTGTTACGGTAGGTAGTAACCGCTTCGTGAAACATTGGGTATGCCTGACAAACATGGTCACGCAAGGCAATGTCTCTTGCGCTAATCGGCCAGTGTCATATGAGACAACCCCAATACGCCGGACTCTGTTAGCTATAACAAGCATAGTGCGCGTAGTACAAGCAGCAGTACGCACTAGTACTTCTATGTTTATGTGTACTTTTGTAACTTCCATTGTTTACCCCCTGAACTTGCGTTTGCTTTTGCCCGCCTCAGCCAATTCGCACAGCTGTGCATATTGTGTCACAGGTTCTCGTGTGGGAAATAACCTAGTGAGTCTCATGGCCATTCCCTTTTTTCCTAATTGCATAGCCTATTTGAGCGAAGTTTACATTAAAAGTGGTGTCAGTATGATTCTAACGAGGCAATCTTTCGAATGAACCGAACTTGTGTTTTGTCTGCATGGCCCCCTTTAAGGTGTGTTGCAGGATATCGAGAGTGTGATGATTCTCCGACGTTGATGGCAGTTTGACACCCAGGCCGGCATTTGCACCATCACTGACAGTCGCAATTCCACTGGCTTCTTCCACCAATTCTTTGAATAGACCTTAGGCCACACGTCGGAACATTGTCGTTCACGGTGACAGTCGTGAGCAGACGCTTGAGTTCAGAATTTAACCCAGCCCTCAATATCCAGGTCATCATCGGTCTCTCGATTTTATCCCCTGGGAGCCACATCAAGCTCTGGGAAAAATCCACACTTGTGGAAACAGTGCAGGAGGTGGAAGGAGATGGACGTAAAAAAAAGTGCAGCAGCCGTGCATTGCATGGTCGCCCCTCTCCCCCTCATGGCTTGCCGCGTTGCCTGCTCACATGCACTGGTTGTTTTTGCGTGCGTATCAACCGTGGAGGCTTCAGAAAATATTCATGAAGACCCGACTGATACCAAATCTTCCACCCGAAGCATCCCTAAAATTCGTATCATCGAAAAATTCTGATCAACCGTAGTCATGTCATTGAGATTCTGCTGCATAAAGTTTGGACTTACTACCAGTCCACTACTCGAATACTTACCGAAAACAGAGACCACGTGAGGCCGCTATATCCACCTCCATGCAGCATGAAGAGAAGCGGCCCATGAGATCCCTTTGTATAGACACGGAAGGTCTTCATGGTGGCAGCTTGTCAAGGAACCACACACAAGCAACTGGCAGCGGAAGCATATTCTGACAAAACTCTGACAAATGCTCTCATTGAGCTTGTAAGGTATCATAAATAAATAAATAAATATCTGAAACCCGGTTACCTTTAAAGGAAGCGATGTACATGAGACTAACAGTCGGAAATACTTCAACACAGCTGCTCCCTTTCATAAAGAAATATGTCGCAGAGAGACGATTCCATGGCCTCGTAGTTCTTTAATATAACGTTTAATACACCAAAATGTACTGCGGGAATACAAAGAAGTGCTAGAAATGCAGCACACAGCACCCAATATACATTGTGCTATCTGGCTCTGAAAGTGTGCACGCGCCGTTGTTGCACAGAATTGGACAGCAGGGCCCATCACTAAAGCAACTGCCACACTGCCGAAGGGGACGCAATTCTCTCATGCCAGCTCTTTCTTGGTGTATGAGTAAGATAGTGCTAGCAGATAAAAATGCAGTGAACCACACTTGCCAGCAGTCTCAAGTTCAATTGCATGGCAATGTTAAAGGGCCCCTGCACTAAAAAGTTAGCCTCGAGATAAATTACAGTGCTAAGGATACATGTATATACAGTAGACTCCGGTTAAGACGAACTCCATGGTAAAGACGAACAACACTTTTGCTCTCCTGTAACGTCCACAATGCAAAAAACCTCCACCTAAGACGAATTTCTGATAATACGAACAAATTTTCATGGTCTTCGAGTTCGTATTAACGGGAGTCTACTGTGTGTGTGTGTGCGTATGTGATGACAAGTTACCACCTTATAAGACATCACAAATAATAAATGGTGAAACAATATTGGCGGAGCTTGCCTAAGCTTTTTTTAGCAAGAGATACACTAAGGACATGCAGAAAAGGTACCATTCTTGTACCCTTCGTAGAGAGGATCAGCTCCACGATAAAAAAACATGTTATTTCTCTCCCTCTCTCTCTCATTCTCGCTATGAGAACTCTGAGCGAATAAACAAACTTCTTGAGCGCGGTGCCCCTTAAACGCCAGCATTTCATCGGCAGCTATGACCAACTCCACTGTCTAAAGCTGGCCGCCGTCAACACTGTGGAGTGTTCGAAATATTCGTCTATCAAAATCGGGCGTTAAGCAGCGACTGACTACCGCTTGTGCAGTGCACAGGTTATCAGTGCATCACGAGTACGCTCCAAAGGATACGTCGGTGTCACTCGTTCGAACACTGCGGGCTTCGGAAAAGTAGCTGCGCCAAGTGAGTGGCGTGTAGTCCCTGCGAAGCATCCCAGGTTTCCCTCTGTCCCTAGGGGAGAAGCGTTGGTGAGTGCGCGATGTCAAACGACGCTCAGCGACGAAGTAAACGCTGCGTGCTTCCACGAGCGTGGAACAGAGCCCGTCAAACAAACGAGAAAAAGGCTTCTTATAATTGATCGATCGGTCGGCGAAGTACTCACACTGACCGAGAGAACGGCTTTGGGCGCATCGGGGGCAGTCTGTTCTTCAAGACTTGTTTCTGCAGGGCGGACATCAGGACAGCGGCCGTACACTACGGAGGTTTCAAACTCTTAGTGCGAGCATTATTAACCGCACAGCCATAAATAGGCGAGGAAATTAAATAACCGCTAAGTGCGTGCCCAATTCGTCAGATCAACGATACCCAATTAGTTCACTGTAATTCAACGGTACACAAACCAACACTGGCAGTCGCCATAGTTTACAGTGGACGACTGAAGTTGTAGAGCCGTAGTCCCGTATTCGCGGCATTTTATCAATTTTATTTCTTAATGGACGCGGCTTCAAAAGGCTATCTAAAGAAAACGCGCAGTGCCCTCTTAATTTTTTTGTCATAATTTAATACGAAATTTCAATTTGATAGACTGAAAACAAGGGCTTGATGCATAGGAAGATTCTAGCGATGTTCTAGTTTCGTTTCAGTGGCTTCAGATTTCGCGACAGGCACCCTAACGCCAATCTAACAAATTTTGGAAGGGCACAGCCTGGCACGAGGCAATGTTACGTGAAGTATAGGCCCTAGAAAGCTTTCGATTTGTTCTTAATGCTGACACCAATGCAAATTTTTCACCCGCAATGCGATAACAGGTCCCCCCCAGAGCCACAGAAGACACGCTTACTTCAATTCTCCTCGGTCGCTCCCTCAGCCAATGTGCTTTTTCGCCTTGCTCACCAGCCGTATCACTTATGGGACCCCCTTCGTCAATCTGAAACCCCAAGAGACTAACAAGTTGGACGCCCTCTTAAGAAAGACGTACAAATCAGCCCTCAGCCTGCTTACTTACACCGCGAACGAACGTCTCATGAAACTTGGCCTCCACAACACCCTGAATGAACTCATCGAAGCCCAGCGCGTGTCTCAGCTGCAAAGACTTGCCCTCACCCCCACAGGCCGTCAGGTTCTTCATAATATAGGCCCCCTTTCCATTCGGCAACAACTCAGAACAGCGCCCATACCCAGGCACATGCACCCCATTTACAACCGGGCGCGAAGAGAAGCTCGAGTACGCCACCTCGAGAAGCGTTACGGCAATGACCCGCAGACCCGTTACACGGATGTTGCGCATCCCTCCCCCAATTCTCCGGCTACGCTTGTCACCCTGGACACTTCTGGCAACACCCGAAGCCGAAGCCCTGGCCATCGTCCATGCCATTACTACACATCGAAATCAGCCTTATCTCACCATCATTACCGTTTCACAGCAAGCCTGCCGCCTTTACCAGGCCGGTCTCGCCCCACAGCAAGCCTTACCCATGCCGCCCATGCTACGCTGCCTACCACCGGACCTAGAAGTGACGATTGTATGGACTCCTGGCCATGCCGGCCTGGTTGGGAATGAAGCGGCTCATGCCGCAGCCCGCGATCTGCACTACCGGGCACTCCCAACTTCAAGGACCGACACTGGGTGCTACCCTCCCACCACTGAAGACACGCTCCCTGCCCTTGATTCCACCTTCAGTGCCATACAGTCCCACTACAGGCACACACGAAGAATATACCCCCCGCCCCACCCCTCCCTCCCTCCCAACACACCACCCTTTATCGCCGCCTGCAAACTGAAACCTTCTATAATCACTCCATCCTACACCACATCTCGCCGTCCCTTTTCCCCTACAACTGCCCGCAATGTCACATACCTCTCACGACTTACCTTGTTTTCTCTTGTCCTCACCACCCTAACCCCATCCTATCCCCCAACCCTGAGCAGTGGGAGTCCGAGCTGACCAGCTCAGCACCAGAGCGACAGCAAGCCCTGGTGCAACGAGCTCTGGACGCAGCTCGGACTCGCGGCCTCCTGGACTTGGGAGGCTGAGCACATCGTGGTGTGCACAATAAACGTTTATTCCTCCTCCTCCCATCGCATGTCCCGTGAAACGATGCAGGCCAAAAGGACAAAACCAATGTTTTGTCATGCATATGCATAACTTAGGATTTACTGGCAGTCCTTATCTCAATCTCAGCAACACTTGTTTTATTCGACTCTCCACATCCCGTTTGGCAACGTGCGACATGAGAAATATTTGTGCAAAGCAATAGCAAGCATCGCTGAATGGGCCCCGCAAGTCGCCACCACTGAAGGACAAAGTCATGACACCACCAATTAAAGGTTTCAAACTTTTATTCAACGAAGCCACTGCTGAAGTTCTACAGTTGGTAACACTCACCTAAAAGAAAAAAAACGAAAGTGAATTAGACCAGGCAAGAAAAAAAAAAGTTGAATTTTAACACCATATAATCTTCAGTGCAATGAAATCCAGCAAATGGTATTAGGACAAGAGGTGTCAGCTCTCAATAGATCATCATGCAAGGCGAGACTTGCGACCAGCAGCCAGATGCCCAACACACCTTTTGTAGAGATGGCCGCCTGCAAAATTAGAAGACAACCAGTAAGGGGGGCTGCGTAGTTTAATCCTTCAGCACTTTATATTACAATGATCAGAATACAACAATCAACAACACAATTTCAGAAGAGGTGTCAGAAAGTTTTTCATTTCATCATAAAGTACCCAAAAGGGCAATGTAGACAACACAACTTTGCTCGGAAAATTTAGTTGCTAACTTCACATTTTAAGCCATAATGGATATTCGCAGCCTCAGTAGTTCAGCACTGACCATTTTGCAAACTTAAAATGCTTCATAAATTGTTGCCGTAAGCCAACTGCACAAGCAAACCAGTGGGTGAATCTCGCGATTGTTTTCCTCATGTAGCCAATTTGAGTGGTTTGTATTCAATCAGCCCTTTTAACGAGGCACGTCCAATGAACCAAATTTGTATGTTGTCTTCATGGCCCCTTTAATTTAAAAATGCCCTAGAAACAACACCGAAAATGTAAACAGAGTGAACCAAACCAACCTAAGCAGTCCAATAAGGCTTGTTGCTTTGGTCTGTGCACCCTGCAATACAAAAATTTTGCAGGTCAGGAGGAGATGGGGATATGTAGAATAAAACATTTAGAGAAAAAAAATCAGATTACACGAAATGCTGTCATCAAATATCAGCACTCTAGCCAAGTATCATCATGTGCATACACACACACCTCAGTTGGAGTCCTCAAAGGAAACAGCATTAAAAGAAAAAAAGAACCCAACATTAACACAGACAAGTTAGATCAACACAACCACCATTACAAAACAAGTCAGAAAAAATGCAAGTCTTCAAGAATGTTCAGAGACTCCAGCCAGGGTCATCACAATATTGTGTTAGAAGTAAAATCATTGGAACTTACATGTGTTGAATGGAAAGCCAAGGAGGGGTGGCTTGCATATCTAGAATGGGGTAAATGGAAGTAGGGTAAGATGCAAAGCAAGTAACCGCAACAAAATCATGCTTCAGCCCAACACTATCAGATAATGTGATGTCTGCAGAAAAAGTAAGACTGGATAACTTTGAGGTCATCAGCAAGACAATCTGAATTCTGCACAAAACCCATCACTCACCTGGCATGATTGCACAAAGCTGCCTCTACCAGCTAGCACAAGGAATCCTGCAGCAAGGGAAGAAGTTCCAGTCAGGCCACCACGAAGGACTAGAAATGCCACTTAAAACAACTCATTTTAAATAAAGAAAAAGCACTGTTCTAGGCGAATTAAGTTGACAGCACAAGCAGACAAATTGTTCCTAGGTCGAAGCAAGCACGAGAGCTTCCTTTGCTAAAGTATTGGGTGCACCAACCAGGCAAAGATCAGCCAACAAACAAGGTTGCATACCTCTGAATCCTGCTGTTATGTCCTGGAAATACAGGCCACGCATGGATTCCCTGTGAAGAAAAAAAAGTAATTGTGTTGAAGACAAATGTCAAGTCATCACAACTGTTAGGCACACCATGCTGCTATACATTCAGTGACATTGTATGTAACATCAGACTGTCAGAAACACGGACCAATGTCAAGTCATCACTATCACTACCTTGACTGCTAACATTGCCAATTTGTTGCTCTTATCAAGGCACAGCTGCTGACTGCTGTCATCCATCCATAGCCTCATGTCAAAACCACCCAATTTGGTACATTCCAGTGTGCACAGGCACATTACACCTGTGCATACCAGCAAATGATGCTGATCTCAACCCGGCATCATTTTTGAACACAATTTTTAAAGAACGGTTCTTCGAATCTGCAACCTTCACAGCAATAAAAGGTTGTACTGCTCGAGTAATTGAATGGCATATAGCAATGAAGAGGAGCAACTTTATTTGATCAGGCTGCACAACTGGCAACCAAATGTTCAGCAGCTAAGGCTAGGCACCAACCCAGCAAAGGATCACCAACCAACAAGGTTGCATACCTCTCAGAGGGTCCTGCCCCTTGGAAACAGGCCATGCCAGTCTTGGGAAAAAGGTCGTGCATCAATTGTCCTGCGAAGCAAAAAGTGAACAGTAAGACCAATGTCAAGTCTTCAAAACCGCTGTTAGGCACACCATGCTGCCATACATTCAGAGACATTGTATGTAACATCACACTGTCAGAAACACGGACCAATGTCAAGTCATCATAGCCACCAGAGAAAGTCTCCCCATTTTTTTTGCAGCATATCATGCCCACTCTAAACACTCGGCAAGGGAAGGCCAATATTACCCAACTGGCCCTGCTAGTATGCTCTGGCACAACTCAGCAGAAGAGCTGCCCATACATCTAATCACTGAAGCCGGATCAATTAATGCATTATTGAGATAATTTCGAACACTACAAGCAGTTTCCGCAATTTCTCTTGGTGTGCATATGAATTTCTGCAATTAACAACTTGCATTAGAAAAGCAGATGTCTGGCCCGCAAGTGAGTTACCCCCCCCGTGGAGGCGCGAGCAGGCATCCACACCAATTTGATTTTTCAAATTGGTGTGGATGAGTGCACATGCAGGTGTCCAGGTGGTGGTGCTTAATGCCAGACATTTTTAATGTAGGTTGCTGCTGCAGAAATTTATATGCAGACAAAGAAATTGCGAAAACTGCTTGTAGTTTTGAAAATACTCTCAGTAATGCACTGCTTGAGCCAGACACTCCCTCCACCTCATCCTAGCCTCGAAGGATCGGCAGCCTTTCGCCTCATTGAATCTGGATCCTTGACCCACCCAAGCCTACACCTCATGTTCCCGGAGCAATACTCTGCTGAATGTAAATTTAGTAAAAACTTAGGATCCCTCTGCCACATAATTGGGAAGTGCGATTTTTAGCTCAGAAAGTCCACCGCTCCTCCATCCCCCACCCACCTTTTTTAGAGAGCAATGGGAGATTTTGATGTCCAGCTCCTCAATGGCAACCAGACGCAGGCAGCCATGATGTCAGGGCTCCAATGAACATGGAACCTCTCTTAACTGGCCACAAGACCAACTTCATATGCTCTATGAATGCATCCTCTTTCTCTGGGTTCACAACTTTGGCAAAGGACACATTCCCTGGTTTTAACGTGCACCAGAGCATACCATGGCCCACATGCACCTCTAAGTTATGCCCAATCATTCGCAATTATCAATGGCGATAACAGTATCTCTAGTCGGCGAGGAATTTGGCCGCATGGGTAAAAGTAAATTATTACTCTCCAGAGTTATGAATTACGCGCGAGATAGTTAAGTCTTTAGCTAGACACCATCTACAGCCTTGCTTCTGTAACTACATGCACTGGGACTCCCCAGGAACACTTAGGCTACCACATGAAAATTATGAATTTAGTGTGCAGATCTGATGCTGCATTATTGTGGCCATTAAAACGCCTAAAACGTACTGCGAGGACAATTAAAAAACATACAAACCTCAACACGGCTCCATTTCAAGCCGGGCGTCCATTGCGCTGCAAGGAAATTCAAAAGTTGTAGAGTTGTTCGAACTGGTGCAGCAGCTGCTTAAAAAAACATCGTTAGTTCAGTATTTGAGCCGATAACCTCAAGAATATTCAGAGACTCTAGTCAAGTGTCATCACATTA
This sequence comes from Haemaphysalis longicornis, assembly GCA_013339765.2. Classification (NCBI taxonomy): domain Eukaryota; kingdom Metazoa; phylum Arthropoda; class Arachnida; order Ixodida; family Ixodidae; genus Haemaphysalis; species Haemaphysalis longicornis. The sequence goes on along the minus strand of CM023451.1, from coordinate 161,164,374 downwards.
GCAATTAGCTTTAACGATTAACCGTGTTCTTACCGAGTAAAGGCTTAAGGCAAATTTTGGCGGGAATCTGCCTTGGAAGCCCGGATGTTCTGTGCACTGAAAGAAAAGCCGTAGCGCCTGTTAGGTTGAGCACGAAAAGCAACAGGAGAAACAATGAAACAGCGGCCGGTTCAGTTAGTGCAATTGACCTCAAAAATATTCAGAGACTCTAGTCTTTTCATCACAAGAACTTCAGAGTAGGCATTATAAATAGGAAATAGACTTACCCCGCGAGAAACGCCCAGTGAACTCCGGCCACGTCTCATTCTGCAAAGAATGAGCAAGATTAAGTCTGAAGACTTATCACCACAAGTCATCCATTCAATTAGTAGAAGTCAGAAAAAGTTGTCTGCACTTGAACTAAGATCTGGATAACTTTTTTTCTTTCACTCATCATAAGCAATTTTCAGTAAGTTCAAAAATCGCGTAGCTCACCTAATCATTGCTCCGCTCAGGATGCACGTGGCGCAAGGTGGACAGCACACAATGGAACCGATGCACGTGGGACCAGAAGATATCTGCAAAAAATTATGTGCTTAATACGCAGCAACCGTTCATAGCATAACACAAGCAAGGTGTGTAAGTGCCCCTCAGACAAATGCCTCATTGTCTTCAGAAGCAAGCCGCCAACGAACCACGCCACAGAACGCGGCTAATGGATCGCCGACGAGAGTGCTCGGTCTCGTCATCGTGTCATCATGGGGAGCCACAAGAAAACCGAATTCACGTTGCTGAAAGCAAACGTTCCTCAATACGTGCGTACTCATTCCATTCGCGAGTAATGTGGTGCGGATAACCGGTGCACACAAACATGATCAAGAACGGAAGGCGAAAACCCCATTAACAAAATAATCGGAGTAGTGAATGCAGCGAATATATGCAAACTGATTTTGCAATGAAGGAGCCGTTAACGAAATGGTCACAGCACGATGCAGAGAGATTGGACTTACAGCAGCGACCGGCAGAAATTCAAACACACCGCAACTCAACTCTCAGAAGGCACTCTTGGGAGTAGCAGAACGCAGACGAGATGGACTACTTGACTGGTTGCGCTATTTATACAAATGCTGCAGAAAATAGTTCGTCGAGTTTGGTATCAATGCGCTGTCAAACTTGATGTCGATAGTACTGAAAAGTGTGGAATTCCTAGCGAGCATTAGCTCTCTTTTTTAGTAAAATAACTTTTTTGTTTCTTAAATTAACGTCACAATACTTATTAGTTATATGGAGCGTTTTTGAGGAGTTGTTAATTTAAGTTTTTGACGTCATAAGCACGCGCGAAATTTAACTTTTGATTGACACCGAACGGTAGGCACGCGGTCGCTTGCGACGTGTCCTACCATAATTTTCAAAGCTGGAACCAAACAGTACACGACGTATTGCTACTAAGCCGAGATACGTGAGGACTTTCCGTCTACTTCATTGCGATTGCGGTGTGCAACGAGATTGCGTAAGTTCGCGTAAGTTTGGATATTTCTGCGCTCACAACAGCATGTGCATAAGCTCGCAATCGCAGAACATCTGTAAAAATCACCCGGAATAAGAGGCAAATCTACGTGCAATGCATGAAGATGTGAGAAATGAACGAATCTAAAGAACAAATACCTCATCACCCTCAGGCCAAAAGCACAAGTCTGGTCAGCTACTAAATGAAGTGTTCTGGTTTGACAGGACCACGGACAGGACCGTGCCACCATGAACACGGCTGTTGCGACGATAACTGGAACACTTTAAAAAATTTTCCTGAGCGATCCGCCGCCCTGTTCGCGTCAAACTTCACACAAAGGTCGCATTTGTGTTCTATTTTGTTGACACCTGCGCAACAACAACTGGTACTTACCTGTTTATTCTGAAAATAAATAAAAACGATTTTCGCCTATGGGAAAATGGCCGTGATTTGGACGTGCGAGCCATCCGAAGTTGATGTGTTTGGAACGACGGAAACCACCTGAGAGGTGAAAACGAATGTTTGGGATTCACGTACGAGCCAAATTGGCAGCAGACGATCAGAAAATGCCCCACTAGAAATGAGATAACAGACGATCAGAAAAACCGGTTTCGGGCTCGCACGTCCAAATCGCCGCCATTTTCCCTAGGCGAAATCGTTTTATTTATTTCAGAAAAACAGGTAACTACCGTTGTTGTTCCCGGTGTCAAACAAAATAGACCACAAATGCGACCTTTGTGTGAAGTTTGAGCGCGAACAGAGCGGCGGATCGCTCAGGAAAAATTTTTAAAGTGTTCCAGTTATCGTCGCAACACCCTGTATATATATACACTGCCAACACATGCGCAACGAGAATTTTTTTGTTTGCGCCCTTTGGTAGCCGCTCCGCTAAAAGGGTAGGCCACCGTTTGTCCGTCGCATATATTGAAGTAAAATGTCATCTATTCATCGTTTCCGTATATGCATATATTGCAGTTTTCTTATGCATAAGTATTACCCCTAGCATTCTTATTTGCATGGCTCGTTGGGCCGAATTCTTTCAGAGAACTACTATAAGAACCCAAGTTTCCGCCCGAATTGACATTGGTTGCATACACAAAGATAGCTTATTGCACAATATTTCACAATAATTACCAAGGCCCAGCCAATACAAATTCTGAATTTAATTCCCTATTCACAGTTTAGATCAGCCCTAATGACTTTCCAAGTTAGCTATGTACCTAATGACTTCAAGTATATTTTTTTTACCGATCTTGAATGTGTGTTTTTTTGCATCTTTATTTAAAATTACTTTCAGTTTCTTTGTTTATATTTCATCCTGCAGCCAATATCTTCCAGGTACAGTTCTTTAGCATGTTCCGTAAGTCCTGACTGGAATGGGATAAGTAAAATGATGTTTTACGCAAATCTCAAGTTACTCGAGCATTCCCTTCCCACCAAGAAAAGACTAGTTGACCAAACAACACACCAAATATGCCGATCATCAGTGCAACCAGTCGACGTTCCCCTCTCCCGTCAGCTATTGGTAGCCATGCAAAGGGAAAGGGAGGGATACGAGCCCTACAGCCAAGAGCCACAGGGCAGTCAAAGCGGCAATGGGGAAAATCAGCATACGCAGTGGGACAGGAGGCGTTGGATCGATAACGATGGAGAAATAGATGGGGGGAAGTAATGGGGGCTTCCATTTGATGTGCCAGAGAGGTTGAGCCTCCAGTGCATCGAGTGATGGATGAGGGGATTGGTAGAGGCGTTAATCCAGACGGAGCTGGATGTATACCACCTTGATGGTGCAGCACAGGGAGAGGGTCTCCACTGTCTTCTGAGGGCCTGGCCTGCAAAGTATCAACGATGCCTGGTGAAGATTACCATGGGCGAGCTGGTGGGCCAACTCATACTCGTAAATCCCTGAATGCCCAGGGACCCCAAGGAGAAAAATGGTGGACAGCTGTGGAGACCACTTGTATGAACTTCTGTTAAAGTGCACCTGTAGGATAAGGAGCATTCTCTACATGTCAGACAGTGGCTGGGGAGCTTGAAAGACTGTGTGCTTGGGGAGGGAGGGAAGCAAAGCAAAGAACAGGAGGGAATGTACATTGCTTCCGGAGAGTAGAGGTTCAAGCTGCCAGTGTGGGTTTCGCGTTCAGGAAAATAGGAGAGGTCAGAGGATAGCCACTGTTACGTGAGGAACTAACAGATGGTGCCACGCAGTCAAGCCAAGAGCGTAGACGGCGGGACCCAACCCACGGTGTATGAAAGCTGCCGGCGGGAACAGCCCCAACACGAGGCCCCACGAGTTTTATTCCTCTCTACCTCCCAGCGGCGGAGTGCGGTGAACCTTGAGCAGACGACGGCATCGAGTTACGCCCGCACCCTGTCCGCAACTTCACTTTCTCTTCTGTGCTGCAGCCATGTAGTCGCTTGTATACACTTCTTTTCATACTTTATAATAAACCCAGTTAACCCCATATAACTGAAGCCCAGTGTTCTGTATCAGAACCCACAACGAAACAGCCACAGGAGCCACAAAGGAGGCAACTGTCTGGGCTATATTCTAAAGGACGGAGGTCTCTAGCTGAACCGAATGTGTGGTGGGGGGTAGGAAATAGCTTCAACCAAGTCAGCTAAAGGGACATTCTGGGATGTAGGGAATGTCCCTTTGACTGGACGTTGAATGTGGTTGACTGTGGTTTGAATGTGGTTGACTGGAGGGTTTCAGTCGGGGTATAAACCTGCTTTTTCAAATCGTAGCAAATGCACTGTTGTTCACACTGGTGGCATTAGAGCATCGTCAGCCAGAGGTGTATATGCATATTTCACAATTTTTTTCTTTCACGAAAGAAGGCACAACAGATTTCATGAGCAACAAGCTTTTTTATTCACTTTTGTCCATTGTTTCTATAAAAAAAGAAAAGAAAACATGGCACGTGGTTTGAAAGAGATGAAATGAGAATGTTGACAGGTTTTCTGGAAGCAGGTTTCAGAATTCAGTGCCAAAATGGACAACAAGCCTGACTGCCACTACAGAATACAGAAGCATTCCGTCTCAAGACTAGAGGTTTTTCAGAGTATGGCTTGGAGCCTTGAAAAGCGTGGACCCGATCTTTTTTGTGCGGCAAATCAGTCTTGGGCATGGCTGTCTGATTGGAAACTGTCGTTGGCTTCAAGAGCATATATAAACCTGCAACAAAATATGCTCCAAAACAAACAGGCATCAAAAAAGGCACACACACAAGGAGCATGGCAAGGGGGGCCATTAAGACAGGTACATGAAGGACACAAACAATACAAGACAAAGCTGGATCAGAGGCTTATATGAGGTATGTGTCGTTAGTTTGCAAATGGTTGGACAACAACGTCCACAGGAAAAAAAAAAGGCCCAATAAATTAGGAATTGGCAGTCATACTTTGGCGCGTGTGCCAAGAATAGCCATGACCAGCAACCCTGCGGGAACACTGATCCGTCTACGTATTTCAGCGGCTTTGCAAACACATTACCAACATTTTCTTTTCTGTGCTCGTTCAGTGTGACTAGGTTTGTAAAAAGCACTCACGACCTGCTGGGTCAAACATGAGGCCTTAGTTCTTCCTCTCTGAACAGAACACGTAGTTTCAAACTTGATGCAGACAACAGTTACTAGCACTCACCTGGTTTTGAAGTAGCCCCTTGGTTCTCTTTATTTTTAAGAAAACTTTTAATAGGCTTCACCTTTTTATGGGTTTCAAAAGAAAGACCCCTGCTTTCTGGGGCTTGCACCCAAAATAACACTGATTTACAAAATAATTTGCTAATTCCACTCTTAAAATACACTTTTTAACGGAGTGAAGAACCCTAATCTACAAGCAGACCCTAACGTGGCACCAATGCCACTTTAGACACGACCATAGTGCTGTCAGTCTTGACCACCCTAGAAGTCATTCTTGGTCTAACACACACCGGTTCCTGACTCTCTCCTTTTGGCATTGGGAAGCTTGTAACCCAGCAGGCTTCTATGAGTATTCAAAGAGGCACAGTCAGACGTATTCTTCGTTGGGCTTTGGGTGGCCCGGTGTAAGTGGGCTGACCGTGTCGGGCAGGTCAGCAATGTCCTTGAACACACCCACCAAGTTCTCAAAGTTTGGCCCCCAATTGAGCAAACAGTCCCAGCCGAGCACTGCACCACTGGGCGGTTTGTAAGACAGGTGCGAGAGGTCGTCGTCCGAGGCCACCAGGGTGCTCAGTGACCCCCGGAAGGAGTCGAAACCGTCGTACGTCTTGGACGAGTCCTCGTCGTTCTCGTTGTCCTCCTCTGCGAGCTTGGAGAAGATCATGTTGCCCGGGCCAAAGTCGCGGTGGTGGGCCTTGTCGTATCCATTGTCGTACTCAAACTCGGAGCAGGTGAACGAGTCGTTACCACTCTCGTCGCTGGACGAGTCGTGCACTGCCGCGGCGTCGAGCAGCGTCGTCGTCGTCGGCCGGTCTTCCAGCAGCTGGGACAGCTTGGCCTTGGTGCCCTCGCTTCCGGAAGAGGAGACGGCATCCAGCGTGCTCACGAGGCTGCAGTTGCGCGGCCTCGCATTCAGGCACTCGATCTCCTCTGCTGTGAGGCCCAGCCCCGCAAGTGGCTGGCTGCAGTGGCTCTCGACAGCTGGGGCGCAGGCCTGCTTGAGCTTGGCCGAGGGGAGACTGCCCGTGCTGCGGCTTAGCTGGCTCACGGGGCTGTTGAGGCTGCGCTCTGAGTTGGTCAGTGGGTCCTTGAAAGGCTTGGAGCCACCACCGGGGTGAGCGCTGGCCAGCAGCGCTGTCTGGAGGGGCTTGCCGCTGATGTCCTGCAGGGTCAAGATGCGCGGCGTCTGGCGGGACAGCTCGCTGGATGGGCTCAGCCTGGCCAGCGGCGTGCTGTGCATCTTCAGGGCAGAGGGGCTGTCGCGTGCCGCTGGCCGCAGCAGCAGCTGCTGCCGCGGACTCTGGCGCGCTTTGGGGCTCACGGGGCTGTGCCTATGCGTGCCTGGGTGCTTGTGGACGCCCTTGTGCAGCTTGCGCAGTTGGCTGCCGTCCCGGAACACCCTGTAGTGGTACACGACATCGATGTCCGACGGGGCGATGCTGCTCGCGTTCTCCAGGTCGTAGTGCTCTGGCTCGGCCGAGCTGTACACGGGTTGTTCTGGACACCGGGAAGCCGCGAGCGGTGATGAGGCGTGTAGGACTTCCCGCTCAATTATGTCGGGCCTCTGCGGGGCGCGCAGCTGCTGCAGGTCGTTGCTGCTTTCTCTCTCCTTGAGTCTCTTGGGTAGCACCAGCTCTGGTGCCGACGGCGTGCTGCGGTGGTGCTCCTCTGGCGCGGATGGTGTTGCCGGCTCGGTGTAGTTGGGCTCCTGGGGTGCAGGTGCCCGTGTGGTGTCGGTCAACTGGCTGATGACACTGCAGCCGTTGGACTTTGCCTGCGTGCTGCCGCTGGCCGCCTTGGGGCGCTTGAGCTTGCAGCGCCGGAACACGAGCAGGCTGACCAAGATGACCAGGATGAGCACGACGAAGAAGGCGATGACGAGGATGATGCCGACGCCCAGAGGGTCAGCCGCCACGTCGAGGCCGAGGGCCTCTTGGTTGCAGCTGCGCCCAACGGTGCCTCTCACCATGAGGTAGAAGTAGTTGTGACTGGCATTGAGCGACTGCAGCTCCCCGTTCACGGCAATCTGCTCGATGCATCCTTGGAAAGAACCTGCGAGAAGGCACACCACGGCATCTTCAGGACTTGCACTGCAACGGCATTTGAGGTCACCGAAAAACCGAGCTTCAAAAAATGGTTGGTTTATTCCCATTCTTATTTTTGTACTTCGCAAGTCTCCAAGAATCTGCCTGCAAAGTGTTGTGATGCCGTATTGATAATTTTATTCGATGCCTTGTGCGACCGTTTCTGGCAGAATTTCCAAAGCTTTAAGTTTTGTCAAAACACGTTTCTTGCCAAAGGCCAGCCACCGGTTGCAGTGTTATTTTATTGAGCTAGTAAAATTTGCATGATCCTGGCTGATTTTGGAAATTCCAGAGGTATCAGTTATGAGTAGTACTAAGAAAACTAAACTCTCCTTCCAGGAATAATTCATGTGGCAGAGTATTCGACCGAATTCAGGTACCTTTCGCCACCATAACAGCACACATGGTTAGAGCTTTCAGAGTGTAAAGCTAAAATTAGGGCTACCGTGCTGTTTCACCCTTGCCAAGTGAAATGATAATTTAAGCCAGAATGGAAACCCAGCAGAATGGAAACATTCGATTATCTACCCCATCCCAAAGTCAGGGAAAAAACCCAACAGCATCAAGAATCTCCGACCTATAGCTTTAACGTCAACGCTATGCAAGCTCCTCGAGCGCATGGTGCTGACTCGGCTCACATACCACCTCGAAGAGGAGAACCCAGCTTTTTTCGATCCAGCCCAGACTGGCTTCCGACCAGGGCTGTGCACTCAAGACAGCCTTCTGCTACTGCGCCAGTTGGTGGGAGGGGGCCGTCGGGGTCGCCTTAAGGTTCCTGGCATCCTCCTGGCAGTAGACTTGCAGAAAGCCTTTTGACACGGTGGCGCACACAGCGATACTGAAGGCTCTCGATGGGGCTGGAGTTGGCACACGAATCATGAACTTTGTGCGATCATTCCTGGTGGCCCGAACGTTTGAGGTCAAATCTGGATCGGGCCACCCAAGGACATTCTCAAATTCCAGAGGAGTGCCGCAGGGTGCCATCTTGTCTCCAGTCCTCTTTAACATCGTGATGCAAGGTCTGGCTGTAGATGCTACGGAAAATTCCGCACCTGGGCTTGACATTCTACGCAGATGACATCACGCTGTGGGTGGACCCCAGGGCACGAACCTGAACACAGCAGATGTACAGGGAATCATGCAGGCAAGCCTTGGACACCATCGACAACTACCTCCCTTCCACTGGCATGCAGCCGTCACCCGGAAAAGACATAACCTCCTCCTGGTAGGTGGCTACGACTCTGAGCGAGCGAAGATAAGCCTTACACTGGCCGGCAAAACCATCACCGACCAGCGGAGCGGTGGGTGAGGATCCTTGGAGTTCCCCTCAGTGAGGTTGGTGGACCAAAGGAATGGATCCGTCAGCTTAAGCCAACGTGGCGCCGACACCTCCACCTGATCCGCCGCATAGGCAACCACTTTGGCGGTGCCGGCACACGCACCATCAGGACATTATGCCTGGCAACCCTCACCTCTAAGGCATGCTACGGAGCAGCTTGCTTCACATTGAACCAAACCCACTACGCACAACTGGAGGTCCTCCATCTCGAATGTCTCCGCGCAATAACTGGCCTGCCGCGTCACACGAGGACTGAAGAACTCTACAGGTACTCCGGCCTCCCTCCCCTCAAAGCCTTTATCGAGGCACACAATGAAGGCCATGAGCTACGACGGCAAAACACAACTGCGGGTAGAGGACTCCTCACCCTCACAAAAGAACTACCCCCCGATGCACCCAAACTGCCACGCCTGCTGGAGCCTTGGCTCGATGTGCTCCTCAAGCTTCCCAAACCACTCTCCAAAAAGTGCCATCAGCGGGATCATGAAGCGGAGCGTAGAGCAGCAGCTGCCTGTACTGACAGAACCCGGAACTCTGTGTTCACGGCAGCCACCTGGGACCCCATCACGCGCAGAGCCAGGCTAGCTGCGATCTCCCCAGTCGGCACATGCAGACAAATCTACGTGCATGAGCACCGACCCAGCCCAGACCAGATTTCACTGTCCGCCATCCTGTGTGCAGTGGACGGGGTTTGTGGGGAGGCCCGTCGAGGACTGCGGCAGACAGGGGAGATTGTGGTGATCTACAGCAGACAGTAGAGAGGCCATAAAAATCCTTGGCCGCACCCCCAGGACTGGCACGCTTGCTCACAGGATCAAAATGGGCAAGCACAGTGCTGTACCAGCAATATGGAGTGGAGGTGAGGGTGGACTGGGTACCAGGTCACGCCGGTGGCATTGGCGATGGAGCCGCACAGGCGTTGGCGAGCGAGCTAATGGACGACCGCTCCGCCCTGGTGACCCAGACTATGCCCGCACCAGACGACCCCGACCCAAGAGCCAAAATTCTGGCAGCCAAGAGGGAGCGAAGGCGCAGCCCTTTGGCAGCACATCCCCACCAACCACCACCCACTGCCCCGAGGACTGCCACGGGGGGCTCAGGTCCTCATCCACAAGACACGTGCGGGGGCCGCACTAACAGCAGACGTGCTCGCCAAATGGCGGGCCCACCACCGATGCAGGCCCGGGGCTACCGACGACGACAGCGACGACAGCGACCACGAACAGGGCCCCATAGTGAGCTGCTCCACATGCACCATGGAAGTGTGCCCAACAGTGACCCACATGCTGTTGGAGTGCCCTGGCTACCGGGACCTCCGTGCCCAGTACCTGCCACCACACATCAGCACTCTGCATCAATGGACCACCCCCAGCAACAACAGCCGCGACACCCTGCTCTCCCTCTGGGCGTTCGCTCACGAGGCAGGCATCGATCGCCGCATGTGATTGCAAATGTATACCATGTACACGCATGTGTGTACGCACTTCTTTCTCTTCTTTCTTTGTTTCTGTCTTTCCTCCGACACCCTTCTTCCCCTCCTATTAGGCCAAAGAGCCATTCCACAATAAAGACTTTTCATTCATTCATTCAAGCCAGAATGTTGCAGGTAAGCGAAAGTTCTAGCCCATTGGTTTGGTACATATTTCATAAGTTCATGCAAACATAGCTCGGAGAAGCACCAACTGATACCATATTTTTGTTTCGTTTTCTGCATACTAAGCAACAACATGCCCTCAAGCATAAAATCTAAAAGATTGTAGTCTTAGGTGCTTCATAATGGGGGAGGGGGGCGGGCTTTTATGTTGCAGATGCTTATTCTTTCTTTTTTTCTGAAGATATGTGCCACGTATGCACGACCTCCTATACTGCACCTGCACCTACGTGTAAGTATTAACAGTATCATACTTATGCAGTTTTCCTTGCGTGGTGGAATTAGCCAGGTAGTAGGCAGTCCCAAACTCCTTTACGTAAGCTGATCTTTTCTTTTTATTTCCTTCACATCATAGGTGTGGGTTGGCTATGGTCAGCAGACCAAACTGGGTGAAAAAAAAATTATGTTCATCTCCATGTGAACATTTGTAATAGCCCCTGAGCAAGCCTCAGTTCACACAGGAGACGAATAACTAGCAACAGCATTTTCCGCTTTAAGAATCAAATCACACCGAACTACTTCAATATATGCAACAAGATGTGGCAATCAATGCTTACCTGGAGCACTTTCGTGAACCACAGTGTTCAGGTCCCAGTGGCCACCAATGGTGAAGGAGCTCAGGAATGGGTCGAGGAAGTCGTGAAGGTTTCCGTCGGCAGAGATCTGGTGCTCTGCATCGCCGACGGAGAGCCTCACAGCACCGCCGGGCTCCAACTTGCGAGCCAGGGTGACGTCGTGCCAGCTGCCATCAGAGACGCGCCTGGGGTGACGCCAACGCACCGGCTCCTGCTGGCTCGTCTGGGAGACGTACTCGATATGTCCCTCCACAAGCTGCAAGCGATGGGGAAATGGTAAAGATCAGTTTGTGAACCGCAAACAATAGTTAAGTGTCACTTAGTCACTGTGCTTGCACATGCACAACCATTACATGCACACATATGTACATTTATTTATTTATTTATTTGCTCATTTATTCGAGTAGTGATAGTGATAGTGCCCAATTTCGAACATTACAGTAGGGAGGTTATTATAGAAGCTGAGCTGTGTTCCCGTGCATATATAGTCGCTGGAGTGTAGTATATATAGTTAATATATTAGCTTACATAGTATATGCAGGTATAAATAGCGTATATAGCATAGTCCTGTGTTGTATATATAGGAGCTGTTCTTCCAGTGCGGGAGAGATACAATTTCTTACTCCCTTGTTGTCCACCCCCTCCATCTACTGCAGCCAACATCACAGCAGCAAGAGCTTAGTGAAATCTAAGGTTCGACGAAATCTCGTGTGGCCGGGTAAAAGATTCATAGTTGAAGAAACTGGTGATCGCCGACAAAACGTTTATTTAAAAAGGTAAAAAGACGTTTCGGCTTCCATATGGAAGCCTTTTTCACTGACTAGTGAACAAGGCTTCCTTAGGGAAGCCGAAACGTCTTTTCACCTTTTTAAATAAGCCCTTGGTCAGCGATCACCAGTTTCTTCAACTAAGAGCTTATTGGCCTCTGCTCCTGCCCAGGAAATGCACATTTGAATATTGGTGATACGTCGCGGCTACAACCTTGAGGTTGTTGCAGCCATGACAAAAGGAAAGAGCTGCGATCACAACTTGTCATTGGTGAAACACATCTGCTGGCTCTTCAATCCTTCCTCATCGTCCCCTTTTTCTTACATCTGCACTCACAACTTTGCCCTCAGGAAAATACAGTTTCGAAGTGATACACTCCCTCCATTGCCACTAGGGGCCTGTTTTCTACGCTGTTCATACAAGTACAAAACCCAGAACGATGCAAGATGCAGCGGTTTTCACCTGAAGACGGGTGTAGTCCCTCTCCGTGGCCACTTGCAAAAGCAGTCCGGTTTCCACCCTGGTGCGAAGCCTGAACGCCAGTGTCTTGTAGCTGGCCACGCTCCTGGCGGCACGCCGGCTCTGTTGGGAGAGCAGGGCTGCCCGGCGATGCTTCTCCTGGGGAACGAGTTCCAGGTACGATCCACTTCCGAGAGAGTAGGGCTCCAGGGCTGCAAAAGGGTGTTTCAAAGTGGCATGTCAGCATCACTGAAAGAAGAGAGGCTCCCTTCCACTTGCTGCAAGATTAAGGGGGGACACAGGGATCGGGTCACAGAGATCACCGAATAAAAAAATCGATTTTCGAGAACTGCCTGCTTTGGCTTCCAGAACTTTTATTCTATGCTGTTTAAAAATATCTTGCCGAAAAACGACCTCTAAAGGCGGTAAAAAATTATTTTGTCAGCGGAGGCAGAAGCGAAACCAATCGCGATGACCAAAAAACACCCATTTTCGCGACGCCACATCAGATCAAAGGGTAAAAGCCCAAAAGGTCATTCTCTAGCAAGGACAGCAAGGACTATGCATCCGGTGCCTTTTGAGGGACATCAAGTGCTCCGTAAACTTTTGAGAGGCGTTTTCTCAAAAGTGCGTTTCAGGCATTCTCTGTTGCTCGTGGAGAGGATACCACCGCAACCACTGGACAAATTTTGTTCCTGTTTTTTTTTTTAATTAATCCTTCAAGTGCTTTGCTGGGTATGATATTTTCTGATTTTCAATTTAGAGCCTCATTTTTTTTATTTAGTATTTATTCCAATGCTAGTTGTGTCCAAATGGTTACAGGTGAAAATAATGCTGTACATAAAAAAAAAAACATTTAAAAAGAACTCTAAGAGTGTCACACCCTGCAGTGTTCTTTTGACTACAATTTAAAAGTATTCAGAACTTCGTACCATGTTTGGTCACTTCACTAGGTTTTCCACGAGCAGGCAACATGTAAATCTCCGTAACACAAAAACTGCTGAAGGTATCATTATGGAAATTTTAATATCACTATTTGGAGTGCTTTCCAAGGTACCTACTAAATTTCATTAAACTACGCCAAGAAGTTAGAAAGTTTGCTCCGATCCCCACCTCTCCTCCTAACTTGAAAGTGAGACCACCTTTTAACAACTTTTTTCAAATTATATTAGGAATGCATCTAGCCCACACAATTACTCTTTCAGCTTTCCATCAGCACAGTAGCTTTCAGTAGATTCTTTTGAGTTTGGAAATATGTTTCTTTTTTTCTATCAGTCCATTCGGGCATTGCTTCTGCACATGACAAAAATGAAAACTGGGCTAGCTGGTTTGCTAGCATACTTGACAAAACTGCACAAAGTGGACAGGGCAAGAGGAGGCTCGTTTGTCGTCACGACACGACGACAAACGAACTCTGTCTTGTTCTGTCCACTTTGTGCAGTTTTGTCAAGTATGTGCGTAACAGCTCGAACTAAAATTTGGCAATTGTAGAAGACTGGCTCCAGTCTTACGTGTCTTCTTGTGAAAAATCGCACTTGTTTCAGCTTGCACAAAAGCAATAAGACATCATTTGAACAAACGCCAACTGCTTACATGGACGTCTCAGTTTACATGCCCCCGAGGTGAATGTCCCATTCAAAACCAAGCTGGTGGACTCCTTGCTTATAAGTATTCGGGTTAATATGCAAGATGCATGTTTTAGTACACAAACGCCTTTTGCAACACAGCTACACATCATGCGAGTCGTCTTGTATAACCAAAATGAACATATTGAGGTTATAAACCCACATGTCCCGTTTTGTACCTAGTTTTTAAAGCGAAAGCTTTCTTGGTGGGACCAATGGCGTCCTGTCCAAAATATAACGCATTTCCCCATAGACCGGTTGGTCGACCGAAAAGCTCTGATAACATCTCTGGACACACGGCACGCAGCGTGAAACCGGGCTTCCATTGTGTCCAGAACGGTTACTTGAAAATTGTGAAAAAGGAACAGTTTTAGATGAGACAATACACGCATCGATCATGAAGAAAAAGTAGAACAGTGTACCTTGACCACACAAACCACGCACTGGTATACATTTAAATTGTTCGTAGATGCATTTACTTTTAAGTAAGCACATTTTCATTTGCGATTTGGGTCTTTGAAGGTTTGACAATCGACTGGACGCACTTTATAGCGAAGGTTTTGATGCATTTTTGATGTAAGAAAGCTTTAGTGCTTCTCTCAACTTTCGTTTCGTGGGGGATGGTAAATTTTTTGAAGCCCTTGGTGCACAGCAAAGATTTCTAACTCAACAGCTTTACTGTGCAGTGGATGGAGGATCGCTTGTGGAATATCCAACGGAGCCCGCTCACCTTCGTTGCAGTCATGCGCCGTCAGGCGTCCCCCCGCACAGGTGCACCTGCTGGTGAACCAGAGGTCGTGGCAGGAGGAGCCGCCCTTGCATCCCCCCGCACAGGGGTCGCCCCTGCGGCCACAGGCCGCTGTGGTGTGTTGCGCCCGCAGGGGGGCATCCAGCGCGAGCGGGTGGCCGTCCACCGCCACGCTGTGCACGCAGCCCACAAAGTCGTCAGCGGCCACCTGGCTGGGACGCTCGAGCAGGGGCTCCACCGAGGGCAGCCCGCCCACGTACAGCGGCTGGCTGCCCAGGCTCAGGGTCCTGTACATGCCCAGAAAGGGAAACGAGAGAGTTTCTGATGAGAGACTGCCCACAATGCGATATGACAGAGATGTGGCAGCGAATGCAAAACAGTAGGCATACCAGCAATGACTGCCCCCTCCTCCCCCCCCCCTTGCATTGTGTTAACAAGTGCGAGGTATGTCTATAGGTTGTATTCACTGGCGACGCACACGTGCAGGCAACCATGTGAGTGCGCCGTCAATGGTTACGTCAGGTTCTGTGGGATGGCGGTACTTGTCTGTGCTAAGCACATGATGTGTGTTGGCGTTCCAAACTCTAGCCCACTGAACGCAAAGTAATGCCTCGACTCTAATGTGAGTGCGATTAATAACATCTCTGTTGACACCACCGTTGAGAATCTGGTTGAAACAGTGCAGACGATGCACACCAATGTTTTTTTTTTTATGCGGTGTGTGGGTGCACTCGCACAAGCTGCACTATGTCGGTGGCCATGTCCGTGGCCGTTTCCAATGTTGCCAAGCGAAAAAATTAACACCTAAACTTTTCAGTGAATACTGTCTATACCCTTGTCACTCAGTGCCAACTGGATGCCAGTTTGGTTTTAAATTGTTTTCATTAAACTTTAACTGCAGAGAAAGATTATCCAGCAAGCAGTATGAACACAAAACAAATTTACATTTTTAAAATGTGGCAAAGTAATATTTTCATAATGGTCAAAATAAAATTCAGATTTCTGATATACATTGTTGTGAGCACCATTTCTCCTGGATTCACGGATTTGAAAGTAATACTACTCGATTTTTAGCCAAAATTTACAAAGCAATCGAACCCAGAAATGAAGCAGCTTAATTATGTACTCTGTGATACATGACTACAAGACTAGAGTCCCCTCTGAAAATCATGCGCTGGAATTACTTGGACAGCTGCAACATGTGGAAGAATGAACTCACCCTGCCTGTCCAGTGACTGACAGGGAACAACTTGAATTCGCGTGGGAGCACTCTTCGCAAAACTCTCCGTGGTCCTGGCAGGTCACAACTGAGAGTGATGCCACCTGCAAAAGGGGGATGACACACATGTTTAGTGCCTCAAACTACTCAAAGCTTCCAATCACACAGGTTTGAGAATTGATTTATTTGGATGAGCTCAGCCAAATTACGAGAAGCTTTTAAGGGTAATGACAACAATTTTCGGTGTTGATATTATTACAGTTCACTTCCTTTACTCACCAGAATAACTTCACGAAGTATAAATGGCTAAAACTATTTTAATTCTATCTTAATTATCATGTTAACAGCACAGCTCTCGAAGCGACTCGCAGAAAACGAGCATCGTGATGTTCTCCATATAAAAGAAAACAAGGAGACGTGAACGAGCACGTGTCTCCGACATAGTGGCACGGATTTATGATGCCACTTTACCAGAGTGGCTCAGAGAGCTGCAAAAAAGCACTTGCAGGCAGAAGCAGGTCGCCACACCTACACTTTTTACCGCCTGCCAAAATTGGCACTATTGACAGTAACAAAGTTCTCCATGCAGGAAGGCAGTGATAGCAGTAATACATGCAGGAATGGCAACAGAAGTCATCATCCTACGCCAATAGTGGAAGCAGTCATCAAATATTCCTCATTTTAATAGGCCTAATTCCCTTCAGGCAGCTAAGCTGAGACCCTGCTCCTTTGATTGCTGTGAAGGCGCTGCCATAAGCGCATTGCTCCCTACTGACACAATGAGTCAGGCCCTGACGACAAAGCGTGAGGATCCAATGCATGCCAGGACAATTATACGAGGATGGGTGGTGAAGACAGTGCGTGCCGTGTCTTGACATCGTCAAAGCACGGTGAGATAGTGGTGTGCTTCTGTCACAAGCATGCTTCCGTCACAAGCACCTTCCAGACTCAACGCAATTGAAACCGAAACTATTTTGCTTGCGTTCTGTTGAATTAATAATTGTGTGCTATAGCATTTAAGGGGGAACAGTGGCCTTAAAACAACTTCTTTTAATTTTTAAGTAAGCTCTGTGAAACTCGTCAGTCTTGCGGCTTTTTCCCATTGATTTTGAATATGCCATTATTTTTTTCAGTTGGTCAATAAGTTCCTGAGATAATGAGAGATAATTAGCCATTTATGGTCAAACAATAGACAAAACAGTGTTGATCATCAAACTGTAATCTGTATATTTTCCAATACTATGAACCCTGGTGAATGCAATAATCAAAGCAGTTTTTTTATGCATCGCTTGGAACTAATTTTACAGCTCATTAAACTTTGGTGGCACCATTAGCAAGGAACCATTTTTAGTGGTCATTTCAAAAACCGAAGTGTAATGAGCTCTAAAATTAGTTCCAAGCAATGCATCAAAAAACTGCTTTGATTATTGCACTCACCAGGGTTCATAGTATTGGAAAACATAATGATTACAGTTTTATGACCAACACTGTTTTGACTATTGTTTGACCAGAAATGGCTAATTCTCTCTTATTACCTCGAGAACAGACAAGTTTCACAAAGCTTACTTGAAAATTAAAAGAAGTTGTTTTAAAGACAAGTGTCTCCCCATAAAGTGCTATGTCAGAATTGCCAGGCCAGTAGGCATCAATCCAAGCAATAAAAAAAGAACATTGAAATTTGGTGTCAGTACCCCTAAGTAATAACCTGTTATGAGCAGCTTAGGTGGTGACTTACCCGGCCATTGCGAATGACGGTGACTCGGTGCCACCCACCATCTGCCACTTCCTTGTCGACGGAAACTTTGGCTATGGCCGTGCGTGAGCCGCCAAACGAAAACTGTGGCTTGCCACCTAACAATCTCCAGGGCCACAAAGTCAGAGCGGCCACCATTTTGCGTGCCAAAGTTGTAGGCGAGCAGGGCGTCCTTGCGGTTGGTAGAGAACGTGATGGAGATGTCGTTCGTGCTGGGCTTGAGAGAAGGGAAGGCCATGTACGAGTAGGGCTGGAAGCCGTACGTTGACTTCTCGCAGTGCTTCCCAAAGTAGTTTGGCTCGCACTGGCAGTGGTAGCCTGCACAAATCGAAGGAATGTGAGTTTCGGCAGCACTACCAGCATGTAGAAGCGAGCAAGAATGGAATATTGAATGTGTTTTGCAAACTGTTTCTTAGGCTCGGTTTTCTAAACTCCCAACGATATGGCGATACTCCCCTCAGCAACTGAGGAGGAGTGCGGACTGTCTCGCTCCAGCACATGAGGAAGGTGGAGTGAACAATCTACAGCATCCACTGTTGCACCATCAATTGCCATGAGCAAGGAAGCCGGTAATTTGGATCATGACTAATGTTTCCTGATGCATTGCAGACACCTCTGTATTTCTCACGGCATCAGCAGTGCCGCACAAGATGTGTGAAATAGACTAGAGTAGAATTCTGGTTAGAAAATGAGGCCATGTGCCACCAACCTGCGGGTCCATCGCTGACGCAGGTGCCGCCGTTGCGGCATCGGCTCGGCCGGCAACCATCGGCCGCTTGCTCGCACAGACTGCCCTTGAAGCCCAGCCTGCAGAGGCAGAAGAAGGAGCCACCGGGAGCCTCCCTGCAGCTGCCGCCATTCTTGCAAGGAGAGCTGGCGCACGTCTCCTGGCGCGCGCTCTCGCACCGAGGGCCCTGGCGGTCAGGCGGGCACGCACACCGGAAGCCCGTCTCCGCGTCATGCTGGCAGGGGACTCCGTCCGCGCACGGATTGGGAGAGCACGGGTCCAGCTGGTCCTGGCACTGGTCACCGGAGAAGCCACTGGGGCAAGAGCAGGCGAAGGAACGGCTCGCACTGGGAGACGCAAACACGAGCTGCGGCGAGTCGAGGATGAGCAGCGAGGGCTGCAGGTCGAGGAAGCTGAGGCAGCTGCCTCCGTGCTGACAGGGTGCGCTCGCACACGGCTCGAAACCGATGAGGATGGTTTTGGCCAGCAGAGTTTGGAGGGAATCCCGTTTGGTCTCGAGGCGCCGCACCACCTTCTCGGGGGAAACCAGCGCTCCGGACGACTTCTTCACGGCTAGTGCCAGCTGGAGTTGGCCTTGAACATCCGTCATGCTGTAGACAATCGGTGTACCCAGGCCCTGTGCAAAATAATGGTCTAATTGTGAGTTTCATTCATTACGATTTCTTAAGAAGTTAGAGCCAGAACACATAGGCAGTTTATCACAATGTAGCATTCAATTCTTTCCTAGCAACCCTTAAAAGCGTGCTCAGGTGCCAATACATGCTAGGTTATAAAACTGGGGTCTTGCTTTAGGCTGTCTTCAACTGTATAGTAGCTGAACATGTTTGCGCAATGAAGGCAAGAAGGCGACACTCGTTTCCAAAGCTGCTTGCACTCACCTCGAGTACGTGTCCCAGGAGCCCGAGGAAGCGGTCGTAGGTGGCACTCAAGAAGTCATGAGCAGACTGGTTGACAATGCTCAGCGAGATGCTGTTCTGCACGGTGGCATTGTCAAAGGCCTTGAACTGAACATTCACAGTGGAGGTGACGTCCTGGTGATAGCCGTCGTTGCCGCGCACGGTGAGGCTGTAGTTACTGGGGCTTAGCAGCCGAGACGCATGTAAGTCGCAGTGGCTGACCACACTGAAGATAGGGTCGCGGCCATGCAGGCGACACTGGTACTCGCCTGTGGTGTCGGGATCGAGGGGCCGAACGTCCGCAATCTTTCCTCCCGGAAACAGATTTTGGTAGACCCACACCATAACGGTGACCAAGCGGGGCGTCGAAGGGCTGTCGTTCTTGTCCACCAGCGTGACCGTAAGGGTGTGCCGGGCTTTTATGGGCGGGCTTCCGCTGTCTTGCACCTCGACCAGGAGCTGTATAGAAGGGGTCGCCTCACGGTCCAGCCGTTGTGTAGTCCGCAACAGCCCTGTGTCACGGTCGAGTTCAAACAGGTTCCGTCTAGCGCCACCAACCAGGGAGTAAGTGAAGGGTGCACCGTTAGGTGCCAAGTCTTGATCTCTTGCGGATAATGTGATGACACTTGTGTAGGGTGGTTCGTCTTCAAGAACATAGCCCAAGAGATCTGCTGCCTCAAGTTCAGGGCCGTTATCATTAACGTCGTCAAGTGTCACGCGAACCATTGTGGTTCCTGTCTGTGGCGGGCTTCCATGGTCGATTGCGGCAACAGTCAGAGAATACGCTGGAACGGTCTCGCGATCCAGTGCTGAGGAAGTCTGTAGAACACCTGTCTGTGCATCTATGGTAAAAACTTTGCCTGGGTCGCCATCAACAATCGAATAGAAAAACTGGTGGTTGTTTGGCCGCACATCCCTATCCACCGCTGACACTGTCAGGACTGAAGAACCCACGCTGGCCGCTTCACTGATGCGTGCTTCATAAAGTGGCTGCAGAAACACGGGCGGGTCATTGCCGTCTTGAATGCTTACGACGACCTGAGCTTCGTCAGTGTCATTCCCGCGAATGCTGCCAGAATTCTTTGCCATCACGGACAAAACGACTCGAGCCTGGGCTTCGCGGTCAAGGAGGCGTGCCACCTGTGATGACGCCCGTGCTCGGTTGGATGCGGAATCCTCGGTCGTTGCTGCTCCCCACAAACAGGAAATAGACTTGACCCTCGGGACCCGAATCTTGGTCCGTGGCTAGCACCCGGCCCACTGCGGTGCCCACTGCCATCGATTCGCTGACTGCAAACTGAAACACAGGCTGCACGAATCGTGGGTAGAACTCGTTCTTGCCTGTCACGTGCACACGCAGCTGGCACGAGCTGTACTGCAGGGATCCTGGGTTGCTCGCCACCACTTCCAGGACATACTCGCTTGCTTGCTCATAGTCAAACGTCGCCTTTGTCGTAATTAGCCCAGTTTGACTGTCCACGGCAAAGTCGGAAGATCCCACAAGCGCATACTGAATGAGTCTGTTCCGGCCAGAATCAGCATCGGTGGCGATGAGCTGTGTTACGACGGTGCCTGCAGGCTCGTTCTCTGCCACGTAGGCATCGAACACGGTGGCGTTGAATTCTGGAGCGCAGTCATTGACGTCGGTCACAATTACGGTCAGAGTAGCCCAGGCACACTTCACGTTGAAGGCACTGTCGCAGGCACTGACATTGAGGCGGAACTCCGGCATGCTTTCAGTAGTCCAAGGCACGGTGAATGGCCACTGCTCCAGTTCGAGGTTCCATTACGAAGCTGTTGTTGACGTTTCCAGAGTTGATTGAGTAGCGCACCATTCCGTTGAGACCTGCAAGTTTAAACAAAAAATTTAGTCCAGTACCATTGCATTGCAACCTGGCCAAAAAGTTGGAGAGGAGTAAAAGTGTTAGACAGTGTATCTTCAAATTTCTCAGCATCGTTCTTCTTCCACGTTCAGTGTTTTTGTTTGTTTGTTTGTTTTTTCAATAAAAAGAGATTATGCTTAAAATCAAGCAAAATATAGAGTAACCAACCGTTTACACAAACTGGAAAGCTAACTACCTAGCTTTACATTTGGTATCACAAAGACAGGGTCCATCCCAAGGTAATTAAGATTGAGAAATCAATCTCAGGAATTGTGAAGTGCCCACTGATATTATACAAGAGGGACGACATAAGAAGGGGAGCTAACAACGACGGAATGTGATTTAGGAGGCAGAAAGGGCCACTTGTTGAATGCCCCTCCCCGCCTCTTGTCCCATGACCATGATGTAGAAGGGAGTCCCTATTAAAAAGAGCCACCTCTCTTCCCCAAGGGTAGAAAAACAAGCTACCTGTGTCAGCATCAGCTGCAGAGACTGTAAGCAGTTCAGAGCTGATGGGCTCGTTTTCGGGGATGATAATCTGGTAGCTGAGTGCGCTGAACACAGGACTGAACTGGTTCTCCGCCGTGATGACAACAGACACTG
Source organism: Haemaphysalis longicornis (assembly GCA_013339765.2). Classification (NCBI taxonomy): domain Eukaryota; kingdom Metazoa; phylum Arthropoda; class Arachnida; order Ixodida; family Ixodidae; genus Haemaphysalis; species Haemaphysalis longicornis. The sequence goes on along the minus strand of CM023451.1, from coordinate 161,142,893 downwards.
TGGCATCAGCAGTCTTTGGAGGCACCCCTTGGTCGGTTGCTTTGACCTTGAGAAGAAACCTCTGCCCTTGGTACCTTGGCACCGGTTTGGCTACCGTAAGCCAACCTGAAAAAAAAAAAAGAGAAGCGGTATGCAACACCTGAGCACAGATTCACGTCTTATAACTGTTTACCCATACAGTACACTCTTCATTTTGTTATTCTCTCTTTCTCTCTTTTTTTCACTTACAGAAAGGGCTTTCAGCAGAATTTATAGAGCCCTTACAGATGTCGTACCTTAGTACAGTTGAGCCTCGTTAATTCAAACTCACTGAATTCAAACTTCTGGTTTATTCGAACTGATGTTGCGGTCCCGGCAAAGTTATGTGTATTTAAATAGCTTTGGTTAATTCGAGCTTCTTTTAATTCAAACAAATTTTTGGGCCTCTTCGATTTCGAATTAACGAGATTCGACTGTATTGTATTCTTATAGCAAATGTTTTCAATATGTTTTCACCTTCGATATTCACATCTAAAGACAACAGCAACTGCAACATTGTATTCATTATGCCACACCTTTCCTCTAGACCTAACCATTCATTGAGATAGTTTTACGTTTCACCAGCACACAAGCTTCGATCACTAAATTATAGCTACCCAGGCAACAGCGTCCAAGTACCACTTGATTATGGAATTAATTCAGGGTACTCTCAAGATGTAAATTTCAGTGAACCTCGGAGAAGTACAAAGCCAAAAAACACATGTCAGCAAATTACCAGATGATGGATGCACGTCAAGGAGTCCGGTTCCGTTGCCGCCAGTGATGCTGTAGACCAGCTCTGCATTCACACCGACGTCCTGCTGATCCCTGGCAGCCACTTGGAGGATGGACAGCCCCACAACTGCATTGTCAGGAAGTGGCGAGAAGTACTCTGTCTTGTCGAATTCGGGCACATGGTTGTTGGCATCCACAATGTTGACGTAAATAGTAGCCTCTGATGACAGTGACGGCTTCCCGTGGTCAGTGGCGACTACACGGAGGACGTGCTGGTTCTCTGGCGATGGTGTGCCTCGGGGTGACCGCCGGTAACGAAGAGGCTGTTTGCTGAGAAGGTCTCCGGAAGTTGGGTCCAGGCGGAAGAAATTGGACGGTTGCCGAAGTGCGTACGTTATGGCAGCATTGGGCCCCGCTTTGTCGGCGTCGGTCGCCGACACACGGCCGATAAAGGCTCCCGCCTGCTGCAGTTCAGCGAGTCTGAATCGGAACACCGGCTGTAGGAACCGCGGCGCATTGTCATTCATGTCATGCAGGGAAATGGTCAGAGGTGTCTCTGCCTTCCAAGATCCGTCGACAGCCGCAACTTTCAGGAGGTATTCTTCGTGCAGCTCCCTGTCGAGCAGGCCGGCCACAGTCACGTTTCCGGAGAAGGGGTCGATAGCGAATCGGCCTCCTGGGTTCTCCGTGAAGCTGTAGGTCGCATTGGCATTCTGAGCAGCGTCCCGGTCGGAAGAGGTCACCTGAATCACGAAGGACCCAATGGGGGCATTTTCGGTCACGTTGACACTGAAGAGCCTGGTAAAGCGAGGCGGGTTGTCATTCTTGTCCGTGACGGTGACGATGACTGTAGCGGTGCCCGTCAGGCTCGGACTTCCATGATCGCTGGCTTCGACCAAGAACTGGTAGGAGGCCATTTTCTCACGGTCCAACGTGGTCGTGGTGCGTAGTTCACCCGTGCTGGGGTTCAGCTCAAACTGGAGCGGTGCAGCCGCCTTCTCCTTTGTTGCCATGGGACAAAGCTTGTAACGGACTTTCCCATTTTTGTCACTGTCGGCGTCCCGGGCATAGAGTTTGGCAACTAGCTGACCCGGAGGCTGCTCCTCTCTGACTGAAGCGTTGTACAAATCACGTTCGAATTCCGGAACATTGTCATTCACATCGGTCAGCTCTACGTCGATTCGTATCGCACTGCTCAGCGCTGGTTCGTCACTGTCTTGCGCCGCTAGCCACAGCTGGAGCATTGGCATTGTCTCGAGGTCCAGCACTTCACCGTGTGCGACTGTGAGCTCCCCGGTGCTCGGGTTTAACCTGCGAAGGCATTCCCGTGGTTTCCTCCTGCAATGTAGTAGCTAACTCTGGCCGCCACACCGGACTTCGGAGAGGTTGCGGATACGGTCGTCAGCACTTGTCCTCTGCTTCCAACGCCACCTTCGGACAGTGTGAGCTTACTTACTGTACCCGGCTGGAACTTGGGGAAAAGAGTGCTGCTGGCAATAGAGACGCGCACACTGGCGCTGGATGACAGGGACACTTTGCCTTGGTCTGTGGCATGAATCAAGAAGTTGTACACTACGTCCGTCTTCTGTCCAGCAGGCAATTTCTTGGCCAACCGCACGACCCCCGTCTCCTGGTCGACCTGAAACTTCTCGGCGTCTGGGCCCGAAAGGTGGAATATGAGCCGTCCGTTGGCACCTGAATCCATGTCTTGAGCTTGTGCGCCCAGAACGAAGTGACCTGTTGGGAGGAAATGGTAGGAGGGCCGAATATATGCGTTAGCAGACACACAGCAGTTTCCCGGTCTGTAGTGGGCTTCTGAAATAAGTGTTGCGATGACATTTCTTTTTATCTGGCATCGGCTATAAAGCAAGGAGCGGCGCCAGTCTGTGCAGAAATCTTTTTGCTGCTTTTTAAACAAGAAACTTGCGCACCCACAATTTTCTCCCCTAATTATGTTTTCATACTCTTTCGTGCGATAAAATACACGTACATAACACATTTTCAACTTTCGTCAATTTCATTTTAATAAGGCAAGAAATTTCAATCTGGTTATCTGCAAACTAGTCACCAAAAAGCCATCAGTGCTTATTGTGGGAAAAAGCCTATTTTTGTAGCTTTACAATAGTTATCATGTTCTACAAACATCCATTTGTTAAAAATATACATGCTGCTCACTGCATAATTTTAACATTTTAAAATCTTTTCCTTCATTTACAGACTTTTTCAACACATAATCATTAGGAATATGGGCTAAATTTTAATTACACGCAATGTTGCTGGCTAAAGCATCTCTGAAATTCATTCCCCTTCATCTTAAACTGCATAATGCTGTCTGCCTTTTTTTTTTGTCTGCCACGCTAAAAAATTTACCTTTGATAGCAATCTGCTCACCTGCATCAGACGTGTCTGGAATAGCAACAGTCATGTTGTTGCTGCTGAAGACCGGCCTGTTGTCATTCTCGTCCGTCACAAGGACAACGACATCGGTCACTGCTGTGTGGCGCACTGTCAGCCCATTGTCTTCGGCCACCAAGTGGATTACGTAACGCTCGCATTCCTCATGGTCCATAGGGGCCTGGGCCGTGATCACACCGCTGTCTGCGTCGACCCGAAATTGGCTGGCGTTCTCGCCACGCAGGGAGTACCTGAAATGGTGTACGAAACATCAGGACCAACTCAGAGGCACTGCCGGTTGGGTTTTACTGACTCCAGGCAAAAGCCGCTTCAGTAATCAAGAAATTTTGCAAAGATCAGAGGATCAAACAAACAATCACCTAATTAGACGGAGTACACAGCTAGCAGCCTCTCATTAAACAAAGACAGCGAACCTTCGCATATAATTGGCCGTTCTTGCCGTTTTCTCCTAGTCATCATAATAAAACTATGCTTATGACTAGTATATGTGTGGAGGCAGATTGAAACGCCAGTTAACTGAACAGAAATGGCTTGGCTTTTGCTTGACACAATGTTTCATGTAGGGCAATTTCAGCATTAGACCTGCAGCTGTAACCTCCCAAGCCACCTCAGACAAGCCTTGCACTTACAATTTTGTAACGTATTGTAATTTTGTAAGCTATCACCGACCGATAATTTGACTTGAACGTCGTCATGGTTTGACATTTAGAACATAATACAATTGGTACTGCACTTATGCGCCTACGGTGCATTGCCAAATGCATCCGAGGGCAAAAAAAAAAAAAAAAAAAAAAGGAAATTCCGGCCAATCCTGAAAAATCACAAACACTCAATGGAAACACCCCTTCGTGCACTTAAAAACAACATCCGCCTGTCTCATCATCGCAGTTAACACACGCCCGCTACCTGGAGGCAAGTCAAGAAAATAATTTGACCGGAGATGTGGATCTGGGAAAGCAGCCTTTGACGTGCCTCAGCAGCTTGCGGATGGGGAGGACATGCAGGTCAGATGCCCTTACAATCTCCGAACAACTAGAGTCTAAAATTAGAATTGCCCTGCGTTACTGCACTGGCACAGTGCTCCAGTGCTTGCCAGCATATATTAATTAAAAACACAAGTGCTTGCATGAACTACCGTATTTTCACGGTTCTAACGCGCCCCCGATTGTAACGCGCAGGAAAGTTTACCGATGAACGTTCGGAAAAAAAAATATTTGACGCATTCGAGCGGGCACACTGATGGAAAAGACATGAAATCACATACCTGACAAAGGACATTTCATGTGACGGACACAACTGTGTCAGCAAAAGTATTTTGTGCTTCATAAACTTGCTTATACAGCTCCTGATGGCATTAAAACTAAGGCGGATTTTGGTTTTGAGCTCGACTGTAATGCGCACGGAAATTTTCAGGCTACTTTTAGCGAAAAACGGTGCGCGTTAGAATCGTACAAATACGGTAACTATGCACTGCTGCATAAAGACTAATATGCTCGTAACCTTTTTCAACTGAAAGAGATTTAAAAGCAGCAGACATGTTCGATGGATTTCCAACGTGGACAATAGAGGTTACCTAATACAATTCTTGTAAACATTGGAGATTCACTCTTGTTTCTTGGTGACAAGCTTATTTCGGAAAACTGAGCAGTTTTCAATGAACCTTTGCCACAATTTGCTGCGATAACTCTTATCAGCTCCTCTATGATTTTTTCTTTGGCAAAATAAAATATTTCCACTTTCTCCTAAAGCTTGCTGCTATTAGTGATCAATGAAGCAAGCAAGGGTGGTAGCTTGGGCGAGCTGGTACAGCACACTTTGATCTACAAGAAAGTTCAAAAATATGACGCTGACAACAGAATGGCAGACACGACAAAGTACTTTGTGTTGTGTCTCTCGATTTGCTGTTTCAGAGGTAATTTTGTAACTGTCTTGTGGGAGCAATAAAGCTGCAAAAGAATCCCAATATAGTATTCGGCACTGCTCCAGGTTCGGTGCAATAAATCCTGGCCCTGACCTGATCTGCGCATTTCGTCCAGCGTCGGCATCGGTGGCCGTGATCGTCACGAGGGGCACGTTGACTGGTTGGTTCTCAGGCAAGGTGACAGTGTAGCGGTTGCGGTCGAATCGAGGGGCGTTGTCATTGAGGTCGCTCACAAGCACGTTCACAGTTCCTGTGCCAGTTTGCCTTGGACTGCCTGCACACAGACAACAGAAAAGGACGCATTATACTGGCTGCTTCTAATACTATAGCATGCACGCAGGATTGAAAACAAACAACTTTGAATTACTGCCTTAACGTAAAAAGAGAATTGACAGACTGAGGTTTATACGCACAAAGTTGAAGATTCAGGTTGCTCTGATTTTTGTTCTTCTTGTGTGACATTGAATTGGCCTAACATGCATGTCGCAGATGAACCTTTATTGTAATTTTTCCGCAGACTGATCAAAATAATCTCCACGTATTTAAATTCTTGTAACCATTTTAACATTCTTTTCAAGAAAAAACAAGCACGGAATGCTGGCAAACTTCAGAGATAGGCCAGCATAGTTCCTCTTAAGAGTTCAAAAATAAAAAGTGGTCAGAAATTGGTTTGGATTTTCGTAAGCATGAACTCGCACAAAAAGCAGCATTGTATTAGTTTGTATATAAAAAGAACACTTAGCCAGTTTTTTCCCCACAATGTTTTCTTGTTATTCAGTATGAGTGCTTTCATTAGCCATGTCTATCACTGTAGCATACGGTCTGAGCATTACCCAAAACAACTGACAGCATCTGACAATTGACAACTGACAACAAACTGACAGTGTTTAACATTTGCAATACATACCGGAGTCGACTGCAAGGACAGTCAGCTGGTAGCGGTCCTTGAGTTCCCGGTCCAGCGACTGCACCAGCGAGAGTTCACCCGACGAGCTGTTGACACGAAATCGTCCCTGGGTGCCTTCTTCGAGACGATAGTGGAGCGGGCCACTGGGAAGCTGGTCAGCGTCGTGAGCGCCGAGTGCAAGCAGCACCGTAGGAACAGGCGCGTTTTCCACAACGTGCAACTCGTACGGAGAGTCAACAAATGCCGGTGCATTGTCGTTTATGTCCGTCACGGCCACTGTGACAGTGGCCGTGTCGAAACGCAGCTCCGTGCCTCCAGCCCCTGCGCAGTCTTCCGCTTGGAGAGTGAGCAAATACCGGGTGCGGCGCTCGTAGTCCAGAGCTCGACGGACCCGAAGCACCCCCGTGTCCTGACCGACCTCGAAGTCGTGGTTCGGGTCGCCTGCAATGATGGAGTAGCGGACCTGGCCTGACGCCCCTTCGTCTTGATCTGTTGCGGACACCTGGAGAACGCTGGTGCCCAGGCTGGCATTCTCAGAAACGGCTGCACTGTACTGGCGTGGGTCGAACACGGGGCTGTTGTCGTTTTCATCCAGCAGTATCACGCGCAGTCGCTGGGAGGCCGACCGCACCGGATGTCCCCTGTCGCGGGCCGTCACCAGAAGTTCATAGCTGGATCTCTGTTCCCTGTCCAAGGGTCCCTTGACCCGGAGAAGTCCGTCGATGGGTCCGAGTGAAAAGCTGTGCTCGGGTGACAGGCTGTACTCAACATAGCTGTTCCGCCCCTCATCGCTGTCCATCGCCTTGACCGCCATGACGATGCTATTAGCCGGGGCATTCTCCTGCACACTGGTCACATTCGGCGTGATGAACTCGGGCACCATGTCATTGACGTCCTTCAGGACGATGGTCACCTGGACGCTGCTTGAAAGGCGGCGATGCACTTCAGTGGCTTGGTCGGTTGCCCGCACTACGAGACTATAGAGCGACTTCTTCTCCCGGTCTAGTGGCATGCGCGTTATGATGGTTCCATTTGCTTCGATCGCCAGATGGTGGTCTGGGTCACCTTCTACAATGCTGTACACGATTCGGCCGTTGTCACCTGCAGTCAATAAAAGGGACACATGACTCTAAGCAACCGACTTGACAGAAAAACAACTCAAAAGTCAAGTAACAAGGACTGTGGACAAAGCTTCGTTTTCCCACGGTAACCGTGCTTACCTGAATCAAGGTCGGTAGCACTGACCCGCAGGAGGCTTGAACCAACAGTGACGTTTCCAAACACCTCGTCGCTGTAGCTCATGGGGTCAAACAGAGGTGCATTATCATTCAGGTCCATTACGTTCATGTAGACGGTAGCAGTCGATGACAGGCTGGGAGTTCCAGAGTCTTGCGCTTGGACCACAAGTACATAGTGCTGATGCTGAAATGAATAGTGAGTTGATGGCCCAATGTTAGCCAAAGCGTGTCCACTCCAAACTTCGAGATCACTCTGTAGCATTTTGTGCGATCGCCTTTGCTTTCATAGATTAACCGCCTTTCAGCCCATTTTCACCAGCTAGATAAAGATACCAGAGACGACAATAGTGACATAGCAGGTATGGTTTAGCGCTGCGACAACTGCGTTTCTATGCCAACACAATACAAGAAATATTTACAATTATGCTGAACAGTTCAATCAGCTATAATGTAGGACATGCCTTGGCAGAACATTAGGCTCCACAGAGTCACTTTTAACAGGCGAAATCCCATGTATAATTGAGAAATTACCACATGACAGGGCAGATAAGTTCAATGTAGTATTCAATTAACTCTCTTGACAGCAGGACCAACAGCCCGCGTATATCACAACAGCCTAATCATCAGTAGTGAGAACTTGACACCACAAGCACATATGGGCCACACCATTTTGTCAGCAATGCACACCCACGGACACCTTTGCTGTGGCCATCTTACCTGTTCGTAATCCAGGTGTGACGTGAGCGTGAAGACGCCGGTTTGTGGATTGAGTGAGAAGACGTCGTTGGCCCAGTCACTGAGCACCGAGTAGCTGACCTGCCGGTTGAGGCCCATGTCGGTGTCTGTGGCCGACACGGCGCCCACCTGGGCGCCCCTCTGGGTGTCCTCCCACAGGTCAAAGGAGTAGGCGGCTTCCCCAAACAGCGGCAGGTTGTCATTTGTATCCAACACCTGCGCAGGGGGAGAAGAAAAGTCTTTATTCAACAGTAGAGATGGTAGGTGGGCAGGGTCCTATAGTCCAGGACTCGGTTGGGAGCCCGTGTAGTTCCCTCAGATGGTGCAAATATCTCCACAGGCACGCCGACCGACATTTTTTCAGGGTTCATAATCCACAAAGGGCGAACTTTGCAGCAGCGCAGCTAGAGGCTACGTTCAAAATAGATATGAAATAATTATGATAAATACATTACGACGATAATTCGACTCCTGTTAATATATTAACGGGAGCACTGAGGTTTACAACAAGTACAGGTCCTCCTATAATTAGAAAAATTTATGACTAGAACCGGACGTCCGGCGGACATCTAAAATTCGTATTTTGTTATCTCCTGGACGTCCCCTGTATATTTGTGTTCGGAAATGTCCAATTTTGAACATCCGCCGGATGTCTGAAAGCTCGGCTCGGACGTCTGTCGGACGTTCCTAGGATGAGCAATTCCTTTGCATCGGACCATCCCACGGACGGACGTAGTACGTCCGCCGGCTTTCTGCGGATGTCCGTCGGACGTACACATGTCTGACACCAGGTGTCCGACGGATGTTCGATGGAGATCTGTGGTCCAATGTGTACGAAGTCCGCGGGGACCGCAGCAAAGAACTTCCAATTAACTGAACTCTAATTAAACAAAGAGCACAATAACTGCATTTTTATTAGTCCGCAACACGTCTCCCTTCTTGATTCCGTTCAGAATCTCGGCTTTCATACCGAAGTCGAGCGTACGACCTACGACACGGCTTGCCATGGTAGTTGAGACTATTCGTGAAATCGAAGCCTGAAGTGTCCGCCACAGACTGCTCACACAACGATGTGCGGCGCAACAACAAAAAAAAAAAATTGAGAACGTCAAAAGAGAGCGAGATGCATACGCTCGCGCGAGGCTTACTGGCTCAACTGGCCTGCCGTTCCATAGCCTCCTAATCCTAACCGTTATAGGCTCCGGACAGCGAAGTTTGCCGGGCGACCGCAGCGCCAGCCGCGGCAGACCCGCGCAACTCCGGGTCGGTCCCGTCGCGCAGACCGCCTTCAGCGCCCGTGAACGGAACTTTGCAAAAACGTGTGTCATAATGTTATTTGCGTGTATATCTACTACATACTGCAACAAAAACATGCAGAAATGTATTATAGTAGGCGGAATCCTCCAAATAAAACGGGGTGCCGATAAAGTGCTGTCGCTTTGCTGCCGAGACGTAGGTTGACCCAACTGGAGAGCGTGTTTGAAAGCTTTGCATTCTCCTACAGATTCTTCTTCTCTCTTTTGTTTCGCAGATACAAATCGTGGTTACTGAATCATGAAAAGCCCACTAAGCGAGGGGATTAGATGCTGCCGTGGTGCACGAGCAGCTTGTTAGTAGGTTGGCTAGCAGGCAGTAAATACACATAAGTTAACTTTGGTAACAAAGAGGGCCCCCAAACACAGGTATAACAGCGTAGTTTATCACCCAGCGGTCCTACTCTGCTTGATATAATATTTCACGTGCTTATATCGCCGTATTAAATACATATAAACACATATGGGGCGGACACTTATAGGCGCTGTTCTCAAATGTTCGGCGAGCGATTGGATATCATAACATCACCGCCTCTTCTTGCAAAAGAAACAATGAAATTGTTGTCTAAGCCACTGAAAAGGAAAGAAAAATAGAGATGAGATTTGCCGCAATCAAAGTTCGAAATATATAAACGTTGGACGAAATTTTTGGGTTCGGGGAGGAGAAGGAGTAGGAGGAGGAGGACTAACTTTGTTTATCCCATCCGTTGTGATCCCGGTCGCTCCAAACCATTGAGGGGTGTCCTCAGGGAACTAAATTTTTTCCCCGTGACTTTTGGGGCAAAGGTGTTGACGGTAATGAAAGCGCTACTATAGGCGCTAACGTTCCCAGATGTTCGGTGAGCGATTGGATATCATAACGTCACCGCCTCTTCTTGCAAAAGAAACAATGAAATTGTTGTCTAAGCCACTGAAAAGGAAAGTAAAATAGAGATAAGATGTGCCGCAATCAAGTTGGAAATATATAAACGCAGGACGAAACTTTTGCGCTCGGGCGAGGAGGAGGAGGAGGAGGACAAACTTTGTTTATCCCATCTGTTGTGATTCCGGTCGCTCCAAACCATCGAGGGGTGTCCTCAGGGAATTAATTTTTTCTCCTGTGACTTTTGGTGCAAACGTGTTGACGGTACTGAAAGCCCTACTATTTCTTTCTAAGAAAGGTCTCACGCCGGACCCGTTGGCGTGGAGAGAAAAAAAATACCCGAATATGAATATTCCGTAATCATTCGATACGCCTATTAGATCTGCCTACCCCTCCTACCACCCCCTCCCCGCCCAATGGAATCTTGTAATAGCCTTCTCGTGAAGAGTTTTATAAGGGGGGCGTGTTTTTGTACAGCTGGCATACTGCTACACCTGGAAGCCCAAAAGTTTCTTGGCGGAGCGGGCACTTATTAGGGGCAGCACTTTCGCTATACACAAACAAATGTGAATTTCACCCTGTTACATGTATGGAGCATCACGGTCGGATCAAATACCCGTATGTAACACCGTGGTCCAGTTTATAGTTCTGCAGTCGCAAGTGCACTCGCATGGATGGAATACCTCGCGCGGAAACATCGCGCAACGTCTGATATATTTGCAGACAAAGCCATCTCTTTTGTGGATTGAACAAGATAAATTACGTTTTCTTTTGAAGCAAAACATGCTGATCTTGAGAAAGTTTTGCCTGCATGCTGTACAAGCGTTTCTCTTCTGGTCATCACGCCTATGCGGCATTTATATGCCTTCCCATAAGCGAATTCAGCCGATTAATTCTTCTTCATTCACCTGCACTATGTGGCAGGTTAACTGTACAATCTCTTACTTCGTTTTAAACCCAAAAGGGGCTACTAATAGGCTTCGTCCGCGCTGCAAAAAGAGGAGCACCCCCAGCCAGGAACGTAACGGCTTGCGGGGACCGACCCAGTGTTGCGCATATCTGCCGAAGGTGGCGCTGGGTGTCGCTGGCTCCGTGTCGCCCTCTGGGCGCTGTCCGGCGCCTATAAAGGAGGCTATGGCCGTTCCATCAAATGCGCGCCCTCCATGGTGCGCTACCAGTAACCAGCGCTACCTCGGTCGCCGACGTCAGTAGAAAACGCGGCGCTGTTTCCGCGCATGAAAATTTTGCATTTTATAATTATTCTATTGGATTGCATGTGAAATTTCCGGGACTAGCAAATTCTAATTAAGCGACTGAATTATCAGAGAGAGAGAGAGAGAGAGAGAGAGAGAGAGAGAGAGAGAGAGAACAAACTTTATTTAGTCCAGGCTGCCGAAAATTATCGAGAGCCGACGGTTGTTCCGGCCTATTGTCATCTTCAGGAAATCTACCAGTTTTGAAGTGCAACGATCACCGGCTCCGTGCTTCGTTGCCATGGGCTTACAAACAATCTTTGAAGGTCCCGTCAGAAAAGTTGGCTGTTCGTGCCGAAATGGCGACACTGCCACGAACGATGACTTTAGTAGGTCATCTCATTCTGCAACAATGGCGGCTCCCGAACGCTGCATGCGCGCACATTTACTGGCAGTGTTCTCCCAAATGCATAAAAATGTCACTTGCAAAACGTAGGCTCTGATTTCATGCGTATCGCGATCGCCCGAAGAGTTCATGGTCGGCAGGTGGGGCGAGATTGGGGCGGCTTCTCCGCAACGCGTCTACCGGTTCGAACCACGTGACCTCGCCAACTGGCCCGGCTTCTCGCCGCAGGGCCAGCGGGGCAGTTTCAAAAACGAAGCACAAATGCAAAGCCGAGGAGTAAATGTCACGCCGCTGCTGCTCTTTCCTGTGAACGGCTGTAAACACGCGTCAAGAGGCCCCGAGGCCCGAACAGTTATCGCCCAGCCGAGGAGCAAGTTTTGCCTTGTGGCAAGGGCCAGAGCGGATCGAGCAATAAAGCATCGGACCGATTTATGGGCACTGAAAATGAACTGCCGGACACTTGCAAACTCCCACAGGGAAGTAACCCCGCATTTCTGAGCAGTAAAAAGTGCGGCAGTGACATAAAAGGCACCGCGCGTGACCTAGCGGGCGCGTGCAAGAGCTGCTTTCAGTGACGCAGAGAAAGAACCGTTGAGAGGCCGTAAAAGGGGCAGTTAGGCGAATTTGCCCGCTCTCCGTGTTCGTTAACCCTTCAATCTTGCTCGCTAATCTTGCTAACATAGCTCTAATGGTTTAAAGGCGTGCCTAATCCGATGCTGCGTAAAATCTTCGTTGAGAAATTCACGCGGATTCTAATTAAGGCTTCCTTCATCGGAAATTTTCCTCGCGTCGCTTCGGTTTATTTGAAGCTTCCAGTTGTTTAACGTGATCCACTGCATTTACAGACGAACATCTCTATACAGAGTCACCTTCGGTTTAGAATGAGACTGAGGAACTCGATTAGAGGCTTGGCTTTTTCCTCGCGTTAAAAAACTGGGCTGTTCAAAGTCGCTGCAGTAGAAGTCTGGGGATTCGGAATAGCTGGAAATAAACGCTGCGGCTGTTAGTCGACGTTTAAGTAGACGGTTTAGGCGAGCCACAAATCCAGATTACTCTGATTCTGATTGTAGGGTTTAACGCGCCGACGCAACGAAGGCGATGAGGCGCGCCGTAGTGGAGGGCTCCGGATTAATTTCGACCACCTGGGGATCTTTAACGTGCGCCGAAATCTCGTACACACGGGCGTTTTTGCTTTTCGCCTCCATCAGAAAAGCGGCCGCCGCGGCCGGGAATCGAACCCGCGACCTCGTGCTCAGCAGCGCAAAAATCCAGATTACTCGGTCCCTAGTCAGTGCTGAGCCGGAAGGGCGGGCGGTTCACTAGATATTTACAATCTTGAAGAAAATATCTTGACGGCACCGAACGAGGTGGGTAGGGTTGTCTTTTACAGTTAAGGTTCGCAGCTAGAGATATGGACGGCGGCTTAGCTTTGCGCACGCACGCACGCACGCACGCACGCACGCACGCACACACACACACACACACACACACACACACAGGGGTTTCCCCAGGCATCGAATCAAGGGGGGTGTCTCAATGGCTCTGGGGGGGGGGGAGGGAAGGGGGTTCATAAATTAGAAAAGCTGTTTTTTTATCCCACTAGTTAAATAATAGACGTCTGTTAACCAAACGCTCATCCCCGTGACGCACGTTTTTTATTTGCTATATATATATATATATATAGCGAATCAGAATAGGAAATGAGGGACTCGTAGAAATAACACAGAAATAAGGATTGGCAGTCAAGAAGACCTCGGAAAGCAAAGGGGAGGTTGTGGTAGGCCATTGAATCAGATCAAGAATTTGGAAAGAAAGAAAGAAAGCGAAGAAAAAATGCCCGCCAGGTGGGATCCGAACCCACGACCTCCAGAATACCGGTCTGGTGCGATAACCACTACGCTACCGGCGGGGCGATTTTCTCCCCCGCTTTCTGGGGTATTTATGTCAATGTAATTTTTGTTCCTGTGCTTTCCGAGGTCTTCTTGACTGCCAATCCTTATTTCTGTGTTATTTCTACGAGTCCCTCATTTCCTATTCTGATTCGCTACATGCATAGCGAGGGCCTCTGCTCTGGCAGTCTTGGTGCATAGGGAGCTTAAGAGGGTTCAACGCTGGTTGACCACTCTCGACATGTCGTAGACACTCGAGTCACGGCGGCGTGGGGATTAAATAAAGAAGGTCCCTTCACCCGAGAAGTCAGAGTGGCGCTGGCTACCACCCCCAAGCACAGGAAAAAAAATTACATTGACATAAATACCCCAGAAAGCGGGGGAGAAAATCGCCCCGCCGGTAGCGTAGTGGTTATCGCACCAGACCGGTATTCTGGAGGTCGTGGGTTCGGATCCCACCTGGCGGGCATTTTTTCTTCGCTTTCTTTCTTTCTTTCCAAATTCTTGATCTGATTCAATGGCCTACCACAACCTCCCCTTTGCTTTCCGAGGTCTTCTTGACTGCCAATCCTTATTTCTGTGTTATTTCTACGAGTCCCTCATTTCCTATTCTGATTCGCTACATGCATAGCGAGGGCCTCTGCTCTGGCAGTCTTGGTGCCATAGGGAGCTTAAGAGGGTTCAACGCTGGTTGACCACTCTCGACATGTCGTAGACACTCGAGTCACGGCGCGGGGATTAAAAAGAAGGTCCCCTTCACCCCGAGAAGTCAGAGTGGCGCTGGCTACCACCCCCAGCACAGGAACAAAATTACATTGACATAAATACCCCAGAAAGCGGGGGAGAAAATCGCCCCGCCGGTAGCGTAGTGGTTATCGCACCAGACCGGTATTGCGAGGTCGTGGGTTCGGATCCCACCTGGCGGGCATTTTTTCTTCGCTTTCTTTCTTTCTTTCCAAATTCTTGATCTGATTCAATGGCCTACCACAACCTCCCCTTTGCTTTCCGAGGTCTTCTTGACTGCCAATCCTTATTTCTGTGTTATTTCTACGAGTCCCTCATTTCCTATTCTGATTCGCTACATGCATAGCGAGGGCCTCTGCTCTGGCAGTCTTGTTCCATAGGGAGCTTAAGAGGGTTCAACGCTGGGTTGACCACTCTCGACATGTCGTAGACACTCGAGTCACGGCGCGGGGATTAAAAAGAAGGTCCCCTTCACCCCGAGAAGTCAGAGTGGCGCTGGCTACCACCCCCAAGCACAAGGAACAAAAATTACATTGACATAAATACCCCAGAAAGCGGGGGAGAAAATCGCCCCGCCGTAGCGTAGTGGTTATCGCACCAGACCGGTATTCTGGAGGTCGTGGGTTTCGGATCCCCCTGCTGGCCGGCATTTTTTCTTCGCTTTCTTCTTTCTTTCCAAATTCTATGATCTGATTTCAATGGCCTACCACAACCGCCCCTTGGCTTTCCGAGGTCTTCTTGACTGCCAATCCTATTTCTGTGTTATATATATAGAATATATATATATATATATATATATATTATATATATATAGATATATATACACCACCTGGGAGGCGGTGCTTTCTATTCAATATAAGAAAAAAAACAAATATAGAGAAATTAATTTTTTACCATGAAAGGTCCGTATTCAGTTCCTTTTTTTTAATTTCTCGCCATTTTTCAACGTATAAGGACATTTTCGAACTTGTTACCAGGGCCAGTGACGAAATTTGAGTTCTTGAAACAATGTTTAGGTAGTACACGAATTATGCAGCACTTATAAATCAGGCACCGATTGTACGCTCCCGATTTATTAAAACGCCAGGATTAGCTTCCGTAGCGCTTCGCCTCGCCAAATTGCCCATTTTAAATGTACATGCTGGAAGAGCTTCTGCAAAGATTACGGTTGTAAACAAAGAACGGCACCGAATCAATGAATAAAGTAAATTATATGTGTGTTTACTGCACTTAGTTCAAGTCAAAGGCGGCCTGGGGGGGCGCAGCAAGCTCGGGGGGTGCACTTTTGTTTATTTTGCCCGAGGCTACTGCCAAGAATAGCAGACGGGCAGCCCGCGCATGCACAGTGAAAAAGGTCCATACAAGGACTGACAAGAGTGAATTTGGGGATTCAAGGGGGGGTGTCCAGAAAACTAGGGGGGGGGGTCTACACACCCCCTAGGGGGGGGGTAGGGAATACCACACACGCAACCGCACGCACGCACACACGCACGCACGCACGCACACACGCGCACACGCACACACGCACACACGCGCACACGCGCGCACCACGCACGCACACACACACACACACACACACACACCCAAGCACCACACGCGCACACGCGAACACCGCCACCCAAGCAACACACGGCCCACACAGCACGCACGCACGAACGCCACACACACAACACACACAACAACACACACACACACACACACACACACACACACACACACACACACACACACACACACACTGTGCAATCGCGACGACCATGCAAACGCATTGGTGGTTGCATATGTTACCGGTTGGCGTAAGAACCGAGCGGACGCCAACGGTAACGTATGGAATCACACATTGGCGAGTAACCCCCCGCTCAATTTTTTTTTTTTACTCATAGCCAACTCATGGTGAATGATCAGGACATAGATCGAGTTTGTCATCGACGTTGTTGGCTTGCAGCCCTACCCCGAAGCGAGCACAAAAACTCACCTCCACAGTGACCAGGGCCTCCTGCGATTGGACTCCGTCCGTGGCGGCCACGAAGAACTGGTGCTGCGCCTGGAGCTCTCGGTCGAGCGGCTCAGCCAGCACGAGGGCTCCGGTCAGCGGGTCCACCTCGAAGCGGCCGCCATCCGACGACTCGTGCTGCTGCTGGCCGCCGCCGATGCTGAAGCGCACTGTGCCTTCCAGGTCTGGGTCGTGGGCCTCGAGCACGGCCACCGTCGAACCCACCGGAGTGTCCTCGGACAGCGACAGCACGTACGGCCCGTTCTGGAACCGCGGGGGGCTGTCGTTTCGGTCCAACACCGTCACCGTCACCTGTGGGTGCCGAGAAAAGCAGAAGCGCGTGTTCTGAACTGTGTGCGCATGCGCAGTTGGGGGAGCCTGTCGAGTGCACTAGTTTCAAAAAATTCTTCATCTCTTTCTATGACCCACCACAACCTCCCCTTTGCTTTCCGAGGTTTTCTTGACTGCCAACCCTTATTTTCTGTCTTATTTCACGGAGCCCCTCATTTCCCATTTTCTGATTCGCTACATGCTTAGCGAGGGCCTCTGTTCTGGCAGTCTTGGTGCCAAAGGGAGCTTAAGAGGGTTCAACGCTGGTCGACCACTCTCGACATGTCGTAGACACTCGAGTCACGGCCCGGGGGTTAAAAAGAAGGTCCCCTTCACCCCGAGTAGTCCGAGTGGCGCTGGCTACCACCCCCAAGTGCAGGAAACAAAAATACCTTAACATAAATACCCGAGAAAGTGCTGGGGAAACAGCCCCGCCGGTAGCGTAGTGGTTATCGCACCAGACCGGTATTCTGGAGGTCGTGGGTTCGGATCCCACCCGGCGGGCATTTTTTCACCACTTTCTTTTCGACTAAAAAAATTCTTCATCTCTTTCTATGACTCACCACAACCTCCCCTTTGCTTTCCGAGGTTTTCTTGACTGCCAACCCTTATTTTCTGTCTTATTTCACGGAGCCCCTCATTTCCCATTTTCTGATACGCTATATATATATATATATATATATATATATATATATTATATATATATATATATATATATATATATATATATATATATATATATATATATATATATACGCATTACCCGCTGCCCGCAGCTAGACGACACATTACAGACGCCAATTAGCCTTCACGCTGAGACAAAGCCGCCAGGATGATGACTAAACGAAACTTATTCCAAGAACGCGCTCGAAGTTACGACGGTGCAGTCTCTGAACGATGGCGCGGCGCATAGCGTGCGTTCCTCGCTTAAGTGCGAGCACGAATTCGTTACACGCTCCTCCGAGATAGGTATCGCCTCTTTCTGCCCCCCCCCCCCCCCCCTCTTTTTTTTCGCGGAAAGCGAAAAGATTCGTGCGGCGGCTGCGGCGCCGGGCCTCCCCCCTCGCGTGGTGGTGTGTTCGGCGAAGCGATCGATCCTGTTCCGGTAGCACAATAAGCCGGCCCGCCGACTACTCTCCTCGGTCACGAGAGCGCCTCTTCTTCTTCCTCCTCCTCCTCCTTGCACCGCTGCTTCTTCCTCGCTGTCTTTCTCCTCCGCATCCTCTCTTTGCTGCCTCTTCTGCCGGCCTCACAATGTGTCTCTCCTCTTCCTTCCATATTTCAGTTTTTAAAGCAAACAGAGGGAGAAGCGAAGATTAGGGCGCCCACTTGGAGTCGCTGTTTCCATCCATCATCATCGGCAAACGCTCGCACGTGAGAGTGATTGTCTTCCCCCTCCTCTTCCTCCTCCCTTCCCTGGTTCGAACGTGTTCGTGGACGCTACAGTGTACTGGCCTTCGCAAGTCGCTGACAAAGTGCGGTGCTAGGGAACTCCGCCAAGGCCTCTAACCCGGCCGTTTACCCTTGTTACGTGTACCCCTTTTAAAAAAAACTTCCGGCCTCTATTCTGACCAAAAATGAATTCTCGCTAGTTTGGGGGAAACTTTAGTGTGAAGTGGCTGTGACTTAGTCGCGAATTTCCTAGCTTTTTTAAATTATTTATTGAACTGAATGATTTTTTTTTCATCGGATGCTAAGGTATCGCACCCATAAAATTGTTTTAATTTACTAATCTCAAAGACAGCCGCTTATTTATTTAGTATTATATCTTGGCAAACATTTGTTCATGTGCAGCCACGATTGTGGGCATGTCCACCGCCGTGATCCCCTGACCTATTTTTCTCTCGAAAGTACATGAGCTACAAAGTGCACCAGTAAATCTAAAATTTATTACATTGAACGTGTCTCAGATTTTACCCTGATTTATCGACTATGTAAAGCGCTCAGTTGCAGCTTTGTTGTGCGTCTAGTAGCTGCAGTTTATCCCGTTCGAGAACAGCGACGAATCTCCTCGTTTTTTATTCCCCAACTATTTTACCATCAAATTTTTTTGGGGTCATTCAGATTCTATAACTTTCTCCATCCCTCTGAATAGGCCCGTGAATAGGACGCTTAATAAATGCCGGGTACATTGGAGGGAAGTCTCTCTCTCTCTCTCTCTCTCTCTCTCTCTCTCTCTCTCTCTCTCTCTCTCTCTCTCTCTCTCTCTCTCTCTCTCTCTCTCTCTCTCTCTCTCTCTCTCTCTCTCTCTCTCTCTCTCTTTTTCTCGCGAAAAGCGGCAAATTATGACATGAAACATCACAGCGTAAATCGTGGGATTCTGTCAGCAGTCCGCTTTGGCGACATTTCCACCTGCTTTTTATTCCAAGAAATGTTTATCGAATGAAATTGTAAGCAACCGGTTCTTCATTCCTCTGTTGTGTCAGTTTAGCTTATCGCACTTTTAGTTGCCTTATGGACGTTTCCTACGAGCCCTGGCATTAGTGGGTATGTGCCAGAAATTGTAATCGTTTTTACGATCAGTCGCTGCTGAACGCACAATGCGAACTTCAGCAACGGACCATCATGCCTAACTACCAATTTATTATTACTTGACATTGAGACGTCATTTTGAGTTGAAATAGCCTTGCTTATGGCTCACACTCAACAACCCCGCCATGTCTCCCTTCGTGAAGTTGGCTTTCCCTCATTTTATATGTATTTGCAGTGAAGCACGCTTTAGAGGCTCTAGCAGCAGTCTTCAGCAAGCACGCCGGTCGGCACGGAAGCAGGTAATAGCGAGTTTTAGCTGACCGTTTTTCATGGTCCGCTCCGCTCCGATAGCAAGCGGGAGTGGCACTGCGCATGCGTGGCGCGCTTGGCCGCGAACGGCATTGGTTCCGGTTGCTCCGAGCGGGCCGCCGATACCGGAGCGGACCGTCGAAAACGATCAGCTAAAACTGTCTAATAAGTGCACCGTGGCAAAATATTTTTTCTGCGTTTGTTTCGAAGGTTTCTAAGCACTTTTCTTTGTTTTGGGGCGGTTTAAATTACGCTGGCGACCGTGCGACTGTCCCGCAAAGACACTTTGTGAACCTTCGGGCTGCAAGGTGTATCAATGTTTAACTTTTCGTCTTGCTCCACTTCTCAAGATAGGCAAAGTCCAGCTTTGAAGCTATTCGCCTATGTCACCTCGCTGAAATAAGAAAAACATACTGGTGCAACAATATTGTTCGTGGTGTGCTGCGGTCAACGTCACAAGCGCGACCCACACTTTTTTGCAGCTCAAAACTTGCAATCGCTCTAAACCAGGCCCACGTGCGCAGCCTGCACCGACCAAATTTGCTAGTAGCATCTGTAACCTGACCGAACGACAATCTCCCGCCACGGAGCAGTTAACGATTTCGCACTCTGGCACATGAATGCTATGTCATCCAGTGCTGGCCACTGTACCGAACAGATTGACGGGGTCGACAGAGAGCACAGCGATGTTCTGCGATGATGATGATGCATCTGCGAACCCTGTCAGCTGCGACAAAAAAGTTGGTCGAAAAAGCGATTGGAATCTTACAAAGTGTACGGCCCAGTCACTCCAAAACATTTCTGCACCCTGCCCGGCCCCACCCAGCCACGTTCGGTTAGCGGCAGCGTGCCTCAAAATTGTGCACCCCTTAACATCAGAGACGCAGAATGAAACAATTTTGAACAAGTGCTATGCAAACCCAACTCCAAAGGGCTCGAGGCGTTGCTTCCGACAATATCAGCGCGGAATATGTGAAATTGAACACGGATGCTGACTACGTGGGCTGATTGCTTGATGGTAGGGGCTACTTGTTTGGAGGGTCCACGTTCCACAATCCGAAAGGATCGGCTTGGAAACATATTAGAGCGTGAAAATCGTAAAAGCTATATTTAGCACTTGCGCTTTTCTCGACATGTCTGCCGGGTGTAAGTAGGCGGGGAGGGGGTGGAGGGGGAGTGGTGGGGTAGAGGGTTGCCATACGAGGAATGTCCGATACCTCGGCCGCAACAGTTCATCGAAAGGCCTGACTCTACTGTCTATGCCTGCGCGCAATCTCATCCCTGGCCAAGGCCTCCCGCAAAAGTGCCGTGCGCCGTCCCATGCGAGTCCTCCCGGGCGGCATTAGCCCGATCCCTCGCAGTGCTCTATTTGGAACCCTACAAGCGCACTCGGTGTCGGCGGGGCAGGCCCTCATCACGTGCTCCCGGCATCACAAACGGCCCAACCGGGGGCCAATTCTCCCGGATAATACGAAAAAGGGGACAGGGAGGGGGTCACGGATCGCTCCTCCGGGATCTACGGGCTGCCTACAGAAAAGCCCTGCGCGGCGGCGGCGGACCGGTTCGGGGCCTTTCTTGTTGCCCTACCCCCGGTATGGCACCCGCGCGATTCGAGCAGTCGGGGGGCCACACCTCGGCAAAGCCAGCAGAGGTGTCCGGAACGACCCCGGCGAGCCGGCAGGACTTAACGAACTCGCAGTGTGCGTGTGTGCGGTGGGCACACACTGAGGCAGTTTTTCAGCGACGCTGCCGCCATGCCCGAGAGAGGGGAAAGCTTCTGCGCGCATATACGCATATACACATACGTGCATGCACACGTGCGCGGGAGGAGGCGCGCAGCGGTCATTCCGCACCTCCGTGGCGGCAGCGGCAGTGTTGGTCGTCGTCTTGGTCGTCGGCCATGACTCGTTTCCTTTCGTGAGCGCGCCCCGCCTTGGAGCCTGCCCGACCTCCGACCCCGCTGTTTCCTGTTTCGGCATCGCCCGCCCGCTTTGGCGCGCATGTATACTGCCGCTGCGCACGGACGCCGCGGTGCACAATGAAGGCGGGAAAATAATAACCAAAGAACGGCAAAGAATGACCGAGAGCTGCTCCTGCCCCTCTTTTCTATTCTTTCATTTTTCCGGCATTTTACTTTGAGAAAGCCGAAGAGGGGGGAATGTTTGCACCGCGAGCGACCCGTGTATACCACTTTATCGTTTACCCGCCTACCCCCGCCTCCTCCTCTTTACGCCGTTACGTTCTTCCTCTTTATTTAAAAAGGTTTTTTTTTTCTGTTTCTCGACTTGTTTAGCCCCAATCTGAGGCGGCGCGGTTTTCAAAGCATTTACACTCCGGTGTCCCCGACCCATCAATCACGTTTTTCTTTTTGGGCATTCGCTTTTTCTTCTTCTTGAAGCTGCGTCCTTATTAGTCCCTCCCGCTCCAGATCAGTCCGCTGATAGCTGAGGCCCCCGTTTGTCCGGCGGCGATGTTACCCTGAAACTGTAACAGCAGCGTAAGGGCAAACACTTAAATGGGATGCTGCGTTATATAAACCCTCGCTATAGCGAAGCCCTAGGGACGAAACCTTCTTCGCTGTAAGCGGTAGTTCGTTAAAAGCGGACGTAATGTGCTTTCTATACAGTGCAGTGAATATAGCGAGGATTCGAGTAAAGCGATTGCAGCGTAACGAGTGTTTGCTACAAGTTCGCTCAACGTGACCTGGTGAAAATGCGACCAACGTGTTTTTTTTTTTTTAATCCATAGCAACTTGCTCGCGCCGTTGGTTTAGCCAAAGAAATAGCAAATCGGAAGCGAAATTGACAAAATTGTCTCTTCTCGCGTACCCTGAAAATGAAGATGGCGAATGGGTCAAAGGGTATGGAATTGCTTAGTTGCGTTGGTTTCCTGATGGCACGTGTACTTCAGAGTCCTTCGCCGGCGTTTTTTTTTTTTTTTCACCCGTTGTTTCTTGGCACCTTGCCGTTCAGGGGCCAACTAATCCATAAACACTATCTGTGACGACTGAACAGAAGCGCGACACGCGGCGGATACACAAGAAGGAAGACACAAACTCAGTGCTGGGTATTGGTCCAGTTGTGCGTCTTTAAGTCAATCGTGGCGGCATACCGACTCACCCAAGAATCCACCTCAACTTTGAGTAAGCCAATCCCTTTTCGTGCGTACAAATGACCGTTAACCTGCTCGCTTCGCTGCAAATGACGTTGAAAGACCATGACGTTTCTGCAGCTGTCAGGCAACGCTCCTACTACTTAATTCGGTCGCCATTTTTTTTTTATTTTTCAGTTTATTGAAGAATTGAGGTTAATTTTCAAATCATTACGTAGTGGCCACCAATGGTACAGTAGTGCAACAATGCCAGGCGCGAATGGCGTTACAAAATTTCAAAGCAAAAGCAGTTGTTTGTAATGCGAGCGTCTTTTGACTAAGGCTACCGTGTTACAATAGCCTCTGCGCATGCTGCGCGGTACAACACCATACGTACTTTCTGGGTAGACGCAAGGGTAGAGACAGGGAATTTTCATTCCTCTAAACGCCCTACTGTCATCTGCCACGTGGGGCAAATGATGATGTGGTTCAATCCCACCAGTGACTGCCGAAAATTTCTTTTCTGTGAGTCACATTTATTTGCCCTATTATGATGATTCGGGTGACAAAGACAAGAGCAAAATTTCAGTACACTTATAGACCTTTTTAACTTCTCCATCCTGGTAGCTGCCATTTTATCAGTGGGCTGTGATAACGGCCCTATAATGTGCGGAGTCGACAGGAAGATGTAACTGCACATGCGGAGAACCACCCAGACCGTGTACTGATCTTATTAGGCAGTTTTAGCATATAGGTACCGTGTTTGCGTTACCGTTTACCGTGTGAGTGCACAGCGCGAGAGTTACCGCGAACGGTAACTTACCGGCACAGGCTTCACCGTCGCCAGCGGCTTCCGGTAACACGGTAAACGGTAACGCAAACACCGTAACGATATGCTAAAACTGCCTATTAAATATTAACGGATGAAGACGTCTATCAAGCCCACGAAAGGTTACCGTCTTTAACAACAAACAACAACAAAACATCGTTTGTTCACTGTTTAGGTGTTCTTCGCGGGCAGGCAACTAACTGTTAACCGTCACGGGGATGGTGATCACACCTACTCTAGAAAGGAGGGAAGGGGCAGCCAACAAGAGAATGGGAGGCTACTCTTTAGCGGGGAATGTGCGCCAGGGATTCGCCGTTATAGCGCCACAACGCCTCCGTGCTTGCTACAAGTGCACCCTCCCTCCCCTTTGTGCCTTCCTCAAGCGGACTGAGTCATGCCCGAAAGGCGGCTACAAGAAGGCTCGGTGGTTCAAGGAACAGATTAGCAGCTCCGTTCTCCCTTGGCTCCAACGCTGCTGCCGGCTTTCTCTCACGGGTTCACCGTAGTTTCGTGCCTGAATGCAAGTCGGGCCTTTCTCATCACCGAGAATTGTTTCAAGGAACGCTTCACGGAGACGCCCCACCGTCACGACGGCAGCCGAATTCGCGCCTTTTAACGTGGGCGTCTTCGTCGGGCAGAGCTGAACCGCTCAAACGAGAAGAAACGCCAGCCTCCTGAAGGTTTGTACCGCCTTGTCTTGACTCTCAGCAGCATCTCCACCCCCCCCCCCTCTTTTTTCCTTTTTTGACCCGATGGGACGGGTGCTTAGATTCAGTGCGAAACCATGATAAAATGTCAGCTTTTTTTTTTTAACATTCATTTTTGACGAAGCAGTTATCCATGTACACCATAGCTGCCATCATGCGGTAGATGTGCACATTTTCATCTTCACCTTCCATTTTGGCTCCCCCCCCCCCCTTTTTTAACAGCAGAGCAATTATTGCTGGCCGTAATAAGTGCGGCGCCATCAAAAAACACCGCGTCATAGCTACTCCCGCCGTTTACCGCGTTCTTGTGCACGTGCTTTACGAGGAGCGCCCGGCATCGTCCAGGCTTGCGCGTCACGTTCGCAAAAAATACCGATAAAGCAGTTTACGTGCGTCCGCGCCTCAAAGGGGGAGCACAAGACAGCTCGCGCTACAGACGCCCAGCTCGCAAAGCCGTTTGCCGCCGGTTCTAGCGCGTGCTGACGCGTTCCACTTTGGGCGAAACGTAAAAGTCTGCGCACAAAACCATCCCGACTCTCCTGTCATGCTTGAGTAAGATGATGATGTAGATGGATATGACGATGGCTACTAGTACCACAGTGAAAAGCAACGACGGAAGATGCTAAGGTTTGAAATTGTTTACAATTTCAAACCTAATGCAATGCGTGGTGGTGTGTCTTTCAGTGCTCCTCTAGCTTCGCTATGGTTCATGCTTTGCGCGACTTAGTGCAAGCTCTGCCATTTTTTTTTTTTTACTCGAGGAAAAAGTTGGAACTTGAAAGATCACGAAATAAATCTGCAACTTCGCCACGGTAACCAAAAGAAGCAAGTGGAACATACAGGATATATTGCAATCGGATGGCAACCCATAGGAAGCACGGCGAATTATCGGGCGTATAAGGCGTTCTCCCGGACCGCAGTCTGTGATTCTTATGGCCCGATGGAGGTCACAGGTGAAAGGAGATGCGCCATTTAGCGCACCGCGGCGAAGATGCAGGTTACACGACGAAGTGAACGAACCTTACTAGGCCTCGCGCACGAAAAGAAAGAGAGAGAAAACGGGTCGGCGATTCGGCGATTTGCGCTCCTTACGGAAAGGGCGGCTAAGACCCGGGAGGATCGCGGACCAGACCGGTGGAGCGTGACAAGCCCGCGCTTTTCTCGCGACCTGCGAAAGACGAAAAGGAAGCGCGCCAATTTGGGCGTTTTCCCGCGAACCCGATTAATCGGCGCCGTGTGTGCAATGATCCACGGCTCGCGTGAGCTTAGTGCGGGGGCGGCATCTCTCCGCTCGTGATTTCCGGCAGCAGCAGCAGCAGCAGACCCGAGTCGCGGACTTGCAACGACGACGAAGACGCCGCCCCGGGGCCGGTCGGCGTTTGTCGTCCTCACGTTGGAGGGCCGCCCACCCAGTGCGCGTACTCGGACGATCAGGAAGCGGGAGAGGAGGGAGGGCGAGGGCAACGGTTTGCCCAGCTGGCCGGCCGAACCGGGGGGCTCCCGCCGAGAGCGAACCCTCGCCATCCATCAGGACCGGCCCCGCTGCCTCGCCGACATCGTGGCGCCGCTCGCAGCAACGCGCGCGGAGCGAGGAGAGGCGAAAAGAAAGAAGCACGGACAACTGCGGCGCGCATGCTGGACCCGCGGGGCACCTTGTAAACTTCTCGCAGGCTCCTGCTGATTTTTCGCGCGTTTGACAACGGAGCGTGCGCTCATCAAGCGGCCGCTGGAGACTGCCCTGGCATTACGCTGAAGAATTAGGCTCCGCCGTGTTAGGTGCATGCGTCGTCGAGGACGAAATTTTCCGGAGAACCAGGCTTCGTTTACACCTGCCATTTTTTTTTACACGGACACATTTATATCGCGATTTTTTTTAAACATCGACGTACTCTACGAACCAACCGCGGAGTATCGTGCGAAGGTACCATACATTCCCACTTATAAGGCGTTAACTGCCCATATGCGGGTATGTGCCATTGTGCGTGTATGTAACACCTTGTAAGGCTTCAGAGTATGCATTCAGGATTTTAATGCGAAATCATTAGTCGACTCGGTAGGTTGAAATTCCGGCGTTTAAGAGAGCAAACAAAATGGCCGACGGTGCAAAGATTTGAAATTTGAGTTGTAAAATTTAGGTAAACATGGGTCTGTATGGGAATCGCACCCAGAGCCTCCGGAAAGCGAAATTTGCCCGCATACCCAATGCCACTACAGGTCCATGGTTCCAGTTGGGGCGGGTCTAGTGAATACGTTGTGGCCTTCGACTTGAAAACGGGTGTTTGAGGCATGCACTGAGGCCTGCGTGAGTAATTTGAGTGTGGGAGTTGCAGAAGTAGCAATTAGGCGAGCATGACAGCCCGTTCCCGATGTAGCGAACGCGGGTTCGTGCCGGCCTGATGTTAGCAGCGCCATCATGCGGCATCCACTAAACCTTACGGTTGTGCAGCGCGACCTCCCCAGATGGCGTGCGAGCGGGGGCGTGTGCCGGACTGACGTTAGGCCTAACTCCACTTTGAGCTCTAACGTTCGTCAATCAGTACTCACAACGAGTTTCGCGTTGCTTGGCACACTCCCACTATTAACGCCTAGCTATAGGCCTAATAAGGGCTATCGGCCGAGGTTGTCAGTCACAGTAGCGGAGAGAACAAAAATATGCAAAGGATGACGATGCTAATGGCAGGAGGCGTTCCGAAGTTGGACGTAAAGTTAAGCCTAACGTCCTATATTTAGGCTTAACGCTAAGTAACCTTCAAGTAGAGCCTTTCTACGCGTCAAGCAATACTACACGGATTCTGCATTGATCTGCAGGTACCCGTCGACGTCGTAAGACGTCGAAGCGTGACGTACCCGCGCCCCGCCACACTCTGTGATGTGCCAGCAATTCGGAGGCTCGTGCACTACATACCGCCGTTCGTTCGCAGCCACATGACCCGTAGCAACCAATGGGCATTGTGCGCCGACGTCCATAGCTACGCGGGCGTGCGAACAGCGCTTTTTTTTTTTCTTCACCGATCGAGCCGAGTAATGCTTGAGCGATGCTCATACTGAATGTGCGTGAACTCAAAGAAGTAACGCGCCATAAACAGAAGCCAGGCAGTGGCACGATGAGTGCGGAGCGAAGTATAGTTGCGCAAGGCCCGCCGCCGTTATTGCGCAGGATTTTCGGCAATATCCATCCTCGCAGATCCCGTGTGTGCGAGAATAGCGACAGCAAACGCGTCCCGCTCCATATTTAAAATGACCCCATTTTCACGGGCGAAACGGTGTCCCCCTTCTGTCCCTCGTTGCGTGCCCGAGTACACGAACCTCTAAAGAGGAGCAAGGGGTGACCAAATCGATACCGTGGATCGGGATTATGGAGATCTCTACTGTGATACAGTCTTCTGATCAAATCGTTTTTTTTTTTTTCTCTCCAGGCATGCTTTTGCTTCTGCTGCGTGTAAGGCTCGGCGTGTCGTACCATTTGTAGTTTCTGTAACTAATCGGGCGGGCGGGGAGCTTTCAGCAAGATGAATCGCTACAGAGAAGGATTGGCGCCCGGGCAAGGATGGATGCTGATAAGCACAGCTGTTGACAACGATAGATGGCGGTCTGCGGCGAAATTCCATAGTGAGAAAGATCGGCGACGTAGACAAATAACGAGTCCGGCACCACGAGGTCAATCCTTGCAACAGCGAGCGCAAAGGCGCCGAATGAATTGACGCGCCTCCTTGAGGGCGTTGCATGCTATGTGCTCGGTTTCCGCGTTGACTGCTAGAGCCCAGATCACCGGGCAGAGGCAGCTCCGCCACGGCGGATCAGCGTAGGCTGCGGGCCAACAAAGGCCACGGCTGCTGCGCCCATAAGGGCGGCTCTCTGACTTTACCGGGGCGTGTGGGACGTTAAGGTTGCGCCGCGCAGCGCGGCGGCGCATAGAAAACGCGAGAAGTGGGCCGCCTACCTATCTCGCACGCATGCGGCACGATCGGCCCCGCTGATGTGCAGAAAAAAAGCCGGGAATCAGCCTCGGAAAAACGAGAGCGCGTTGCCGGCCACCGCTGCCGCAAAGGCAGGTTCAACCTGTCTGCGCCGCTCTTCAAAGCGCGCGATGAAAGGGCGCGGGGACGCCGCCGGGTGGGGGGACCCCGGGTACGCCAAGAAGCGCGTCTGCCTTCTCGGGCGTTGTGAGGCTGACGGCCGTCTTTCGGGGCCGTCCCCGGATGGCCTCGTTTGATGCTGCCTGCGCGCGGATGTCGTACTAACGCTTTTCAAGTGACAGTAACCAATGCCCTGTGGTGGCGCAGTGGCTAAGGCGTTTTGCTGCTGAGCCCAAGGACGCGGGTTCGATACCTGCCGCGGCGGATAGCGGAAGTGTTGATAGTGTGATAGTGTGTCGGGATTTCGGCGCAGGTTAGATACCCAGGTGGTCAAAATTAATCCGGAGCCGCCCACTACGGCGCGCCCCATAGCACAGGTGTTGCTTCGGCGCGTTAAACCCCATAATCTGAATATCTGAATAAGCGACAGTCGCCCCGATTTCATCGCCGCGACATGCCTGTGGCTGTCGTCCAAGCTTGCTGGACTCCTCTCGTCAACCATGAATCTCCACGTAGCATAATATGTAGTTCGCACAAGTGTCATTTTATAAAAAAATATTTGAGATGTATACGCGTCGCTCCCAGCTAAGTAAATCGAAATGCGTTTCAGACGGCCAGCAGTAGCGCTCGATCGGGGGAAGCGCAACCAGTTTGTTCGTTGTTTTTGTTTACCTCTACCTCCCAGGGATTCTGTCGTGACCGTTAGTGTAAACAGAAAACTCCCGCGAACAAATAAAATAAGTTACTGCACCGCCAGGAATCGAAACCTGTAACGAATAGAGAAACGGAGCGAGAGCCCGTTGTCTTACCGATTGAGCTACGAGCCCACGCGGAGACGGGGGAGACCGACGGTGCACTCACCGAGCATATCTGCGTGTTTACCCCCTGCGTTCTCGCTGAATGCCACGTGATAGCGTTACGCGACCTCTCGTGCCGCTGTGCGCTCCGCTCACGGCCCGTGTAGCGGCCGTGTGCGTGCCTTAGCAAAGGTTATCTCTTTGAAATAATAAAGGGTGTGGTTAAATGCATTTAACTTGCCTCTGGTTTTACTCTTTGTGGAGCCCAGTGTGTGAATTCAAGTGACGTCGCATGGGTAATCGTTGTGGGTGTCGTTTACAGCTTCGCTTTCCAACGACCTTCACTAGGTGGATTGGCCCGCATTTTTTTGTTTGGTGAAATAATTTTAAGCACCAGTTAGTGGTCAACGAACGCAAGTTGAGCTTGGCATCGCTTACGCTTTTGTCCAGATCGACAAGCGTGACGCTGGACATCGTTATCAGTCGAAGAACTTGATTCGTTCATTCTCTGAAGCTTTTGCGAGGCGGCACGCTGCACAAACACGAGGATATAACGCCACGTAAGCCGGAACCCGGAACCTCCTCTCCCCAACTGTTGTGCCCTGTGCATCCTGTGCATCTATCACGCTCTCCATTGGGGCACCTGAAGCAGCCGCCGTGTCTGGCATGACCACTGATCCAGCCGCTTTAGGTAGACCCGGAACAGACGCAGTGCTGGGTATATGAGCAACGGCGAAGTGGAGCACGATAATATGTACCCGTAACCGCGTGTACAGTCATGGACAAATGAAATGCGAACGCGAAAGTATGAGCCGGAATGCACAAACCTCGCAATTTCTTCCCGTGCAAGTCAAACTGGCGCATGGCTCCATAACAGCAACAATGTTTGGAAATGTAACCTTGCAAATATACCACAATTGCGCCAGTACGTGATTTCCACGAAACACATTCATTGTTTTTGCGTGCTCTAGCTGGTTCATATCGTAGAAGAGTTTGGTGTTGGGCCTGTTGGTACATACTTTGAAGAACGGTGAAACCCAGCCTTAAAGACGCGTGCACGAGGAGAGGGTAGGGCAACGCACACGCTTTTCCCTTTTCATTCGTCCATTACTGTACACTGCAAAGTCACTAGTTCGAATGGTTTACGTTATGGGCTGTGTGCTCATCGAAATCTTGGATGGCACGCGTGACAGCACGGCCAGAAGTGACTGATGACCCCATAACCCCTGGGGGCGTTATCACGCGTGGCACCTTGTGCGGTGCGGTGAAGCAACCATGGGTGCAGAAACATTCAATCTGGTTCTACTACTCGAATCAATTCAGCTCGGTTCGAGCACTGACAGATCCTGCCACCAGAGACACGCGGAAACAAGCAAGGACGCTGCTGACATTGCACAAAAATTTGATAGACGATTGGTGGTCGACAGCGTGCGGCAAATTGACGATCTTCTTAGCGACATTTGGCGGTCATTTTTTTTTTTTTTTTTATGGCGTAGGATTATACTCGGGAACAAACTAAGAACGGCAATAGCTCATGTGCGGTATCACTCCGCCTAAGCGACGGACCCGATTGTCAAGGGACGCGTGCGTTTTGAAAGGAGATTGCTATGAATGCGTGATATCGTGTGCCTTTTCTCGCGTATAGTTTGTTTGCCGTCGCTGCAGCGTTTATAACCATATTAAGTCCAAAAAATCACGGAAACGGCCCGTGCCATGTTCAAAATATTCCCGGTAACGCACGACTTGCGCCGCGCGGAGTAACATCCGGCTGCGGCGATGAGGCACAGCGGCAACTTCCGTTACCGTTTTAAACTTGTATCCGAGTATAGTAGCCGCCGTTTGCAGTTATTTTGCATCGTTAAATAACGCTAATACGTATGGTATCGCTAGCATGTACTTAGCACCCCAAAGCCCTCCGTCCCCACTGTTCGGAGTAGTCCCGACAACATAAACTTTCAACGCCACGCCATTTTACAACGCCTTGAAAGGAAACATCGTTCTAAAACCGTGGCTACAGGAATTTCATCGTGGTAAGCTTAATTAAATGTTACGTGCATTGTTACAGACTTTCTTGGCGGCAAGCCATGACGTATTATTTTGAAGGCTTGCGTTTAGAAAGAGAGTTAGAAATGTTCATTCGCAGCCGTGCTCCGAGAGTTACCGTATCCACAGAGCGCAATGACGGCTGACAAAGCACACCATTAAATGCGTACAGGTAGGTGGCGTCAATCGACTTCATGCGCGTTATTTCTTTTTAAAAAGCTAACTAAACGGGATGGGCCAGTATTGTTCTTCCTGTCAATATAATCAACATGAAATCTTCAACAAAATGTTTTTAAAACAAAACAGGGAGTTTGGAATATGGATAATAGTCAACATTAATAATCAACATTGTAATATTTGAGAAATAAATTAGAATTTGAAAATTTAAATACATATCGAAAGCAGTCTTAGCGATACCAGTTGGCCCTTGGCCTGCAGGACGCATTCGACGTTTTAAAAAGTAGGCCGGTATTTAAAAGGAAAAGGGGGGCGGACATTCGAAACCATACGGAATCCAGAAAGTCAAGCTTCTCAAATAATAGTACTTCTGAAGTTAATATTACAATTATATAGGTGTGGCTACACACAAACGGAACTGCATTGCAAGAGTGTGGGATGATTCCCCTACTCATCGCGTTGCTCAAGACAACCAGGAACACTAGTGACGTCACCTGCCTGATCACCTAACATCACTGATACGCATCCGGAACCAGGCGAGCGCAGTTGAGGACAATGATGATGTGTGGCAGTGTGTGCTTTTATAGTCTGCTACAGAGAGAGAGAGAGAGAGAGAGAGAGAGAGAGAGAGAGAGAGAGAGAGGAGAGAGGAGAGAGAGAGAGAGAGAGAGAGAAGAGAGAGAGAGAGAGAGAGGGAGGGGGGGGGGGGGGGGGGGGGGCATTTGACAGGCAGCTGGCTGCTTGACGACTCTCCTTTCGTCAGTGCGTGCGGAGGGTATTAGCGCATGAAAGAAGGCCAGGTCAGTGCCACAACGTATAGTGGCGTACATGTTTACAGCCGACCCTGCAGAGGGCGTGCAGTGCGGTTACCGGAGCACCACCCCAGCTCTGGCCCACGCCGGATACATATGGGCGGCATGCAACCGTACCGCTAATGCGGCGATTCAGGCGGACCTCGGACAGCTCTGGCAGTGGACACACGCCATCCGTGAGGCCGCTCATTACAAGCGCCTCCACACCTCTGCTGGCGCCCGTCCGCAACCCTTTCGGGGCAGCAGCTGCTATGGGACGGCGCGGTTCCGCAGGCCGTGTGCCGGACTGCCTTCTCGCCGGGGCCTCGTCCGCATACATATGCAGTTTTCTGGCCGAGCGGAGTTCCGCCATCGCGGGCAGCAATGACCCATTGCGGCGCGCCCATCGCCCGCTGCCGCCGGGGGAGCCGCTCACAAAAGGCGCTCCTCAAGACGTGGGAATCGCTCGGGGAGAAGAAGCAAAAAGGAGAGCACACGTCTCGTTCGCGCGCTCGAGGAAGGCCTGGGCGCCGCTGCGGCCTGCCGGGGCCGCACACACTCCACGTCGTCCTCCAGCTTCGGACCTCTGCCCGGATAGAGAGCGAGTGTCCAAGCATGGGGGAAAGGTCGGCGAAGGAAAGGCGGAGGGGGCAGATGGGCTCATCTGTTGCGAGGTGCGGGCTCCTCCCCGCCGGACGTTCGAGGGAGGCGTGCTGCCGGACGCGGCCGGTGCGCGCCGAATCGGCCCGTCCATCTCTGCGGGCCCTGATTGGATTCCTTTAGCGCAACGCGCGGATCGGCTCACGCCCACGCGCGCTGCCAGGGAAACCGGACGGAGTCCGAACGCCGCCGCGCGACCCCGTTTCCGACCCCTTTCGCTCCTTCCCATTTACGCGCGCGGTCTGGTGTGGAAACGTGAAAGCAGAACGCGGGCGGGACCTCCCTGAAGCTGCGTGGATGCAACTGCAGTCGCGAGAGGCATCCGCAGGGACAAAGCACGCGGTGCGCGGATGCTTCGAAGGGAGACGTTGAGGTCCTGAGACCTTAGAAAAACTGGCGCAACGGTGCCCCCTTTCCCGATGGGGAAAATGAACGCCGTTACAACTCGACTGACGTTGGTAACACTGGACAATCGCGGTCGTTCGCTGCCTTCAAAGTCGCTTGGCAGGACGAGCCGAGGTGTCTGTAAACGCACATATGAAAGAAATATCAAGCTCGAATGTACGAAGCAGCCCATTGACTGAGGGTAAAATTATGGTCCCTAGAAATCATAGTAAAATATTCGCAGACGCCATGTTGTGCATATTCCTTCAAACGCAGAGAACTTGGTTTGCGACTACGCGACAGCGGATTACCTTGCGGGAGATGCGACGGGCCTTTCCAATCGGTAACACGTGCCCCGTAATAAGCCGCGACTGTAACCTAACGAAGATATTGCGTACACGCAGTCTTGGACAGTAACTAGTTACTAGTAAGTAGTGCGTCACCAGCAAGTAGTTACTTTTTTCAGTAACTTATAACTGTACAACACTGTTACTTTTTACTGGTAACGTGCCCGTGACTGCGTACACGTGACTAGATTTTGCAGTACGTGTGCACTATGCCGCGGAGCGTTACAGAACGGGCATTTCTTGTTGCCAAGTATGTACTATGCAACTGCAGTGCATGAATGTGGTCATGGGCAGCTTGTGTACTGGTCAACCACAGCGGCCACGACAATCGCAATGGCTGCAGGCTGCTGAACGATGTTTCCCTTCTCTGTCACTTTAATTGTGGAAATGGGCTATACTGGTAAAGGTTCGCGGAGTCCTGTCAACCCGTCCCTCGACACAGCTACCCTTACCGTCGACCAAGCTACGCAGACATGCGGTTGGTTACAACGCAAGCGTTGGGCCGTGTGGTCACTATGCGAAGATCAGATGAATTGATTGATTGATTGTAGGGTTTAACGCTCCGACGTGACGTAGGCGATGAGGCGCGCAGTAGTGGAGAGCTACGCATTAATTTTGACCACCTGGGGATCTCTAACGTGCACCGAAATCTCGTGCACACGGGTGTGTTTTGCTTTTCGCCGCGGCCGGGAATCGAACCGGCGAACCTCGTGCTCAGCACCACAACGCCTTAGCCACTGAGCCACCGCGGTGGGTCCAGATCAGATGAATCTCCCGCAGCAACTTCCTGGGCAGCCGTCAAGCGTACACATTCAAGATTCCTTGTACACACAGACACACACCTCGTGGCGGCTACCAGAGGGAACAAGGTGCGG
Source organism: Haemaphysalis longicornis (assembly GCA_013339765.2). Taxonomy (NCBI): domain Eukaryota; kingdom Metazoa; phylum Arthropoda; class Arachnida; order Ixodida; family Ixodidae; genus Haemaphysalis; species Haemaphysalis longicornis. The sequence goes on along the minus strand of CM023451.1, from coordinate 161,108,637 downwards.
GTGAGCGTAACTTAAGGAGAGGAGCGGATTCGTGGAATAGAAACGGATCTCGGGGTTCAAACTCGGGTTTTACGCGCCGAAGCAACGCCTCGATACACATGACTCTGCGTATCTTCAAATACGGAGTTTTCTGAGGAGTATCATCTCGAGATTTTCATATCTGAGAAGTATCTTCAGATACGGGGTTTTCTAACGCATGCTGGGCAAGTTATCCACGGGGAAAGCCTTTGAACAACGCAGAAGCTGTGGATAGCTACTGCGTGCGTTCGCGAAGGAAGATGACGATAATCGGTGAACGAGCCGTCGCTTTCGGTTTCTTCCAAGCCGGATGCCAGGGAAATCCCTCACCGCTGCGCGTACACACACAGCAACGAGCGTGCAATCGCCGCGGCATGCGAGCGCGCAGTGATACGGCACACACGGGCGGTTCCGACAGCTGACGTGCTCGAATTCTTCAGCGAGCTGCAGGCCCCCTTTCTCTCCCCTTAACAATCCGCCCAGTCGGTCCCCAGCAGACGCTGTGCTGCCTCCCATTATGCGTGCCCACACCCACGGGCAGTTAGCGTGGCTGTGCCTCGTACGACGACGACTGGCAGTCCGCCGATGCCAGCGGGGGCAGCCGGAGCGTTTGCTGTTGCAAATGGGGGACCCGCTTCCACGAAGCGGCCAAACTAAGCTGGACGAGGCGCTGCCGCAATTTCCGCCGCATTACCGGCGCCCCGGCGTATTTATAATGCGCGCGGAAAAAGGACGGCAGCCGCTCCAAGCGGGAGTCGTACAAGCCAGTGCGTGTTTTCTACGACGACGCCAATTTTGTTCAATCGTAAGTTTAGATAAAAAGAAATGGTGGGAGGGGGGGGGGGGGGAGGGTGGAGAGTAGTACAAATTAACTTTTGTCATCTAAGGTTTCTTAGCGGGCACAAACATCTCAGACTTACGGATGCAGCGAACGGACGAAAGCTCATCGGACGTAAACTAACCAAATTTTGCTCGGTCCCAGAGTGTCCGAACACGTGAATATAGTATGTTCAAACGTGTCCGTAGATAGCGCAACCTGTCCCTTAGCTGTTTTCCCTGGGAAACATTCGGAAGCATTCGGGATTAACTGGACATTGCGTTTTGTTCGTTTCACAGACTTAAGAAGGCACTGAAGGCTGAATAATTTTTGAAGAGAAAGCCTTACAGGGCCCATTGAGCGAAAAAGCCGGCCCCGCGGTTGCCCGGCGCCTCCAGCAGGCTCCTAAATCTCCATTGGCTGCGACGCGTTCCACAGCGCATGCCTGTGCTTCAGAAATACACACACAAGCACGCGCCTCCGTTTCCTGGGCAACGCCTGGGCAAGCGCAGAGAAAGAGTCCGGCGGCAGCGACGCGCGGCTGCCGCTCACAATCGACCGTCCCCGTTAGTACACCGTAAACGAAGTATAAGGGCCAAGCCGGAAGGACGTAGCCGAACGAGCGAGAGCGAGCATTACCGCAGCACTTAAAGTGCGTAGGTGGCGTAGGATTTTTCTAAATTCTTTCAGCTTTTATTCGACAACAATCAGTGGTATATCTGTGGAGGGATATGCTAGTAAAGCTGTCATTTCTCTGTCCCATTTATTTTGATTATTGTCACAAGTGAGTAATATTAAGCACCTCCCACGCGTCGATCAAGTCGTGAGCTACTGCCACCTAGGAGCGGGTGTAGAAACTGTGAACAGTAAGGTTACCGCCTAGTTGGTCGCGTATGCCGTTTTCACATCTGTGTGTCGTACGACGTGCTCTTAAAGTAAGAACGAACAGTTGTACTACTCGCCTCCACCTTCATAAATATTTCGACTAGATCAAGGCAACTCGTCTGACCGAAATTGAATCGAAAAGAAAGCCTGCCACGTGAAGCAGTCAGGCTGCCGGTTCGGTGAAAGTTAGCTGAAGTATGTAAAACAAAACAAAACAAAACAAAAAAGACCGCATGTTCAACCAAAGCTGCCAGATGCATTGATATTACGAACATATAGGCTGGCCTCACTGTACTTTCAAAAATAAAACCTAAACAGGCTGCACTAATCGTACGTCACAAATCGTAGCGCTTAAAAGTTGGCTTTCACGCATTCTACATTCTCTGCATTGATAACAAAATCTTTGCGGAGATCTAACCACTTCTTATGAGCTGTGAAAGCGAAAACATGCCAGCTGCACGACGCTGAATGCCCGATTGACCGCTGCGGGGTGCCTGGCCCCCCCGGTGACTGCTGCGCCGCAGGGCGAGAGGAACAGAAAACACCGCGCTGCGAATCTCGGCGCGACGCTTCCCTCCGCTTTTTCCGCATGGCTGCGCGCATGCCCAGACGTTACCTAGAAGCGCTCTCTCTCCTTTTCTTTGGGCTGTATTTCTGAGGCACGCACTATGAATCGCGCCGCAGCTAATGGGAATTTATGTGCCGGGTTCTGGGGATAGGGGCTTTTTTTTTTAATTTTTAGACCAACGAGACATTTATTGCTCGAGCATTAAAAACTACACGAAGTGGCATATATGTGCTCCAGCATTGCAATACAGTTGAACCTCGTTATAACAAACACTGATATAGCGAATTATAGGCCATAGCGAACTAAATACGAACTTTAGCTGGTCACGCTTCATTTCAATGACACTTATTCCTTTATAACGAAAGTGAAATTGTGAGAGCCACGCGCGATATCGGATATAACGAAGGAATATTTGACCAGGGGGCTGAGAAGCTACTTGGAAAAACCCTCCGGCATCCGAAACTGCAGAAGTATAAAGGCCCTTTTGTTCGTGGACACTTTGGAAAACTTCATCCTGCTCAGTGATGGGAATAGCCACCAGACAAAGATCACATCCTTCATCAAATAAATACTAGGACGCAGGCCTGTTCTGTCGAGTGAACGTTGTTCTGTTGTATTTTCACGTACTCATGTTTCGGTTCATTCAACTTGAAATGCAACAAGGAGAAAGGTAACGGATACCTTGTTTATAGTGGATTCGAAGCCTAAAAAAAAAAATGCATTTTTGTATCAAGTATTTTTGCGCGAGCCAGATTGTCGATTTGTTAAAGCCGATTTTTATCGCTACTGTTACAACGAATATCGGATATAATGAACTAATTTGCTGTGCCGGTACTACTTCGTAATAACGAGGTTCGACTGTATATATATCAAATAATCCAATTTGTTTCACACATCCGCGCCTTTTTAAGAGATCCCCCCCCCGTCGCTTAGAAACTTCAGTAATACCGCAAAGACAGCGCACATGAACTGGCTCGTTTATAAAAATGAGGCTTATAGATGCACGCAATTTTTGTTCTTGTTATTGTTACCGCTCAATCTTGCCCCGTTTAAATCAAATATATGCGTCTCTGCTTCGTCCAACTCACTCCATACGCGGAGCTCTTGAACACGTCGCGTGTTTGTGCTCTCGATTTCTTTCATGCAGGCTATCGTTGAATCCGTGTCAATGCGTGCTCTGACCCTTAGGTATCAATAAAAAAAACGTTCCCTGGGCCGTGGGAATACCCGAATGCATGCGTCGCACACCATGGCGTCCATTTTGCCTCTTCTGAGGACAGGTGGTTGACACAGACAATGCAAATAAACCTTTTGTTGTTGAACGCATGTTCGTCCGTGCCTGTGTTCGGGCAACCGTCGTAACTATCTTCGAGCACCGGCATAACTTGTCACAACTCATGCCCGAGTTGTGCTTTGCCCTCTTCAGTCATTAAAATATCACTTCCCTCTTCACAAAACCACAAATACAAATAATGTCGCAAACGCGCGCAGCCATCGCAAACTAATAATTTTATCTTTAAACTGCTTTAGATAATCGATCCTTGCCGTGTGGCCGTGATTAGGTAAGACGGTCTGTACGTTAGCTCATCTCATGTAGCCTACACCAAGAGATAGCGAGTATAGTTTACTGACGCAATTCCACCTTCTCTCAGCCCTAAACACCTGTAACACCAAATGTTCACGCTGAATATTAGCCCCCTCTGCCGGTGTGCATGGACACACCTTTTGGGGAGTGCTTCCTGTATGCGAAGCAAGACAAAATCCCACTCCAGGAGACTCGCGTATAAGTTGCTTGAAACCACCTCATTCGCATGCGTTCCCATGCTTCACGTGCACATTTAACAGAACGTTACACAGAAAAGAACAGTATAAGCCTGCCTTGCGCGGCTGGGAGTCCAGACGGTCGAGGCAGGAGGCACCATTACTGCGAAGAGCTTTCGAAGAGCGCGTTCTCGAGCGAGCGTGTAAGCAGGAGATCACGCCAAGGATGGTCTCAGTATCAGCGCGAGCACAGACTCGCGAGGAAACAATGCCGATGGTTCGATTAGACGCCCTCGACCTATGCAGATCAGCGGCTGCAGCACGTACTATACAGCGCGTTGCGGCCGGAACCGGGCTTGCCGGTGTATGCCGGATAACACGGCAGCAGCGCTGGGTGCTCGCAGAGCGGCCGCCGTAATGGCCACGGCGGCCAGTTCCGTGCGGCCCCTTTGCATGATGCGGGTCGACTGCGCCCTTGGGGCGACCGACCGCTCCCAGCTGGGGTCCGGAGACGAGTCCGCGGCCGGCCAGGGCGTTGCACGCAGCCCTACCCACAGGGTGCGGCCGACGGTACGGTGCGCTGCTGCTGCAAATGCCGCGCCATTAGGCGAGCGCCGCTATCGCAGCAGACCGGACTCGCGGGTTATGAGCTAAACGAGCCAGCGCGCATGGGCCACAAAGCCGGGCTGACGTCGAGGCCGGGGGGAAAAATAAAAGCCTCCGTCGACGGTTCGCCCATTGGATGAATACCGCAATCGGCTCGCGACACTCGCAAGATTCATGACGAACGCAGCAATGCGGCTGGGCTTTATAACGGCGTGATCGCCCCTGTGTATACCATTGCCAGGCCCTCTCAACACGTGGGAGCGGTTCCAGGTCGCATTATCCGCTGTGGGTCTCGCAAGAATCGCGGGCCGATTGCGGTGCGTACGTGCGCTCCCAAAAAGTGGCCCTTGCCGAGTATCGCCCAAGTCAACGCGGCAACGACCTCGCGTGCGTATCCAGTGAATCGCAAGGTCCCTGCGTTGGTGAATCGCACGGGTCGAAGAACCGCGCGGGTGATGGTGGTATAAACGTTCCGTTTGAGCTGAAACGCAGACTGTTAAACAGTTCATCTCTTGCGGGGGTGACGTCCATAGTCCAGGAGGCGCTGGGACTGGGCGAGCTTTTTCATGTGGCGCTTGTACCTGATGGCGCTAGCACTCGGTCAAAACATATTGCGTAAGTCCCACATGCATAGTAACCGTGACTCAGGAAGTCTCCCACTAGGGTTTCAAGCTGGCCGCCCGCTGGGCCCAACATTTCCGCAGCAAAGACATGAGGAATACTAAGTAAATGGCGTGAGCAAGTTCACACGCGAGACAGCTGTGAAGAGCAACCGCTTTGCTGGCGAGGAAGCCAACATCCGGCATCATTCAGCAGACAAATGTCGATAAATTTGAGTGCGGTATCAGGAACATCGTCTCCCTAGGCTTCTAGCCTCCCAGAGGCCTAGATGTTAGTGGTGCGCATTGGCGGATCCAGAGGGGGGGTCCGGATGTTCTGACCCCTCCCTTAATTTTTGAATTTAAACCTCCAAGAAGAGTGACCACTCAGGTCGCAGAAAAAGGTGAATTGATGACTTGTTGTATTCCTTGTGTTTTTGCTTTCCCGAAATTTCAGTGAATAAATAAGGCTCCTCCTCCTCCTCCTGTTCATCAAGAAAGAAAAGAACTAAAGAACAACTGACAGGTATTCGTAGCAGCCGTACTACTAAGTGCTCGGACAGCCTGCAGTATCAGAGTTTCCAATAATCTGATAAAAATAACTGGCGAAAAGATACTTTCGGACTGCGTTCTTCTATCTGATGTCACAGGATGGTAACTATTACAATTTTAATGGCTCGGTGCCGCCATTGCAGCGTTGTCACATCTAGATCAAGCAAGTGGTTTCTTTTACTGCATAAGTTGGTGTGCTTCACGAAACTTACACGGATTCTGTACTACGTACCAAGAAAACCAAGAGACAGATCAATGCGTTTTGCCTGCGCTAGCTTTACATTTGCCAGGCTTTGTATCGTGGACAGTCTCCCAGTGAATTCTTGGCGCAGCAGCAAAAGAAGCAGAGAGAGAAAGAGAGAGAGGAGGGAGGGATTGCGCTATGGCGGCTTTAGGCCATTCTTTCATTCATTGACACGTTGTTCGGCTTCAGGAATGCGAGTGATAGCCACCCACAGGAACCTTGCGCAACCAGGTGGTGCAGATTTCTGCTCATGAACGTGAAGGTTGGTACCAGCAAGGTCAGTGACATCGGAACAAAGAAGTGGAGGAGAGAGCGAGAGAGATTCGGGGGAGGGGGGGGGGGGGGGGAAGGCTATAATGCCTATGCTCGTACATGTTTTTCGGCAACGTGAACACTTTCCTGGCATTTCTATCAAGTGACTGTCGCCCACGGTCTCGAAATTTTCTGCCGACGTTTAGCGAACCGCACCGGCGCCCTCGGCAGTCGCTCCGGAGACGACACCGGCATGCGGCGCTGTCGCTGCTGACCTGGCTGCTGCTGCTGCCACCAGGCATGCTGCACGCACCGAACTTGTCGTCCACAGCGCATTCTCGACGGCGGCTGGAAGGAGGGAGGAGGCGACGGCATCATCTCGCCGCGATGGCCCGAGGTCCGTCGCGATGGCATTCCGCCCTCTTCGCCTCTCCTCTGCGTTTCTGGTGTTTGTTTACATGAGAAGGGGAGTGCGCGCCGCAGCAGGAGGCAGCAGCAGCCAGGTCGCCCGACGGCAGCTGCGTAGCCTGGCCCTTGGGAAAGGAGCGCCGCCTGAGCTCCCGCGGAGAAAGCTGCGAGAGAATCGAGGAGGTCGCCTCTCCATCCTCGCTCCGCAGTCACCGCAGCCGAGAGGGAAGGAGGGGGAGTGGCCGCTGCTGCGACGGTCGTCGCGCAGGCCGGCTGATGCCGTGCGCTCCCGCCGAAACGCGCAAAAAGACAAGTGCGCTCGACCATCAGGACGGCGCGCGCGCCCGCGATCGCGCACCGGACGCGCTGCACGGGACCTTCCCGCCTCCCAGCCACCCCCCGCTGCCTCGCGACGCCGCTTTTCTCTTCGCTCTATCCCCCGTCCCTCGTCGCCTGTCTTTTCTGTCTCTGCTTCTTTCCTGCTCGCCTCGCAGTACGTCGCCTCGATCAACGGGCAGGAAGGACCAAGTTTTCCAGAATAGATAGATGAGGAGGACAGCCTCCCGATTGGAAGGAGGAGGTTCGTGGGGGGAAGAAGCGCGTCTCGGGGTAGTTTATTGACGACGTCGGGTAGCAGAAGCGACAACACGGGACCAAGAAGAAGAAAGCGAGAAGGGAAGCAAAAAAGCGACGCGGGCGAAGAGGAGGAGGAGAAGTGGACGGCGAAGAACCCCGGCGATTCCTGCTTGTCAAAGGGACTCTCCTGGCCCAGCGGGCGGCGGCCCTCTTTTCCGAACTGGGAATACGCACCGCGCGTGAAGCAGCGCGGTTTCGCGACTCGCTTGCGGCGTCGGAAACCAATTTCACGCGTGTCTCGGCGATGCCCGATCGGACCTCCTCCCCTAGTCCCCGTATTTTCTTTCGCGTGCTTTTTTTTTTTCTCTCCTTTATTCGCTCGCGTGTCACGTGCGTCGTTGGGAAAATATATGTGACTACTGACAAAGTGCAAAGCGCCAATGCGGGCCCGACAGCTGAAGATAACGTGCCGCCGGTCAGACCTGTCAGGTGGAGATGTCACGGCGAGCATCAGCCACGCCGTCGCGCAGACCCTCCCCTTGCGGTTTTCGAGCGCTCCGCTCCCGCTCATCCACCCCTTATCTCCTTTTCTCTTCTCGCTCTGACAAGTCGTTTTGGAAAGTTTTATGCATTTGCATTGTCCAAAGTTGCGTCGATACTGCCGCGCCACTGCAGGATCGAGGCGAGCTGAAAACAGCAAAGAAAATTCGTCTATTGTTTGCGCCGTTTCCGGTCAACTCATCGTGGCTTATCTTCACAATCACGAACAGCGATTGTGGGCGCAGGATTGGCTGAGGAGAAGGGCATTGCGGGGAAGCAGCAGTGCACAAACGTGGAACCCATTTCGCTAGTTACAGGCTCAAAAGATTGTCGGCTGCCAGTAAACAATCAAGGGACGAAAATTGTTCACTGACTTGGACGGGAATCGGTTGGCACTGAGCGTCTCGGCCCGATAATAGTTTTCTAGCCGGGAAGTGTAACCTCACCCTCAGAAACCAAATCGTCGTGGCTCCAAACTGCATCGCCGCGATTGGAGGTTTTTGTTCGGGTTAGACGCGGCGCTTCGGGAAATAGGGATGCGGCGCTAGGACGGAGAGCTCACGTTCAGTACAAATAAGCACCGTGCAAAACGTTCACCCGTGGTCAGTTACATGTTCGGCCCCAGAACAGAAAAAAAGATACAGTATGCCACCAGGCCATCCACTGCTTTGATATGAAGGAGTAGGCGCAACGTAAGTATATACTTTTTTTCATTTTTGTTCTTGGAAGTTTACATATACTCGAAAGAGAAAAAGCGGCAACCACTTTAACGGTGTCAAGATAGCCAAGGTTACGAAAAACCGGCGCTGAAGTCGGCCTGCCCCGCGTGCCGTCGACAACAAAACCTCTGGTGCAGCGGCACAGATGTGTGATACGGGCAACGCGAGGCAACGCGTAATTGGTAGCACTGCACCGCTCTTGTTTTGCCACGTGGCGCAACTACGGGGCGACTCTCTTGATCGGGCGCACTCTTTTCACCAGCGGAGTACTGCTTCAGGTACTCTGCGGCCGGCCGGGCTGCTGGAAGTGAGCTTCTCCTCTAGTACACCTCAAGCTCTGCCATATTTGAACTCGGAGGGCGTCGGCACGCAGGCAAGAAGGGGGGGGGGGGGGGGTAGCAAAGCCAACCGGCAGCGTGTAGCGGCCTCTCAGCCAGAGCCTGCGAGCCGACGACGTTTCGGTAATACGCCGCGTTCCACCCAGTAAATGAAGGGGGTGCTCTCGTGAGGCAGCCCCCAACCTTACCACCTTCTTTCTTCCCGTTCCGCGGAGTGTTGGTTAAGCGAGTTTCCGGGCGGCTCGCGGCGAACGCCCACCCGTTGGGCGAGATGTTCACCGACCCGCCCGCGCACACTCGAGCTTTTTTCCCCTTCCGGCACGAGAACCCGACATTAGCTAGGCGTTCTCTGCGACAAGTGCGGCTGAGCGGAGGATCGTCGATCCCGCCTCCGACGTCGTTAATCTTCGTATAACTGCGCCGATCATGGAACCTGCGCGAATGATCGTTACGCCCCGCTGTGTGGAGTACAATGGACGTTCCTCTCTCTGCCCTTTCGTTCTCGGCGGCCTTCGCTGTTTGCGGGTGCGCGACGGACGCGATGACGCTAGAATCGGTCCGCAGTCTGGTAGTCCGCAAGGTAAAGACGGCGGTCACGATAGCAGCGCAATGCATTCACTGCTCGCGTGGGAGGCGCTGGTTTCCGCGAAAGCCGCAAAAGCGTCTACCGGACTACGCTAGACCTGAACCAGTTTCGCGCCCAGGCACAATAGCAGCTAAGAGGGGGGGGTTCAAATAGTATATACCGCATATTATTTCCGCCTGGTTACAATTCTTTATTTTTTTTTTTTTGGCAGGTGCACGCTTGATTTCACCAAAATCGTCACTGTTGGCCCGGTTGCGCCTGACCAGACTTCAAACTGGTTGGTATAACCTGACACGTTAGCGTCAGCTGCGTTATCCAGGATGCTGGAATGTAACGCGTGAGGGGGCGTGTGCAATCAAGTCAGTGCAGCCGGAGAACTTCTGGCGAGAAACAGGCAAGCGAACTGTGACACCGGATGCTTCCTCTACCAGTAATCTGCATCCACGCGTTTGTTATCAGATTATCAAGCACACGCAAATGAAGAGCGTGGCTATACGCTCATGATTAACTCGAATACGAGAAATGCAGACAGGGATCCCGATTGTCTACGGGAAAAATCTCTAGGGATGCAGCGAATCGAAACATGGTGAACAGGGTGGACGAAAAAATGCCTGACAACCATCCAGATAATAATCTCTAGCACTGAAAAAGGCCATACCTGTGGGGGAGACTCGATTACCGAAGATGGACGAGAAAAAATGCAAGGAAACGACTGCGAGAGAGCCAGTCATTAGGCTTCATCCTATTTTGATAGTCTTCATGTTGCGGTGACGTGGCTAGGGCAAAAGATACACAAATCTGAACCAAAATTAAAAAAACAGTAACGAAATCGAAGCTAGAGGTGAAGTTCAAGTCCGGTGTAATTTTACCATGCGCGACTACGAACCGCACCTTCGTGCGTGCCTTCTGACCCTAAAAGATGTTTTCGGCCCGAAATGCTCTAACAGAAATTACTCTTGCATCACCTTCAGTGTCCTCGTGGCTCACCCTGATAGGTACCTGCAAACACAGAGCTCTCTTAAAAAACAATAGTTTCGGCGAGTTTTGTGTTAAAATGCCGTCAGGCACCTTTCCTTTCTCGCATTCCGCCCCATCATCTCAAGCTTTATAAGTTGGCTTTCCCTCATTATGACTACGCTTGCAGCGAAGCACCCTTTACAAAGCGTTAGTTTCTAGTTTTTGCCGGTCACCCTGATAGGTAGCTGCAAACGCAGAGCTCTCTTAAAAAACAACAGTCTCGAGGAGTTTTAGCGTTAAAATGCCGTCAGGCACCTTTTCTTTCTCGCATTCAGCCTCATCATCTTGAGCTCCATTAAGTTGGCTTTCTCTCATTATGACCATGTTTGCAGAGAAGCACCCTTTACATAGAGTAAGTTTCTATTTCGGATCGGTTGGCGGGCAGCGGAAAACCTTGTAATCCTACTTCATATACCTGCGTCGCTGCAGAATTCTTGGGGGCACGTATGTCTGCTTACGTGCTTCTAAGGTGAAAGCCTGCGCACTGTTTTGACGGGTACCTCTTACAACACGTCCACCCGTCGACACAGCAGACGTGCTTTGTGCCGTCATTAATCCACCTTCCACCTTAATTGACCTTACTAATTATTGGTATCAATCACTAACCAATCATCAATTAGGTAGTATTGGTAATCATCGATCATCCCTCATACATGGCTGGAATGCTTGGGTTCGCTTTTGGCTTTCCTTGGGTTTTTGCACCGCTCGTGTCGACGCAGGGGTCATTCATGGTCGTCCTCCAACCGGACATATAAGGCTTTCGCCATAATAAGTGACAAAGCAACAATGCAGATTCTGTCAGAAAGAGTCGAATGAGTCTACAGTTGTGTAAAGAGTGCCGGCACTAATGCTATAACGTGACCCTGGCAATACGCGCGCTAACCTAGCTCGCACGCAGAACGAGTGACTTGCCCTAGCGTAACAAGGGACCCGTCTCGCTACAGCATGCCGCCGAGGACACAGGTATGCACCTTAAGAAAAAAAAAAAAAAGAGCGCGCTGTTTCCCGCGGAATTCCTCGCCGGCGCGTCTGCTGCTGCGCGTGCACTATTATTTGAGCGGGGCCCCTTCTCGCGGGCCAACTATGTATGCAGATTAGTGCCGCCAACCCCGAAGCTCGGCGTGATTGCGGGGGGCGTGGTAAGCTCAATAAATTTGGCATTCGCGCGGCGCGCGCCCGCGGGTAAGGGCGAGAGATAACTCGTTGTCTCCTCTAATCGCGCCCTGCCATGCGCGCAGACGCGGCGCGTTGCTGCGTGCGCCAGAGATCAAAAGCGACGAGGAGAGACGCGACGAAATGCGAACACGTCTGCTCGTGCGAGTACGCCACATCAACAGTCGACGCGCTTCGTCGCACACCGCACGCGCGCGCGCGCGGAGTACCGCGTTGCTTCCAACCGAAGTTTCGTCGTTGTGGACGGGTAGCTTATTTAGTAGCTTTAAGAAAGACCTCTCCCCAAAGGAGGAGGATGAAGAAACTTCATTTATCCCATCCGTTGTAATTGAGGTCACTCCGCACCAGTGAGGGGTGTCCTCAGTTCAGGACTCCCCGGCTGCAGCCGGCCTTCCATGCCCTATTCACCAGCCGGAGCTGGGAGCAGGGGTCGGAGCTGGTCAGCGCCGCCGCCCACTATGGAGAGGCAGGGTTGGAATTGGGAGGAAGATCTGGGGCGTTTGGGCATTCCCACACTATGTGGCATAGTGTTCCAGATGTGGGGCAGAAGATGCATTGAGGTGAGTGTTGGATGGGGAATATTTTGCGCCAGTGCGTGTTGTGGGGGAACGTGTTAGTTTTGAGCTGGTGAAGTACGACTCCTTCCTCCTTGATGAGTTGCTTATGTGGGGGAGGAAACTGTTGGCGGGCTATGTCATTGGATGTTAGTAGGGGTTGGGGCATGTAGTGGGTGGGGGTGGTTGGCATAGGGTTGTGTCTGTCCTCAATGGCCCGGTGTACTGATTATCGAGCCGTGGTATGTGACGCTTCATTTCCGACTATGCCTGAATGACTTGGCGCCCAGATAATGCAGAGGTCAGGTAGGTGAGTCTTATTTTTGAGAATGTAGAGGGCTGCTGGAGAGAGAGTGCCTCGCAGGAAGTTGCGACAAGCTTCTTGTGAATCCGTCAGTATGGTCAGGTAGTCGCTCTGTGTTGTGGTGGCTGCCATGGCTATTGCTGCTTCCTTGTCTATGGCGGTGTCCGTGGTGAGGGCAGCGGCTGTGGCTACGGTGTGACGTTCATTACTCAGCCCTTACGCATAGGCGTTTTTGGTTACGTAGAGAGAGGCATCTGTGTATAGTACATCCCTTTGATGTTGATATTGTGCCTGAAAATAGTTGGCGCGGGCCATTCGTCGTCCAATGTTATAGGTAGGGTTCATATTGCGAGGGACTGGAGTAACGCGGATGTGTTTCTTAATTTGAAGCCTTGCTCATAAGTCGCGTTACGTACGGCACGCCTTACCTGGCCCTCAAGCCAGCCGAACGGCGCAAGCTAAATATTCTTATCCGACAAACCTACAAGACGGCCCTCGGACTTCCTACATACACATCGAACGCCAAGCTGTTACAGCTGGGCTTACACAACACATGGGAAGAGCTCATCTTGAAGGTGGAAGCGCTCACACAACAGGGACGAAATAAGAAAAAAAAAAAAAAACTAGCCCAATTGTCCGTTCTACTGTAGTACATGGGAAGAGCTCTGTGAGGCGCAACGCACTTCACAACCCCAACGACTCCAATTCACTAATGGTGGCCATGCGATCCTGGTGCGGCTTGGATATTTATCGCCTCCCGTGTCCAGATGCAGAATACGTATTCCACGGCCTCGAATTAAAAAAAAAAAAAGGCGGCTTCTGCCCAATTTAGATTCTGCCGGCAGGAGTAAATATCTGTCCAGCTGCCTTTAAAATGAAGTTGTCGCCCCGCCAGGACCTCTGAATGTAGACATGCCAAGCTATTCTCGTAAGAATTCGGCCTGCTGTGGCATTTAATGGGTCTTCTGCACTCAAGCTGCACCTAAGCTATGAGGCACGCCTTAAAGGAGGAATACAGATCAATTTATACCACTTAATGATCTTTGACTTTCTCTGTAACAAAAACACAGCCAAGGGATGGCAATTTCCAAGTCGAAGTAATGCCATCTTCTAAACCGCGTTCTCAACTGCACCACGTCCACGACGAAGGTCGTCACAAAACAGTCGACACAAAAGGGCGCTCCAGCCAAGACAACGCCCTTAAAATCTCGCAATCCAAAACCACAGCTCGAGGAACCGGTGAATGCGCGCCCAGCACGAGAAGAAAGACGAGCATAAAAGGTCCACAGAAAAGGCGTTTCCTCGCTGTCTGGGAAAGGCATCCGACCGAGAGAGAGGGAAGCCCACCATAGCGCGGTATACGGACGACACGACGGGAGTCAAACAGCAGCAAAAATATGACGCCGGCGGCGGCCCGTAGCAGGATCCAAGTGCCTCCCCCCGTGGGGAGCTGCCACCTTCGAGGCAGCGTAAGGCCGCCCCGAAACGTATGGTCATCACCACTCCACACAGCTCCTCCGCACAAATCCCACGCTTCTCGGAGGCCGGAATAAGAAAACACGTCCTCACCACGGGGTTGGATTCTTCAGCTAATAAGGAAAAACGAAACAATGCTTCGAGGCGTTTTCACCTAAAGGCGGCATCGACAGAACCCCATCTCCATGCGGTACTAAAGTCCTATGCGACGGCGTACAGCATCGAACGTGGTGCGGCATTGGTTTGCGTCCCAAGTTGGGCGCAGCAGAGTCGATGCTGAACATTGTTAGAATGCTTGTCCACCTATGCTAGCGATGGTCTGCTGCGCAGACACCCGCAGATGGTGACCGCGCGCCGCCTGAGAGCACGCTGGTCGGTTGTAGACACCTGCGCAGAAAGCTGTGGAACGGCAGCATGGCGAAATTCCTGCTTACAGCTTGCAACATTTCAAGATGCAGGTCCTTTCGGATTTCGAAAAAAAACCAGAGCTACAGGCCTTGCTTCAATTTCAAACTGTCCAAGGGACACGATGCACGTCTAAAATCCCTGATTCCTCGGTCCACCACTAGGCACGCAGCCTTTGCAGTATGAAGATTAGGTACGTCTTTTCGCCAGCAAACTACCCGCGATTTCTGTCATCTTCAGCAGGTTCTATCAGAGACATGAGCTAGCAAGGTCCACATTACAATAACCTGGAAGTGCATGCGTCGTGCGCTCCATTCACCGCTGTCGCATGCAAGATGCGTATCGGAATTAGGACCAGCACTCTCATTTACTGCCAATCTTCCCAAACACTCGCAGGTAGTCGCGAGGATCTTGCGCTGCCATCCGATCGCAGTAAAACACTACACGACCCCGGCGGTAGCGGATGAGGACGGCACTCGACTATCCTCGCTTTCCCCACTGGCGGTATACGAGCAGTGCGCTGCACGGAAGTGCGCAGTCAAAGCGCTGCCGGCAGGTATACGACGCACCTGCACACCCCTGGGGCCGAGGAAGAGGCAGAAGAGGAACAGACCTGGGGGAAACAAAACGCGCCGCGGTGCATTGTGCGAGCGACAAAATACGCGATTGAGCTGCCTGCACTGCTGCTGCTGCTTTCGCAGGTGTGGCCGGGCCAACAGCAACAACAAAGGCCTCCGCGCCTGCAGGGGGCAGGAAGGCATGCCCCCGTCGTTGCTTTTACGCCGGCAGTAAACGTCTTCAGCGGCCAATAAATCTGCACCCGACTTCCCAGCTCGAGGCCGTGGCTGACGGCGCGGCCAAGTTGAGTTTATGGACGCGCCGTGTGGAGCCGGCATTCAGTGGGACTGTCGCACGGGGGGTGGAAGGGACGCGTTCACCTGAAGCACGGGAAGAAGCTCGGGCATGAAGCGCGCTTTGAGCGGCACTATTCACTTTGGTCCTGCGGTGACAGTCCCGACACTCGCGTTGGCACGAAGGTGCCGTACTGCACGGCCTCCTAGCGGCGATCACCCGGCCTTTTTGACCTAAACATGGCGTCGAAAGTACGAGGCGGTTGTTGTAGCCGATCACTGGCTGCGGTTTGAGTGCTGTATTCTTCTTCGGCCGCTATCGGCTTCGAGCGTCTCACTGTCACTACAGGGCTCGGTTGCCTAATTACTGACGGGAGAACGTGCGGTCTTTATCCCTCGCACATCACGTCCTAGTTTCTCGACCATTGTTAACAAAACGATCCGTTCACTGATAACGATCTGGATAACGAGAAAGATGGGAGCATTAGCGAAGCGAAATGTCTCCGCTCCCAGTAGGAACAGGATCAGGAAGTAGTATCCAAGAAGTATCGGGAAGGAAGACTAGCGCTTCTGTTCTTGTCACTCACACGAATATAAAAAATAACAAAAAAAAAAAACTTCCAACAAATCACGTCCGTAGCTTGGAGCAATTGTTAGCGAGCCGATAGCATGATACGGCCTACTCGCAATAATTAAGATGGCCCATCCATCATCGTGCTACTTTTCTTGAGCCGACATGGCTCTACAGAGCGGCACCGAGGTACTAGGGTGTGTAACAAAATGGGTCACAGGTGTTCAGCTTGGCTCCCGCGCAGTCTAGGCCGCACGCTGAGCCACAATTGACACGCTTCTTCTTCCCATGCAACTCAAAATAGGGCAGTGTGCTCCACGTTGATCCGGCACTGACCACTGGAGTCCTTAGTGTTCACGGTGGCGTCCATCTCCGGGTGCAAGGCCAGCCAACTCGCACCAAAAGCCTCAAGACTTAGAGCTGACCTGCCTACGGTTAAAGGTCAGCAATTGACGTATGGAAAGCTAACTACGTTTAGTGTGGGTTTTTCAAGCACTGGAAACTGTAGAGGCGAGTGATTATTAACAGATATAACGCACTGTCGATCCACGCACTTAGCTGTTTAAGGGGATGCCCATATGCTGTTAGCGCGCCGTTCATAACTTTAGCCAAACGTTTTTTTATGCAAGTCACAAAGTAGGTATTCTATTTCCTTTCAAGCAAGAAAGGGGCATGTAATCAAAGCCGCTGCTTTTCTACGGATAAACCTGGAAGCTAAACTGGTTTCATTACTTTTTTCTTACTTTCTTGTTGTTGTTTTTTCGGCGCCGCAAGTGCCCGATAAGGGATTAAATGAGTTGAGCGTTGTCAAAACGGTCGTAAGTGCCGCTGGACACTGATAGCGCCTCTTGCCTCGAGAGACCATTAACTGTTGGTTTCACTCACCGAGGCCTTGGCCGTCCTGGGCACCTTGGCAGCGGCGTCCACGGCGAGTAGTTCCAGCTGGAAGACGTCGCTGCCGGCCTCCCTGTCCAGGGGAGCCGCCGTGGTGACAAGGCCGGAGTCGCGATGCACAGCAAACCGGCGTCCGGCCAGCGCGCCGGAGCCAGCCGCGCGCACCGACGTCAAGAAGTACTGGACGCGCCCCTGCGGCGTGCCCTGCGCCCTGGCCGCCAGAACACTGGTGCCGGCGGGCTGGTTCTCCGGCACCGTGGCCGAGTAGTGCGGCGCCGAGAAGGCTGGCAGGGGCTGGGAACGCTTGTTGGCCCCCAGCACGGTAAGCTGGACGCGCGACGACTTGCGCTGCGACGGCACCGCTTGGTCCGACGCCTGGACCGCCAGCGAGTACGACACTGCCGGCCGGCTCACCGCCCGCAGAAGGGACAGCTCGCCCGTGACGCGGTCGACGGCGAACAGGCTCCTGTCGCCGTCCACGAGTTCGTAGGTCACCTGTCCGTTGGCGTTGGCGTCGGCATCCACGGCTTCCAGCGTCATTACGACGTAGCCCTTCTCGGAGTCCTCTGGCAGGATGCCGGCGTCGACCGAGACGAAAGCGGGCGCGTTGTCGTTGACGTCTTCCACGATGATGGTGACCGTCTTGTGCGAGGACAGGCTCGGTGTGCCCTGGTCCGTTGCCGTTAACGTAGCCGGAAGGTGTCGCTGAACTCGCGGTCTATGTCGGCCGCCGTGAAGACGACGCCGGAGTCCTGGCGCACGCCGAAGTGCGCGCCTGGTGGCTCCTGGGACGTGATGGCGTACGTGAGCTTGCCGTTGGCGCCCGCGTCGCGGTCCACCGCCGTGACCGTCACCACCGGGGTGTGCAGTGGAAGGCCTTCCTCGATCTGGCGAACGATGGCCACGTTGGCGAACTGAGGCGGGTTGTCGTTCACGTCGAGCACGCGCACAGTGAAGCCCACGGACACTGCCTGACGCGGCGAGCCGCCGTCACTGGCGGTCACGTTGAGCTGGTACACGCTCTGCTGCTCGAAATCCAGCGGCCGGTCCAGGTACAGGGCGCCCGTGACGGCGTCCACCTTGAAGGCCTCCTTCACGTTTCCCGACGCGATGGAAAACGAAACTTCCCCGTTTAGGCCTAAGTCGCGGTCGGTCGCCGAGAAGCGGTGCAGCTCGTAGCCGATCGGCGTGGTTTCCGGTACGTCCGCCTGTGTGAAAGCAGGAAACCGCGCTCCGTTAAGTGGTGTAACTACCGCCTCTGAGTATAACAAATACCAGTAGGGTCAAAGAAATGCCGCGCAAACATAACAGCGGCCGTTCATTTCGTTCTCTCATGTGTCCCTACATTCACTAACACGCATCTATACTAACCAGGTACATTAGCATAAATGCAAACGCCACAACTTGAGAGGCGACAAATCATTGATGGCGGCAAATTGATACTTTTCATTCAATAATCTGCCCTCGCTAAATATAAATCACTCACTAAACATGCGTCTTAAACGGCAAAATTATCTCAGCATTTTTTGGCTTTGTGCGGAAGCACACCTTACCAAATAGCCCTTCATGGGCAATCGTGCCCTGGACTATTCTAGCCAGCAGTCGGACATTAACAAGAAAACAGTGCGCGTATAGCGCCGTCCTGCGCTAAAATGGCCGACCACCAACAAATTTGCTCGGTCACCATGACGTGTGATCCCGTTCAATCACCCTTAATCACAGCAGACCCATTGTCGTTATCAATGGCCGGATGTCGGCATTTATCACCCTACCTTTTTTTTATCTCCATGTCCCACCGGATGACTCCGAATCCTGCTCCGATCGCATCGCAAATCACTCCGACCAAGGCTAACAAACATTTTTTCTAGCAACCCCCACAGGACTAGTAGTTTAGCTACTTCACGTTTATTCCTCATAAATATAAATTTGTAGTTGTCCCTATTCAACAACTTTTTCGCAGCGTTTCGATTTCTAGTTTCTTGTTTCCTGTATTTGTTTCTTTTTTTTTATCTTAACATCACACTTACTCCGTACTGCATTTCTCTTACGTAAGCTTCAGGTCCTTAAAGATACAATTTATGAAATGAACCCTGCGGCCGCATGGCGTATATATGTATGTGCGGCGTCCGCATCTTGCCATCACCCTCCCGGCTCCTGAAGCGCCCGCGTGGCTGGCGTCGGGATGCCGCAGCCCCGCATGCGTACATGCAGGTGTTCCCCGCCCCAGCCCCCAGCCTGTGACAAGCCGAGGCTGCCGTTTCTGACAAGACGAGAACAGATCTGAGGTGACGACAAATGAACTAGGGTGTTCTGTGCTACTGACGCACACTTATTCGAGATAATATGCGTAAATACTAGTCCCTTCGGGCTCCGCTGATCCAGATTCACCCATCTACATAGGCTTTGACGAAGGTCGAAGCGGAAGTTTCGGAAATCGGCGCCGATATTTTCGAAAGAGCGGACGTGCGCCTCCGCGAAGGAGTATTTCACTTTAGAAATGCACCAGCTTTCCGTTGAGATCGCGGCAGTGGCGCAATTCAGAAACGCTACGCGCGTGACCTATATACAGGAGGGCAGGAGAAGAGCGGCCGGGTGGGGCCCCTCACCCGTAGAGCAGCGCCCTGGGCGAACTCCGGGGCGTTGTCGTTCTCGTCCAGCACCTGCACCAGCACCGTGGCCGTGGCCGTGTGCTGCACCTCGGCGCCCGTGTCCCGGGCGATGACGAGCAGTAGGTAGGATCCCGCGGTCTCCCGGTCCAGCGAGGCCGCCAGGCTGAGCTGGCCCGAACTCTCCTCCACGGCGAACGCGCCGGCCTCGTTGCCCGCCGCGATGGCGTACAACAGGTCGCCGTTGCGGCCCTCGTCGGCGTCCGTGGCGCTCACGCGCGCCACCGTGGTGCCCGGCGCCGCGGCCTCGGACACGCTGGCCCGGTACGAGGACCGCGAGAACACCGGCGCGTTGTCGTTCACGTCCGTGATGCGCACAACCACCTGCGGTAGCAGAACAAGGGGAGTGCGGAAGGAGGGGAGGCTGTGTTACGGCGCCGCTCCTAAGGACGGTACAGGATGAGACACCCCTACAGGATAGGAGGCACTATACGTAGAGTCACAATCAAAAGTTTACGGACCAGGAAAATGGCAATTTTGGGTTATTTCTTTTCCGGTAACAGCCCGACAAACTGCCGTGTGCGTGCGAGATGTCGTATAGTTGGTGAAGTAATGAAAAATACGGCACATAGTACCCCGGGCATCCGCGCGGCAGAGAAATAACCCAACATTGCTGCTTTCGTGCACTCCGTAAACTTTTCATCGTGGGTGTGCATCACTCACTATGGCTAACTATCCGTACACTATCCGGAGACGCTATCTGTAAATCTGTTGCTGGACTTTACACGGACCGATGTGAAGAATAACTTGTTAGGCTAAAGGGTGTAGGTCATGAACAAGGTACCGAGGGATCTACAAGATTTTGTGTCCTGTGCGTTTTTTTTAACGGATACAAGGCAAATTGGGTATGAACGACCTTCCCCATTGGCCTTGCAATCTGGCTGCGTAGCACATATTAACTAGGTTCGGGACCCTCGAGCTTACAAAGGCCGTGTAATAATTAGTCTTTGGTTGAAGCTCTCTCTTTCGTTCTTCGATTATTGGATTCTTCTGGCAGAGGGCTTGGAATGTTAGCAAGCGTGGTGCTTTACAAACAAGCCTGCACCACTGAAATAAAAAAAGCCTGATTGATTAAATGATTCATTTATTGATTGAAATACGTTTATTTCATATAAAGTTGGCCTGAAGCCGTGCTGTGGGACGGTGAAAAGAATAAGTGACTAAAACGGATGGTAGTTTATGAGTTAAATGGAGTGGTATTCTTGTAGGGAACTGTACGGCAATCTTCAGCTGAACTCTGCATCAGCATTCCGCTATTACTACTATAATTTATACTACCGGTACTACCAGTAAGCATACCTACGTTTTGCTGCTGTTTAAGTAGTTACTAAAGCAAAATGCTATTACGAACGGCTCATTCCCATCACGGTTAAAAGCCACAACGATGCCGGGAGAGGCAGACGACAAAAGGTACAACGACAGCTAGGGGGCTCCCGAGACGGACCACCCACGACCTCTGGAGGTCACGGGTCACACGCAGCCACCGTGCGCTGCTTCTCAGGTGCCATTGCCGCGACGCGGGTTCGCCTCCCTCGCGCATCGGCAAAAACCACCCGTATACGTGACAGGAAACAAGTCCTGGAGACGGTCGCCCCGCAAGCCCATTAGCGCAGCCATGCATTAAACGAAACGCGGCAGACAGACCTCACATAACGACCGCAAACCATTAGAACTGAGACAAAAGAAGAAGAAAAAGGTCAAGCAAACAGACGGACGACTCGGCGCGCGGAAATCGTCGTGGAAGAAACGTCTACAGAAGTGACTGTTTAAGGCTCACAAAGCAAGCAGAGAACGCTATTAGATGACATCCCCTTTCTTCATCTTCCTCCTCCTCCTCCTCCTCCTTTATTTCTTTTCTCTTCCTTTTGTTTGGCCCGAACAACGAGTGACAGCGCTAGGGACCTGCCAATTTTCTTCCGCGCATGTGATTCTCTCGGCCCCTGATATTTCTTTTTTCGGCCTCCCGCCTATCACGTACACTGAAAGGGTATCATTAGAGCCGCGGAAAAAGAGGAGCCGGGCCATACCGGCGCACAGAGCGTCGTCTTCTGCGCCGCATCATGCGCGTCTGTCTATACGCGGCCGCACTGCCGGCAGCGCACGAAAGCCGCCGGCGGGTCGAGGAGACGACGCGAAATCGCCGGCGCGCGCACTGCGTAGGTTTGCCGCCGCGCACATCCCGTGCGCAAGACAATTTGGAACGGGCGTTGACGCTCGTGCGCCCGTCACGACCGCAGTGGGACCGCGTACCCTGTCCTGCCCCTTCGGAAGAGCGGTCCATGAACCGTCGGCGGCGGGGCTGGCTCCTGCCTCGCCAAAGAAGGCGCGGCGGTTTCGCCATTCTGCCCTCTCGGCGAGCCAACGGAGAAGTATATGGTCGCCCATCTCGTGCAACATTGCATCCACCTTTTGTGCGGTTTTACCTGTTGGCCGCCTTATACCGTGATGTCTTTGTTCCCTCCCTGTCGTGAGGTGCACGGATCTCGGCGTATGCTTGCTTATCCGTGCGCGGACTTCAAGCTTCCCGAGGTCCTTATGGAAATGCCACACAGTATACTTTTTCGAAAGCGTCGCTGAAGTGAGTTCGTACTCGTCGAATTACAGTAGGAGGATCCGGCAGCATCGCATCGTCACTTCATTAGCAGCAAGCCAATACTATTGCAAAGCAGAGAAGTACTGCTGTTTTACGTGCCTGCACAACGTGTGACTGTAAGGGAACAAAGGCATACCCAATCGAGTTCGTTCAATCAGCTTACCTCATCTCTATAACACACCGCATTAACTTTACAGTTGTAAGTGATGTTGAGAGGTTTAAAAGATACCATACTTTATGTCACTGATTTTTCTTGAAGAGCGTAGACCGCTAAAAGCATGCAGTTAAAATGGGCCTCGTCGTTCTCCGGAGTGCTTGCCTATTAGCAGAGACACGTATTCTGCCTGTCAGAATATATTTGTGTTAACGTCGGTAATTACACCATGCACTCCTTATTAATTAGAAGAATGTCTCGTTTTGAAAACGTAGCAAATCCAGCAGTGCGTGCGCTATTTCGTCTCCGCGGAATAGTCGGCGCGCATGCGCGACTTGCACGCGCACCTGAACCCCCGAGTCCTGGCGAACGGAGCTCACCTTCGCTTCGCCGCGCAGCCTGGTGATTCCCGAGTCGAGCACCACGGCGTCCATCGTCATCGAGTCGTGTCCCGTCAGCGAGACCAGCTTCTCCCGGTCGAAGTACCGCAGCGAGCGCACGAAGCCCGTCCTGGGGTCGACGACAAAGTCGTTCTCGTTGGACGCCAGCGAGAAAGTGAGCTCGGCGTTGCGGCCCCGGTCACCGTCTTCGGCCGTCAGCTTGCCGACGTGCGTGTCTGGGGGTTCGTTCTCGGCCAGCGAGAACACGAACGTGGCGTTGTCGAAGGCCGGCGCGTTGTCGTTCTCGTCGAGCACATGCACCAGCAGCGAGACGGCGGACGAGCGCGGTGGCTTGCCGTGGTCCCGCGCCACCACTGTCAGCGCGTACAGGTCGCGCCACTCGCGGTCCAGCGCCTTCTTCACGTACACGGCACCGTCGGGAAACACGCCGAAGCGACCCTCGTCGTTGCCCTCGGAGATCTCGTAGGAGACGCGCCCGTTGTCGCCATGGTCAGCGTCCCAAGCGCGCAGCGTAAAGAACCGCTCGTTCACGCTGGTCAGCTCGAGCAGCGACGTCTCGTACGACGGCCTCTCGAAGGTTGGTGTGTGGTCGTTCACGTCCTGCACCGCCACGAGCAGCTTCTGTCGCGACGTCAGTCGGGGCTGGCCGCGGTCGCTGACGGTTAGCTCGAGGGTGAACTCCTTCCCGGCCTGCAGCCTCACCGGCTGGAGGATCCGCAGAATGCCCGTACTTGAATCAACGGCAAACAGACCCGCGGGCCCAGAGCCCAGGCCATACTCGAGTTCGGCGTTGACACCGGCATCGGCGTCGCTTGCGTCAGGCACGTACAGTTCCAGACCGGGCGGCCAGCTCTCGGGAACACCCAGGCGCACCAGGGGCTTAGTGAAGCGGGGCGCGTTGTCGTTGACGTCTCCCAGCGTGACCGAGACGCTGGTTCGAGCGAAGAAAGACAAGGTGTTGGCCACCACGCCGAGGTCGAGCCGGTCGGCCCGCTCACGGTCCAGGGGCGCGGCGGTGCTGAGGACGCCCGTGAGCGGGTCGACGCGGAACCAGCCGAACGGGTCACCGTCCACGATGGAGAAGCGCGCACGGTCCACCTGGTCGGAGCGCACCAGGGAGACGCGGCCCAGTTCGCGACCCAGCACGGGCTGCGAGCCGTCCTCCTCGACGGCGAAGCTGTAGCCCCCGGCGGGCGCCTGGAAGCGCAGCGGGGCCGTGCGGCCGGCTTCCCGCAGGAAGACCACCACCAGCGCCGTGTCCTGGCCGTCGCTGCCGTGGCTGTTGGGGTGCCTGGCCGCCACCTGCACGAAACAAGGATTGGTTCGCCACTTAGAAATGTCGGTGGCAGGCAGGGAAGGCCTCCTGCCAACTGTGCATATAGACGGTAGAAGACACTTTTAGCGGCTTGACCGGCAAGGATTCTGTCAACACGCACACGGCAGGTTATTTTATAAATAGTCACGAAGTCCGAAACATTTTTTGTCCGCTGTGTTTGCCATCAACATGCGCAGACACAGTTTTTAATTACGGGTATGCACGCTGCACATGCGGCGCAAGTCCAGGTAGTCTCGCAGGAGGTGCTTAGTCCAGCAATAAAATAGACGGCTGTCGAGAAAACTTCGAAACGCTGCACATAATATACTTAGTTCGCATGCTGTGGTGATAACGCACCGCTGGTAATCCTGGAGAGAAAGAGAGAGAATAAACTTTATTCAGTTTGCCAACTGTGATACTAAGTCGTCGGCCGTGAGCCCTTGGGCTCTGGGAGCGTCTTCAGCCAGCTGGACGGCCCAGAGTTGATCTTCCGGGCGAGAAATTGAGCAGTACGGTCTCCCACTGCTCACTGTTAGTGATTGTGCGGTCAACCGTCATCGCCTGCGGACATTGCCATAACATGTGGGCCAGGTCCGCTCGTTCCTGGCATTTATGACACTCGGGGGGAGCAGCGCCCTGCACACTAAACTTTCTTACACCCTTTTCGGCCAAAAAGGGTCTAAGAATCTTGTCCCATGGCGGGCACCTTTAGAAGGTGTTTTGGCTGAAAAAGGGTGTAGGGATGAAAAAAGGGTGTTCGTGAGAACACCCCCCCAAAAAAGGTGTAAGGTGGCTCAACACCCTAAAATAAGGGTGTGGGCAGCAAAGCTACGCGTGACGGTGTGGATGGGCCGAGAGCGCAGCGTGACACACAGACACATAAAACACGCACAAGTCACACTTGACCATCAAATGAATTTAGCAAGAAAACCAACGGGATGCATTGGGGCAGCAAGAAAATACTTATTTGGAAATACGTGTGTTCTTTTTGCTTTTATAGCCAGCAGAGGAAAGTCCTCCGATAGAGTCGGTGGGCTTGTCGCAAGAATAAAATATTTTAGCGCTAATTATGCAATTATGGGTTACGGAGTGGCGTACGCCACCCGACTTACTACAAAGGCCTGTACGATGCGCAGGAGGCTAGATTATTCCATTCCGTGGCTGCGACTAGCTATCCTGGATATTAGCCTGGCTGTTGGCGCACAATTTTTTTGAGAGCTAGCAATGTTTCGGAATCATGTTCATTCGCTTGTATTCGGAGTCCCAGAACGCGAATACTCGAGACGATGGGAATGGGGTGTGAGCCAGCGGCAAAAAGTTGGACTGAAGGGGAAGTGGAAGCAGATTTCCTCTCTCTATTAGTGGGATGGTAGAAAAGCAGCTCTGATTTTTCGGGTGAGCAGCTGACGCCCTGGAGTGAAACACATTTTTCGACTAAGTTTATGGCTTCCTGAAAAGTGTCCTCAATATGACCGTCACTACCGCCGCAAACCCCCAGTGTTCATCGTCGGCGTAAATACTATGCTGGAGCTCTAGTATGTTATTGAGGAGATTAGGCAGACCGATAATTGCCACGTTAAAAAAGGAAGGGGGAAAGAACCGAGCCCTGTGGGGTTCCCCTACTGCCTAGGTGAATTTTGCCAGATTTAAGTCCTCCGATCGTGATAGTTGCTGTTCGATCGGTGAGAAAGTCGCGAATGTAGTTGTACTCCCTCTTGCCGACCCCCAGGCTTTGATGTTTTCTAGGATTGCCGAATGTTTGAAGTTATCGAAGGCTTTAACGAGATCGAGCCCGAGGACTGCACGGGTATCGGTTGACGAGGAGCGCGCTCCGTTTATAGCGTCGAGTTTCAGCCGAAGCATGACATCTTGTGTCGAGAGTTTGGGGCGGAAAGTCTTCATGGTGTGAGAGTATAATTTTTTTTTTTTTTCATGTAGGCGTTGATCCTGTTTAGGATGACATGTTCCAGGAGTTTCCCTACACGCGAGCTGAGGGGTATTGGGCGAAGGTTTTCAATTTGGAGCTTTTTGTCGGGTTTAGGGATGGTGGTGACGTTGGCTGTTTTCCAATGAGCTGGGACGTGGCCCGCGTCCCAACACACGTTAAAATAGCGCGTGAGAGTTTCGATGGAGTCGTCATCTAGGTTGCGCAGTATCTTATTTGTTATGCCATCCGGTCTCGGTGGTGAGCCGATCCGCACCTTGCTTAAGGTGATAGGGCTGTCGAGGGTGGTGTTGTCCCTGCCCGATTAGGGGGGAGTGTTTCGGTAGCCGAAGGGGCAATGTAGCGATCCTGAAGGGCCTGAAGAAGTTTATTGGTTCCGTTAAATTTGTGGAGGTCAACGTTTAGATTGTGTCGTTGCGTGGTCTTATTTTTGTCAGGGTCTATTAGACAACGCACGATCCGCCATGTCTTAGCCATCCCGATCTCTCTCTCCATGCGATCACAAGCCGCGTGCCAATTTTGTTGCAAGAGTTGCTGAGTGTAATCCTTGAGAGCCGCACGTTCTCGGAGAGCAAATATGAGGTACAGCCTGATGACCTCTTGGCTGGTAATTCATTTCGCTATAACGGCACCTCCATAACTCGTTTCTTCCCTTTATTTCTTTCTTTCCTGGGCGGTAACACATCTGGGCTGAACAAGCTCATTTCCCGCACCTGCACGCGCAGCCTAACGCGCATCACGTATTCACCGCGCACACACAAGCGCCACAAGCGAGGCGCCAATCGAAGAAATTCCTTTGCGAAAAGCTAGTGCCGCCGCGTATTCGGCAAAATAAAGCGCTACAGCGCCATGACACGGATTCCGCACTGCGCACGCGTGCCGCAAGTGTTCGCCGCGAAACGTAGTTACAGTATGCAAACGCGCTATAGAAATGCGCCCACGGCGAGGCTGCCATCACCTCAAACACCGAGAGGGAGAACGTCGCACATTGAGTTTCGTAGTTGCGTCATTTGGCTTCCCGATCTGGGCAAACGTCACCGCGTAGGGAGTAAGAAAGGAACGGGCGAAGAGTCCCAAGGCCTCTCCTGGTCGCGGAGGTGACGTCGCTTTAGCCATGCAGGAATGACGCCTGCTTATTACGACCGCGTGCGCGCAGTACATGCATTAGGTACGCGAGCACAAACAGTTTCGCGGATGCATGCAGGCGAGCGGCCCGGCGGCGCCACGGCGACTACGGCCGCGCGCCGATGAGTGACAGGTGTTCATCAGAGACTGCGTGCCTTCCCTTGCCGTAGACGTCGTGGGCTCCTACCCTGTGGCGCGCTGCCTCGCTTCGCAGGGCCGCTTCACTCGGCATGCCCTCGGCCCACTCGTCGGCCCCGGTCACGACATTGGCGATTCAAAGCGATCTCATGATTGCCTAAACACGCACTGCCGACGCCACCGCGATCGGCGAGCGGGCCCCTCCGCTAAAAGGGTGTCTCTAGCCACCGCTCTTTCCCCCTCTCCCCCTCCCTCCTCCCGTCGCGCACCGTAGGCTACGAACACGTGTTAAGCAACACCCACTATTTTTGGCCTCCCCTTCCCCGGGACCCCTCCATCTCGGCCCCGCGCCTCTTGTATTGTTTTTTTTTTCTTCCTCCTGCCACGTGCGAAGGCAAATCGGGAGTGTGCTTTACGAGACAGCGCGAAAATGGGGTCGAGGGGTCTCGGCTGCGGCCTGAGCGCAAGAATGCGCCATTCCAATTTTTGTTCAGTTTTTTCTGTCGCGTGGCGAGTCTACGACACCAGGCTTTTGGCGAGTTTACGACACTATGGCGAGTCATACGAACATGGACAGACAATTAACTTTATTGAAGGTCCTGAGGAGCACCGCCGCCGTTCAGGACGGCAGCGCTGCGGGCCCTGCGGGCCCCTCCCACATGGGGACGGGGAGGCCGAGCCTCCCCGCCGCGTCATGGCTGGTGTATAGATCGGGGCTCTCCAAGTCGGAGCGCCACTCTTCCTCGGTTATGCGTTGAGGGCGAGTGTACAAAATTATGCTTCTTACGCTTCCAGTGGGGTCTTCAGTTGACTTCTCTAATTCGACTTCAGTTGCCGCGCGCGAGTTATGTTGCTTACGTCAACGCCCTCATGGGCAAACAGAATATAAAAAAACACTGTTTTGAGCTGCCAATTCGCGAATTACATCCTCAGGGTAGAAAAGATCTGCGCTGTTCATTTATCAATTTATTTATAGTAGCGCAGCAAAGAAGGTGCGAGAGAGCTACAGTATCGAGATAACTGGGCACCGATGCGGCTTCAATGAACCGAAGTCCGCAGTCCTTTGCTGAAAAGGAACGCTCTGTGCTTGTTCTCAACTGCCGAGGTTGGCTCGCGTCATGTGCACGTATGCTATCGCACCCAAAAACCTTCGCAAACATTTGGCGCGGTTTTTTTTCTCGTGGATGGACTCCGACGGAAATCCAAAGCATTCAGGATGGAAATCTGGAGGCAGAGCGGAGCATGGCCAACACTGGGGCAAAACAGCATCGTGGCCTGAAGCTTCGACTTCTAGCGGTAATGACGCGCTTAAAATATCCGTGCCAGCTAAAGTGCTTTTTTTCACCTGTAAACGGCGGAAAACGATGGTGGACTACGTGGCTGGCAACCCTCATCACCGGCCATGGCCCCTCGTTCAGTCTTATACGGAACGAGGACCACCAAGTGTAATTAAGATGGGCCGACGTTTAACGACTTTCGCCTGTACCCAGTGTGATTCGTTGACTGCGTGTACTGTGAGTAGTAGATCACTTTTATTAATTCTGAGAATACGACTACTTCTATTATGCTGGGGCCCTTGCTCAAGACAACGGTGAATAAATCCCGAGGATAGGAAGTTGGGTTAATCATCTACATTCGAGGTGTAGTCATCTACGTTAGTGGTGTAGTCAGTCATAAGCGTTTCACTTCCAGCTATCAACGCCCGCCCGGAGCCCTTGACGCGGCAACAATATAACTGGTAAGGTCATTCGCTGTAGTGTTGCATACATCCGAAACTGTGAGCATCAAATGTGCAATAACGCTAGAACAACCTTCCAGTTGTTCTAGCGTTCCAGGTTATAGGATAAAGACGCAACAAACTATTATCCAAAGGCCCTATAAATCCAGGTTCTACGGGCAGGGAGGATCGTGTTGCTATGTTTTCTTTCAGCAACCGCCTACATACGTGTTGCGTACCTACAACAGCGCTCACATGGAATTTTTTATTTCGTCCTTACACCTGCTCCCCTTAACTTTTCGCGTACAAACTAAAATGTGTGCGCGAAAAACGGGAAATAAGAAAGACGTGAGGAAGACTGGGTCTAGTCTGCAGCTGGCTTCGACGGAACTTACAGGGCATCCAGACTGCAGCCTAAGATTACACAGCCTGGTTTTTGCCGATCTGCACGCGTGGGCCGTATACAACGCATATGGTGGCGGTTGAGAGCTTGCCGAAGAGAACGGCGGCGAGACGGAACGGGAGCTTTTGTCTTGGTCCAGACATTACCGGGAGAGAGACAAGGGCCGACCACGGGATCTAGCGTACAAGTGCAAACGCCTGCTCCGTCACGGAGACCAACAGAACGCACTGAAGGATTCGCTCTGCAGACGTGCCAGAGGGGAAGAGCACGCGCCTTCGAAACTCGATCCTCTCGACCGTCGGCCCAGACCAAACAAGCTTGTGCATACCTCGGCGCTCGAAGCCTCGCTGCAGAAGAGCAAATAGAGGACACCGTAGGCCGTGGGAAGAGCGACGCCTTGGTAAAGTAAACGTACCGTGGCATGGCTCGTTGGATGCCACTCAGGGCACCTCCGTAGGCATGCAAGCGTTGTGTGTGGCATTGGCGAGAGTACGAATGTTCACCCCGTACAAGCCATGCAATCGCTCTCGGCGACTGAGAGACACTTTGGACAAACGAAGCTGCTAAGTGCGAGAACACGAACTGTGGAGTTAGTTCCTCTCTTTTCATAGAAGCGGTAGTAGGTATTTGTGGTTAAAGGGACCCTGCAACACGCTTTCAAACTTTTTTTTTTTTGAAATCTTAAATGCTTGCAGAATGTAGTCAACCATTATGTCAGAACCCGCCGCGGTGGCTCAGTGGCTAAGGCGTTGCGCTGCTGAGCACGAGGTCGCGGGTTCGATTTCCGGCCGCGGCGGCCGCTTTTCTGGTGGAGGCGAAAGGAAAAACGCCCGTGTGTGCGAGATTTCGGCGCACGTTAAAGATCCCCAGGTGTCCAAAATTAATCCGGAGCCCTCCACTACGGCGCGCCTCATCGCCTGCGTTGCGTCGGCGCGTTAAACCCTACAATCAATCAATCATTATGTCAGATACGTAGATTAGGGGGTCGCAAAGTACCTCAGCCCAAGATTACTCCTCTATGGCATCAGATAACTTAGAAACTGGCTCAAAATTTTTTTCTCCCTTTACCAGTCTTGGCGTTCTTCGGCCGCTGGGATTACGTCATTACAGCGGTGTTGTGGCTGTTTGCCTGCTTTCCTTCAGTTGCAGCAATGAACGCATTGGATAGCCACTTTAAAATGGGAGAGACAAAAGCAAAGGAGAAACGGAAGGCGTATCTGTTGTGACGAGGAAATCACGCAGTGCTCCTCCATGCTGGCGATAATTATAGCTTTCGTAGCGCTTCCAGACGCCAAGGAAACAGTGAAAGCTTTTTTCCGGAAGTGTTGCAGGGTCTCGAACTGTTTTGAACGAACTTGAAAGAAGACAGAATGTGGTGACAGGTGCTGCACACGCACGCACGCACGCACGCACGCACGCACACACACACACACACACTCTTTCTCGCTCTCTCCCAACAGCCATTCTCAGGAGGTCGAAATCTGCAAAAGCTGAAAAATATTGGCATGCCTTCCTATATTCATTCTTCATTCATTCATTCATTCATTCATTCATTCGTTTTGGCTACCATCCTCATTTCTATTTGGCCCCATCACCGAAACAACAAATTGACGGGTCTTAGTAGGTTATTTATTAACTAACTTGTTCGATCTTCATTCGTTTGTTCGACCTGCACTGCCCTCGAAAGCTCGAAACGTGTTTCCAGTGGTTACGGAACTTGCAGAAAGTTATAGGCCGATGCAACGAGTTAGTTCTTTGAATCCCACTTGAAGCGACAATGCCCACAAGGCGCACACCGTGCTCTTCGTTACATTACAACGTTGCACGCCAATTTGCCTGAAGGCGAGTTTGCTTGAAGTACTCACAGGCTGCTTTGAAGAACTTTAAAAAATGACCTGTAGCTTATTTAAAGGGGGACTTTAAATATACTGTACAAATTTTGACAAAAACATTTTGAGACAAGTGGTTACTTACGACACGACCAACTATATTTATGGCAAAATAAATGCGTCACGGTGGTTTGACTATTTAATCCTAAACCAATCGTGTACAGTTTTGAGTGGGTTGCACATATTTCTTTAAATTGGGTGCACAGTACCGTTGGTGCTATGCAAGGAGCGCCTACTTCTTTATCGCGTATCCAGGGCTACCGGCATTTAGCCCAGCCGGAAAGAAGATTACGTAACGTCCGCTTCGATGGAGGACTCGAACCTTGGTCAACTCTTGTGCAAAA
Source organism: Haemaphysalis longicornis (assembly GCA_013339765.2). Taxonomy (NCBI): domain Eukaryota; kingdom Metazoa; phylum Arthropoda; class Arachnida; order Ixodida; family Ixodidae; genus Haemaphysalis; species Haemaphysalis longicornis. Next base: position 161,077,233 of record CM023451.1, on the reverse strand, counting down.
AAAAACGAATTAACTGTATTTCACTCCCCGCTTAGATGAAACCGCGGGGTTGAACAAGCTCCCCATCGCCGAATAGCTGCTTGCATCCTGTATAAGGCCTGCCCATATACTACCTTTCCTAACCCTTGTTGACCTCGTTGCGAAGGCTCAGCTACAGCTTGCAAACGAGATCTGTGATTAACGACCGGAGTTCAGGCTATGCAGACCACCCTGGATCCTTGAGCAGAACGATATCCGGTCTACTACAGCCGTATGGGAACGCCATGTCCTGTCTGCTGACCGCACCGGGGAGCGGCTCGCGAAAGTGCGGACACAGCCCACGTCGTATGGACGCTCACACCGAGCTAAATATCCAGCATCGCATCAAACGCATGCCAACGTGGGCAATTTACGCACGCTCTGTTTTTTGTTGTTGTTGTTGTTGTTGTTGTTGTTGTTTGAGTTCTCTGCAGCTCAGAGGAACCTCAGGAAAACAACGCTCAAGGGTGCTTTATGGCTGAACATCCAAGTGATGCGGAAAAGCCAGCGTGTTTTCGCTCAGTCGGTGTTGTTACTATTTCGTTAATGGTAGTAGTTCTCCTACGTCGTCATCTCTGTTATGTATAATAAACCACGCTCGGCATGAGCCATTCCATATTCGCCTTAAAACGTACCCCCCCCCCCACCCCACACATACACACACGCACACACGCGCCGTTTTCTTACCCTTCGCGTGAAGTAGATACATGCTTGACGTTGGGCTGGTTGGGTACGCATATTTAACACAAGAAGACAGCGCGAAGACGAGAACGGAAGAAGTGACAAACTAGAGCGCTGGCGAACAACTGGAGAACGATTGATTACGAGGCATTAAATACACGGAAAAACAAAGGACGCAAGAAGGCGTCCGTTCAAGGATTAGATATAACTCCAGCGCGTTATATACCTGGAGTTCTATTTTAAACGGACGTATGCTTGCGTCTTGTGTTTTTTCGTGTATTTAATGCCTCGTAATAAATCGTTCTCCGTTGTTCGTCAGCGCTCTAGTCTGTCACTTCTTCCGTCCTCGTCTTCGCGCTGTCTTGTAGTGTCAAAAAGGAGAAATAATTTTTTAGCCTTCGAAGAGCACTTTGAAGTGCGCGAACGTTCAGCAGTTCAGTTTATGTACGCCTGCGACCTGAAAAATGTGATACGGATGTGGAAAGGGATAAACCTCCTCCTTCTTTCCCACCGCTTCCACCTATCACGAATTGAGATGTATTACAGAAGCTTCCACGGATGCATTTAGAAACCAAACTCAAGAGTGGAGCTTGCTCTTTGTTTTTACTGCGCTACCAATGATAGTGTAATTTTGCAAACGCTCGTCGCCCTTGTTGTCAGCAGTTTGATACCTCGGCGAAGTGGACGCAGGAGGGATGAGTGAAAAGGAGGGACAAATGGGAGGGTTAAATGTGTTCAGTTCGTCAGCAAAAATCTGTCAGACAACCAGAACCACACTGCGACATTAGGCCCTACCGCAACACTAGGAATGATCACACTTAATTTTTTTTGACGGTGACAGCTGCCTACAGAGATCGTCGGAAATTGGGCGCCAGTCCACTCTGGCAGCAGCCTGCGAAGGGTGCTTCCCGGCAACAATGAAGTTAATAAAGCAAAGCCAACTTTACGAAGGAGGACATGGCGGGGATGAATGCAACGCTAAAATAAGTTCAACTAAAACAATTAACAAAACAAAGTTTCTGGGTTTTAACGCAGCCGAAGCTACACCCGGGCTATGAGGCGGGCGTAATGGAGGCCTCCGGATTAATTTCGACCCCCTGGGGATCTTTAACGTGCGCCGAAATCTCGACACACGGGCGTTTTCGCGTTTAGCCTCCCATCTGAAAGGCAGCCACTGCGACCGGGATCGAACCCACGTCCTTGGACTCAGCAGCGCAATAAAAACGATTTAACCCCAAAAGCAAGCGTCGAATACCTGCCCAGCTGAGACGGGATGGTACGTGGCCGTGTGCTCCAGAATACGCCACATGTGAACCCCAGCGAGAGCCGCAGTTCGTTCAGGGCGTTCGGAACCGATTAGCCTTTAATAAGCCGGGTACCCGGTGTATGTTGGTCCGGTCCATCCCCACAACGCACGGGCCGGGAAGGGCGATTGCCCGACGAAAAGCTGCTTAGCGCGAGTAACAAAGGGATGCCAGTATACCGGAGCCGGACAGGGCACTCCTCTCGGCTCCGCCGGTGCGCCACTCCCCTCGCCTCGGGTGCGCCGGGACCTTGCTGGGGGCCCCCCTCTTCGTCCTCGCGGCGTAATTGCCTCCTTCTTTGGTCAATTTCGGACCCTAATAAAGCCCCGCACGGGGCACAAACAAAAGAGCGCAAAAGTGGGCTCGGGCGCAGGAGGAGAAAAAGAAAGGTATTCCGGCGAGATTAAAGCGGAATATACATGCGCGCACCTCTCCTGCTCGCGAGCGTGTCCCACCATCAGTCATCCAGGCCGCAGCCATCCATTAACTTCTCGTCCTGCTGATAAAACTTTGTTCTCCCCCAGTTCGCCTAAATTGGAAGTCGCCCGGTCTCGCCTTCGGCAGCCCGCCGCCGCCGCCGGCTCCGTCGTCTTCTTCCTGTCCGTTAATTCTTCCTCCTGTTGTCTTCGAACACAACCTGCGTCTTCAACCAGCCGCCGCCGCCGGTGCGCGGGTATGTGCGCAATGCGCGGAGCAGGGGCGTCCTCGGGGAAAGAGAAAGAGGGCATCCCCGGACAATGGATCCCTATGGCATCGCGCTCAGTTATGGATCACCTCGCCCGCCTCATCCTATCCTGGTAGCGAGACGATGGAGCGTCGTGTGACCTCCCTCCCCGCGGAGAAACGGCGCCGCTACGCGAAGAAGAAAAGAAGCCGCGCGTGGACTTGAATCTAGAATAGGGCCCATCAACAATTGTAGCATCACGCGGAGAGGCCAGACAATCCGTTTTACTTCCGTTCAGAGCGGTGGACCGCCTTGCCAAACCCCATTCTTTGGGGTCTCACGAGGCTGCGCGCGCGGGATTACGTTGTTTGGGATGAGAAAGAAGTTCGGAGCAGGAACTGATAACGATGCAAGCAATCTGCATTTTAAGCGCGGTAAAGTCTGGACAACCGGACGCCGCGGGACCGATCCCCTTTCCATCAGGGTGCAGCTGACCTCGAAAACCGATTGGACGTCGAGCAAAAATTTAAAAACGGAAGACGTACCCGCCATGGTGCATAAACGGACCACCGTGCTACCGGCGAAATATGAACGAGGTTGATAAAATTGAAACAGTATTGAGACAGAGTATTGCAACGTTGCGATGTACCGTGGCCCGCTATTTCGGGCAGGGCCGATTCAGGTTATACCTGTCACGGAAAACAGCACAGCTTTTGTCATTACTGAGTCATTAGCTTCTACGTCCAAAGGGAACTGGAACGAATAAAATTCTAAATTAAATGCTTCTCCCTTGGTTGTAACGGATGGCATAGCCCCATCAGGCGTATTTCATTTTGCCTTTAGCCATGCCACCCAAGAAAGTTTGTATTAGATTGTCTTGAAATAAACAGAAACAACTACAGCGACAGCAACAACCCAAAACCCACCCGCTCAATTAAACGACTGCTTCGCGTGGAACTCTGCGCGGAAGCAGTCATTGGTGTACGACGTCAGATGCACTCCACAAGATTATTTATGGGAGCGGAAGGCTTTGATTGCGTTTTGTTCCTCAGAAAAGAAAGGAAGATGGACGAGGAAGGGCACGTTGAAGTAATAATAATTCGTAACAACGACGGAGATTACCTCGGCGGTTGGTTAGGTAATATACATCTTTTTGTATACGTTTCCATAGCCTTGGACGCGATTGGATTCGTTTGTATGATTCGATGGACATATATGCATGTTGGCGTAGTTTCTTCCGCGTTGCCTGTACCGGGAAACACAGCGTCAGTGCGTGTTTTATAACGGTATTCACTTATTCAACTCTGCCTGCTGCAGAACATTGTTTTCGAAAACAGCGATGTACTTCGCTTATTTATCTTTCGTATACCTCCACAAACTTGCGCCGTCCCCCCATGCGCAGTGCTGGTACGAAACAGAGATAAAATATTTTGTACAACTATATGTAAGGACAGCATGCCACTAAACGTGTCGATTGAGCTTTCTTCGTGGCCAGAGCTGAGCATTTAATTTGACAGAAGCACGCCGTTCAAAGCTCGCCGGAGGAACATACGTAATATGGGTCCATTTATTCGGATCAGGAGCTTTCATTCTGTCGAGGCTAGCTTGAAGATTGTTTAGATTGTTCTTTTATTTGGTGTTATTAACAAAAATCATGCACCCCTCTGTCTAACGACGATGGTTGAACGCGAAGCTTCCTCGTGATGGATTCTTTGGTTGTCGTCTGGGCTTGGGCTTTGGCTTGCAGACGGTTTGGACGTTGCCTCATTGAGCTTTGACTTTGACTCAGACGTGGTTTGTACCTTTCATCGCAGCGGCTTTGACTTTGACCCTTCGTTATTTGATTTCGCGCAAAGAAAGTTTCGTGTTCTTTTTTTTTTTGTAGGAATTTTTCTGTCTGATTTTGCACGTCCAGAAACCCCTCACCCAATTCAAAATTATTTCGAGCGCAATCGGGCAGATGTCGGCTTCATAACGTGAGGCACGCAGGTCCAATTACTAACACGGGAAGTTTTCTTCTTCTTTGACTTTGCCCACGATCATCTTAGATCCCAACGTACCAGAAATCGATGAGGAGCGTTGCTTGTGGGTAGCGATATTGGAAGAGAAGATTTGGGGCATGTCTTTAGCAGAAACAAACGCAGGCGCCAAGCATCTCAGAAACCAGAAAATTGGCCCAGGTTTGCAAGGCCGGCCTTTCGTGGATCGGGAGTGTTAGGGAGTGTGGACCACAAACGTTATTCTCGACATGACACGAAAATCCGGAACCGGCTATACTGGCCTGATCGCGAGGTTGGGGCGTTTCAAACCTGGAAATATGCGTGTTGAGCACTTCGTAAATATTTGAAGCCACGCGTACGTCCCATACGATCAGAGGGAAGTTGCTTATTTTGACGCCGACATTCCAGGCCCGGAGCGTGTGCCCCGCTCGCAAGACATTCCGCGGGCGGGATTTGTTCTTAGGAACGCAGTTTCAACTAAAAGTTGGTGCGATGAAGGCAGGGACGATAAGAAAGTCGGAAATTTATTTATTTAGATAAAGTTGACACGCGGCACTCCAAACAAACCAGGCATCTTCAATGGTTATGTTTTCGGAAGAATGGGGCTTGTTTGTTTTTCTCTTTTGCTTTGTTACTGACAAAGATTTTCGGAGATTTCAAATTTTCTGCAATTACCTTTTCAGCATTCCTATGGAAGTGCCACCCGATTTAAGCCATTGCCCTTTTTTTCTGGGATGACAGCGATACGAAATAGGCATGCATTCTGCCATTTTGTCCTATATATATCACAGCAACAATTAGCGTCCTGTGCTTTCTCTCTGTCTCTTTCTGTTCGCATCTGGATCTAGGGGCTCCATAAGGAGAAAAAAGAAATTGGTCGCAGATATATACCAACTATTGCATGCTGCTTATATAATCCTCATACTTTTACAAGTCATGCATACCTCTAGAGCGGATATAGTAAAGTCTTTACAGAGGTCGTCAGTGCAGGTGGGCTCAATGTTCACCCCGCACGAGAATTGATTTCTGGCAGGCTAGTAAGGCTTTTAAACAAGAGATGTGAAATTATCTATCTGAACTTCCTTGTAGCTAATAAATTGATAACACGTTAATGTTTGAATACGATTAATGAGACAGCGGAGGCATTCAACCAGCTGGTCGCTGCCTGCGTTCAGTGTCTTATATAGAGCCCCATGAATCTTCGCGTCCCGCCTATGCATCGTCGTGCGTGTATATTTTGTATCTTTTTTATCTTCTCGCATTTTGCGCGTCGACCGGCCTAACGCTTGAATTATTCCACGACGCGTCTCGGTACATCGGTCCCGTCGCGCACCTGTCGCATCGCTACTGACAGTGAAGCAGAAATCAACGTCAAATCGGTCGTGCAGACACAAAAGAACGTCGCGGTGCGTCCGCTGTCACTTGGAGCCTCTTCGGCGAAGCCAATAGATGAGGAGCAAAACGTAATCCCCTCGACCCCCTCCTCTTGCGCGCCGCCCTACAACGGCGCATCTTATTGGGCCAAGTGGTCGGCACGCCGCATTACTCAACGACTTCTGGAGAGACGCCCGACGTCTGCGCCGAGACATGCTCCGGCTTCTGCAGACGGGCCGCAAGAATTCGTCCACGGGTCCACAAACCTCACAGCGGAGTACAGGGGAGAGAGAGAGAGAGAGAGAGATGGAGATAAAAAATGGAGAGGGGGACGTGGAAGAGGAGAGAAGGAGCGGCGGTGAGGAGTCGGAAAGAGCCATCGCTTGAGGGACAGTTTGCGGCTGCTGCGAGTGTGTGCGCGTACGTGTGCTCGCAGGTCCGATTGGGGGATGCAAAGCCTCCCCCCGAAACTGGTTCACTGCGTGAAAGAGTCGGAGACAATGCGGAGAAGCCACTGTAAACGCAGCAACAAGGCGCGCAGCTGACAGGGTTGGACAGGGTGTCACGACCAAGAGAGCCCGAAAAGCGCACTATCCGCCAGGAAGGCTGCCCGAAGAGAAGCCATCCGAATCCCGCAGACTTTTCGATCTCTCGCTCGCCACCGGCGGGCCGGCCCAAAAGGGGGGGACGCGAAACTCGTTCCGCGAGAAGAGTAGTCCCCGTGGCGGGCGAGAATGCCGCCGGTCGGCGCTTCTTGATCTTTACGACGTTTCTCGGGCAGGGCCAATGAAGGCGACCCTATCAGCGTGGCGGCCCGATAGCGATCGGAACATCGGGGACATGCTCGGCGCACACCGGTGTCATGCTCATGCACTGCATTTGCCACCAGGCAGCCAAGCATCGTCTCCCCCCCGCCTTCCCCCGTGATAGTGTGCGACGAGGGGGAAGCAGATGCCCATTGTTGTGCGCCTCTGATGCTGCGGCAGCGCTGGTCAACAACCCGTCGGCGGCCGCTCGGGATTAGGAGGGGGCCCGCCGCGGACCGGTCCCCCTCCGGTCGCCGAGGCCGCCGCGTGCGGATTAGCTCTCTCTCGTGACAACCCCGCCACGTCGCCAGATGCGCCAGGCCGCTTATTGCGCCTCCTCGATTATACGCGCCCCCTCCCTCACTCCTCCTCCTCCCGCGTGGTAATTAACTCCACTGGTCATGCACCCCACTGCGGCGCTCGAGAGAAGACGCGTGAGTGACTGCGATCGCCGCTACCGTCTTGCGCGATGATGATGGCCCCTCCACGCCGATTACCACTCGATGAGAAGAAGCTGCCGCTTTGTTTGCGCACGACGACAGCACGTTGCCACGCGGGGTTGCTGCTGCAACGGGTTCGGAGTTGTAACGCACCGTCCCTGTCGATGTGGCGTGGCCGGGGAGGCGCCTGCTCGGGTCATGCCGTGCTCCCGAATGACAAAAAACAGGTCCGGTGCTCGAAGGCGCGACCGCGCTGTGTGGCGGCCGGACGCAGCAACGCATGTGCGCAGACCACTGGGTTTCGTTTCGAGTGTAATAATTGCGGGCTATTATCTCGACGGAGGCGATTCTGATTGCGAAGGTAAATACGACGCAACGCAAAAAGAACCTCGGCGGCGACGTCTGTACGCCGGACTCCCCTCCCGGCTTCCTGCAGGAGCTGCGTGCGAGTGAGGTCGCGACTGTCACAGTTGTACGCGAAGCCAAGTCGATGCATTAGCTAAATGCGCCTTCTCTAAACTGGGGACAATTATCTGGTGGTTGTTCTTCCGCGGTTATAATGTTTACTCGGGCTTTGTTTTAGCCAAAGGAAATTGACGGCAATTACGGAATGGGCGCGAGGTTAAACAGTACGCCACGTACAGCTTCGGGCAGCTGCTTGAGTGCCCGACTTCCAGATCGCTGGAGCAACAACTGCTGACCTAAGCTCCTGCTGGTCAAGGTAAATTGACAGCACCACCATCGCCTAACTGCCAGTGATGAAAGACTTCAGCTGTAATCGTATTTTTGCTTTTAAAAGAAACTTCAAGTGTTCTTACTGATAAGCTTTGGGAGCAGGCTGGAGAGCTAGTCGACGGTGCGTAAGATCTATCTAAACCATAAAACACATAGCCTGAAAGCCTGCATAATTTACCAAACCTCCGTAATTAGGAAAAGAACCCTCGGCTAAGCGGCGATCGCAGCAGTAAAAAAATAAAAGGACATACAGAGAGAGAGAATAAACATCTTAAATTTCGAGCTTAATGGTGCAGGATGGTGAGAGCCCCCGGGGGGGAGGGGGGGGGGGCGTCTGTTAGTCCGGGATGCCCTGGTCCTTGCTGGTTGCTCGTGCCCTCTCTGTCGAGAGGTCCGAGCTGGACAGCCGGTCCACCCACTGCTCGTACGTGGAACGGGGATTGGATGTGAGGGATGGAGATTTTTGGCACTCCCAGACCAGATGGTACAAATAGCCTGGAAGTCTGCAGATTTAACAAACCTTCGTAAACTATGGAAAAAATATCCTCGGCTAAGCGACGATCGCAGCAGTAAAAATCTGTGGTTGATTCGTCTGTCATAGGAATCAGCAAAACACGAAAGTGTATTTGCAGCGAAATCTCCAGCTGAGCATGATTTGCGGGTAGGTGGCTGTCTTGTGGGTGTGCTTGGCTGGGCGACGTCCTGCTGGCGGGTCACTTCGCAAAGGTGTACTGGCACCATTTCAGTGACGGATATGACGTCAGTGAAATCTTTGGGTATCGCGGCATAAAACACTTTCGTGTTAAAATATAAAACCCAAAAGCGAACAATCTTAAGTTTACGTACTCTTTGGTACTAAAGGTTGCTTCCCCGAAAGGATACCCTGGGTGCAGGGGTGCACCCTTTACAGGCTGCTTGCTTCGTTGTACAGGCGTCACTTCCGTGACTGATATGACGTCAGCGAAATGTTCGTGTATCCGGAAATAAAACACTTTCGTGTTAAAAAATTGCGAAAATATGGAGAAAAGGCGTACAAACATGCACTGGGACGTACACAAGAAATGTACATGTACAGTTACTTTTGATAAGTTAAGAGGGACGTTTGGTTTTAAGATGTACTCTGTGAAAAATTGGCTTTCCCTCATTATGAACATGCTTGCAGCAAAGCATCCTTTACAGAAAGCTAGTCTTCGGATCCGATGGCTGGCGGCGTAAAACCGTGGTAGCTCCTGTTATGCAGCTGTGTCACTGCAAAAGGCTAGTCGCACGCCAGAGACGTCCGCAGTGTTATGCGCGTGCGCATGAGCGAAACCACGGCAAATTGAGTCCTGATATGTACCGCGACCTGACTCATCTGACCAAAATTTGACTTCATCATCAAAAAGTATATTCTTTCTTTTTAATTTTCCGGGGAACTTAAGTGCGCTTGCGTGCTTTAAATGCTGAAGCTGTATGGCTTCCCCTGGCGATAAGTAGGCAGAATGGAGTATATCGAGAATATATTTTGACATTTTAAGTCACTTTACTCACCAGGTCAAAAATATTGGAAAGCACGAAAGGCTTCCGCGCAGGTGCCTTAAGTTTACCAATTAGAAGGAAAAAACTTTCCATAAAAGCACTAGCAAAGGTATAAACAATTTTTAGCAATATAGCCACGACGTAAATATACGAGAGGAATAGCTCTACGTCTTGTCCGCAGAGTCCACAAAAATACATATAACTTCATTGGCTGAAATTGCAATGCGCTGATAATACTTGTAGGCGCTTTATCGAACCCTTTTTTTCCATACGGAATAAGTAATACTCGTACGAAGCATAAACAGCTAATTTTCCCGTTGATTTAGAAACGCTTTTCGATAAATTTGGTTCACGCGGATAAAGAAAAGAAATCCGCGAAATGTGGGGGAAGATCTCTGTCCGACAACACGGTCCTCAGTAAGAGAGATTCGGCAATAATCCCGCTTTTTTTTTTTTTTTTTTTGCCGCCGGGGCTGCGCACATAAGTCGCCCCTGAAGCGCTTTGGGCATTGTAGTGGCGCTAGTCTCACAATAATTCTTGCCCGAAAGACGATCAAAATAATTTGTAGGTTACAGATTACTTGTAAGCATCTTGCTCGTACCTGTAACAACAAGTGAATGCGAGCAGGTACAATCAGAACCATTGCGGTACAACAGAACAAATGTCATTTTCGCTGGCGTGCTGAGCCGAGAAGATGCCTACGTGAGGGCTTAGGGTGATGCAGTGGTGCTAAATTAAAAAAAAAAATTATATGCTAAGAAGACTACTACTCCAAACAAAACTGTCATAATTTGTAATTCTTAGGCGACTCTACGTGTTTTGCTGTGATTAGTATTTTTTGCTTTCACTACCACAATGCACAATATGTGATTGAAATTTGAAGAAAGCCTGTTTTTGCATTAATGCAATTTTTTAAACGACAAGCTCTTGTTGTATAGGGTGGAATTCAATTTATAAATTAACGGAGTCACAAAATCTTCCGAGAAACAGCTTTTTAAAGGCTAAATAAAGGACAAATCTAGCAAAAAAGGTTACTAAGAAATGTTCAATTTGAACTCTTTCCTCTCGGCAAAAACAATTAAATCGTGTTTCTGTTTTTCACAAATGATCACAATTGCAAGAACCGGACATATTAGATTGCTGCAAGACAGATTGCAGGTTAGTAACTAGAGTCGACTCCCATTAATACGAAGATCACAAGGACCGCAAAAAAATCCGAATTAACCTACCTCGCAATTAAACAAAAACCGCCAGAGCAGCATTGTTATTAGTCCACAACACGTCTCTCTTCTTGATTTTGTCCCGAATCTCGACTTTCGTGGCCAATTCGAGAAAAAGGTTGAGAACCACACACGAGAGATTCATACGCTGACGCGAGTCTCAGTTCTCAACTGACTTGCCGCTTTATCGACTGCGCGCCGCCTCAGCTGCGGTGGCGCCGACATAGTAGAGATGTAAGTTTTCATAGAATTTTGAGGAAGTGTGAAAAAAAAAATAAACAGGTTTCTTTCATGTTTTTTTCTTTCAGAAAAATATGAAAAAGTGAAAAAGAAAAGACGATTCCGCGGAGATCTATAAAAAATTCGACATACTTCCTAAGGCGAAATCATTAGCTGTCTCAGAGGAGAACCGGTCCCGGTACGGCGCCCGGTACACGGTCGGTGCACCTACGCATGCGCCCATCCGGTCTCTTCCCTTCTGCGCACGCGCAGTAGCGCCGGTCGGCTACCGATTACCGTACAGGGACCGTTTTTTGCTCTGCTATAACTTTCTATTAAACGCGAAACGTGACCGTATACAGTTGCTGGCGACTGCACGAATGAAACCAAATTACGGATGCTGTCAAAAGAAAATAAGTAAAAAAATGTACGTGGAAACTTTTTTGAGTTCGAATGGGATGTAAACGCGGGTCTTCAAGAGCCATGGCCAAGTGGGGTAACTACAGCCCTAGCGCTGCACCGTGCCAGGATGGAACAAGAACTATCCGGATGCGTGCAGCATGACAGGCGAACGTGGCGGCACCGCAAACACGATGCAGCAGTGAAGAAGTCTTAGATAATCGCTGGCTTTCGCCTTAGGCCCATATACATTTTTTCCGTTAGCACTGAAAGAACGTAATTGCTACATGCTGCATCACAAAAGTCCCAACAGAGCTTCCACTCGCCAAAATCTGCGCACGATTTCACGTCAACGCAGTGATTTCAGAGAACGTTTCCTTCACTGCAGATTGGTCGCAACACAACGAATTTCCCAGGAGAAGCCATGTTAGTATTTTTCAATATTATTCTGTGGTTAAAAAAAAAAGAGAAAACCCTGTTTCTTTCGTAATGCTTTTTTTTTTACCGCTCACATCTCTAACATAGGGCACAGCATGGCGGTTTTCTGGCGCTTAAGATTTTGAATTTTATCGAGAAATGACGGTCACCTCAATGCTTTTTATTCGAAATAACTTCCAATTAACCGATTTAATGGGTTTTAGCTTCGAATTATCGAGTGCATTCTTCCATTCGATTGCATGTAAAATTGCCGGGAGCAGAACATCACTCCCAATTAACCGAAAGTTCCAATTAAGCGACTTCGAATTATCGAGAGTCGACTCTAATAGCCAGTGTTTCCGGCGCTTTCCTGAATCCTTAGTACTCCTGCGCACAGCTCTTAATTAAATATAAATTGTGACCAGGCGACCCTAAGATTTTCGTGGTCTAAAATATTCTGTGGTGAAACTGTTTTTAGTCGCATTAACCACTGCGATATACTTAAGAATAGACCTAGGATGTCGAGCATTGAGCTTCTGACCTCTGGCGTGGCACTCCCCTTTGTTTCAGGAGGTGGTCGGTGGGAAAGAGGGCAGTGTATACATGTTTGTCCAGTGCTTAGCAAGGGAGAACATTGTGCAAGATCACGTAAGGGCACTCAAACATGAACATGTTTTACGATGAAAAGAAATAAAATGCCCCAACCAAAAGTTTTATCAAAGCTTTACCGAGAGTTCCTTAGTTTGGAGTATTTTTTGTTGTTGTTAACATCTCATTTTTTATCCAATCATACAAAGTTCTGTTGAAGATGTGTATATTTTATTGTTTGGATTCGTCATTTCCCTCCAAAGTGGTCGCCCAACATGATCGGCGTGTACTAATTATAGTTAAATTGACCGCACGCCGCAAACAATCAAAGCTCCGCTACGAAACTTTCGTATGGCGAAACTTCCAGGAAACTTACACACCTCAACGTTTTTGGTGAGGGTGTCTAACACACCTCTACGTCGTCCCGTGGCTTGGCTACGCCTCTGCTTCGAGTCTATCATCATTCAATCCCTAGCTCTATTGGTTCGTGTACTGGTGTTTTTGACTAGCTTGCCCACCGGAGAGAAGCGATGACAATGTGGCGAAAACGTGCCGGCGAAGTCGTCCGCAGCATCACGGACGTTCAAGTGATGCTGCTCGAAGTGGCAGCTCACGATATAAGCATGCACGCAGCGCCAAAGGAGAGGCGCCCCTCGCAAATATGCGACGCGCTTACAGCGGACGCAAATTCGGAAGGAGAGCCGCAGTGCTCGGTCAGAGAGGGGAGCGAAAAAGAAGGTATCTCTTTCGGCCACTTTGGCAATTGGACACGCAGAGTTTATACCTCGATTTATCATCTGCTCGAGAACAAAGGATCCCATTGTTTCCACAGCACGCGTCCCCAGCGGAAATTCTCTCGGCTTTTATTATACGGCCGTGGGAGCTCGTGCGCGGTTAGCCAGCGTGGCGTGGCGCCTGTTACCTTTATCGCACGCGCGCGCGAGCGAGCGATCAGCTGGGCGATAATGTCCCTACGCGTTGCCAGCACGTATACATATAACTGGAAGCAGTTAGGAGTTGACCGCTTTGTTAGCCGTGCTTGGAAGCGCCAGATTTTTCGGTGGCTGGGCCACAGCGTTTCTGAATTTTTTTGTGCCAAGTTGGCAGGAGAAATATCGAGTCGGCCACGCGCGGACGTAGGGAACTTGCGGTCGCAAATTAAATTCCTGTCGCGAAGCCACTAAGCGCGGTGGTGCGTAATTAGAATGCGACCGGGAGCTCGACGCTTTGTGCGCGTTAAAGAGCGGAGAAACTCTGAAGTAATACAGACTACATGCTCGAACACAGAGCGGGCAAAAAGCAGGTATTCCCTCCCCTCCCTCCCTCCCTTTCTTCCTCATTCACTAACTCACTAACTAGCTCACTCACTCACTTACTTTCACCCGTGTTGACGCTCTATTTAGGTTGCAGTTTTAGTTTAAGTGAAAAGAAGAAACTTGTGTACGTGAAAAGGAGGAACTTTAACAGAAAGATAGGAGCAGCCTCAATGTCGAAAACGTTGCGAACTGAAGTCTATACAGAGAAGTTTCCTGTTTTCTTGCAGGCGGGGGAGTATAGCATGGTCAAAAGATGATTGCAGAATGAAACGTTGGTTGCAGAGAAAAAAATATCCCGCTTTCCGCCCCCCCTTTCTTAGAACTTTGTGGCGTTCACAACCTCTGGTACTGCGGACTTACGACGGGTCTTCTGGCTCACAGGCTGGACATACCAAACTCTACCTCTCCCATCCTCATCCCGCTCCTTATGGGAGATGAGTTACGGAACGCCGCGCGAGAGCCCTTCCTGAGAAGCGATAGCGACGAACCGAGAAATGATGCGGCCCAGCACGCCGTTTGACTTAAAACTGTTACACGCAGCTCTGTAGATATACCTCAACGCCGAACATGGCGCTGGAAGTTCGCGATATCCCAGCGCGGCCGCGCCGCGTTCTCTCCATTCGTCGTGATGACTCGGCCACTCGGGTGCGTTGTGGGGTAGCCGAACACGCTGTTCATTGCGAGATCACGATCGCTACTCTTCCACCGAACGAAGACGCAAAAAAGGCAACGTTAGTTAGTCGGGAGGGCGTAGGCAATACTTCAAGAACAGCCTAGTTAACCCACAGTTGTACGCGCGTAATGCCACGTAACAATGTGGCCTAAACCTGTTAACGCCGTAACTATAAAAGACGCAGAAGGAAAGAAGAAAACGAGGTAATTTGGTTTTCGCTTGGGCAACCGTTAATAAGGGGTCTGTTGTATTATGCCACAAGGAAAGGAGGCCTCCGCGCTTCATTGACGGTGCCGGCGACCGCAACGAGTCCGCAGCGGCCGGCCCGTTTCCCGAAACGGTGCCTCACGGCGGCCGCGATTAGGCGGCTTTGATTTACGCGTGACAGAGGCGCGCGCAACCCGTTTGGGGGGTGGGCTGCGCGCAGCAGCGGCAACCTGTTATGCACAAACATACATATATGGGCTGCCTCTCGCACGAAAGGTCTCACGACGCATTGTTTAGATGGGAGGGGGGCACATGTGAAGCAGCAGCAGCGGTCCGTGCTTTATTTCGCGGTTTCTCTCGCGAAGTACGTGACCGTGACGTCGACGCCTTCCCTCCTCCTTCTTCCTTTTCCACGCTGCCGGCATGATCGCGTTGCCGAAATTTTTTTCCCGTAGCTCCGCCGCTGTTGTTTTCCTCTCTGCGAGGATAAAAGCGATATCGGCGGCGGCCTTTCTCTTTCGGCGCTCCTTTTGTTGTTTGGCGGATTCCGTGGAAATGGGACCACGGCGCCGCGTCCGTGTGGGAGCACTCCGACGGCGTACGAAGCGGAATTCCTGCGTGGTCGCACGCTCGCGATTACCCGCCGGGGAAGAGGTCCGTTTGGGCAGGGTTCCTGCCCCGTTTGTGCCGTGCGCGCCGATTTGAGGAAGCGATCGGGTCGGAAGAAGGGTGGTAAGCGCACGCCAGACCGGCCAGAAAATGACAGTGTCTGATGCAATAGCGTGGTACGTATATAAAAATGCACTACTGGGGCGTCGATCTCAGCGAATGCACGGCGTGTGTAGATTTCGATGCTTTCTCTCTCACCAATTCTCTCTCTCTCTCTCTCTCTCTCTCTCTCTCTCTCTCTCTCTCTCTCTCTCCTCTCTCTCTCTCTCTCTCTCTCTCTCTCTACGGATGTTTGCATTGCTTTAGTTCAATAAATATTTCGGCAAATTCCTCTACCGAACGTCTCTCGCAAGTGAATTGTGGATGTACTTCTTTGAAGGCATTCTAAACAGAAATAAGGAAGCCTCGGTACAACAAAATCGCTTTATTCTAAATCCAGCTTTATTCGCAGTGTTCCATGACCCCTACTATAGTGCACTGAAATCAGGTAATATCTCTATCTAAGGAAGTATCGCTTGTAACGAAGCCAGTTTCTTCACCAGAGGCGTTCATTATAACAAAGGTTTTCTGTAATTAAATACGTCCCTCCAAGTTTTTGAAGCTGAAACTTCCGCAAGAACTACACGCCCGCAGATGTAACGTTTTTGCGCAGAGGAGCGTACGCGCGCGCCCATTCTTTGTCCCGAATTTTCATGTTTCACCCCTACACCGGGTTAATGGTCTTCGCCTACTACTAGTCCAGTCTATCGCTAGCCACTTCGTGACCCGGATGGCACACCTGTTGTCAGTTCTTCGCGTTACATGCAGGACCCACCTGCACTGCCTTCTCCTACATACCGAATTTTCGCGATTCTAAGCACCCCCCGATTCTACTCGCCCCCCTACTTTCGGGGGAAAAAAAAAGGTTTGCATGCGAATCTGAGCACCCCCTTTTCTAAGCAACAATCGCAAGGTGGATTTCAACCTAGTGGAAGTGGCCCAAGTTGAGGTTCGGCCAAGTCCTTTATGAAGTTTTCAGTCACAAACCATTTATTACGACTAATAGAACATTACTTCTTGCCCCTGTCTCGTCGAGATACGGCCGCGAAAAAAAATGGCGGGGAGTAATTAAAGTTTTTAGAATCTACCACCCCGCTTCACTTTTGGCATCGTGATCGGGGAAAAAAGGGGGTTGCTTAGAGTCTGGCAACTACGGTAGTTCGAGTTATTATGACTTCCCCCTTGCTCGTTCCCTAACCTAAGATGCTCGTTTTCCACCCTTAAGCGTTAATCCAATCACTCATCTTTCGACATCTCGTTGCACTGACATAAGCTTTTTTTCACGGTGCTTATAAGTAAGACCCCAAGTTTCTGCTACACAAGTCGTTACCGCGAGCGCATTGGTTGTACGCCCCTCTCGTTAGCGACAGTGGTAGCCTACTGAACATTATACTTGCGAGTGCCTGTCGTATTCACCACAGCCCGTTCTAATCACACACCTCATCTCCTTCTCGCGGTTTGAATCTGTTCTGACAACTCGGCCAAGATAGTTGCATTCACCACACAGCGCATACATCCCACAATACAAACTTTAAAAATGCTGGGTGACCATAACACAAGTTTCTCCAAATTGCTCTGAAGCTCCGCTATACATAAGTCTTTCTAGGACTTTTAATCATTGGAGCTTAAATTTCCTCACCTGGTGTTTTTCTCTTTTTTTCCTAAATATGCAGAAGAGTTTGAGAAAACTAGTGAAACGGCAACGAGTGTCCGTTTCGCAGGTGGCTAGGCGAACATTACATGCACGACAGTATTTATCCGGTATCCTAATTACCGAAGAATAATTAATAACTAGCATTTCAACGACACGTTTTATGGGCGTTTTTATACTCTGCAATCAGGGAAATTTTAGCAAATAAAGGTATAAAGCACCTTACAAAAGTTTAATCTGGATAGTGGTGTAAGATATGCGTGAGTTAGGTTCCCGTCAAATCCATGGCTTATTATGATGTATTGGAGGTAATAATAACTGATAATTCGAACCCTACTCGTGTATCAGAATATTTAAATAAAATTGGGCCTATATTTATGTACGAGTAATACAACCGGATAATTTGAACTGACGCAAATATCAATGTTCAGTTAGGTATTTTTAGTTAAATAGCGGTACTGGAGCTCTGCCTTATCATTGAAGTCGGGATAAACGTATAACGCACCTGAAAAAACGAGATTTTTAGTTTCTCTAGTCGTTTTTTGCTGCTCATAAGCTGTAGTTCCCTTCTGGACTTCACCCGTGAACCGAACCTTTCCATGTTCTTCCGATCACCTTTCTTCATCATTGCGCCTTACACCTTCACATATGCCCTGCGGCAAGATAAATGCTAAGAAAAAAACTTTCATAAGTACAGGAACCGCAATGGCTGTTCTGTTTAAGAAGGCTGACTGTTACTCATTGCGGGAACAGCCGAAACCGAGAGCGATATGCTTTGCAGAAACAAATGTACGCGAAGTCTACTTTTCAGCGGCAAGTGCGGAACGCATCGTTATTCTGTGGAAAATGTGGCTCAGGTGTCTTTAACAAAAGATCGGATTCCAGTTAGTAACAGTTAGTCTTGGAGAGAGAGCACGGGCACCGTATACAACAGCTGGTGCCACGTTGGATGTTTTTTACGAACAAGCATTTGTATATTCTATATACTCCACCGTGGCATTTTGCTCATTCCGCGTTCTTCACAGACGAGTATACACTGCGCTGGCTGCGTAAATTGGTCAATTTATAGTTTATGCTAGGCACGACTGCAGCGGGTACACTTTGTGACACAGACGCGGTCACAGCGCAATGCGACGTTACGTGTAACAGGCCAATTTCCACCGGGAGGTCAGTCTTGTGCGAGAGGCGTCCATTAATCATCAGACCCATTTCCATTGCAAACTCGCACGTACACCGTGACAAAAGGAAGCGACCACGCTAATTGGGATTCGGCGCGTCTCTTCTCAGGCGGTAAGCGATGAAGTATAGCAGTCGACTCGCATACATACAACCAACTGTTAGTGCTACCATGCCATCTGTCATGGCTGCTCTCTGAAGACAGCTCTCGGATTCCGAAGCGGCTGGCTGTACCAACTGCAAATACGCGCTCGGCGCCTTTAGAAGTGAAGCAGTTACTCAGACGACGTTCCCTTTGCTATCGAATCAGCATCTTCCGAACGTCGACTGGAGTGGAGCTACGAAAGGTGTTTGCGAAAGTGTTAGCTTCTGGAAGTTTGGAATGTTCCAGAAAAGCTGAGTATTGTAAAGTAAGTGGAATTGAAGGATGTGAACTAGGAAGACCAAGCTTCTGCTATTGATGCCAAATGTCGCTAGCGACGAAGGCGTAAACTATATAACAAACTAATTTACTTGTGCTTCTAACCCACGAGAAAGTTGCGCGCATCATGTTCATGCATATTGGCACTCGCCGGGTGACTTATATACTAGACGAATCTGCGCGTTTGTCGTTGCTGTGGGCATTTTGCAGTCAGAGCAGCCACCTCATTGATTATTGTGAGAGGTCATGGCAGGCACACTCAAATAGCACCAAAAAAGCCTGCGTAAGTTTCACTATTATGCTAGAGAGGCAAAGATAAAGACCGGGCGTAAATGGCGGAGCACCTATAGAACCCGGAAATGGCGGCGGTGCCTGAAAGTCCTGAGAATAACAACCACGCCGTGGTAGTTTATTATGATGGTAGTTTAGGTGGTCACTGGTTTAAAACATCCATAGATATTTGAAAAATATTAGCTAATCGACCTAAACGGACATGAAAAAGCCCTCTCCGAGAGTGACGTTTCCGTTGTCGAATCCACTAGAGGTCGTTTCCGAGACACGGGATTGTAAATACCATCCTCGTTAAGCCACACCAACGTAATCCAATGTTACTTAAAACTAAATGAGAACAGTTTCTGGCAACAAAGCAATTACCGTTGCGTTTGCTACGGCGTTGTGCAGACCAGTGGTCAGCCAGGTTACCCGAATGTAAGGTCCGGCCGGTTTACATGAATGCGTAAAAACACAGGAATGCACACATCGATACACAAGGACGGATCACATCAACAAAGATGTGTTCGCACCGTTAGATGCATGCATACCGGGCGCAGTGCAAGCGAAGGCGTGGTTTAAACGCTGTAAACTACAATGTGGGGCGCCAAGCGCCGCATACGTGGGATAAACAAATCCATATTTGGTGCAATTAGCTTGATCGCTTCAGATTTCTGCACTCGAGTCGAAGTCAAAGGCAAGAGACATTTTGGCTGAACCTGTGGAACCATAAACACCCAGATATTGCTGTAAGGACGCACCTGGATTTCGTAGCGGGCCTGGTGTTCAAGTCGGAGCTCGTGCGTAGTCTCCAGCGTACCCGAAGCGGCGTCGATGCGGAACTTGCCCTGGGCTCCGGCCAGAATGGAGTAGGCCACACGAGCGTTGTTCCCATCATCTAGATCGGTCGCGGTGACGGTGCTCACGAAGCTGCCCGGCGGTGCCCCGTCCTGCCAACTCCACAAAGTACTGCGTCGGGTAAAACTGCGGCCGGTGGTCGTCGACGTCCAGGACAGACAACTCGACCGTGGCGGTCGACGACTGCGCGGGGTTGCCCTGGTCACGGGCGATCACAATCACGCTGTACGCGTCCTGCTTCTCTCGGTCTAGGCTCTGCTTGGCGGTAAGCCGACCGTGCACTTCATCGAGGTGGAACATGCCCGGGTACATCAGCTCGACCTCGGGCGCGAGCCTGTAGGCCACGCTGCCGTTGGAACCAAGGTCTCCGTCGGCTGCGGACAAGACAGTGACGAGCGAGCCGGGCTCCGCATTCTCCGGAAGGGACGCCTTGAAGGAAGACAGCGCGAATGCGGGGGCTTGGTCATTCTCATCCAGCAGCTGGACCCGAAGTACTGAGTGCGCCCAGCGCGGGTTCGGACCTCCGTCTTTGGCCGATATTTTGAGCTCAATCAGGTCTTTCTGTTCACGATCTATGGGCCGCGCGGTGGTCACCAGCCCCGTGGCGGGGTCTATGCGAAACCAGAGCCTTTCGTTTCCCGATGTGATGGCGTAGGAGAGTCGCGCATTTATCCCAGTGTCTCGGTCGGTGGCGGTCACAGCTGCCACAAAGCTTCCCACGGGAGCCAGCTCACTGAGCTGCGACGAGTACTCGGACTGCTCGAACACCGGTTCGTGATCGTTCACGTCGTTAACCAAGATGAGCAGAAAAGCCGTCGATGATCGCGGCGGGGAACCTCGGTCCGTCGCAGTAACCGTGAGGTTGTACCTGCTGACTTTTTCACGATCTAGAACACCGTTTACACGCACTATATCAAAGCTGGGCGTCGGCTCGAGCCTGAAGTGGCCGAGCTCATTGCCGCCCCGTATCTCGACGACAGTGTCACCGTTGGGGCCTTCGTCGTGGTCGATCACACTCACTGCGGCCACCACAGAGCCGTTCTGCGCGTTCTCGTCCACAGTGGCGTAGCTGTCGGGCGCAGTGAACACCCTGAAACGAATCACAGGTTCGTGGTCATTTGCGTCGACCAGGCTCACGGTCACATAGGCACGCCCGTCCTGCCGAGGCGAGCCGGGTCGTGCGCGAACACTGTAAACACGCAGCTGCGCGGAGAGTCGGGCCGGCTCCGTTTGCACCGCGGCGGCCCCGCGGACGCCGTACGCAGCACACCCGTGTCGGCGTCGATGGCAAAGTCAGCCTGCACGGCGGGGTCGAGGAAGTAGGAAAGCTGTGCGTTGACCCCCGCGTCAGCGTCCGTGGCGCGCACTTGGAGCACGCTGGCGCCCGCGGGTAGGCTCTCGTTGATGCTCACGAAGTAGTCGCTGTGGTCGAACATGGGCGGATTGTCGTTCACGTCCAGCACGGTCACATTCACCTGGAGGTGACCCAGCCGCGGAGGCGTTCCACCGTCGCGAGCCGACACGTTCAGCATGTAGGAGTCGCGGGCCTCGCGGTCGAGGCGACCAGTGGTCTCGAGGTGCAAGAAGGGAGTCTCTCCGCTCGGGTTAGTCGTGACCACCAGCCGAAACTTGGCGTCATCGTTGCCGCCCACGATGCGGTAGTCGGTGCTAAGTCCGTTGGCACCGGCGTCCCCGTCACTCGCCGTGTCGAGGATGACGCGAGTGCCGACGTTCGCGCTCTCGGAGAAGGCCACATTGAGGCTGGACTCCGGGAACTCGGGCGCGTTGTCGTTGACGTCCAGCACTCGCAGGCGCACCTCGATGGGGTACGTGGGCTGGCTGCTGAGCACCACCAGGTCGAAGCGGTCGCTGGCCAGCCGCTCGCGGTCAATCTCCACCGCCGTCCGGATGGCGCCCGACTCCGGGTCAAGGGTGAACTCGGCCGGCTGCTCGTTGAAGCGGTACGTGAAGTTGGCGCGCACGGGGATGTGTCCCACCAGGGTGCCCGCCGGCTGGCCCTCTTCCAGCTCCAGCGTCACCCGCGTGTCGGCCTGCCGCGAGCGCATGGCCGGCAGCGACGACTCGGAGGACGGCTCCGTGTTGACGATCAGGCTGGCCGCCGGCGCCGCGAGCGCGAGCAGCAGCAGCAGCGGCACGGGCCGCAGCGGAGGGCGCATTGGCCGCCGCATCGGCACTCGTTGGCACATCACGGCAGCGACGCTGGCTCGGGGCCTGCTGTCTGGGGCCCAGAACACGGGCCGCTGGGAGCCGGTGTTCCGGCCGACGGCTGGGCAGGCCTCATGGTGGCGGCAGCAGGCACTCGGCTTTCTCTGGCTCTGCCAGCGGGCCGCTCTGCCTCTCGCCGGCTGCTGCCCCCCCGCGGGAAACCTGCTCCTGCGAGACGGCATTCCAGCGGCCGGGGAAGGGGGCCCCGTGACGTCAGGTCCCCCTCCTGAGGGGAGCGGCAACAGGCGGCCCCCCGAAGAAGGGTCCTCCTCGCCCCCCCGGCCAACTGGAATGCGCCCGGTGCCTGCCGAAGAGAGCGGCCGCTCCTTCGGACGGCGCTGTCGGCCAGGGCTGCTCGCCGGTGCGGCAGCGAAACCGCGCGCGGCGGCGGACTTCGGCGCGCGGCTGCTTACCGAAGCAAGACCGGGAGGAATGCGCGTCGCAGTGGCCGTCCACGCGACGATTATCCGCTGCTTCTTTTCTCTTTTGAACTGCGCCCGCTCTCACCTGGCTCCAATGGAGACAGAGCGGGGCCGGGGCACGTACGTGCTCATAAGCCGCGCGTGAGATGTCTTTTCAGCGGCGCGCCTGGTTAAGATTCCGTGCACAGCGGAGGCGAAACAAAAACAGTCAGGGAGGAGGGACAAGAGGATTGTCCGCATCGCCACGCTAGCCGGGAGGAGATCACTGCCGCCGCGACGACGGTTAGTCAGTCTTGCCGGTCTGGCAGCGCTGCACAAAGGCCATTCATTTCGCCCGCCTTTCTCGACGACGTATTACACAGTGTCCCGACTCGTCCCGATGTGCGGTCCTTTGAATGACACGACGCACGCTCTTCGCTTATCTCCGCGCCCCACGCGTTCGTGTAACTCGCTGCCTTTCCCACGAAGTGAGCCGTGACGGGACGCGCAATTAATGCGGCCGGAACGCTTCAGCCCGCTGACCGGAAATATGAGCACGCCTACGAAGTGGCCAGATTTAAGCTCTGGAATTAGCGCGAAATGACTGGTTGCCCGGCTAAGGAGTACCCCCTGGCGTTTCCCGCCGCAGTGACGTTGTGACAAAGGCTTTGTGGTGGACGCGAATTCGAGTTCGGCCGTGGCGGCCGTTTTTCCGGTGGAGAGAAAAACCAAAACACCCGTGTGTCGAGATTTCGGCGTGCGTCAGAGAGCCCGCCGTGGTCGAAATCAGTCCGTAATTCTAATTCTCCATTACTGCGTGCCTGAAAGCCAAGGTGTGGTTTCGGCAGGTAAAACCTTCAAAATTTTATTTTGAAGCGACAGCTTTTTTAGTGGGACCGATGGCGTTCTGTCGCAAAACTGATGCATTTCCCCATAGAAAAGTTGGTCTACCGACAAGCTCTGATAAGATCTCTGGACACACGGCGCGTGAGTGAAACCGGGCTTGTGTGTCAGAACGATTGCTTGAAAATCGTGATAAAGGAACAGTTCTAGATAAGACAATGCATGCATCGGTAAGGAAGAATCAGTACAATAGTATACCTTTATCTCAAACCGCGTATCGATACAGAATTAGATCGTTCGTAGGTGCGTTTACTTAGTGCGCGAAAAACCACCGCAATGGGTTCGTTCTTCGTTCGCGATTTTAGCTTTCGCGCTTGTCTCAACTTTTTCAGGGAGGGATGGTAATTTTTTTTTAGCAGACTGCTTTGAACAACACATCCATAACGTGAGAATAAAGTTCAAACGTAGTACACATGCTTGGCCGCAGCCTTCCTTCCCGCCCTCTGTTCCGTGGCAAAAAATCCGCGGTGCCCACGTGTAATTCCCTGCTTTCGTACGGTATATGGCCCCATAAGAGCCTCACTCGTTGTTGTAAGAGACCTGATTAAAACTTACACGCATGACATTTTCTTTTCAGCCCCAAAGACGCACAATTATGCTCAGTAGTTTTGTAAAAATTTGCTTCATAAATTTTAGTCACGAATGGCTACAGCCGTCCTCTTTTTATGAATAGTGCACGTCAGAGCAGACTGCTACATTAACAAAAAAATAAACTTCCCTTTTTCTTCGAATTGCACCGAAAATGTTTCCCATATCCGTACGCCACTCCCACGCCATTGTACAGGAAACGCACGCGCGCGCCGCCACATCGTTTAAAAATCAAAATAACAAAACCTCGTCCAGATTGCAATTTATAGGACCCATCCACGGTCTCATCGACGTCCGCCTACTGGCCTCCAAGCTCTGGGCCCCCAAAGCCGGCTTTGCGGTTAATTAAGCCGGGCCAGACAACGATTGCCAATGTTCCAACGGGGACTACCAATCATCCGGATTAGAGACTCGTCTGTACCTGGGCAAGCGCGGGAGGGCACCTCGATACCTGCCACCACGCGCGTCTACGGGCAAGGCGCGCATATAAAAGGGTACCGGCCGTGGCAGCGGTGTCTCGTAGTTACGCAGACCGACCGCCAGCCGTTCCTAGCGCTCCTCCGCTATGCGTGGAATCCTGCAGCCGGCCCACCGGCGGACCTGCTCGGTGGTGCTGGTGGCGCTCGTGCCCATGCTTTCGCTGGTGGTGGCTGGCGCCCAGTCCGACTGGGCCACGCACCTCGGACGTGTAGAACGACGGGTAAGGAGCAACGTCGCTCTGTGCGTTCGCGCGAGCATCGATAGGCATACATACTTATGCTTAGCTGGAACGCCTGCATGGTTGCTCTGGCTTAGACGAAACACGTCGAGGCTAACTCTGGCGTCTTTTAAGGCAAAAGTCTTCAAGGGACTGTGCAACACTTCCGATAAACGCTTTCACTGTTTCCTTAGCGTCTGCAAGCGCTACGAAAGCTATAATTCTAGCGGCACTGCGTGATTTGCTCGTCGCTACAGCAGGTACGCCTTCCGTTCCTGCTTTGCTTTTGTGGCTTTCCTTTTAAAGTGGCTATCGGGTGCGTTCCTTGCCGCAACTGAAGGAAAACCGACCAGCAGCGGCTACACCGCTGTATTGACGTAATTCCAGCGGTCGAAGAAAGACCGGGAAAGAGAGAAAAATCTTTTGAGCAAGCCTAAGTTATCTGAGCAGTAATGTTTGACTGAGGCACTTTGCGACTCCAAAATCTAAGTACTGGATGTGTTCGTTGACCACGTTCTGTAAGCATTTAAGATTTCAAAAAAAAAAAAAAAGTTGAAAGAGGTGTGGCAGGGTCCCTTTAAGGCGAAATTCTGAAGTGCCCCATTCTACAAAAAACGGGCGTTGTTGTTGCTGTTGTCCGCTGCAGCAAATGGACTCCGCTGCAAAGAGTAAAACACATTCTAGTACGCATGGGACTCGAGCCCTGGTCTCCAGAGTAGGATCCGAGTGTACGTTACCACAGCACTACTTTAGCATGTTTCCATCGGTGCAACAATCCTTGCGCTTGATGCGCGACAGGCGGCCGTTAAGGCACGTGATTAGAAAAGGTGCACTCCAGCCACGGAGAAACGCACGTGATTCTTTGTCGGTCCCACTAAGAAAGCTTTCGCTTTAAAATAAAATTTTGAAGCTTTTACCTGCCCGGACCACACCTGGGCTTTGAGGCACGCAGTAATGGAGAATTACGGACTATTACGGACTAATTTCGACCACGGGGCGGGGAGGGGGGGGGGGGTAGGGTCTTTCTAACGGGGGGCTGGGGAAGTCTGCCTACCGAAGTAATTAGCGCCAAAAAGGAGAAGAAACTGAAGCCAATAATAGCAAACACGGCGTAACAGCATCTTTGATACGTATTGCTATGCTTCGTCTTCGAATCACGGAAGGCTATGTTCAAATTACCGACGCAAAAGCCATATCGCGATCTATGGACGTAAAAAACGGTGTGTCACGCAGTTCGGTTGACTGAGACGTGAAATGACGTCATTGTTTAATGTTCTTGCGACAGTTGCGGCAACAGCCTGAACCCGGCCTATGCAGACTTCAGTTCTCGAGGAAATTTTTTATTTTTTTTTAACGCGAAGCTTAGGTGTGCTTACTGATGGAAAGCCTTCAGGAAAGCGAACTTTCTCTGACGATGCTGATGACGTGGGTGAAGGGAATGAAAAAAACGCTTCCCGTGGCTGGAATCGAACCCGTGTCCTTCACGTTAGGAAACCGGCGTCTATCCAATTGCTTAATTTTTTAAATAATATCCAATTGCTTCATTTCGACGTGGTCGAAGCGAATGCCAAGCAGCAGGTACCGATTCGCGCCGTGCACCCCAAACCCAAACGTTAGACCCTACGGAGTGCACACGCGAGAGATACTGCGGGTATTGCAGGAAAGTGGTGCGTACCTCCAGAGTAGCGTATACTCGCAGTGCGGGATTGGCCAACCAAAGAATCCATCCCAAGAAAGCTTCGCGTCGTCGTTAGACGGAGGGGTGCATGACGAAGAAAGTTTGGTCTGTCTGTCTGTCCGTCTGTCTCTGACTCGATTCAGCCACCCGGCCACAGTGAAACTGAATCTGCGCAATAGTTTTATATACCCACAGCCAATTCTAAACGTCTAAGTCCGGTGTCAGTGTTCATACTTGTCAACATCGTTGAACGAGAACGAGACATTACGCAAATGTGAGGCAGAAAATCAATACGTAAGGAATATTTGCAGTGTTCCTTTATTACAAAATTCATGAATGCTTGGTTTTTGCGATAGCGAATGAAATACTACATAAGCGGCAGAACACCGTCGCCTGCTGTTGCCTGCGCCACCTCCTGGCGGCATTTAAGAAATCAAACGGCAACAGCAACGAAAGGTTTCACTAGATGGGTTCCATGTTCCGCTTGGAACGCCTCGTGGAGTAGGGCAACGTGGTTCTTTAAACGTTGTAGTAGGGTGCCTCAATTCACGCGCGTATCCGCCGTAAGTCAGCGCTGGCATCGAGACACCCGACTTGGAGCAGTGGAACGCGGTGAATTTAAATTGACTTGAGCAAACCTCTAGCGCGTTATCTTGGAGGAACGTGATGGGAAAGGAACAGCATGAGAGGTGAGCGGGGAAAAAAAAGGAAATCTACTTGGCAGGGGCCTCAGTCGACTATCGTCTTCCGTCGACATTTGCAACCAAAGGAGCAGAGAAGCGGCCATTTTTAATCTCGCAGTTTTCTTTCATTTCCTGAACGTTAAATAAAGGTAGCGCAACTAATCCTAACATTGTTGTATGCTCCCGAAAATGTTCGACGAAACGGCCGAACAGAAATCCTCCTTTTCGTCAACTGAGTATTTCTCCTCTTCCGTCCTTAGGCTCGGTATCACGTATCTCGTGTGTTTGGCCATAATGCGAGCCGATTGTCGGGACCGGATGATGCGTCTTTTATTCTTCCCTGAGGGTTTGTGCGGAAAAGGCACCTGTAAATTGTAAAGGTACTACAGAGAACTGCAGACGCTCGGGCGCAGAAGTAATGCTGTACTTGGCGTATACACCTTTCAATCTAAAGCTGCAGACGTTCTCCTCTTCGCGAGCCGAGCTTTTTCCTACGGGCAAAGTGGCTCCCCACAAAGCTCAACGCGGGAATTCACTCAACTAAACGGAGCCCATCCCATACCCAGGTTTCATCAACTCTGGGTTGATGTGGGGATTGCACAGTGAGCTATCGCGCTTGATCTTGGCGAACAATTTATATAAGAACCGGCGGTGCCGGCCCTGTGTGCATACTGCATGTTGCAAATCTTCTATTTTACTGCGGAATTGAACAGAAGTTTCGTAGACAACCCTTTTTTTGTTACTATAACCTTGGCCGTTGACAAGCTTGGCTTGTCAATTGTTTTTCACAGCCAACCAGCGCGTTTGCCCTCATATATATACCGGTGTATGCAGGCCCGTCGAGCAACAGTGATATTGGGGGTAAGAAGACGTCCCGCACGGCATCAACGAAATAACAGCAAACCATTCATTGGACGCTTTCAGACAAGGTTTTAAGAAAACAGTAACAGGTCAATCACACGTGCTGTTGATTTAGCAGCAGAGCTGATTAAGCTTTTAGTTCCGCCGTGGAGAGTTTCCAGCAAATATGTCAAGAAAAATACTGAGCCTCGTGAAGAGCGCCCGGCGTCGGCGGCCAGCTCGACCTTCCGGGAACACTCAGGCCAGCGCTCATGGCGCGATCTCTCGCGTGCTCTTTCTGCTCGCCAGTCCCGTGCCTTAGTCGCCTGGTGTGGGGGAGCGCAGACGCCGAGTTTGCGCTACAGACGCCGAGTTCGCGAAGCCGGTTGCCGCGGCTTCTAGCGCGCGCTAACGCGGTCCACTTTGGGAGAGATGTGAAAGGTTGCGGACAAAACGATCCGCGCCTGCCAGCCATGCGGAACTTTCAGCGGCAAGTTCGGAAATCCATGTGAGGTGAAACAGCCGGGTCTCCGACGAAAGGACAGGGGCCGCCAGCTCTGCTGTTTCTCCAGCCTTGCACCAGCTAGTGCAAGCTGCACCATTTTTCTTTTGTTCCGTTTACCTTCAAAAAAAAAAAAAAAAAAAAAAAAAACGGAGGGCAAGCCTACAGCTACAAATAGGTAGTGCGGAAATTTGGCGCTATGGCGCCGTTATTACTTTACGCCATGATCCCCTTCCAAGAAGTTGCTGGCTTTTCCTTGGAGTTACGCATTTACTGTTGGGGATGGGGCTTGTTTCATGGAGGGGGAGCAATACCTTAAACTAGCATTATGTGTCAATCATGGACGAGCATAAATGCAAGATCTATTAACCTGCACTAGAGCGCGAAAAACCCAGCGTTCCTGGGATTAGTCTCAAACACAGAACGCGAACCACCACGACAAATTCACTGTGCATGCGGAGATGCAAGTGGGCGTTAGAGCGGGGACACGAAAGATTGTGACCTAAGGTGAGACATCTATGGCTTCGTGAGCAACGTCTACTGCTTCGACATATATATGCCGCGAAAATGACTCTTCGGAACGTTGCAGGTTCCGGGCACAGCCCAAATGGCTTCACCTTGAACTCGTACAGACCGTCGGGGGTTATAAACGCAGCATCCTCGCAGTTTCTTGTGGTCACTTGAATTTTCAGTAGCCGGTTTTCAAGTAGGTCGAAGTGAAGAATATACTTCGCATGGAAGAGGTGGTCAAGCGCGTCGCTCATTGTGAGTGGTACACACGTCCTGCTTTGGTGATTTCCTTCCACCGCAGGTATAGAGTCAACGCAGAACCCCAGATTGCCATATTCTTTCTTCACAAGCTCAACTGGGGCAGCTTAGGTACTTTTCAGGGACTGTATGATGGCGCCGCCGTGCATGTCTTCAACTTGAGTGCGAATAACATCGCGTTAGGGTTAAGTTGACTGTCTGGTATAACCGGGCTCCATCTTCGGTGATAATGAGGCACTTCGCAAGAGGCGTCTGGAGTAATTTCCAAGCTGTCGAAAAACAATCGCTGTAAAACGCCGTAGCAAAGCGCTTACTTTTTCCTCTTTTCCTTGCGATTCCAGGGGTTCACGTCGAACAAAAGGGCACCCTTGTAAGCGTCGTCGGATTCGGGTTGATAGTCAGCGATCACGTCACTTGCTTCCTGAATTTCTTCGAGGATCGTTATGGGCTCTACCTTGTTCGAATGCTTCTACTTCTCTGTGAAATTCGTGACCATAACGTGCGTTTTTTTTTTTTTGCTTCAAGCCCACAGTGCCTCTTGCGAAGGTTATTGTTCTGGTTGTCTCACGTCTTCATTCACTCGATATGCGCCGGGGGAAGGAAGGGGGGGTCTGCTGTGAAATTTAAAAAAAGAGAGAAGAAAAATAGAAAGAAAACAAAGGCGGGGAAAAGGGCGACAGGAGGCCACGGGCAGTTGCTGATAGTAGGGCTTACTGCGGAAGTCTTCCGGGGTATCCCACCGAAGGCGAGGAGCCTGGCGCCTGGTGGCGCAGCAGTTAGATCCAAAAGAAACCCATCCAGCGCCCGCCAAAGCTCGACGAGGTAGCTGTTGGCGTATACAGTCGAACCCTCGTCATAACGAAGTAGTATCGGGGCAGCAAATTAGTCTTATATCCGATATACGTTATAACAGTAGAGGCAAAAATCTGCTGTAACAAATCGACAATCTCACTCGTGCAGAAATGATACAAAAATGCATTGTTTAGGCTTCCAACCCACTATAAACAAGGTAACCTTTACCATTCTCCTTGTTGCATTTCAGGCTGAATGAGCCGGAGCATGAGTACGTGAAACTGCAATAAAACGAGGTTCACTTGACAAAATAGGCCTGCGTTTTTATTTATTTTATGAAGGATGTGATCTTCATCTGGTAGCTACTCACAGAACCGAGCAGGATCGAGTTTTTCATAGTGTAAACGAACAAAATGACCTTTATACTTCTGCAGTTTCGTATGCCGAAGGGTTTTTCCAAGTAGCAAATGCACGTCGACAATTGGAATACTGCGGGAAGCTCGGTGCCTCTCTGCGTCAGTGCTTCAACATCAAGAGTGCCTTCGAACGTCACTACGCCACGTCACTCGGTGCCATGCGCATCATCTGGCAGCCACTACTGCATCCCATGTAAAAGACTTGCTTCCAGCAAATTTCCAGCGACCTGTGAAGCCAGCATTGCCACTGTGGATACTTGCACCATGGAATATAATAACGACAATTCCCGGAATAAGCAAAAAGTCGTCCATGCCCGCACCTGCACTGAAGTTTTTCACACTTGAGTATTTATTTACCGCGTACGCAAGCCACACCCACGTTTATGCGGATGGCTCAGTGACCGAAGAATCATCTGCCATTGGCGTGTGGATTCCGTCGGTCCAGTGCACAATCAGGAAAAACTGAGCCATAAAACATCATCCACCGCTACTGAGCTAGCGGCTGTAAGGGCTGCCCTTCATTTCATTGGTGCACATCAAGCTCGACGATGGGTGATCTTCTTAGACTCACGGGGTGCTCTGCAAGCTCTAAGAAGGCTGTCCAACCACTGCAGTCAGCTTGTGTGTGAAATCAGTGAAATCCACACAGCGGTAGTGCGCGCGGGCCATTACATCGTGCTTCAATGGCTTCCTGGTCATTCGGGAATAGAAGGAAATATAATATCTGATGCAGCCGCCAGCGCTGGCCACTCTCTGCGTAACACGACACAGCTTCCTTTCTCTCGAGAGGATGGTTGTGCCCTTATCTATCGAACTGGTTGGAGAGAGCAAATGTTGAAGTGGCAGCACCCTCGCAGCGGATATCCACCTCTACATGGAATTGACCCTTTCTGTAAATTCCGTGTTCCACCCGACCTAAGCAAAGCGTCTGAAGGTGTACTGCATCGTTTGCGTCTCAACGTGGCTTACACCCGAAGCTTCAAGTTCAAAATAGGGTGGGAGGATTCACCACTGTGCCCCACGTGCGCTGTGCGCGAGACTACCGAGCACTTGTTGTGTATATGCCCGCGATTTTCCGCTGCGCGAGTTACAGCGGCGAGCTGCCTGTCTCGTGTTCGACGCGGAGCAAGCCTTCAGTTGTGTCACTTTCTTGGACCCTGGGACAACAACAATGACTCATATTTAGGGACAAAAATTCTTCTGCGTTTTTTGCGAGATTCAGGACTAGACAAAACTTTGTAATTCTTCCATTGTGCGCATGGCTACGTCTGTACGCGTTTGCGTCGTCGTGTACGCTTTTACTCCTTTTTCTTGTTAGGCGCTCTGCGCTTCCTGGGCTCCTTTCGCTCAATTTTTATTTTTTTTCCTTAACTTTATTTCGAGTTTTTTCCTTGCACTACATTGCGTGCCATTTTTATTTAACTTTTTTTCCTCTCTATTGCTGCTTTCCCGATCTCTCACATTCACTTCACTGCATTGTAATCATCCCCATCTGGCGTAGCAAGCACTGCCGCTAGCAGAGCTGACCTCTCCAGCCCACATTAAAGAGCTCTCTCTCTCTCTCTCTCTCTCTCTCTCTCTCTCTCTCCTCTCTCTCTCTCTCTCTCTCTCTCTCTCTCTCTCTCTCTCAGCCTCCTGGTCAAATATTTCTTCGTTATATCCGATACCGCGCGCGGCTTACGGTTTCAGTTTTGTTAGAAAGGAATAACTGCATTGAAATAAAGCGTCACCAACCAAAGGTCGTATTTAGTTCGCTATAGCCGATAATTCGCTACATCAGTGTTCGATATAACGAAGTTCAACTGTATTAGTCCCGGGCAGGCCCAAGTTCGCAGGGAGGTCGTACACAGTAGAGTGGACACGTATCCCACGTGCCCAAGCTGGGAAGGAATGAACCTAGGTGTTATGGTCTTCGGAGACGCTGTAGTAGAAAGGGGGTTAACAGCGTGCGAGACTAGACTTACCGGATCGTGACTTGATGCCGACGACTGAAGAGATGGCAAGGAAGAGGAGGCATGCCCAAGGAATTGTGGGCATTCATTAAGTATGCCCGACGGTATTTGTTAGCTCGAACGATGGTTTCTCTTCTGTTGTAACTTGTTGGTGGCGTCTCAGTTCCGTGCTTGATGTCGTCCATCGAACTAGGGCGTCTCGACGGCGCGGATTGGAATAGATCGCGCGGCAGTCGGTTTGCCTTTTCGTTTTTGGTGTGCCTGAGTGGCCAGGTATCAAGTCAACTGTGAAAGCGTAACGCAGTGTGCGAAATACGTTGACGTAAAAAAGGTGGCTGACTACTGTGGATGTGCGCCGAGCGTCGCAACAGGCCTTCTACGCTTCATGCGAGTCCGTGAAGACATGCTTCTACGGCCTTCTGAACTGTGCTGAAAGCTCAGGTGCTTTATTAAATATAATATGGCTTGAAGTTCTGTCCCAGTGGTGTGTCCCGGTTCTTTTGCGAGGTCCAGTTTGCATCCTTGTGAGATGCCGTCCTCACCACGCGGTGGCGAAGTTTGGAAGGGTCATGAAGACACCACGGTCGAGAAGCAAGCTTTGGTAGGTCTATCTACAAGGATTGCGTCGGTGTCAGATGCAGCCTGTTGACGGTAGACGGTTATAAGGCTTGCACGCGGGGGGAGGGTTGGCCGACAAAGTTTCTGACTTGGCCTGCAAATCAATTATTGCCCCGTTGTCAAGTAGAAAACGCATTCCTTAGCAGGAGCAGTTGGAGAGTGACGAACGCAGCATGGTACGTGGGTCCATTATGGTGACGCGCAACGTACACGTTCCGAAAGGCGTGACGGGATGACCTCGTGCTGTACGGTCACGCGGACTGTCCAAACATGTAATGTTTTAAAATCTTCAACGCGAGTGATCCCCTCATCACTGAATTGTCAGATTACGTGTCTAGTGCTGCTACGTCATGGCCGTCGATGCATACTGTACGTTGATCGGACGTATAGTTGTCTTCGAGTTCCAGTAGCGTTGGGGCGTTATATCATGGTTGGTATACGCATTGACGGTTTATTGCAGCGCGTCGTGGCCTGTCGGGTGTGCGTCGCGGTCTGTAGTCACCGTCGTGTTAGAGCTCCTCAAGAGGGCTACAGCGGGGCGTCGGGCTGTGTACCATGGGATCACCGTGGAGCTTGGTCTTCGGGGCGTCGTTGCATAGTTGGAGGATCTGCGTTATTTCGAACTGAAGCAACTTCGCGTACAGAAGCTGCTGCCTTCAGTTCCCCTGCGTGGGCTGGAGCGAGCGCGGCAACGCCGATCACAGCGCAGGCTCTAGTCCACCGCACAGGTGGCCGCCGAAGAGCGCGCGGCATTGCGCAATGGAACCGGGGAAAAAGAGGCGACAGCGGTGGAGAGGAATATATAGTGGGGATGTGACCACACTGCCTCCGAACGGGGCCATGCTTCACTGCGCAACACGTAATGGGGGAAAGCAGTTTCGCGTGGATTTTGAAGCGCCGTGCTGTGCAAGCGCGATGAGCATTGGATTGGATTGGATTGAATTGGATTAAATTAGATTCTATTGGATTGGAAATCCAATCCAATTGGAGTACGGGTGTGTAGAGAATTGGGTCTGCACATTCGCCGGTCTGCGCTTTCCGGAGGAGTATCGTCATAGCCGCGGCAGATGCACTGGCGCCGGCGCGTGCCCAGCTGTGCGCCTCAGCTGCGCAGTAGCCAAGGCTGACGGTGCGCCGGAGCGGCTTGATAGCCGTTTAGCGTGGCTCCTGGAGAACCGTGAGGAGCAGTGACTGGACTGGACTGGATTGGATTGCATTGGAAATCGTTTTCGCAGCAGTAAGCATGGTAATCAGCTAATCCTAGACAACCAGGAAACCTAAGAATAACCGGCTGAACCTTAGCTCACGCTACGTATATCCTGGCATAGCCGAGCTAAGCCACTGCTAATTTGTTAAAAGTTGGCTTCACATCTTAACCGAAATGCATACCTGGAAATACGTTTTTTCACGGGCAATGTAAGCTCTTTTTGTATGAATTTTTCCGCACCGTCTGCCAAGTCCTCGAGTTTTAGTTCGTGACGGGCGTGAGAACTTCGTGGTCATACATATACAACGTCGCTGTAAAAATGCCCACCAAATTATTGCGGCACACATTAAGGCGAAATAGAGACCAATCATGATCAAAAGGATAACGAGGACCGCCAGTATAGGACAGGACTGTAAGCGACAAATCGAACACAAAATGAGGAGGAACATTTTTCAAGTACGTATGTGGTGCTTTCCAGGACCAAACGTTCAGATCATGGCGGAAGAATCTTTCACCATGGTTAAGACTGCGTCCCACCATTTCACCAGCAGAAAACGTTTTGTATTACGTGCAGACAATAGTTACGATGATATACGGGCCTCAAATAGTTTGCGCGGTTTTGTGATTATTATTGTAAGAGTAATATATAATATATATATATATATATATATATATATATATATTATATATATATATATATATATATATATATATATATTTTATATATATATATATATATATCCCGCCGGTAGCATAGTGGTCATCGCACCAGACGCGTATTCTGGAGGTCGTGGGTTCGGATCCCACCCGGCGGGCATTTTTTTCTTCACTATCTTTCTGTCTTTCAAAATTCTTTATCTGTTTCAATGACCTACCACATTCTCCTCTTTGTTTTCCGAGGTTTTCTGACTGCCAA
Source organism: Haemaphysalis longicornis (assembly GCA_013339765.2). Taxonomy (NCBI): domain Eukaryota; kingdom Metazoa; phylum Arthropoda; class Arachnida; order Ixodida; family Ixodidae; genus Haemaphysalis; species Haemaphysalis longicornis. Next base: position 161,042,382 of record CM023451.1, on the reverse strand, counting down.
CCCTTATTTCAGTCCGAGCCCCTCATTTCCTATTCTGATTCGCTACATGCATAGCGAGTGCTTCTGTTCTAACAGTCTTGGTGCCATAGGGAGCGTAAGAGGGTTCAACGCTGGTCGACCACTCTCGACATGTCGTAGACACTCGAGTCACGGCCCGGGGGTTAAAAAGAAGGTCCCCTTCACCCCGAGTAGTCCTAGTGGCGCCGGCTACCACCCCCAAGCGCAGGAAACAAAAAATACCTTAACATAAATCCCCCAGAAAGTGGAGGAAAATTCGCACCAGACGCATATTCTGGAGGTCGTGGGTTCGGATCCCACCCGGCGGGCATTTTTTCTCCACTTTCTTTCTGTCTTTCCAAATTCGTTATCTGTTTCAATGACCTACCACGTTCTCCCCTTTGCTTTCCGAGGTTTTCTTGACTGCCAACCATAATTTCTGTGTTAATTCAACGAGCCCCTCATTTCCTATTCTGATTCGCTCTCTCTCTCTCTCTCTCTCTCTCTCTCTCTCTCTCTATATATATATATATATATATATATATATATATATATAGATGAGATATAAAATATAAATATATAAATAGAGAGAGAGAGAGAGGAAGAGAGAGAGAGAGAGAGAGAGAAAGAAATGCCGGCAGTCTACAACGCCAAACAAAAAGGCATAGGGGAATGGTTAGACTATTTTTTAGCGTTAGTGACGTTACCTATTTTTTATTATTAATTACGCGAGAAAGAAAGAAAGAAAAACACGCGCCCAGAGTGGGGACCGAACCCACGCCTTTCGATTACCACCCTCAAGCGTCAGATACAGTTGTGGTAAATATAAATACCCCAGAAAGTGAAGGAGAACACAGTCGCCCAGATAGCCGAATTGGTAAGGCATTCGAGATCTAATCGAAAGGCGTGGGTTCGGTCCCCACTCTGGGCGCGTGTTTTTCTTTCTTTCTTCTCGCGTAATTAATAAAAATAAAAAAAATGTAACGTCAATAACGGTAAAAAATAGTCTAACCATTCCCCTATGCCTTCTTTGGCGTTGTAGACTGCCGGCATTTCTTCCTGTATTTCCTAACGAGCACTCATTTCCAAACTATATATATATATATGATATATATATATATAATTATATACTATATATATATAATATATATATATTATATATAGGTAAGTAAGACCAAGGCATTCGACGTTAAGAACATTCGACGTGCGTTAATAACGCACGTCAAATGTTTACTACTGAAGGGTCTTTCTCTCGCAGTCGCTCCCTCACGTCCGAGCGACAGGCGCTATGCAGGGTTATCTTCGGCGCTGCCCGTGGCTAGGTGCACAAACGCGTGCACGTTCTTATACCGGTGCGACGGATCACGCAGCCGTGACGGCGTGCGTGACGATGTCCCTATTAGGCCGTATAAGCCTCCCCTCTCGCTTTCCTCTCCCGCCTGTTTGAGACCGCAGTGCATACCGCGCATGTGTTTGTGTGTGCGTGTGCTGGCAGCGGAAAGCGTGACTCTCTGTTGCTGTTTGGCCTCGCGACTTCGCTTTGTTTTCCTCTGGCCGCTGGCTTTCTTGCTCCCTGTAAGTGCCCCCGAAGAGGGCGAGAGGGGGGAGGAGGAGAGGGCTCACCACTTCTCCGGAGATGCGCGTCATGGTCCCCTGGCTGCGCGTGCTCCAGAGACGGAGTGAAAACCAGATCAAGCTACGCTGCTGCGCGCATGCCCCCGCCACCGGACTCGCTTTCTTCTTCACGGCGTCTTCCGTCCCACCTCGAGCGTAAGAGGGGGGCTTTTCCGGGGCAGCAAGTTCCCTGATCTGCTTAGGCGCCGAACAGTGTTAATTCAGTGCGCCAACCGTTCCTTTCAGTACCGAGAAGGTAACCACGGAGAAATTCAGGACAGGTTACCCCGTGCCTTCCTGCTTCACTCCGTTCCTCAATCACTCGGAAGAAACGTAATCTAGAGACAAAAGATGGAAAACTGTGGTGGAACCTAAGCAGTTCTTGCAGCTGCAGTAGGCTGAGAACGAGGGCGACGAGTTCGATTCCCGGCCGTGGCGGCCGCTTTTCTGATGGAGGCAAAAAGCAAAAGCGCCCGTGTGTACGAGATTTCGGCGCACGTTAAAGATCCCCAGGTAATAAAAATTAATCAGGAGCCCTCCACTACAGCGCGCCTCATCGCCTGCGTTGCGTCGTAGCGTTAAACCCTGCAATCAATCAATCAATCAATCAATCAATCAATCAATCAATCAATCAATCAATCAATCAATCAATCAATCAATCAATCAATCAATCATCAATCAATCAATCAGCTGCAGTGGGTGTCTTCACACGTTTCGATGCGTTGTGATGGTCTCGTACGTCGTTGGCAATGAGCTGGCGCCTCAAGCCATGCTTTGCTGTCTGGCCTAATGACGTAGACGCGAACGGTACTAAGCGCCTTAGGCCTGATTGCGCCACCTAGTGAATCTCTCGTGACGCGGCGCTCAACGGAGCCGCATGACGAGTCACATCCCATGGAAATTGACCTGACGTTTGCTCGCCCCGGATTGCTAATGACGGCGGGTTTTTCGAACGACAAGACAATCCAAGTAATGCCTAACACTAAAAGCTCAATCCACTCCCACAGTCTTCACAGAGTTGAAAATGACTCCGCGTTTTCCATTGGAGCACGCTACTTCGTGGGAGGATGAGGTGGTGGTGGTGGTAAAAACTTTATTTTTCCAAAGCTCAAAGAGGCGCCAATTGTGGAGCACTGGGACACTGCAGACCCCTAGTCGACGGCCAGGAGCCCGTGGGCACTAGCGGTGAGTTTGGCCCGCAGGATCACACATGCACTCTTGCGCTTGTGGGTCGGAGCTGAGCAGCGTAGCCTTCCAAATGGACGCCGCACGCGGCAGTATGCGTTCATTCTTCGCTGCGTCAAGGCATGACGAAGGCAGAAAATCACCCCACTACGTCGTCTCATGGCGGAGAACACACGGAGAGGGAAAGTCGCTGCAGCCAGAAGGATAAAAGATCATGTTTAATATCCACATTGCTCTTAAAGATACGCGTGTGTCTCGTCTGCGTTTTGCGAGTATGCATTTGTGTGGTTTTGGTTCCAAGATGAGAGAGCTTAATAATACTCGCTGCTTGGCTAGTTAGTTTATCTTAAACACAGATAAGGCAGCGCGGAACAGATGGAACACAGGAGAGAAACAGGACGGGGCTGGTGCTGCTTTAAGTGACTTTATCGTAGAGCCGCATTATCGAATATATAAAATAACCAATTAAGTACACAGAAAAGTGAAGCACATCTAGAATAGCGAAAAAAAAATGAAAAGAAACTGGATTGATGCAGGGATTCCTGCACTGCAGAATACTAGGGAGTCCAATTTCACACAGGACGATCAGTAGTGCTGGAGGAGGGGGGCTGGAGAGAGATCGCGCGGACGATCTGGAGATGTCCTGTGGCCCTCATGTGTCGGGCTCTGTCTGTTTGGATGCCTGGGCATGTCCCTTTGAGTTACCCAATGCCTGTTTCAAAGTAGGAACAAGGCAGCACGTGCAGGTCGAAGAAGGCACTGCAGGGTGCAACTTGGACTCTAAGCGTCAGTGATAGGCGAAGACGAATTCCCCAGCGCGTGACCTCCTAAAGACAGGGTGGGCCGCCATGAAGGTCAGACCCACCCGGAAGGTTAAAGGGCACGCGTGGAGCGCCTGAGAGAATATGGTCGCGGCCCTGAGAGGCTTGTCCTCCATAGTCTTGCCAACGTTGTAGTACGCCCTGAGAGATGTGTCAGTTATTTCCCCTCAACGTTCTTGAAGATAGTGGTGTCGACTGTTGTGCCATTCGAAACACGCGCTTTGGTGCGGCGGAATTCGCCTTAGGCGTGGCTTTCCGTCGGGCAAACGAATCTGACAAATAGGTGGTATGATATGTGTTTTATATCACCACCGCTGACGTCACATTAGGTCACGCCACCTGCTATACTTCTACTATAATTGGCAGGAGAAAACCGACGACCTTGTATTGTTAACGCCTCCGTAACAATACTCCTACCACTTTCCGACGACGTTTCCGATAAAAGACTTTTGAATGAGTCACTAGGTTTTTGTACATTATGAACGGGGCGACGAACCTAAGTTGGCCGGGATGGTAGTGAACGCTTCACGTTGAAATATTTTTTTTCTGAGTGTGTCGCAGCTTTACTAAGGCTAAGACTAGCTTTACTAAGAGTAACCTACCCTGATGTCCCAGTGTAAAACTTGCTAGATAGGATTCGCTTCACCGTTGACTCGATGACCTCGCTTGTGAATCACACGGACAGTATTCTTGAAACAGCTTGCCTACTTCGAGCCGCTCGTTTACGCGTTTATTTAACCGTTCGCCGTCAGAGGGCGGCTTTCCCGAGCAGTTCCGTACACGCAAGTGACCTCTAACTCATATTTGCTTTCGCCTCGCTTGAGCTTGTCACTCCTATTTTATCTGACGCATACACGCCGTACGCAAGCAGCCACATGTGAAATGATTCTGGCCAGCCACGGTGCCCGGACAATAAAAAATTGGTGGAGAGGGTATTTAGACCAAGAGTTTCAGGCGCAGCCGCTGGAGCGCGACTTCGGTCCCCCAACGGGAGAGAAGGCCCAGCGTGTCTCGGCGGCGGCGACACCTCCATAAAAAAACCGCGCTCGTAAAAATGAAGCACGCGCTTCAAAGGGCTCGCGCGACAGCCCGGAGAAGCGACTTAACGGGCGCCTTATCGGAACCAAATCTCTGGGCCACTATCTCTACGCGGCTTCTGACACGGACCGCGGCGCCGCATACGAGCGTAAAAATCCCGCGGCTGCACATCACGCACCGCGCACACATAGAGATCTGAGCGCGGACCCGTTAGAGATACACGCACGGCCGCGCGACCGACCGGCCGGCCGGGCAGGCAGGCAATCACGTCGTCGTAGAGGAGCGCCTATTATTTTATTACGGCTCTTCAACTGGTCGGTGTGGGTAGAAGTCAGGGACGTAGTAGCTGGTGAGGTGTTGTACAGGCATTCGAGCTCGGAGGTGTTGGTGTTTCCCATAGCGGCACCTCCTGCGGCGGCGTGCACGGCGCAAGACGGGAAACAACAGTGCACGGCGCTGCACGTCCGCGGCCGCTACAGTGCACGCGTCGACGGTGCGCGCACGCGGGCGCGTCGAGATAAGCACGCAAATGAAGCGGCGCACGACCGAGCCGCGTGCGGGGGCCAGTTGGTGCACGTGGTGCGCTCCGGTGAAGCGTGATGGTCGCCGTTCGGGCTTATTTGGAAACTGGATAATGGCTTCCAGGGGGCGCTTATATACGCAGGGCGCCTCGGAGCAGCGCCTCCTCCAGATTCGTGCGTTCTTCCGCGCTCGGATGCGATACTTGACCGCTCGGGGCTCCCGGGATTTCCTAATGGTGACCTCGCATGCGAGCGCGGCGATTGCAACTTGCTTGATTTCTTAATTTGTCGCCAGCCGTGCGTCCATTAGCATGGGATAAAAACCGTTGCGAACCTGGAACGCGACGTCGGTTTTCCGCGCCGCGTTTCTCGTTAAGAGGCTCAACGATTCCCGTCTCATTTCTTTTTTTTCCCCTCCTTTTCCGCCTTATTAATGGGAGCTGGAATAACTGTCCGCCGCCGTTCCGGAAGGAAGCAATGGGCACGCCTCGGCAGCGCGGTGTCAAGGCCTCAGCGTGGTATTTCCGCCTGAGGTCGAATGAGGTAATGCTTGCGTGTTCCACGATTTGTAAAAATGAATAAGCAAGGTTGCCCGAATTAATCGAGATCCTGCCTCGTGTCGAAGGGGCTCATCACTTTCCCTTCTATGGCGCCGCCGTGATTTGTCGCCCTGAACGTGGCGTGCCTTTCTGTCGGCTAGCTGGGACGGCTTGCGGCAAACTCGACTCACCACGCAAAAACGACGGCCGCCTTGCTTGGCTCGCGACGATTTTGACGTCGATACAAGCCGGACTCCACCCGCCGGAGCACGGGAAACCCGATCAGAATGATGAGGCCGTCGTGCATACTGCGGGATTGACACCGAATAAAACAACTTCTTGCCGGTCCTCCCAGCAAGCTTGTTGAACATACGGTACTCCAGCGGAGTGACTTGGCGTTGGTAGGCTGTGTCACCATCAATATTTACATGAAACTTCGTCCCCGTTGCGGTTACAACCTGGTAAAACGACGTATAAGCGGCTTGTTAAAGGGACCCTGCAACACTTTTTCAAACTTTTTTTGAAATCTTAATTGCTTACAGAACGTAGTCACCCAACACACCCAGTACTTAAATTTGGGGGTCGCAATGTACTTCAGCCAAAAATTACTGCTCTATGCCCTTCAGATAACTTGTAAACTCGCTCAAAAGATTTTTCTCTCTTTCCCGCTCTTGACGTTCTTCGACGGCTCGAATAACGTCACTAAGGCAATGTAGCGGCTGTTGGCCGGTTTTCCTTCAGTTGCAGCAATGAACGCTTTTCAATAGCAACTTACAAAAAAGCCACAAAAACAAAGCAGAAATGGAAGGCGTATCTGGTGCGACGAGCAAATCACGCAGTGCTGCTTCGAGCTGGCGACAACTATAGCTTTCGCAGTGGTTCCAGACGCGAAGGAAAGAGGGAAGGCGCTTATCGAAAGTGTTGCAGGGTCCCTTTGATGGTAAAACACCCGTACCAAGCGATAGATAGACGATAAGAATGGCCCACCGCATATGGGGATTCATATAAGGCCTTGTCATCGAACTCACGGAAAGTTGTAGTGCCACCTGGAACGTCTTTACGTTGAGCCTGCTCACACAGGAGAAGGCAACGTTACTGGGGCATCTGTTTGCAAGCTCCGCTCTGCGCTGCGCGATTGAGGCAAAGAGAGCAGGGATAAGGTATCAGAGGTACTGGCCGGTGCCAAATACCTCAAAGGGGCTTAGAATGGATCTACATTTTCGTTAGGCTGGGGCGAGGTGTTTTTGTGCCCAAAGGCAGCGAAAGTCCGGCGGGAGCGTCTCTACAGTCAGCCGGGCAGGCGAAGCCTCCGTGCTCTATCGACCAAAGCGGGGACCATTGCAGCGCTGGCAATGCCGGGCATTTTTTTCGTCTATGCCTGGAGTAGGCAGAGACAAAGATGGTGGCACAGTATTTGTAGTGTTCCCTCCCATGTTTAGGTGTAATTAAGAAGGAGGGTTGATGTTTACCTACCCGATAGGTGCAAAGTGGCTACAGGATCCCTAACGCAGGCGGATTATAGACTGTTGTTGTTTAAACATTTTCTTGTGATGGCTCTACCGACTTCGCTGCAGGACGTGAAGAAATAGAGGGAGGGGGACCATGTTATGGTGGAGTAAATGGGGTTGTAGGGGGGAAGAGTCAACGATGTACTGGACTGAGTTCACCAGTCAATGTCGTAGGATACCGAGGATGTTCCTAGGTAGAGGCGCTGGGCTCAAGATGAACGAGGTTGAGGTGGAGAGAAGGAATTGTCACGGAGGAAGAACGGGGAAATTCTGCGGCAGAGCCAGTGCAGATGTGAATGAGTGACGGGCGTATCGTAGGGAGGCCTGAAGGTCGTGGATCTGGTGAACGACGAGTCCATTGGGGAGAGATCGGATTTGTGTCTGTCGAGTGCACGCGTGCCATCTCCATGATGCAGCCAGGTTGGCAGGAAAGGGCACAACGATTTTCGCCCAAGGCTTAGGGCGCCATGAGACACAGTGTTCTGCGCGGTCTAGCGGGGTATAGCGGAGTCCCGGTCTGGGCTGAAGTCTGTCCGCTGCATAAGAAGCACGGGCGACGGCATGTGCCCTTTATTCTGATTCAATACCTTGGTGTCCGGGAATCGATTTGTTGCACGATGACCTCAAATCAAAGGCTCTCTTCGGGACATTTGACAGTTTTAAGCCGTGGCAAAAAATGCGCCCATAGACTAACGACTATAAGCAGCTACCTGGGCTCTGGAGACGGTAGCGCAGGCTGTTCCTGCGCGGTCTTGCGTAGGAAACAGCACGGCCAGCTATTCACATCGTTACAGAGAGATAGAGAGAGAGGGGGAGGAAGAGAGAGGGTAAGTTAGCGTAAAAAAGAGAAGTAACAGATGGTTTTACGAAGGCATCTGGCTTTCTATGTTAAGGATAATGACCCACATTCTGCGCCTTGGGCCTCGGCAGAAAGGCGGAAATAAGAGTATAGATGGCCGTGGGAGTGAATGGCAAGAGTCTGGGTGGCGGAATATGACGGGTTGTCTCTTCCTTATGTATCGCCGCACGCAGCGCGTGCTCAAAATGCGCGAAACGCGAAGAACGCGGCTGCGGTTGATGGCGAGGAAAAAATAGTTTACGGAGACGCTCAGTACTGCTGCAGTTTGCTGGAATATTCGGAGAAAGTGGAATAAACGAAATGCCAGTAACTACGGGCTAGGCACGCTTGGAAGAAAATACAAGGCCGCTCGCTCGCTATATTGCGAGACCTCTTCACGCGAAAAACTCAATTTTTTTTGTTTGTTTCTCTTAGCGCAAAAGCCACTGCAATGATTACTGAGTGGAAGAAGGCACGTGCCCGTGATTGAGTGTCAGATATTCGGCCTCTCGTACGCCTGTACTGCACCTCGACTTTGTTAGTATACTTGCGTGATGAACCATGCTTAGCCGGCGCAGAAACTATAAATGCTAGGGTCCATATGAAAATACTGGGACAGGGAAGTTCGGCCTCATTTTTTTTATGGTAAATAAAAACAAAACTTCTGCGTGTGTAAGATATGAGCGAAAGTCCACAGTTTCTAGGTGGTCTGAACTATATAATCCGGTTCCATTCCCTCGGCTATGTGTTTTTCAAACGCTTCGCTGCACAGCGCCCCCTGTGACGTATATGATGTCGCTGCGCGTGCTATTCTGTTGAGCTGCTGCTAAAACGATGCCGCCGTTCGGGTTCTTTTTCCTCGAGGTATATAGAGTTCTGGGTACTTGCACTTGCGGGGTGGGTTCGAGGCTGCCTCAGCGGGTCTTCTTTAATTTTGTTATTGCAATTTTTTTTTCTAAACTCGAAATGCTTTTTTTTTTATTCCGAAAGAACTCAATTCTGCGTGTTCTTTTTTTGTCTTTTTGTTATAACTGTGATTTGGTATGTTTTGGGTCGCTTTATAAGTTAGGGGCGCAGGTCATGGCCACGTTTAATTAACGTTCTGTATCCCGCGAAGACACGAGTCGCGTGGGGCGCTGTGCAGCTAAGCGTTTGGAAATACGCCCCTCGGCTCGACTGATAGCCTGGCGTAGCCAAGCACTAAGAACACCGACTTAATTTCAACTTCTAAATGAAACAGAAAGTACTAGACGTAAGGGGAGACCTTTGGGATGTTAGGATGAACACATGAAGTTCCATGAAATGAATCTTTGAAACCAGTAGGAACAGGGTTGGTGTTGAACCGAAAGCTGCACGGCTTTATCAAAGTGTTTGGCAAACGGTAGGAATTAGTACGTGGACAAGGGAGAGCCTGTATACGAGCCTGCATGCGTATTTCTGCGAAGCCAGTTCGTTTTCAAGGTAGCCTGTCTTCACACGAATATCTGATGAACTCGTCCTGATTGACAGTTTGGGGGCAAGCTAAAGGCTCGCTTTCGTTGCTCGACCGCAGGGCGGCGGCATGAGGAGCACCCAGTTGCAGTCGTGGCCGCTGGTGTCGCTGATCCCTCGGCAGGGAGCCCTGGAGTCGCTGCTGGAGCGCTCGCGGCAGAGGAACCAAAACTCGGCAGCCTCGTTCAGCCTCGAAGGGGACGACGACGGGGACGTGGCGCTCGACTCCCAGGACGCCTCGCGGAGGGCCAAGCTCGGAGGAAGTGAGTGCGCGTTTGTCGGCCAAGAGGATATCCTCTCGGTTGTAACACGAAGGATTGTACAGGCACGCGCAAATAATTAGGAGTAGAGGCCATTCCACTTTGTGAAGGTAGATAACCACGGAAGCTTGCATGAAATACAATTCACACTCATGGTTACAGAACGTACACGCATTTAGTTTTCCCATCATTTGGTAACGCTACCAAATGATGAGAAAAATAAATGCGTGTACGTATATCCCACTGCCGGATGACCAGTATTCGCCACCCGTGACCGCCTAATCTGGCGCTGCTCCGCGTTTTCACTGTACCGGCTAATCCTCACCAATGCTATGGCTCCCGATGCCTCACAAGATGACCTCCCCCCAATTGGAATATCATACTTTTGTCAGAGCCCTTGGGCTGTTCGGCATAGAGAGTTGTCTGTCAAGATTAGTGTAGACTGGGGCCTACTGCGGTCGTGAAAATTCCCTAAGAGATCTTCACCTTAGCCTGGCCTCCACGGTCTGAAGGGAACTCCTGTGCGGCCTTCATGGACGCATCATCTCTTTAACTGGGCTACTCCTCCCTTCTCCTTCTTTCCCTACCCCTATTTGTGGCCGCATGGCCTTCCCTCGATTAATGAAGGTCTACAACAACAACAACATCATTTGGTAATGGCAGTGACCATGGCTTTGTGATTACCTAAGGAAACTCGGAAGGACTAGAGTGCTATTCTTCTTGACAAATGGCACGTACAAACGGGGGGCGTCAGTTCCAACTAGGGCCGGCTCACAGTTATGCTTCAGTTTTATTCTAGCAGACAAACATGGGCCTGTCTTTTTTCCCTCCCGTAGAATCCCATAGTATTGACAGCAGACGGGAATTTCACAACCTTTGCGACTTCACTGTGAACTAATCAATTATGACAAGTCAGTAATTATGACGGTGTAATGGCAGAGTCGTCGTAATTGTCATATAACTTGTGCTGGGGAAGTATTGATAAAACAAACGAAAGTTACGTTACAGCAGTTTTCTATACTCCTCCCGTAGATAGATAGGAATTCTGTAAAGCTTTCAACTTCACTGCGAAATAATTATGACAACTCAATGAACCTCGGGGTAATGATAGAGTTGTTTTAGCGGCCAATCGCCATATAATTATCATGTAATTGTTTTGCGGTAAGTTTTGATGTGACAAGAGTTAGACAAAGTTGGATTACCGCAACGTTTCTTTGGCTTCACAGAACAAAAGTGCACGGAACTATAGCCAGAAACTGCTTCGCTGCAAAAAATATCAGGTAGAACTCACCTCTGATGACCACCAAGGAGATGCCGTTAGCGTCCTTCCGGGTTATGTGGGAGATTCGTGTTGACGAAGAGGATTCTCTTCACTCACAACCTTACCGATTTTACCCATAACCACCGCATTTGTAGGACTCCACATATATTTAGTACATATTTGAGTTCCGTAGTTCCAAAAAGTAACCAGAATGTACCTGCTAAATGGATTTACGCCAGATCGGTGATCGGTGTATACGTTGAACCACATGCATATATAATAGCATGGCGGAAGGCGCTCGACTCTGCTTTGTATTGCGTGCGGCAGTCGTCGTGTCCACTCTCACTCACGTCCCCGATAACGTCCATATATATAAGCGGTGCACATTCCGAATTCCGCGATATAAGCGGCTCTAACAGACGCAATTTTTTAGGGGCGAAGCCGCTTAGGGGCTCGGGCTGTCGGCGTATCCTGTCGTCGTCAGCATTTCATGTTGTCACGGGACTAATAGAACGCCGGGACACTCGTTTTCCAACGCCACGTAACGCTTACTAAGAGAAAAGTGTATATTAGATAAAAACCAGTTCAAGATAAACTAACCCCATTTAAAGATTTGTGGAATGCTCCCTGTCCGCTTCAGCAATCGTCAAGCACAAGCAGAAGGTCTTTGTAGACGGGCTATAATTTGTTTTGCACTCAAATACCCACTGGCTCTTGACGCTAGGCCTTATACGGTCGGGTGGTCGGTCGAAGCTAGTGAATGCATACCAAACGGCATACTTACCTGGCACCGGGGCCTCCAGGGCGGGCATCGCGTTGACGTCTGCCACTACCCCAAACTGGGGCAGATGGGGCATGAAAATTGCTTAAATGCGGCTCAACGCGAGAGAGGGCGTCACCGCCTCAGCAAGCGCGTGATTGCTCCTCTCACCGGTGCTTCTCCGGCGCCCAATCATCGTGCGCTGTGTGGCAAGAGAGTGCACGTGTGTGCATGCTTCGCCCTTTCCAGGTTTCACGTTAGTGGAGTTTGCCCGGTATTTTCATGGGCGAAGTCCCTGAAGGGATTGGGCTGTCGGCGTCTCCTGTCGTCGTCGTCGTTTCATGTAGCCACGGTACTAAAACGCCGCAACACTAGTTTTCCGACGCCTCGCGCTAGAACGTAACGCGTACTAAAAGAACACACCGGGACACTCATTTTCCAACGCCTCGCGCTAGTACGCTTCGTGCTTCGAAGAAACGAGACTTTTACACCAAGGCAATATTCCTCGACCCCCCACGGTTTCATCTCCGTGGACAAAAACGCCAAGGCGCCAACAATATACAATACACTGCATGCTTCGTCCCTCACAAGGTTTCACGTTAGTGGAGATGGCCCTGTTTCTTGCAAAGCCCTGCTGGCAATGCAGAAAGGTGGCTTCACTGCATGACTTGTACGTGTAATTTTGTGCGTTAGTGCCTTTATAATTTGGTATTGAGTTTATTATTTATTTTCGTACTTCTCCTTTTTGTCCTGTTTTCCCCTTCATTGCTAGCAATAGTTGTGCCTTAACGCTAGTGCGGTACGTACTAATAATTTTGGCCGTCTTTTTTCACGACAAAATTGTCAGTGTGCTTAAACAACGTATCATCTTATGACCCTGAAAACATGTACGGGAGACGCACTACATACTACGAAGTGAAGCTGAGCAGTTGTTTGTTGCTCATGCGACTATATATGACGGAGTTGGGGAAGCTGCATCCGCGGATGTGAGCGGGTACACAAGGTGTACATCGTCACCTCCAGCTGTCCGTTAGCACACAAGGTTAACAAAAGCAGCAGTACTGAATGCTATTCCCACAACTAATAACTGTTCCTTCATCTCGCTTACTCTTTTGATTATCAAAGGGGCTTAGGTACTGCACGCATGAGTTTCTAACTTTTCTTTATTTCCTTTTTCTTTCAGAGGCCTGCTATTTCAAGATTTGCCCGTTCAACACTCGAGCGCTGTTTCAGCCGCCCCAATAAATGGCTGATGCCGCTGTGATTACATCTTTCAATAAATGATCACCGTACAAGGACTATGCGCGTGCAATGTTTCTTTCTTTGTTGACCTAGTCATTAAAAATGTTATCCTGCGTGAACTCCAGCAAGTTTGTAATTAAACTTCTCTGCTTGTTCCCGTCAGGGTACGCCACCTCCGCCCCTCACGCACTTTTTGTCTCATATACTCACCTGAAGGGCATATATTTATTACTTTAAATTAACATCTACAACGACCTCCACTACAAGTACACCCAAAACACATGTTTTATTGATGAAAACGGAGTCCACGAGGCCTCCTACCTGTACGCACCCGTACACTTCGCTTTCTGGCCCAGTGATTAGGGACTAAAGACTGTGAGTGGAGCTCCAGACACTTTGCTTTTTTTATTATCCTGGTGTGTTTGTGTTTTACGTATTATGTCTGATATCTCGCTTTTGTAAAACCAGACAAGCTTCATCCTCAGTTTTTTGTTTCTGCTTCTATCTCGATTCAGCGTTGTAGTGCTTCACCGAAGAATAATGAATTCCCTCCATACTGTTACCCACGTGGGGATTACATTGGCTTGTACAACTTTTTTCTTCTTATTTAAAGAACTCCCTGACTGCGATGCGCAGGTCGAGCGGTTCACTCAAATCGTCAAAAACGGTATTAATCAGTTTATCCCCGAGTACAAACCCAGCCGCTCAAAGCACTCCTACTGGTTCTCGAACTTCGTACTGCTCGGAGCAGTACGAAGTTTTTTCGAGAGTTACGAAGTTACGAGTGCGAAGTTAAATTAAAAAACCACTCCCACTAAAAGCCAAAGAAAACCGAACTTGATGAAGGGAAAGAGGGCTTCCGCTCCTACCGTAAATTATGTAAAACTTTGTATGAGCGGGACGACCATTCTTATCTCGATTCTGTGGAGAGCAGCGTACATTTTCAGCCTGCAACATTTTGGAAATATATTCGGTCCCGTAACAATAACTCATACGATCACATCCGTCTTGTCAATTTCTCTGGTGAAGTTGTTCATGATGTCGCCAAGTTCTGTCAAGTTCTGTACAAAATATTTTTACAAGTAAACAGTACGGTTTTATATCGGGAAGGTTGACAGCAACTAGACTCGCCCGCTCATGGAGCAGGCCTCGGCAGCAGTGTTTGAGAGGGGAGAGAGTCATGAAGCCAACGCCTATTCGATGGCGCCATTCCGGCACTTGAGAGGGGCCAGTTTGAGAGGGGCCAGTTGGATGTTGCCTGTGATCTGAACAAGGCATTTGATGTTGTCTGCCACACGTTATTACTTGATAAGCTTTTACGGTCGGGCATTAAAACACCACTCGTAACATTATTGAGCAGCTATTTAGACACTCGATTCAGTTTCTTTAGCATTAACAGGCAGACGTCCGCTATGTACAGCCCAACAAGCGGTGTGCCCCAAGGTTCCGTGTTGGGCTCTCTCTTGTTTACTATTTTTACAAACTACGGGTCAGCTAAAATTAAGAGGTCCTCTTTTTCTGCTCTGTGCGGACGACATCAAAATATTCAGACGCATTGAGTCCATTGGTGACTGCGTTGCCTTGGAGCAAGATATATCCTCATTTTCTAAATGGTGCTGAGATAACAGACTAAACCTTCATTCTACGAAAACAAAGGTCATGTCTTACACCCGCAAAACAAACCACATTTTCTTTCTCTACAGTATTGACGGCGGTTCCCTGTCTAGAGTTGAAGAGATCAAAGACCTCGGCGTGCTCTTCGACAGTGCCCTAACTTGCTCGCCTCATGTTACTCAGCTCACTCGGCGGGCGCTTCGCTCTCTTGGTGCTGTATGCACGTTTTCATGAGGCTCCCGGTCTCCTCATTCATTCATAAATCTATTCAGAGCCCTTTGTATTCCCCAACTATAATGTGCCTTTGTCATTTGGAATGGAACCTGTAGATCGAATTGTCAACGTGTAGAGCATGTAAGGAACAAATTTTTATCAATCTTTATGCATCGTTTTCCCTCTGAGCCTCTCCCGATAAGTGTTTCGTTAAGTTCCCGGCGAACCAGCTCAGACCTTCTTTTCTTATACAAACTGCTTCACGATACTATTTCATGCTCTGAACTACTTGCATCAAGAAGTTTTCGTGTTCCGAAAAAATCAACAAGGCTTAACCGCCCTTTTAACACAGCTGGAGCACGTAGTACATGTCATACTCTTGATAGAATGCAGCGTTTATTAACTTTCCCGCCGGGGAACTCGATATTTTTCACCGTCCCCTTCGGAATTTTTGGCATGGTTGTTAGCAGTGGCGCACTAACTTCATTTTTGCCGTACTCCTTCTCTTCAGTTTTTTATTTTTTCATGTGTGCGTTGATTTCACACTTCAGTTTTTTTTTTCATGTGTGCTTTGATTTCACAGTTGGTTCTAATTTGTTCGTGTATGGTGTTGATGCTGCCGCTGTAATTTTTGTATGCACTATGACACACTTTTGTAGTCCTTCCCTGGACACACTATCATGGCACAGTAACACAGGCCACAGTAACACATTTTTCTAGGACTTATAATTTTCTGTCATTACTGTACATTATTATTTTTCTGCATTTTGTTTCACGTATTATTGTGAAATTGAAGTTTCATGTTATCCCGTATTTGTAGACACTCTTCTTCCACTTACCTTGTTCTATTGCTATGCCTATTGTACGATGTCTTTTTGCAATATACCAGAAATTACAGTCTCTGTTAATTGTGTACTGCATGTTGGATGCTATTTTAAGTGCAGATAACTTTATGGGGTCGCCTTGTAGCCTTAGCTAGCTAACGATCGATGCGACTGCCGGAATCATGCGGAGCAGCGAGATAACGGACCCAAGTAGAGCCTTCTGTACCGGAGTCAGGGAGTCACGCTGAGGCTTCGAAAACCACGCGGTTTAAATAGTCAAAACTTTTCGAACCATGTGAACCCCTGGCGCTTGTCATACATCAACATATACTGTGTGCGTGTCCCCGTTACGACACCCCGCGGCTAACCTTGAAGACGACTTTTGGGACTCCGTGCTGATGCACCAATGAAACTTAGCGACGCCGTTGGTTCATGCCGTGCACTTAACTGCCGCGGCAACACGGAGTACACGGGCCTTGGTGTCATTTCTCCGTGACTCCGGCCTGAACGAAACCATGTGAACGATTGCGTTAACTTTACTACTGTGCGTGTGCTGTGTGCGCGATCCAGCGTCTGTCAGTTTTCTGTGTGCTTATTTGTGTTTGTAGTGTATGTATTAGTTTTTGTGTGTTCGCTTCATTTTACTTTCGCACCTCTCATGTTCATTTGGAGTAGCAAGCAAAGCTCGCTGCCAGGCTGACTTCTCCTCATCAAAAGGCATTCACTCCTCCTCCTCCTCCTCCTCCTCCTCCTCCTCCTCCTCCTCCTCTCCTCCCCCCCCTTTGTTTAGTGCAAACAAAACAGCACGTACATTTCAGGCAAAATTTGCATATATAACCGGCAGCCCCCGCGTTCATTTAGTTAGGAACGCTCGTTGGGTTGGTTTTTACGATAGTAAGCGAAAAAAGCGGCCACGCAAAAAAAAAAAAAAAAAATGGCGCGTTCGAAATGAAGCAAAAAGGCTCCAGCCGCACAAGAAAAAAATGGTGCGTTCGAAATGCCAGAAAGGCTCCAGCCGCGCAAGAAAAAATGACGCGTTCGAAATGACGCATAAAGACTCCAGTCGCGCGAGAAAAAAATTACGCGTTCGAAATGACGCAAAACAGCTCCAGCATACGAAATTAAAGCACGCAAAAAAAGAACAGCACTCCCGCTGGCGCAGTTTCAAAATGGGGCGCGCGAGCACAGCGAAGGCGGGAAATTATAAATGCATTGGGTGGTAGCCGTGAGTGGATAACGGCGCTGCAGCCTATCATGGCGAATCACTGCTCTGCACTTCCGACAACTTTCACATTGAGTGGAACGGCTTTAATTTTTATTTTAAAGACGGTAGTCTTTCTTGGGCTACTTAAACCCAGAAATTTTGGTCTGTCTGTCTGTCTGTCCGTCTGTGACTCGATTCAGCCACCCGGCCAAAGCAAAACAATGCCTGCGCAATAGTCTTATATAGTCACAGCTAAATCTACCCGTCTATGTCCGGTGCAATGTTCATACTCGTCAACATTGTTGAAGAAGAACAAGACATTACGCAAATATGAGACAACAAGTCAATACAGAAGTGATATTTGCAGTGTTCCTTTATAAACAAATCAAACATTCTTGACGTTTGCGAAATTAAATACTTCATCAACTGCAGAAAAAGAATTCATTCCGCCGTCGCCTGCTGTCGCCCGCGCCACTATAGCTTCTGGCGCCATTTTAAGAAATCAACCGGCAACAGTTACGCAAGGTTCCACTAGATAGGTTCCACTAGATAGGTTTTACGTTCTGCTTGCCATAGAGTTTCCTATGCTGCTTGCAACGCACGTGGAGTAGGGAAACGCGGTTCTATAAACGTTGAAGTAGGGCGCCTCGATTAACGCGCGTCTTCGCCGTACGGCAGCGTTCGCATCGAGACACCCGGTTTGGAGCGGTGGAACGGGGGAAATTTAAAATGATTTAAGCAAACCTTTGGCGTCTTTACCTTGGGAGGAGCGCTACGCAAGAGGAACAACATGAGAGGTGAGCGGGAAAGCGAAGAGAGGCATTTACTTCGCAAAAGTCGATAAAGACTATCGTCTTTTGACGGCATTTGCAACGAAAGGAGCAGATACGCGGCCAATTTTTTATTCTGTGCAGTTCTAGTTTTTAATGGTTTCTCACTCACCCGCCTTTTCTACTGGCTGTTTATCTGTCAGCCGTGGTGTATTTCAGGGCTGCCATTTTTCCCCCTCAGTGCGCCAGCACAAAGAATTCTGTTCTTGGGCACTTTAATAAAGGTTTATTATTATTATTATTATTATTATTATTATTATTATTATTATTATTATTATTATTATTATTATTAACGTTTCGCTGGCCGAGTGGCATGGCTTGCAACACTAAGCCTGCCTTTTCTTTTTTGACTTTCTGTTCTTTTTTTTTTTCCTTTTTGCTTTCTAAGATTTCTGTAACTATTTTTACGTTATTGTTTATGTCATACATATAGTTTTTGTGTGTTGTCTTGTCTTAATTGTATTGTTTTTTTTTGTATGGTGTACCAGTACCAAGACCCTAGGGTTGTTCCTGGGCACCGAAAATAAAGGTTGATTGATTGATTGATTGATTGATTGATTGATTGATTGATTATTATTATCTTGCAGGCTTTATCTTTTTTGCCTCTCCTATCCCGTCCCCACACCAGCAGGCGTTCCGGTGTCAACTCCTAAGTGTAACCAAGTTACGTCTTCTGGCGGACGTTCCTTTCAACTTTCCAGACAATAATTCATTTGCGAAACTGTAGAGACCGCAAGAGTGAGATATTTGCAGACAGTTGACACATACCTTCGTTCTTTGTCTCGCTTTTCAGTCTGCCTTTCGCCGTGGCCTATATGAACAGTTTAGGGGTAAAAAACATTAGAGGAATTTGTGGCCGGGTTTTTGCGCATGATCAAGTGACGGTTTTCTGTGGATTCCGAGTCATTCTGGTAAGGATCGAGCTGTTCCACATCGAGCCGTTCCGCCCCAGGAACTCGAATGGCCTGCATAGAACCCTCACGGTGTCGACAAATCCAGCCGTTCTGTTCAAGGGCGCGATCGGCCGGCATTCCGCCGACGCCGCCGGAAGTTCCGAGGTCGCCGCGCTCAATCAGGCCTGAAATAGCAGTGGTTCGGTGGAACCCGCTCAAAAACCTAAAGTAAAATCGAAAAACAGAAAAAAATCATGAAATACATAAGTGAGTCTACCCGCTCCTTCACGAACTTCCAATCCAAGAAATCATGTTTCCGTAGCGGCGCGCGACACAGCCAGTCAATACCGCCTAAAACAAGAGAGAGAAAGAAAGAGAGAGAAAGATAGACAAAGAGAGGAGGCCGAGAAGAATGGAAAGTTTGGATTAGGAGTTACTTTTCGCTGTTGTTACTAGCCGTAAGTTCGGTGTTGCAGAAAAAAATATCAAGAAAATGCTGAGTGCTGGTGAGCGCGTGCCTCGCTGCGACCTGCGAGTGTCTTAGGCACGCGTAGTGGCTTTATATATATATGTATAAAATCCATTTAGCGTTCGCCGTAATCGTGACAACACTTGCTCGGAACGAAAAAGACAAATCATAGCGTACGCCGCTCTTTCGTTCGTCCTCGTGTCATCGTGCGAATGCGCTCGGTACAGTAGGAGAGCCCTCGCGCGCGGCAGCGTTAAAAGACACCCTGCTTGGGAGATGTCACCGCGGCAGCCGCATTTTCTAAAAGCCGTGCATTATGGGAAATTGGAGACGACTTGAAGATCCTCGACTCGATGACGAAGAGCTGGTGGAAGTCTACAATGCTGAGGATTACTTTGCATCCACCACTCGCCGCGAAGAAATCGACGACCTTATCGATGTATATGACGACCATTACTAGCACCGCAACTATGCAAATAAACAATGATACTGAAACTTAACTATGTGTCCGGAAATGCTCACCTACAACAGCTTCGCCATTCGAGTCTTGAGCGTGAGAGCAAGCTTCCTTGATTTTTTTTTTGAGAAAAGGATGACATGCTTTCGGTTTGATTCCTACTAAAATTTTTACGCATGTATACGCTTACAGTAACTAATTTGTGTGTGTGTGTGTGTGTGTGTGTGTGTGTGTGTGTGTGTGTGTGTGTGTGTGTGTGCGTTCGTGTGTGTGAGAGAGAGAGAGATAGATAGAGAGAGAGTGTGAGAGAGAAGGAAAGATATATGAAGGGAAGGTGAGAGGGAGGGGGAACTGCTTGGGGGAAATACTTGGGGAACTGCAGAATGGATTTAGACAAGACAGGCGACTGGATGACAATTTGTTCGTGATAACGCAATGCATTGAAATAGCGAAAGCACAGAGTAGACCACTATGGATTACGTTCTTGGACATTAAAGGGGCATATGACAACGTAAACAGAGAACGGCTGTGGAGAATGCTGAAACTCCAGGGATTAGATGACGAGTTAGTACAGTTCCTTATAGCAATCTATAAAGACAATAGAGTGCACCTTACATGGGAAGGACAGAAATGCGCCCAGCAGGTCAACATCCATCGGGGACTGAAACAGGGATGCCCTTTGAGCCCAATACTGTTCATGCTTTACATGGCAGGGTTAGAAAAGAAACTGGAAAAAAGTCAAGTAGGGTTTAGCCTAACCCATATGCTGCAAGGCGAAGTGGTACAACAGCATATTCCGGGAATGTTATACGCAGACGACATTGTTCTTTTAGCTGATAACCAAAACCGATATGCAGCGGCTAATAAATATTAGCGGCCAGGAAGCCACCAACCTCGGGTTAAATTTCAGTGCAGAAAAATCAGGAATAATGGTTTTCAATGACGCTACCACTGACGTAGTGTCTATCCAGCACGGCGAATTACCGAGAGTGAAGGAATATAAATATTTGGGAGTGTGGATAAACGAAGGGGATAACTACTTAAGAACTCACGAGGAGCAACTTAAGGTTAAGGGAAAGCGAAACGCAGCTAAATGAAGCATAGAGCTCTGTGGGGGTATAACAAATATGAAGTAGTAAGAGGAATGTGGAAAGGAGTAATGGTTCCGGGTCTCACGTTTGCGAATGCTGTACTCTGCTTAAAATCAGACGTTCTATCAGGCCTTGAAGTAAACCAGAGAACGGTAGGACGTTTGGCCTTAGGCGCGCATGGAAAAACAACTAACGAAGCAGTTCAGGGAGATATGGGCTGGGCGTCGTTTGAAGTTAAAGAAGCTCAGAGTAAAATATGCTTTGAGATGAGGTTGAGGGCAATGGATCAACGAAGGTGGGCAGCTAAGGTTTTTAGGTACCTATACTTGAAAAGCGTGGACACGCAGTGGTTAAGAAAGACTAGAAGGCTAACGATGAAATACGGAAAGAACAGTGGAGAATCCAAAACAGCCAAGGTAACCAAAAAAGAGGCAAGGCAGATTGAAACGAATAAATGGAGGAAAAAAATGGAAGCTAAAACGTCGTTAGAGATGTACAGGGCTGAGAAATTGAACATCAGAAAGGAAAATTTCTACGATAATTCCCAGGGCAGTGCTTTGCTTTTTGAGGCTAGAGCAGGTTGCCTGCGAACTAAGAGTTTTGTGGGGAAGTATTCACAAAATGATGGGGTATGCGTGGTCTGCGGAAAAGAAACAGAAACTATGCGGCACATACTGTTAGAATCCAAATCTACATGAAGGGAATATTGGGCTTCCAGAAGCCCTAGGATTTAAGGGTATCACAGAGGAAGTTAACTTCAAGGCTTTCGAGGGGACGAAAAGAAGATTAGAATGCTGGTGGACGAAAAGCAGATAGGGGAATATTGCCTAGAACAGTTACCACCTGTAACAGGGAAAAAAAAGTATTTCGTGCCTAATAAGCTTTAGTGCCTGCCCTAAGCAGCGCTAGTATTAAACCAAGAGTGTAAAACATGATTATATTAGTCCTTTTTGGTAAGATGACATGCCCGAGATGTCATCTCTCGAGATGGCATTTCATGATGGCTAGAGATGGCCCGAGATGGCATTTCACGATGACAAGATGACATGTCATCACCCCACATCAAAGGGGAAACCAATAGCAATCATCATCATCATCATCATCATCATCATCATCATCATCATCATCGGGACAAAGCCTGGTCTAGGTAAGGTTGCCTAGTTGCGTTCATGCACGTTATATACCGTATTTACCCCATTTTAACTACTGGGCATCCCCTTTTTCCCACGGCCGCGATGCCAAAATCGGGGGGGGGGGGGGGGGGGGGGGTGCTTAGATTCGGAAAACCATAAATTACCGCCCGCGCCACTTTTTTCGATTCCGTTGAGCCTCTTAAGCTGCCGATCCCCCAGCATGGTCGTGTGCTGTTCTGCAGTGGTTTGTATTTTAAAACTTCATAAATGACTTGACCACAACGTCAGCTCGGTCCTGCGTCCACGCATCTGAAATCCACCTTACGATGGTTTTTAGAAAAGGGGGTGCTCATAGAGTAGCATGCAAACTTTTTGCAATTTTTCCTCCGAAAGTAAGGGAGGGTGTTAGAATCGGGGGTGCTTAGAATCGCAAAAAATACGGTATATTTGCCCCGCCGTTTGTTCGCTCGCTCGCTTCACCACGGTGCATGTCGAATACGTTTTAGGCGCAAAATGGCTTCTGCAGAACCAGAACTACCTTCAAATATCTGTGCGTACATAGAAACGTTCAGAACAGATTTCAAATATACAACACATTTGTCACTAGCGGCAATTGAGCCGAATAGCCACACATTCTTAAGCGGTAGCCACTGCGCTTTAACACCGTCAGTGACAAGAATGAAGGAGGGGGGAAGGAGTTGCACATCTTTAATCTCATTATGAAATCCAGGATACGGGAGACTAATTAATCACAACCCGCGTTATTTGTATCAGCCAGTTAAAATTGCAGGTCACTGCTAGACGAAACAAGAAGCTCGTTTGAAGAAACTGACCCAGGCCCGTGTCCATTTATGGCACGCACACATGCAAAGGTGATCGGCCACGAGATTGGCCAAGGCCCATTCATTGCAGGTGCCCCTGGTGTCGTAATGTGAGGCTAAAAAAATGGCGTGCGCGCAATCTGGGGGACAGGACAGTAATCAATACACTAGGAATGCCAGTTTGCTAGCTCCTTCGCTTAGTTGCTTTCCGGACCACTCATTGTGACGGTTGCTTTCTCGCCTTTTTATGCCCTCGGCGCGCCCTGGGAGAAAAGCTAACCAGCATTTTTTACGTTATATACGTTGTTGAGTCTGGATTGGTACGATGTGGTGCCATTTTCTTCTTACGTAACGAAAGGATAATTTATTTTTCTTTCATTACGGCATCAAAACTTTTCTCAGCACTGCAGTAAAAGTCCGTTAATTTGGTCCTAAAACCAGGTAAAAAAAAAGAGTTACTCAGAGTTCCGGGATAATCGAAATCACAAATTTAATGGTTTATAGATATCATTTCTCAAAGAGCTCATTGAACAACCATGTCTACGAAGAGCTCCTCTTGTACCCTTAAAAAGCAAACATAAGAACTCATTATTGTGAAAGAACAAGACGTTTTCGCACCTCGGGTGCCTCAAAACTTTCGAGTCGAAAAGGCACTATTTTCGAAAGCAAAGGTTAAGAAAATATTTATAATGTATTGCAGCTGTGACTCCAAATTGCTCGGATGATAATATTCTGTGGCGAAGGTCAGACCAATTTTATTGCTTGTTTTTTATTGCGTTGAGTCCGGTAAAATGCTGGCGCGTCCGGCACCCTGTCCTTCGAGAAACAACAGCTGCTGGAATGGTTCTGCGAAGGGGCGCGGCCAACTGGCTGGGTGCTAATTAAAGTTGCGTGTCAGGAACCCTGGGGTACGATGAAAGCGAAGCTCGCAGAGCCGTATACCTGGAACTAGATCGTTAAGCTCAACTCTGGTCTCTCGCTGGAAAACAGTGCTCCGTCTCCTTAGTCAACGTATAAGGAACTCTCAGGCAACATTTAAAATTCTCTGCGCACGTGCCTATTCTACATGGGCTCATTGAGCTATATCTGGCACTAGTAAAAAGAGTTTCCATGATAAGAAGTGCTGTTGAAACAGCCCCCGCAAAAATTCCAACACGTGTAATGTCGTGCCTCCTGAGTGCACACCAACGCTTCCTTGCGAGAAAATTTGGCGATATTACGATCTGCAATGAAGTCGCGCCAACGAATTGTTCCGCAAAAAAAAAAAAAGAACAGCATTTTTTAGGCGATATACGTTATAAGCGATATAGGCAGCGCGGTGTTTGTAGCCTTCCACGACCTCGTCTTTCTTCCGCTGATTGCTTTTTTCATTATGAACACCTACCTACCAAGTTGCCCAACTTGCCATCTTGGTGGAATTGTTCTGCGCGCAGTAGGTGGAACTCCAGCTAATTTTTTTTCCACCACTAAACTTATGGTTTCAGAGCCCCCCCGCCCCCCCACAACACACACACACACACACACGCACACGCACACGCACACGCACACACGCACGCACGCACACACACACACACACACACACACACACACACACACACACACACACACACACACACACACACACACACACACACACACACACACACACACACACACACACACACACACACACTTTTTTATCATCGGTACCGCTCCTCTCAGCCTATATCGTAATTTGTTTCAATTATCGGCGCATGCAGGCAGTACACCTTTCCACCTTCCCGAATTATTCTTACCCCTGGAGTTTGTGGGCAGCAGGTTCACAACAATTTTAATACCCTCCAGTTGCAACTTCGTAAATAACACAGAGGAAATCCCCGCTGTGTCGGAGCTGTTTTGCAGTAGTCTGAAGCTGCTGTTTTCTTTGTGTGTGTGTGTATGTGTGTGTGCGTGTGTGTGTGTGTGTAAGCTTCTCCCCCAGAATTTTCATGTCCCGTTGAAAAAGCATCCACCCGCGCTTACCACATTTTTTAATATGCCGGTCGTACCTTGCTACAAGCAAAGATTTGTCCGTGCGTCCCTACTAGGTATGGGCGATTGGTCGATTAACTGTCCGGCCAATCAATTAATGCTTTAATCACGATTAATTTTTAACCTATTAATCGATTGCCGTCATGTGAGTAAAATAAAACAACAGTTGCATATTGAAATTATTAACAAGCGTGTCGGGGAATCATATTCATGTTGAAGTAACCAGCCTTACGTCACAGCAGAACACGATGAAAGTATGCTCAGAAATGATAGTATTAAAGCCGCAAGCTGATAGCCAAGACAGCTTTTACTAAAAATATACGCGGTACAAAAAAAAAAAAAAAAGGTGAGCGGGAACGCGCACACTGTTTTACCGTTGTATGAACTAACTCTGGCATAAATAAACCCAGATTAATCGGCGCTCTTGTAATGACGGCGGGTGCCGATGTTCCTGATTCTATAAAAGTGCGAGTGACGAACGCGGTGATTAGCTTCCCAACCTCATAAGCACGATAGTGATCTTTAATCAATAAACTTTCAAGGTTAGGATCGTCGTATATTTTATCTTTTCTTGAAAACTATGTAAGTGACAGACGGCAGTGTGTCTTTAGTTGGAAAATTTCGAAGTGATTTCACAACTATACTGTCCGGGGTTCCCCAGGGATCATATTGAGCCTTTTGTTATTTAACTATATGTAAATGTCTTATGTTATCATGCACGCGGTTCATTGTATCAATACGCAGATGACATTAATACTGTATCCGCGGCGCCTATTAACCTAGAAGCGATATCCGCATTACAAGATGCTGTTCTGGACACGATGGACTGGTTCTCGGCAAACCTTATTCTCTCAACCCTGCTAAAACTCGCCTGATTTGTTTCCGTAACTCACTGCGCAATGTTTTGTTTATGCACGACTCTCATTTCTCTCCTTGTACTGGCTCTACCGTGGCATATGCGTCTTCTAATAAATATCTTGGTATGTTCTTTGATAGTGACTTATTCTGAACACTCCCTTAGCCTACGTTTGCCGCAAGCTTCGGTCTGTTTTGCGTTTTAAACCACATCAGATACTTTATGACCTTGCATGTTCGTAAAACTATGTTACATGCTTTGGTCTCTAGCTTACTTCAGTACGGGATCATGGTGTATGGATTTTGTGCCATGCGCTGGATAAGTAGGGTCGATTCAATTCGAAGTTCTCTATCAACGAACAGAAGAATTACGATGTAAATATTGAGTATGTGAGTGATGTGTTCAAAACTTTACGTTTACCGAACTCTGATTTCTTTTTTGAGCAAAAGAATTATTTTAAAACATTTCCAGGCTGATAATTTTAAACCGTTGATCCCTACGCGTAATCTCCCGCCAAAAGAGCCTTACTTGATTCCCCCTTGCAATACAAGGTATGGGCGTAGGACGAGACTAGTGTGTTCCGGCTGTGTTCAACCAACTCCGTGACGATATTTCTAGCATAAATTCAAGATGCAAACTAAAGCAGTTTTTAAGAAATAGATATTAAATGTACTGCCAGCTCCCCCACTGTGCGTATTTTCTATGTATTTTTATGTACGCTTCGATTGCCCGAAGTTGTTCTCTTATTTCTTTTTGTTTTGCCTGGAATTTTGTAGTGTCTTTGGTTTCTATGACTTCGAGGCTCTGCCACTCAAGTTCTACGTGGCTTCTTTAAAGGCAGGTCAGACATTGTGTCCCATTTCAATAACAAAATAAACGTTCTCACGATCATCATGACGCTGCACTGGGTTCGCTAGTGGGGCCAGTTTACAAATATCCGCCGTAGCAGTCTGCTCCCTAGGTTGGTAAGGAGCAAGTCCAGAAGCAGCGGTGCCATTACATCCAACGTTGGATGTGTTGGCTCGTTGGATGTAATTGCACGATGGATGTATTGACATGCTTTTGCCTGTTTTCTGGATGTGGTGGCGCGTTGGATGTAATTGCTCACCCTTCTGAAGAGGGAAGGTGTAATGACGGCAGCGTCAATAGACCTTGTCGGGACGCTGCCGTCCCTTCCCTTCTTCCCTTCTCGTGGCTTTGTTGTGTCCCCCTCCGTCGGCGGGAGTGAGGTGTGGCCTCCGCCGACGCCAGCGAGTCGCAACCCTTTGTATGGGCCTAGCCGGTGGCTTTTTGCACGGGAAGGCTTTCCTGTCCTCCTCCTGCACCTTCGGGGACAGACAGGGGGGTAGCGTAGGGCAAAACCCTAATTGGTACGTGCACTGCGGTAAGAGGCGGCTTCGCTTACGACCGCTCGCGCATTCTTCAATGAGCTCGTCCGGAGCTGTTACCAAGAGCGGTGACATCAAGACTTGCTTCCGTGGTGGTTTCTGGGCGCCTGAGGATTTTTTTTATTCACACCCTGGCGTTTCCCATCCCGTGATATTTTTCGCTTCCGCACGTTCTGCGGGGAAAAAAAAGTGCCTTGGCACCCCTTTGCCTTGGCTAGCCGAAGCTGCAGCACGTAATTAGCCACACAAAGGGCGTCGGTGGCCCTATCCAAGGGCGAGAGTTTTAGGGAGCTCCCACGGAAGCAGGCGCCATGCACGCTCGTTCCCCACTTCCCAAGCGTCGAGAGGAATTCGGGGAAGACAGGTGGCTGACCCCCACGGGGCGAACGTCCATCGAATTCCGCAGCCCCTTAGGTCCAAAATCTTGGTCCAGAATAAAAAAATTACGGGTTTTGAGGAGCTTTCGGTGCAAGAACATATAATTCGCATTTTTATTTTGTTTTTATTTTGATTTGTTTTTGGACAGGATCTCCAGGATCTATTATTTAAAAGACTGCATCTGTGCTCTTGGGATGATTTAACGCCTACTTGTGAATCCGCATACGTTTCAAGCGATTTCTCCTGTAAATATTTGTTGAGGATAGTTCCTCGATCATCTGTCGTTTGCTTGCTTTTCTCGTAAATGTTATTTGAATTGATTACTCAATTCCTTAAAGACATTTTTGTAAATTTTTTTTCTGAGTAGCGAAGTTCTTTTTCACAAAAGTACCGAATGTGAGCTTCAGAGATACCAATGAGCCGCGATCCAACGTCGCTCATATTCGGGGACGCTGCTTTGACGTGCATGATTGCTGCGGAAAATATTTCTTACGCACTAAGCGCTCTTCCGTGCTGTTAAACAAACACCTAACTTATAAATGAGAATGAGATGGTTTGACATTGCAGTTAGCAAAAAATTATCAGTCGAAACAGTAGCATTAAAGTGTTACAAAACTCAATGTTTTGTAACTCAATGTAATAAACAAAACTCAATGTTTTGTTTATTACAAAACCCAGAGACTCTCAAAAAACCATCTTCACCACCTGCCATTTTCACGGCGGCACTCAAATTAGGACTGATTAACTGTAGTGGGTGCAATTATTCCTCGTACCAAAGAACACTTACACGTGGGAGAGAAGGCGTAGCGTAGCGCACGCTGCCCGCTGCGCTAAAACACTCCATTCACGGAGTTCAGTCAGACTGCGTTGAATTAAGCCGAGAAATGTAGCTATGTTAGGCTACAGGGCATTACGCGCTGGAAGTAATGAAACGTTGGATGTGGTGGCGCATTGGATGTACTGGCCGAAATTGGATGTAATGACACAGCTTTGGATGAAGTTGCTCGATGGATGTAATGGCACGTTGGATGTAATGGCATGCTGGATGTAATGGCGCGTTGGATGTAATGGCACGTTGGATGCAGTGGCCAAATTAGATGCTTCTGCTCGTTGGATGCAATGGCGCGTTGGATGTAATGGCACGTTGGATGCAGTGGCCAAAATTGGATTTTTCTGCTCGTTGGATGTGATAACACGATGGATGTGTTGGCTCCAAGCGCACACCAGGGAGGGCAACGTCGGGCAGAATTAGTGGCGCCATAGGGATACATCTCACCAAGAACGACTGTGTTGTGCCCTCCGAACCACGACATCCCTTGTGAAAACTGGAAGAGCATTTCTAGCAAGAAATCGTAATTTACAGCTTCATTGCTGACTTGATTTACAGATCCTAGCTGGAATCGACAGCTTCTAACTAGAAAAATTCTTAGTCTGGTAACAGACGATTATTTCCAGCTTGCAGAGTTTTTTCTACTCCAGCTGAACTGACAAATGCTAGCTAGAAGTAATAGCTGCCAGCCGGAACAAAATCTCAATCCAGCTAGAAATGAGCTAGAAACTGAATTTACAGCTAGAAATTCTGCCAATTTCTATCTAGAAATATTTCTAGCTGGAAGAAATTTCTGGTTCAATAATCCAGCTATAAAAGTATTATTTTCACCTGGGATTATAATGTGACGAGCGGGGCGTGCCTATATGATATGCATGTGCATGGCCTGTTGGTAGTGTTTTCTTTGTCGAAAACAGTACGGAACCGCAGGCGTGAACTTGCCTTTAGTTATTAGCGAGTTCCCGCTCGACTGCGCGTAACTTAACGGGGCGGCTGGTGCCGCGCTGCGAGATCTCCAAGAACGATGCGAACAGTTTAGGGTTCACGAAGTGGTTTACTACGCAAAAGGTATACACTACCAAAGAGGGTAAGGGCACGAACAAGAGGAAAAGTCTCGGTGCCTCAAATGGCGATGGTTGGCGTCGGTTCGTCTGCAAGCGCGCACACTCACTAAAAACGTCGCTCGCTGGCGCCGCACCTTCCGGGGTCTGTGGTGTGGTGTCGGATGAGCCGCATGGTGTAAACAGCGGCCGCTTTCGTTCCGATCCTTGTCTTCGGTTACTTGATCCGGGGCCTCCAAGGTCCTCCCGAGCTCTTCCCCGTCAGCGACGTGTAAACTTTAGACACGCCTTCCGAAAACGGAGGAATTCTTAACATGGCCCATGGGCACGCCTCTCCCATCGGCGGTCGTCGTATTTTATGTTCTTACCAATTCCCTCAAAATAGTACACTCCGCACATTCCCTTTCTTGCTTTAGTGGTGTTGAACAGATTCACGAAGTGGTTGGCCTCGCTAACCACGCACTCACCAACCGTGCATAATTGGCCCAAGCAGGGAAAAGTCTCACGGCCTGACTACCCGGCTTTCCTCGAAGCTATAGAATCCCGACTAGGCTCTACAAAAACCAATTAAGACACTGTACTTGCAATAAAGCACGCTAACTCTTAATTAGGACAACAGTGTAATTACCTTTTTGTACTTTGCTACGCCCTTAAGGTCGCTTCTACACAAGCTCCTCCGCTTAATTACTTTTCGCAGCACTCTTTCTCCAAAACGACAAAAATTAGCACTGCGCAATGTTAAGCACTGGATAGCTGCCACACCAACACGGGTTGAATGACACGAGAGGCAGAGGAGAAAGAACGGTTTGCTACCACCAGAGAAATGGATTAATTAAGGGGGTCACCGGGTGGTGCAGCTGGGAAAAAGGAGGAAACAGGAATGAAGACGTATTCTTTGTGGCAGGTGCTATTTCCCGCGTGTCTGTATCGTCCAAAAACGAAGAGAAGCTTTCGTGAGAAGGACGGTTGCGTGATTTAGGACAGGGTGATTTAGGACGAAGGTAATCTAGGACGTTTCCCTGCTTTTGTCCTTAACCCCCCCCCCCTTCCCGCCCCCTCATTACCTGAAGATGAGGGCAAATGAAGTCGCGTCCGTCGAGTCAGTGTTGCATGACCTAATCTGGGGGTAAACCATCTCCACGTATTAAACAGCAGCTCTGCAACAGAAACTCGCATTTGTACAACAAGTTTAACTGCGTTCACTGCTGTTAACAAGTTTCTAAATATCCTACTACTTCCGGAAAGATCGCATTGTCTTGTTTTGTTAGTTTTAAAAGTTCACGTACCAACGATAAAACCGCACATTCGGACGATTCCCGCCCAGTTGCTCTTTGTATTCCACCCAGGAAAATGGTAAAATCAATCCACTTGCTTCTGATCTCTCCCGAAGCCGGTGCTTTGAGATCAAGTGCTACAGATCATTCCTGTCATTCCATGGGGATACTAACGAGCAGATAAAATTTGTCGTGCCCAGTAACCACCAAGTTTTTGTATCTGATTTGATCAACGTTTCTAGATTTGTTTTTGATCATGCGTTTGTGTCTTACCAGTCTCATTGTCGGCAATCCTCTGGATGCTGGGGCCCTCTGGTTGTGAAAGGAAGCACGAGCGCTCTTCGCGGCTGAGAGGCGTAGCTCCAGATGGCAGCACAAATCTAGTCATGGTTGAACGTTGAATGTCCGCGCGGAAGTGTTGGCGCGCTTAATTTCCGTTATCATTTTTATATGAGGAAGCAAGCCTAGCTCGCTGCAACGCTCAGCTCTGGTCTATTTATTATTGTAGCTTCGTCTTTCTAAAGCTCACGAGCCTGTCGCATGTCCCGCTTCCTCCGAACCCTGAAGATGAAAGAAGCTTGGCTGCTAGTGCCTCTAACTTTGGGAATCTGGAAAAAAAGTTCCGGATTTGGGGTTTTACTCGCTTGAGAACAACCCGCGAAAGCATCGAAGATTCACTCTGTCATCGGCTATGAAACGCGCCGTTGTGGAGAGAGATGATTGAGGCTAACCAGCTGTAGTTATTTAACGTCCGCCAAAGCCTTGCGACGAAAGTCGTACCGGTGAACAAAAAATACAGCCTGTATGGTCAACAAAAATTAACTCGCGACCATGTGCGCCAACAGGGAGAGAGAGAGAGAGAGAGAGAGAGAGAGAGAGAGAGAGAGAGAGAGAGAGAGAGAGAGAGAGAGAGAGAGAGAGAGAGAGAGAGAGAGAGAGAGAGAGAGAGAGAGAGAGAGAGAGAGAGAGATAACATGGCCATTCAAAAAACACGACCTCTAAGTGACTGTTTTTTAAAGGTCGCTGCTTTCTCATAAAACCAATGAACAAACGGCAATTTATTTTTTTGTTGTGACTAAAGGAAAACAAAACACCACGCGGACTTGAGTGCAACTCTATTACAGCAAGAAGTAGTAATGACAAATTTCCGTGTCATATAGCCCGTATCAATAATCTCGCATGCACACGCTGGGTACGTTTGTCTTGCTCTGGTAGCACTATCGGATGTCACAGACACAGATGATGTGTGACTGTACTGCTACAGATGCAGCTTACATTTTCCATTGCCGGAAAGCGTCCTGATCGAAGTCATCGACGATTTGTTCTTCGTGGCTATGCCACAGTAGTACGGATGCTTTATGCTTTTCAACATTAATCGAATAAGATCACTAAGCCAAATAACTTTTAAAATTTTGTTGCTTTCACTGCGGTCAAATTAATGGCGAATGATTGCTATTAAGGGTGACTCTTTGACTACATCGACAGGTTAACGTGTCGCTACATTTTCAACGTACGCGAACGTGTTACCGCGTATTTTACGCACGTTATTGAAAGATGCTACATCTACCCAGTGGTTTTCAAATTGTGTCCATGAACTAAATTTAACAGTTTCGCGCAAGCCCCTCTGAAACACCTCTTTGCCTGAAAACTTTACTGAACACGGCGAAGCAAATATTTGGCTTTGAGGCATTGCATATATTTTCTTGCTTCTCCGCATAACCCACGCCCTTTCAGGTTTGCTCTTTTGCAGAACGCGCGAGCTGGGCGAGGAAGCCACGAACGTATTCCCAGTTTCCCACACCCTAGCTGTAGGTGACTGAGTTTCTGTTAGATACCCTTGCCTCGATGCCGGACGCCTACCGGCGGAGGGGCGCGCGTCACCTACCTTTATTTAGGCGATAGCTCCCAGCCTTAAAGGGGCCATGCAGACAAAATCCAAGTTCGTTTCATTCGAAAGCTTTGGTGTTTTATAGTGCCCCCCCCACCGCGCATTTCCGGCAGCGAACCATGCTCTATTATCTGGGAAAATATTAAATTTAATTTAAAATTTCGGTTCTTCCGCCAAATTGTCGTGACGTCTGCGATGACGTAACCAGGACAGGTCTTCAAGAGAGCATTAGTGCGCTGTTTAGACTGCAGCGGACTTCGGAACGCCTAGTTTACCGTCAGCCCTCTTAGATGGCGCCACCATACAGCGCCGCACCGTTTTCACACCTGTGCTTTGTTTTTGACCCTATTTGCACAGGCTTGTTTTTGTTACGGTAAGTAGTAATCGTTTTGGAAACATGGGGTATGCTGGACGAGCAGGGTCACGTAAGACAATTTTGCTTGCGCCAATCGGCCAGTGTAGTGTGAGACAACCCCCAAGCGCCGGACTGCTGTGCAGCTATAACAAGCATAGTGCCCGCAGTACGAACAGCAGTACCCAGTGGTACTTCAATATCTACGTGTACTTTTTGTTTTCCCCACCATCTTTACAGCATATACGTTACATTTAAGCGAAAAATAGCTCGTTCTGCAAAGCTTATAAGTCCTGCCTCACTTGCGTTCGCTTTTGCCTGGCCTTAGTCAATCACACAGCTGTGCATATTACATCGTAGGTTCTCGTGTGGAAAATAAGCTAGTAAATCGCATGGCCATTCCTCATTTTTCCTAATTATATAGCTTATTTGAGCGAAGTTAACGTTAAAAGGGGCGTCAGCATAATTCTAGCGAGACAATCTTTCGAATGAACGGAAACTAGTGTTTTGTCTGCATGGCCCATTAAAAAGAAAAAGAAATTTAAAGATCGAAACGTTTTTTGTGGCCGGTTTAGTGGGTCACGTGGCGGGTGAAGCTGAGTGAACTGGTACTAATGCATTCATTGGCGAGTAAATCTGCATGATTTACTCGCCTGCAGAAAAATCTGCATGAGAAGTGTAACGAGAAAATGAAAGGCGGGAAATGTAGCGCCCAAACAATTGACTTGCCACCGCTGCACCTGCAAAAGTGGATGTCCAGCGAGAGAAAAAAAACAATCATTAATGAAAGGAAAGACAGAGAGTTAGTACTGAGGAAGTGCTCTAACCAGGTACTCTGCGTTGGGAGGAGCGGAGGGGAAGCAACTGTTACAAAACCACTACACCTCCTGATGGAAGTATGAAATGTTGTAGTGCTTTACAGTAATGACAGTGATAACCACTTTGTGGTCGCAGTGGTAGACCGTGATTGGTTCCAGGACAACATCCTGCAGGGTTTTTCCCTCGCGCTGAGCTTCTTGAACAACATTCCTAAATTGCCGTTCGCGCCGGGCCTCTTAAGGCCCGGTGCGCTCAACTCCCATTTCATTCGACGTGCTTCACAACGTGCCTAAAAAAATCAGGAGCCATTTCACTCGGAAGGTGGATGTCCAGCGAATCTTGAGCATGGACAGTACACGGCCTCCACATTACGGCGGCAGAAGAGAAGGGAAATATAAAATGGAGAATAACAACTTGTCTTGGCGAAGGAACAGCCACCCCGAAGGCGCGGAGGACGGAAACTAATCCACGCAAGGCACATTGGAAACGTCGGCGAAGTGAGGGCGGCGAAAACTTAGACATGGCCGACGCGGGTCGCACAGCGGCAAACGTTTGAAAAGCCTTTATTACCTACCCGAGATTCTACTGACCTTGAAAATTGTGCCAATTGATAACTAATTTACTCAAAGTGCATATCCAAGTGATGGTACGTATAGGTGGTATTCACTGAATAGTTTAGCTGTCAATTTCTTCACTTGGCAACATTGAAAACGGCCACATATATGACCGAGGCGCCACGGACGTGGCGCGGCTTGTGCCACTGCGTCCGCTTGCCGAAGAAAAAAAACCCCGGCGTGCATCGTCTGCTCCGTTTCAACCCGATTCTCAGCGGTGGTGTCAACAGAGATGTAATTAATTGGATTGATTAGCAGAGATGTAATTAACATTGGACTGGAGGCATTTGCGTTTGGTGGGGTAGAGTTTGGAAAGTCCAAAACACATCATATGCTTAGCACGGACAAGTACCGCCATCTTGCGGATCCCGACGTAACCAGTGACGGCACACTCACATGGTTGCCTGCATGCGTCCCTCACCAGTGACTACAACCTATAAGCTTTTGCATAGAATAAAAACAAAATGCATCAAATTCGGGACCTGCGTTTTTAAACACTAAACCAAATATGTACGAAACCCTAGCCACGAACAGTTTCGCTGCAAAAGCAGTCAAACACAAAGAAACATCCGGCGCACGCTCAATTGCCGTTGTCTGCGATGCGTCCCATATATGTGAGCGAAAGTGGTTGAGTGAAAATTGTTGGAACACATAAGCGCGCAGCGCAATGTTTTTACACGTGACTTACCTGACTGTCCGTTGTGCAAGCCCTCCGACTTTTCAGCTCTATTAAACAACTGTACTCTGCCCTGGAAAGAAATGACAATACATGGCGCATCACTCATCAACGAAGTCATTTCGAAGGTGTGGCACGCGCAATGAAACAACTTTAATGACAGCTCATAAATAACAACGGGACGAGAACCCCACCACCCTTCTCTATTTAAAGCTTATTGGAGATGCGTGGGGGACGCCATCGCTACTGCAGTCATGAGCGTGAATGCTTAAATCGTCACAAGAGAGATCAACAGCATCGGTGTCGTAGCCATTACGGCATTCATAAAATTATAACATACATGAATTGCCGCATACTGCGATACAGCGGCATACAAGGATGCAACCGACTCGCCAAAAATTATACCACAGTTGAACCGCGCCATAACGAACACCCGCACCAACAAAGTATTCTCAGTAATGGAATGTTCGGGCGTGCCCGCGGAAAACACTCGAAAGCTGTAAGGCATTACACGGAACCTCCGTATAGACAAAAATAAGCAGACTGTATGGTTGGTCTGTCATGTGCGTGCCAGCAAGATGCTTGGCGGGAGAAAGCTCTTCAGGGCCTGCTTAGGCAAGCGGCTGGCAAACTTAAGCTTTCAACGCTCTGAAGCATTCACGTCCACTTTACGTTCGAAGGAAATTCTAAAATTGTCCAGATCCGGCCCTATAGGAGAATCACACATACGTATATTGGCTGGCGCTACGCTGTCAAAATAACACAGTCCAACATGCACCGCTGTGTTTTCGTGCCCAGAGGAGATTTGGGCTTGTATATAAAGCACCGACAAAAACTTCAGCTAGAAAGAACGAAAAGGTGCTTGAGGAAATAATTGTACATTTAGACGTATACTCCCGGAACGAAATCTAAAAAATACAACTTCTGCGCAATGACGAGGCGTCATGAACCCTGTAGCGGGACCACCCCGAAACTTCATCGCCATACAGTGGAGATTCGCTGGGAGACTTTCAACGGGAATTGCACATAACCAACGTTAACATGCCACTCACCTGATACAGCATTTTCCCCCAAAATATTCGGGTCGACTTTATGTGGAGTGAACAAAAGCCTCTGTTTAATTAGTAATTCTTGGATGAGCTGCCTCGCTTCATCAGTTGCGCTCTGGGCTTTTAAAGTTGTTCAGAGCACCTGCACTTAGCAATTGGATTCAGCAAAGGATAAGGTGAGTGTAGTTCTAGTGCCCTAACTCTTTATGCGGCCACAACAGAATCGAGAGAGGCAGAATAAATGAAAAGGCCCTGTTTCGTAGTGACTCGAATTGGTTCAGTGCAGGCCACGTTTAGAAGACTTTAGAAACTTTCAAGTAACAACAACAACAACAAAAAAGATACGACGATGCCATTGTGGAAGATGCAGGCAATGGAGTCTACGATTCGGCACTCGCATTTTTTTATCAGAAGTGGCTTCGCAGCAACACTGTCGCGATTAGTGAGCTCATGGATACCCTTAAAAACAATTTATGTACGGTGGCTACAGGTAGCAATCAAACGAAAATGAGCAAACAGAAGCAATATGTCCGTAAACGCACATGACGCGATTATGTCACTCCTGGGCACATATTATCATCGCCTGCACGTAAAGTCCAGTGCATCACCTAAATAGATATCGGCAAAATTAGAAAGCTGCTTAAAAGAGAGACAATATAGGCGCGCATATCCCCATCGATATCGACAGCACATTCTAATCTTTGTGGCCGACGCGCAAATCCTTCTTGTTACCCTCACTATACAATTTCGCCTAAGCGAAATTCTGACAGAAACAAATGTGTTGTTTCTCCTTTCCGTTTTGTTGTTGCAGGGTTCAACCGCACCAAACAGAGCTGCATACAGACGCTTTACGACTTTGAAGCATCGCGCATACGCTGTGTGAAATCCGACAAGGATTTCCCATACACACGAAGTCTCGTTTCTGCGATCACATCCAGGATCGACGTTCGTTTCTCCCCCCACCAGGAGGAGAAATGCCTCGAAACCGTTCGATTCACGTGCACCCGTAAACTGAAATGCGGCATCACTTTGTCGCTTGCACGCCAGTTCACCGCAAAGGCTGTCACAGACGACTCATCATCAGCAGGCACGTGACCACCACACAGCGGTACAGCGGGGAACCAGCGGAGAGTGCAAGCACAGCGAGCAGCGCGGCCGGGAGCGAAGAAGCCGGGAGGACGCCAACGATGATGCTCCTCGGAGAGCGCAAGTGCAGCGTTGTTGCGGCGCTCGTCCGTCCGGACATGGGGGCCTCGGAGGGGCGCGAGTGGGGCACGAAGTGCTCGGGCAGGCATCGCGGCAGGGTGTCCAGCGACACCTGTGCCGCGACGCGTTGAGCAGGTGCACGGGCGCCGAGCAGAAGCCTCGCCGCCTGAGGGGCTCGGGCGTCCACTGGAGGCGGCAGTCGCACGGCATCCAGTTGCCCGCCAGCAGCACGTGGCCCACAGAGGCCTGGTCCAGCGCGTCCAGGGCTCCCGGCAGGACGCTGCCCAGCCGGTTAGCGCCCAGCCGGAGCTGGCCCACGGCGCGCATGCCGGCGAAGGCGGCCGCGCGCACGACGGACACGGAGCAGCCTTCGAGCGTGACGCGGCGCGCGTGGCTGAGGCCCGCGAAGGCACCCGAGTCGATGAGGCCGATCTCGGCGTCCCGTATAAGCAGCTCTCCCGCGTGCTCTAGGCCCCGGAAGGCGAACTGCGGCAGCCGCTCCAGTCGAGGTGCCTCGAGCGACACCAGGCTCACGTTCTTCAGGCCCGCGAACGAGTCCGGCTGCGGTGGAGACGACAGGTAAAGAGGGACGAAGCACTTCACGTTCGAACGCCATGTGGGTGCAGTGTAGTCTTTTCACGGCCCTACCCCACAAAAAGCAGCAGAACAAACATAACGACGTAGCTGATCCTGCTTTGGCGTTGTGTGTCGGATTGGGTGAGCTGAAGTTGCCAATGACCCGCCGCGGTGGCTCAGTGGCTAAGGCGTTGCGCTGCTGAGCACGAGGTCGAGGGTTCGATTCCCGGCCGCGGTGGCCACTTTTCTGATGGAGGCGAAAAGCAAAAAACGCCCGTGTGTACGAGATTTCGGCGCATGTTAAAGATCACCAGGTGGTCAAAATTGATCCGGAGCACTCCACTACGGCGCGCCTCATCGCCTGCGTTGCGTCGGCGCGCTAAACCATTCAATCAATCAATCAATGAAGCTGCCAATGTCCAGGAGGCTGCTGGGTGGCGCATGGTATCCCTTGGGGATGAGTGGTCTGCGGCAGCAAGGCGTGGTACGACAATGAAGCGAGGCTGTAGTTCGAGAGGACGATTTCATGTTGCTAAACTTCCATCGTAACAACCCGACCTATAGCCTTAGGCCTTCGTGCTAGTCAGCATACCAACGACACTTCGCTGAAACCAGGGACACTTCCCTTAATCGAGCTGTCTAAACCATTCGGCTACCTGTGGGCTTCAATGGTATTGCGTGGCTAGCGTATATATTCCTGACCCTAGTGCATATTAGAAACAACCCATTGAACATCCCTTAGATTATTCAGTTTCAACGCAATGTCGACTGTACTTTAGCTTTGTACCGCATCAGCGGTAATAGCCAGTACTTCAGAGGCCGTGTTGTAATCCCGCATAAAACAGCGTCGTAACGTATAGGGTCCCATCACTACTTGCCGTGAAAGTATAAATGAGGTGCTGGTAGGATGCGGCGCGTACCTCTTACTAATTATTCAGAATCTTTGCTCCTATGTCAGCTCGAGGCAGCAGAGAGTGGGGTCTAACTAGTCAACCCAACCATCGTAGAAACACGCGTTCATGGTGTGGTACGCCACCATCCGGGTTCCGGAAAGAACACGGCGTGCATCGTTAACAAAATATTCAAATACGAAGGTCGCGTTATATTTTGAATACAGACATTTTTTTGTGAAGATTGCATAAAGTCGATACATGTGCCCCGACCACTTTTCGACTTGAATGGCCAGTAAGAAGCATGGCTTTTTAAGTGTTTGCAGTCCGGCGTTTCAGGGGCCATTCCAATAATTTGGCGGTCGGGCAATTTGCTTCCCTTAAAAAAGTTAAGTCTAAGTTACTACAGTTAGCTTTCTAGTGACAACCAGTGTGAAGACTTATGTGCTTGCACGTTTCTCTTCGTTCTCTTCGCACTAAACGCAAGTTTTTCAGTCTCTGTGTGGGTAGCTGCGCCTATTTATAACGACCTGGTCGAGACAGTCGAAAGTATTTCAGGCTATTCTGACAACATTACCCACAAAAAAGCACCTCTCAGTGCACACATCGAAATAAACGAGACTGAGCTGACGGATCCAGTCACCACGGCTAAATGTCTTTAAAACGACGATCCGAGACAATGGCGCGCGTCCGGAGGCTCAGGCAGGCTAAAATCATCATGAATTCTCACAATTGTGGTGACGCAGCAATGCAACGGAAGATGATAGGTGTAATGTTAAGCTAGGGACAAGAGGAGAGCGGAGTTGGTCAGGGAACAAACGCGTGTTAAGGACATGTAATAATTAAGAAGGAGAAATGGACGTGGGCAGGACATGTAATATGAAGGCAAGTTAACCGTTAGTCATTAACTGGAACAGAGTGGATCCCTAGAGAAGGCAAGCGTGGCCGGGGGCGAAAAAAGTTAGGTGGGCAGATGAGATCAAGAAGCTTGCGGAGATAAAGTGGTCGCAGTTAGCACAGGACCTGGATAATTGGAGGTTTATGGGAGAGGCCTTTGCCCTGCAGTGGGCGTAGACAGGCTGACGATGATGATGATGACGTGTTAAACCATTATTAGAAGACCGCACTTCGCACGCACCTCTACCACAATCCCCTTCCCATGTCTTTTCTGCCAATCCAACCTTTATTGATGGCACCAGGCGTTCCCACCGCCTCTCACAGCAGCCATCCGTGCCCGTTACTGAGCGGCAGATTAACGAGGGTCACGTGTTGTTTGAGCTTATACGTACCTCCATGGCGGCGAGGCCCCTGGGCAGCCTTAGCGATCCGACGCGGCTCAGGTTGGCGAATGCGCGAGACCGCAGGAGCTCGAGCGGGTTGCCCTCGAGCGAGATGCTGCCGATGTCGCTGCTGCCGGCGAACGCGAACGCCTCAATGCGCGCGATCCGGTTGAAGCCCAGCTGGAGCATCCGCACCCGGCTCAGGCCGGACAGTGCCTGCACGGACGCGGGTAGAGCGAAAGCCTTGATTTCTGCGTCGGGTGCTTCTTGTAACGGAAGCGCCCGGTCGCGAACACACGTCCAGGATTCAGTAGGGATGTTGTATGATTTCCGAGAGCGTGAAATCACCGCACTGCGTCCTGAAGCGTTTGTGACCTAGAGCGCGGATGATTTTATGTAGAGATCGGTTTTACACTAAGGCGGTCGACATCTGCGGCACGGTTGCGTACCACGCTAAAAATGTGAAAGCTGTGGTGCCATTCTGGGGTTACACTTCCTCTAGCTTATATAAAATCCAAGGTTTTATATAACTACCAGGAATTCCTAAATAAATTGGCGGTAGTAATTTAAATTTGAAACTACCTTTTCGAAGTCTGAAAGGCGGCGCCGTATAATGTCAAAACGTGACACTACCGTACGTATACAAACAACTTCGCCGGTTTCAGATTGTGATTCAGAAACCCCACAAAGGAACAGAAAAGGCTGCGTTTTATTAATGTTTAAGTTTGGAAGATGTTTTTAAATGCATCTTTTCATCTAACGTACAGTTAAAAGTAGGCTGCCGATCGGCTGACTGCCATGGTTGCCAGAATTCGTTTTGTCCCCATACTTCGGCCGGTAGAACTGAAATTTCCGCTTTCGAACGTGCTAAGGTCCAATCAGGAAAACCGTTTCGGTTTAAGGCGCTTTAAGTGATGCCCTTTCATTTGGGATAGAGAGCCTACACTCCGCAAAAATCGGTTGTCCGTCACTTTAAATATTATATA
The DNA here is from genome assembly GCA_013339765.2 of Haemaphysalis longicornis. NCBI lineage: Eukaryota > Metazoa > Arthropoda > Arachnida > Ixodida > Ixodidae > Haemaphysalis > Haemaphysalis longicornis. The sequence goes on along the minus strand of CM023451.1, from coordinate 161,001,626 downwards.
TCATTTTTAAGGAAGCGCCACGCACAGAGAGTTCATTATGCCCAGACAATAGACAACCAAAGCAGGTCGTGCTACCTGTGTAATGCCTCCCGCGCGGTACCTAACTGTTGCCTGTACACACCCATTCATTTGTTTGCCCATCGGTATCATGAACAGATATTCACCCTTTTCTGTGAACTTGCGCTGGAATCCAGTGCTCCACCTGATCTCGGCAGGTGCAAGACTGCGTTCCGACCGACCGCCAGACTTTAAACGCTCGCTATTTGGATCGCAGTGCCGCACTGCACCGTTCTCAGAGCTTTATCCGTTCACATATTCAAGATCAAGGAAAGCGTATCAAACAGCGTTAAAAAGGCCATTTTACTGTGAACCTACTTTTTTTCCTCAAGCAGCATACGGAAAGACGACCAGCACTTCCGGAGGTCACCTCCCGCTTCGTAGCGTCGCGCCGTTTGTTGGCGGTGTACATTTCACAGTACTACAGGCTGGCTAAATGCAAGCGTTAAGATACCGTGCATGCGATATACGTTCCTCTGCGCGTGCACGGAGCAAATGTCACGGTGTTTTCAGCGTGTCACGGTGTTTTCAGTTTTTCGCCTTTTTACGCCAAAGGTTCGGCTTTTTGGCTATACAACGATGCTTTACAGGCAAAGCACGCTTTACAGAAACGTGGAGTTTGGGCAGGATCCAAAGGACTGCTCGGAACGTTGAGACCGATATTTCGATAAGAGGGGTAAATATGCTGTTTTGAGGCGTTGAAGGGGGTACCTAAGAATACTGGGACATGTTCACAAAAAAGCGAGGGAAATGTTCCGCTCAAAGGGACACTGAAGTGATTTGTGAACATTGTGGGACTGCTTGCGCAAATTGTAGTCCGGAGTCCATAGGCCATGTTTCACCACTCCACCACTCTGAGTGTCTTTACGCGAATTTATTTAGTAAAAAAATCAATTCGAAAATGCTGTCCTCCTCTCTGCATCCTCGCCCATTTTTGTGGCGTTCTCGTGTGACGTCAGGAGGAAATGACTTGGCTTGACTGCGCTACTGCACGGCTCGCCGACCGTCCGACAGAGTCAGTTGGACCAGCGTTGAGTCCGCCGGCCGCCGACGGGTCGTCGCAATCTGTTCGCCTTTCTTACTCTGTTAGTTTGTACACTGTATCAAGCTCCGAGTCCGGGTCGCTCCACACAAGCGCTGCACAAGTGCACATGCGATGCTTCTCTGACTGTTACGCTGTAGGAGAATCTAAGGCCACTTGAAGGCGGGAGAAAAGTCAGCGAAGTCAATATAAGTACTAAGGAAATAAAATCCACTAAAACTTTTACCGCACAGCGTAAAACTAGGGAGCAGGAAACACTTTTTTGTGCTGGGTGAACAAGCACAGCGGTCAGCAGCACGACCACACATCTAGCTGTGAACGCTTTTCCGTCTAAGAAATGCAATTGCTAGACGTGAGATATTGTGGAAACGCGAGGGACGCTTTCTGCACGAGCGCTTTACAACAAATATTCACCTAAGCTGCTTAAAATGCTAAAACTAAATAAAAGTGTAAACTGGTTACACATTATATACCGCATATTTCCGGTGGAGGCTGCGTTGACCTGTGGCCAAGTGGACTGAAGCGCTAGGCATATTGTTTTGCTAGTCGCGAGTTTGAATCCCCGAGGGTACTTTCTTTTTTTTGTGAGCTGATTTTTTTTTTCGGCCGTAGTTTTCTATATTGAGTACACCATTTTTGGGCCGAAACGTTCACTGCTCCACGAGCGAGTTCACAGAACGCGCGCAGACTGAAACTGACACGCTAGCGAGTTCTCGTTGGCGTGCTTTTGCCATATGCACCGACTGCTTGCGGGCAGTGGGCACAAGCCAGAATCAGCAGGCCCTTGGCCTGTTGCGATCACGCTCTTTGCGATACAGGCATGAGTGAGGGAAGCTCCAAATATGGGGGAAAAGCGCATGATATTTGAGCGTCTGCGGTGACGCGGAGGGCCTTCATTCACTGCGTAGGCCTCGGCTAGTGATTTCATCGATTCCAAGCCGTCCTGGGAGGCTTATGTTAGGCATTTTACAGCCGACAACATGGCAGAAGCGCGGTATGACGATTATTGAGATATCGAGAATGCCCATCCAACGATAACTTCGGATGTCAAGCATGTTGCTTTACAGAACTGAAACCGAAACTTGTTTGAATGCTAATCTTTGGCACCGTCCAATCACGGCGCATATCCTCCCGACGTCACAGCGTTTAGTTGGTGCGGCCGCCGCAGACCGCGCATGGTAGTTTTTTCTTCTTTCGGGCTTCATAAAACAATTACCGACTTATCAATCGGATAAAGGATGAAAAGTGTGTTAATTCGAGCCAGTCTACGCAGTGCAAGCAAAAACTGGAGCTTGACAAATTCACTTCAGTGTCCCTTAAAGCTTCATAATTCTTCCTCATGCCAGAAATTTCAGAAGACATGAACGCCACTTAAATCGAAGCTTTAGTGTCCTCATTGATGCCGTTGTACGCCAGTACGCTTTGTAGGAAAGCGAACTCTCTCTGACGATGATGATGAATGATCGTGGGTGAAGAAAACGAAAACGCTTCTATTGGCCGGAATCAAACCTGGGTACATCGCTTTATGAAGCCGGCGTCCATCGGATTGCTCCATTTCGACATGGTCGAAGCGGTTTGATAAACTCAGGCGACAACCAAAGAATCCGTCACGAGAAGAATGGCATTGCTCTGCGTGCCGTTTGAAGTTTAGGACGTTAGGCCTTACGTCAGATCTTGCGGTTATACCTCAAACCGGCACCCACAAAAGAAATTGGTCACCGGACGCAAAAAAGCAGGTACCGATTCGCGTCGTACACCCGAAACCCAAACGTTAGGTCTACGGAGTGCACACCCGATAGTTGCTATGGGTATTCTAGAAAAGTGGCGCGCACCTCTAGAGTAGCACATAATCGCAGTGTGGGATCGCGCAACCATAGAATCCACCACGAGAAAGCTTCGCGTTCAACCATCGTCGTCGTTAGACGAAGGTGTGCATGGTTTTTAGTTTGGTAAACAATCTCTCACGGAAATATATGCTAACGCGCAGCTAAAGGGCACCCCCGTAACAAGAACGTGTTTTTATTGTCTCTTGAATTCCTCAACAGCGCGATAAATAACGCCCTCGTTTCGGGGCGGCCGAAAAGGCACCAGTTAAAATCACCTTAAACCAAGTTTTGTTTTGTATGACGAAGAACTGGGTGTGCGGGTACAATGCTTAGGTCGGACGTGGTAGCTTCTAAAACGGCTGGGCAAATCTATTTTCCGGTATAAAATTCGTCTGTTCAAACTGGAATTTTTGTCACTTTATCATTAACACGAGGAATAACTTTGGCCCACGTGACACTTCTACGAACGACTTGTGTTTCATACATTGTCACTAAAGACTGATCAGTTTTCGATTTTCACAGCAACAGGAGCTCTAGGAAGGTTCGAACAAAATTTTTTTATTGTTACCGTCCCTGTGACCACGGCGCCAATACAGCATTCAAAAACTGCGCCACAAGACTCCAACATACGAACGGCCTTTCAATTTCTTGAGCGCGACAACGTGAATTAGAGCGTGCGAGGCAACTATACGAGATTCCTTTTTTTTTTTTTTTTTTGCTGAGGCCTTATGATTATCCTGTCAGCCGTTAATTCAAACAAAACGTCCCTCTGCATTTTTGGATCAGCTAGAGTACTTCGCTTCTGCGCCATGTAGGTGCAACATCACTACACAGTGCCTGCGCATGCAATCAGGCTCATTCGCTTTCCCCACGTGCTCGATATTTTACCGTTAGAAGCTTAGACAATAACAATCAAAATCTCAGAATCCCCCGGTCCGCTTCGGAAGAAGCCGAAAGGCCTCGTGGCGGTTTAGAACAAGTACCCTCCCCACTGCATACCGCTCAATACAGATGCTTATTCGTACCCTCCTGGCGCGCCCATGTCTCCCTTCTTAACTTTTAAACAACTCTCTCTCTCTCTCTCTCTCTCTCTCTCTCTCTCTCTCTCTCTCTCTCTCTCTCTCTCTCTCTCTCTCTCTCTCTCTCTCTCTCTCTCTCTCTCCATCCAGTGTATGGTTAGGTTTCGTAGCCCCGCCTCTCTTAAATGAACAGGACGGCTTGCGGGAGGCACCTGTTTGGACAGTACGGTGAGCGGGTTGTTCTGCAGGCTGAGCTCGTCGAGGCCCGCCAGACCTCGGAAGGCGAAGGGGGCCACGCTCTGGATCCGGTTGTTGTCCAGGATGAGCTTGCGGAGACGCACCAGGCCCCGGAAGCTGTCGGTGCCGAGACGCTCGAGCTGGTTGCTCGTCAGCAGCAGCGCCACGGCCGCACGAGGCACGGGCGCCGGAAGTTCTTGGTAGCCTGCTTCTTGGCATAGCACCTGAGCACAGCAGTGAAGTGGCGAGGCGTTAACGCTGACGGGCTTTTTGGAGCTTTTGGTCGCAAAACTAAAAACAGGTTGGAAAAAATGCATCAGCGATGGGTTTAATGCCCATAACTCGCAATCACAGAGGTCTAGTCTTGCTATTACAAGTTCTATACCGTATTTGCACGTTAGAATTGTTAGAACAGAGTCCTTTGAAGGACTCTGGTTAGAATAAAGAAAATTTGTGGCCTTAGCACCCCTAGAGAAATTGGTAGCGGAGTGCTGAAAGAGTAACGGTGGTAAAAAAATAATGCCATTTGGTTTGGGAAAGTAGTATTTCATCCATATCTGCCAGCACAGTGGGTAATCTTTACGGATTCGAAGGCAGCACTGCAAACTCTTCGACGTGCAAGCTGCTTAAGCATTCACGAACATATATCCCGCGATGTCTCTTACTTAAATCATCAAGTTTGTGTCGCCGGACACCGCGTGATACTGCAGTGGATCCCTGCCCACTGCGGCATCATAGGCAATGAAAAAGCAGATGAGGCTGCCAAGAGAGGATTGCAACTGCGGAACGTGAGGAACATTTTCTTCACGAAGCACGATGCCTCTAGGCTAGCAAAGGAGCTTGTTTTCAGGGAAAGAAGCACCTTCTGGTCTCTCCCGGAAAACCAGCACCCATTCCTCCATCATGTCGATCCAACTTTGGCACTGAGGTTACCGGAGCGACTTCCACGTCGGCTAGAAACTTTGCTCCATCGCTTACGCTCAACGTGGCGCTAACACATACCTACCGCTATCGCCTTGGCCTAACCTCGAGCCCCTATTGTGACAACTGCGGTTCACCAGAAACCGTCGAGCATATTTTGCTGGAGTGCCCTACATACTATCAAGCAAGAAACAATCTCGCACAGAAGATCGAGTGCCTCAACCACAGTTCCTTGACTTTAAAAGCACTTCTGGGACCATGGCCATCTCCCTCCTCTCAGCGTAAAGTGCTAACCGCATTATTTGAATACCTCAATGACATCGGCGTCGCTGAGCTGATATAGGACCAGACCATCCTTGCACTTTACAACCGTCCATAGACTTTTCACGTGTCGCACTGACGGTCCCCAACGCACACGCTTCCTCCTTTTTTTTTTACTTCTTCTTTTATTTTCTTCTTTCTTCTCTCCCTTCCACATTTCTTCCTATTGCAACTTTTTCCCTCCTCCCGTACCCCGCAGAGTAGCATGTCGGCGTTAACATGCCGGCAGACCTCTCTGATTTCCTCTAATAAAGAGCTTTCTCTCTCTCCATATCTGCCCTACCTTGTGGGTACAGATGAGGAGTTGCCTCATGCTCCCTCTCCGCGTTGCGTGGTGTTTCATCTTTGCTTATTGAGAACACGAGAACCGCATCGTGGTCGCGCCTGTCATTTGGGACTGACGCACGCACGCGCACATTCATATAATTGCTAAATACTCAGACTGGTAGCACCAAAGAAATCCTCCAAAAAGGGGGCAGACAATTTTCAACAACGCTGGACATAATTCAGTGAGCCATACTTCAAAGAGCTGGTTATGAACTTCAAAGACCCCAGCCACTTCCACTTTCAGCGCATTTGCAGCCGCTTCAGCCTAGAGGCCGGGGATTGGGGTCTCTATTGATGATAGGGGCGCGTGCCTTGTAATCAGAGAATCTGATGGGCGTAAACGAGCTGCTAAAACAGTAATTATTACCACGAACTCCCATTCCAGAGCTTAAGGAAATGGACAGGCCCCCGAAATTCCCCAACACTGCTCGCATGTTGTATGGCGGAAACGTGTACCGAAAGCAGGAAAAACATGGCCGTTCTTAATTAGGGAGGCCCCGAGTTTCATTTTATGAGGTTGACACACTGATGCGGGCTCTCTCGGTAACTGACTAGTTTCAGAAACTATGGTTTATGAGGAGGCACTCGCATTATTTCAGCTTTTACTCTTGGCGCTGATCGTGATCAGTCGTTAAAGGCTTTGTGTAACGTACAGGCTGTGTTAAGAAGAAAAAAAAACAAACAAGCACCTGACAAGAACTGTCTGATTGAACATACTGCGGTACTGGAATTGAAGTCTTTTGTGCTTCCACGCCACTGTCCGCCGTGAGCGGCCTTCGTCATTAGGCCAAAAACAGTAGTTTGTGCCACTGTGAATTTTGAAAGTGCGTGCTATATATTAACGTACAAATTAAATGTGAAGGTGAAATTAGGAACTAGAATACACAAATGGCGCTATTCCTTACCAAAGAGGTCAGATCATGGTTTTGTGACAGTAAAGAAGTGCGATAACAGCACGGTTTAAACATGCGAAAAACGCCATCATTTCACGTCTGCGAGTTCACTTATTTTTATTTTCCTTGCTCTGGTTCATATTTCCGCTTTGGTGTTTCATTTTGCGCGCGACTGCTCACCAGTCAAGTTTGCGGTGTGCATTTAAGCAGCGCAAATTTTAAGGATATATACCTGGAGTTCGAGACAGTTGCAGCGTTGCGGACATGCTTGGGTGAGCAATGGCTGAGCAGTGAGAATCACCAGCAACAGCGGCAGCCAGAGAAGACCGACAAGGGGGCACCCCGGCATGGTGCCGATGATGCTACGGCGCTGGGGGCCAGCGCTGGAGAAAGATACGTGAGATGGGGTTATGTCTGTGGACAAGAGAGCTCGCGATCTGCGGCACAAAAAACTGAACTGCGACGAAACTGGTGAGGCAAATTGCAAGGACAATGCTTTTTCTTCTACAGCATCAGCTGTTTAACAGGAAAGTCCCCGAGATTTCGGCTGGGCCCATTTTGCCAAATTACGAATTGATGCCTTAGGTACCCGAAAGCACTTGCCAGAAAATACAAATGTGACACTTCATCCCCAGCGAGTCGAGTGTGAACGTTTCCGTGATTTAGTTTGCGTAACCTACGAAGCAATCAAGCACGCTCGATTCAGGATTAGACGGCCGTATAAAAAAACTTCCCATGGTGGCATTCCCCATTTTCCCAGTGGATACTTGTAGTGGACGTGCCGTTACAAGACGTTGTCTACCTCGGGAGTTAATCCACAAGCCCAGGTTCTCGCTCCTGACGAGGAAATGACAGTAGCCACTGCAGGGATGCTGAAACTTCGTCTGAAGTAATGAAGTAATACCACATGACTGTGCGCCCGCCGCAGAATCAGGAAGGCACGGCTTCGCCAAGGATAGTCTGCACATGCCAACAGGAAGCAGTTGCTGTGAAGTGCAAGTGAGCTCTTGTATTTGAGTGTATGCACCGACTATATTGCAAAAAAAAAAAAAGAATGAAGGGAGCTTCCACTAACGCGTAAGGCTTGAAGGTAGCGAAGCTATATGCAAGCTTCACGACCATCACGACGGTTTAAGTCCATGATTGCAGCCGATTTGCTTCTTCTTCGCTGCTGCAACGATCTTTACTCGATCTTTGTTCCTATAACGGCGAAGAAGAAGCAAATCGAACAAGCAGAGCGAACGAATGGAACGCGCACACTTAAACCAGGAGTCCGCAGGTGCAACGTGCACCCTGTCACGTGTTCTGTGTCGAGCAGGTGGCGTGAAAAACTGTGTTAATACGGGCTTGTTGGTACATACTTAGTTTGATAACAGTGCTAGGACAGGACACAGAGAAGGCGACACGAGACTTTTTTTACGGGCTTGTTGGTACATACTTAGTTTGATAACAGCGCTAGGACAGGACACAGAGAAGGCGACACGAGACTTTTTTTACGGGCTTGTTGGTACATACTTAGTTTGATAACAGCGCTAGGACAGGACACAGAGAAGGCGGCACGAGACTTTTTTTACGGGCTTGTTGGTACATACTTAGTTTGATAACAGCGCTAGGACAGGACACAGAGAAGGCGGCACGAGACTTTTTTTACGGGCTTGTTGGTACATACTTAGTTTGATAACAGCGCTAGGACAGGACACAGAGAAGGCGACACGAGACTTTTTTTACGGGCTTGTTGGTACATACTTAGTTTGATAACAGCGCTAGGACAGGACACAGAGAAGGCGGCACGAGACCAGCACCCACTCTCGTGTCGCCTTCTCTGTGTCCAGGTGGCGTGATTCCTCTCCCCACAGTCACTGCCGAGTGAGTAAGCCGTTTTACCCTCGGGTACTAAATCAAGTTTGTAAAATGTGTGTTTCGCCAGGTGTTAAAACATTTTCCTTTAAATTGCACACTGGTACGCTCCCTGTTAAAACTTGGATGAAAGGTCTGTTTATGCTTGGTCGGCAGACTGCTCACTCTCTTCTCGACCAGAGACAATTGATCACTGTTTTGTAGATTGCAGAGATGCTGTATTTTTCTGGGGAATTTTGCAGCGAACGCTTTGAAAATACATTGATATCACGCCTTTCTCTGTCCGATTTTGGCCATTCGGCTGCTATCCTGGTGAGCCACCCTGTGACATGTTTGTGTTGGTTGGTTTGTAGAGTCTGTGGCGATGTCGCTTATGTGATAGGCATGCTAAGCCACCAACATTAACAAAGTCATATTGCCGAGGAACTTTGGCATTCGTACATAGTGTGTATATTTCGCTTGACCAACCACCTGACTGGTTCCATATTTTGAACGCTTGCGTGTGTTCGCCTGAATGATGATGTATTTGTGCTTTTCCTAACTTCAGTGTATTCCTTTGTTTGCTTTACTGTGTAGTCCTCTTACTGTCACGCCTGATCGTATTCTCCCATGTAATAAAAAAAAAAAAATGGTCGTAGTCGAGTGGGTAAGATGACTGACTCTAACTCTGTCGACCTACCGGACACACGTTCGACTCCTGCCGGTGCCAGTGATTTCTGTTCTTCATACTGTTGTGCTGAGTTTTGTGAAACACCGGAATCAAAGAATACCCGCCGCGGTGGCTCAGTGGCTAAGGCGTTGCGCTGCTGAGCACGAGGTCGCGGGTTCGATTCCCGGCCGCGGCGGCCGCTTTTCTGATGGAGGCGAAAAGCAAAAACGCCCGTGTGTACGAATTTCGGCGCACGATAAAGATCCCCTGGTGGTCAAAATTAATCCGGAGCCCTCCACTACGGCGCGCCTCATCGCCTGCGTTGCGTCGGCGCGTTAAACCCTACAATCAATCAATCAATCAAGGAATCGCTGAACAGCTTCGCTGTTTAAAGGTCTGTCACAATTGTCGTGCCTTAGATCAGGAGGTCAATAGACATGTCCCGCGGTGCATGCCGTGGTGCATGAACAGGTCTATGCTAACTGCATAGACCTGTTCGGTTGGTCAGATCACATGGCCACACAGGTGCCCCAAACACGTCAGAACAACACTTCGCAGGGAGAACTCCTCTTGCCACTCTTGCGGCGTGTGCTACAGGTACTGGCTAATATCACGGAGAGGCTGAGAAATTAATGCTGCATGCTTTATTCACTTATCTTGGCGGGCATCCTCGGCGTGAGCGTCTGGAAGATTGCTGCTTTTCAAGCTCGAATCCAGGAACCCCTATAACTTGTCCTTAGGACTGATGTAACATTGCCCACCCCCCAAAAAAAAGCACTGGCTACTTGTAAATAGATAATTTGCAGTACTGTCCGAAACAGTAACGCTATCAATGGCCATATCCAGATTTCTTTTTTTTCAGCAGCAGAAGGAGCGTAAAAAGGCACGCTGTCGTTTTTCTGGGCTGCAAGTTGAACGGCCACTCGGAAGATGTGAACACGTGTAACTAATATGTTAAGTGAACAGTCAAGTATTCTGCTACGGAAACAACATAAGCAGTTCGAAGTTAAAACTGATGGGCCCGAAACTGACCCTTGCTGCGTTAAACAAACATTTGGTTTCGAGAAATTCGAGATTAACTGAACAGTTAGCTTACACCACATGCAGACCACATGCAGCTTACACCACATGCAAAATGCAGACAGCAAATAGCCTTCGGTTCATGGAGGTGTTTCTACATTTACACCTTCTGAAGCTTCTCAAAGAAGCTCGCTTTTTGGAGGCTAGAAACGTTGGCAATACGACTGTCCAAACTTTCTTAAATGTTCGCTCTTACCGCCCCCTTTCTCCCTTCATAGGTAGCGTCAAAGGCTAGCGGATGGGATGGGGTCATCTTTCCAGCGTCGCAGTGTCCAGGTTGGAACAAGCTTGCTTGAGCGACATTAAAGTTTCAGCTTTTCGGCATAGCGAGAAATGACGCAAGCGCCGCAGGGGTTAACCGACAATTGAGTGCCGGACATGAATGGTGGGGTCAGCGAAAGAGCGGGCGTCGTTACGCTAGAGTTTTCGGAGCGAGGAGAATTAGAATTCAATCAATGGGTATTAAACTAAATGTAACAAAAAATGGGGGAAGCTTGCACTAAGTCGCGCAAGGCTTGAACCATAGCGAAGCTGGAGGATTTCTTTCTATATGTAAGCACTGAAGGACACGGCACCACGCATTGCATTAGGTTTGAAATTGTTTATTCACATGTTCCGTCGTCGCTTTTCCCTGTAGGGCTAGTCATCGTCATATCCACCTATATCTTCGTCTTCGTCATGCATGATTGGCGAGCCCGGATCGTTCTGTCCGCAGGATTTCGCATTTATCTCAAAGTGGAACGTGTCAGCTCGCGCTAGAACCTGCGACAACCAACTTCGCGAACTGGGAGTCTGAAGCGAGAGCTGTCCTGTGCTCCACATTGAGGGGCGATCACGCGTGAACTGTTTTCTTCGTATTTTTTGCGAGCGCCAAGCGCAAGCCTGAACGACACCGGAAGCTTCTCGTAAAACGCGTGCTCGGGGGCGCGGTAAATGGTGAGAGTAACTATGAAGCAATTCTTAATGGCGCCGCACACCGCACATTTTGCGTCCTGCAACAACAGCTTCGCAGTTAGCAAAAGCGAACAAAGTGGTACATATAAGGCCAATGAGCTTATACTGTCGTGAGCATGAAGAATTTTCAAACTGGTCATACCGTAAGAGTATAGATTGGCGTGCGAATTGTGATCCGCAATCGCCGCCCTGTTGTCGCCTATTCACGCAGCACGGAGAAGACTGCCTTCGTCAATCGGCCTCCCATAACTCGTCGCACGCATAGCACCGGGTTGTTTTGAATACGCCGACAACAACAACGAAACGCGACACGGACAATTCGCATGTGCGTCAACTTCGTCCGCAAACACCTCAATAGCACCGATGCTAGCGTAAACAATATGAATCTGGAGTAAAACACAACTAAAAGCGCGGTCGATGGCTCTAGACTACGGCACACGTTCGCCGCAGAGCCACCGCCGCAAGAGAATGGGGCCAATAGACGGGCACCGGGAAGACGAAGCTGCGCGTATAACATGCGCCACCGAACCTGCGCGCGGGAGACGACGCGATCGGCATGTGAACTGCCTTCCGGTGCCTCCTCTATCGGTAGATCGTGCAGGCCCGCTGCAGCGTCGTCATAAGGGAACAAGCGGGGCGTCACGTGCGCACAATGCGCCGCGTGGTTCGGCTTCTCCGAATGAGCCCACGACCTACGTGATTCGGGCCTTACGCCCTGCACGCCACTGGGCCGTAGAACGGACCGCCGCCTTCTTTTCCCCCGAACGAAAGGCTATGAAAGCCTTAGCCGGCTGCTCCCGCAAGGGAGGCGAAGCTGCAGAAGCTCGCACGACGCCTGCACACCTTGTCGTCTGTTGCTTTTCAGGAGCAGCCGTTATATTTCTAGGTTCTCCAGTATGAGTGGCGCAGCCGACAGGACGAGCTAAACAAGCATGCGCGCCCCAGCCCGGAGATATATCCGCCTTACGAAGTATTATACAGCACAAGAGACTACAACAACACAAACACAGCTAAAGACGACCATCTACGAGAGATGGAGAAAGGAATAACCGTCGCTCATGATGTTTTTCTCATCGTCACTAGCACTCGACGTGAAGTTAGGACGCGGAACTGCGGTCTGGTTGGTTCTTCCGCTGTTATTTGCGGCTAGACAGGCATCATGGCTCTAAGAAGCAAATGACACAAGTCTCTGTCTTCAGCTGCAACGAAGATGAGCTGAAGAGGCAATGGAACAGCCCGGGCGTGTCTGCAACGCAGTTAATTCTCGCGCATCGGCGTTTCTTCTTGTTAAGCCTGCAGTTAGGATAATGAGTGCTTCCTGAATCCTGATTGTAAAATAGCAAGCGCACCGGTAACTTTCTCTGACGCTAATATGCTTCTTATCGGTACGATTTAATGCGTGTTTTTACTGGCTTTGAAAGTAATAACCATCGCACGCTGTTAGGATGGTCTGCAGGGTTTCCTTTTACAATTCGAAGCCGTTAATATAAACCCCCTCTAGCGAAAGCATTACCTCATCGCTTTCTTCTCATACGCACCGCCCATGTCGGGCGAGACAGTGAATATATTAATCAGTATTTTCAACCTTCTGAATTTAAAGTTTGTCTTTGCTCCTTGGAACCCGTTTCTCAAAAAAAAAAAAAAAAAACCGTTTGGTGCTGGCGCCCGCGAGACCGTGTCTGCTGTTGCTATGAATCTTTGCGGTTTCTTGTTTAATGCTGGGTAGAATTTTCGAGCTGTACGTCATGAAACTTGGTACGCAAATGTATAGGGCTCTCTCTTCCCCTGTTCCTTCTCCCCGAACGCAATCTTAGTTTTTTTAACAAGGGTGCGCTGTGGCCCACCACCTTCCGCACCTTTAAAAGCGTCCGTGTGTCTATAGGTTGTTCGTTACTCCGATGAAGACTGGTCCTGCAGTCGAAACACCAGTAAACTTAATTGTTTTTAATGTCTTTCTCGTGCGTATGTCTTTACTAACCTTCTATATATTGCAATGAAACCACGTCCGATTCTCAAGACGCCGTGTTTTTTCTCCCACAGAACGATCTCCGCGCTTCTTCTCCCTTCGTTTCCAGTCAGCAGCCGTCGTCTTCGGTTTGGTAGTGGATTGGCCGGTGACCTTGGTCTCAGCTTTTGCTTTATGTTTCACGCCTCTACACTCGGCCACACTGCAAGCTTGCTCCCCTCCCCCCCCCCCCCCCCCCCCCCCCCCAAACTGTTGGTGTGGTCCTCTGGCTCTGGCTTGACGGTCCACCCACGAAGAGCTGAAAAAGCCCGTTGTACGCCTTCTGTCGGTGATTGTTTCTCTCCGCTCGGTTCCAGTTTTTCTTTCTGGTTCGTTTCAGAACTTCGCTTTCTTCCGTTGAGCAGGAAGTCAGGATGGCTTCCGGAATGACCATTTCCTCTACCCCCAGCCGGCGCGTCATGATGTCCTTGCTTTCATATTGCAGTAGGTTGGTACTGTCGCTCTGGTTATCCTGGTTTCTGTTTTCGATAACAGGCGCTGAAACATCCTTGTCTGTGACAAGTACATTTTTGGTTTGTACATGACTATCGTCGTACATCTGGTCTCTTGACGGCGCTTCGTTGATTTCTTCAGCTGGTATCTCCTCGCGCTCAGTCTCACCGGACACAGCAGAAACGATGGCCCGTTCCTGACCGGAGGCGTCAGAAACGCTGGCGGATGTGTTGCTCAGAGTATCCATCGCAACCGTCTCCTCGTGTTTTTGTAGCGGCAAGAAGCGCTGCGTGCGGTTGTTGGAGTCCCACGTCCCGGTGAATGGAATGTGGCCTTCCGATGGCGCCTTGGAGTAGTAGAAGCGCTCTTTTGGTCTTCCACGCCTCATGCTATCCTGGGTTGAGGCTCCGGGCGTAGTGATGTCCGCAAAGTAGTAGTAGCTTCGTTTAGTCGAATCGATGGGGCAGAGCATCAATGTATCTGGCAGATGCTCTGGCGTACCTTTGGATGCCGACTGGTAATGCGCGGAATGGTCAGCATGACTCTTCTTGTTGGCTCTGTCGTTAAGCTGTGTATAGGCGCCGGGACGTTCCGAAAGGATCTCTTCGTCGACCAAGCTCAGCGGAGACGCCAACTTCCCCGATCCTGTGGGAGTCAAAGGTGCATCGTTCGCGGCCACGGGAGAACTGCGTCTGTATAGGAGGAAGCGTCAACTGGCTACGGGCTTGGTAAAAACATTTCGGAAGCTGGACTACGTTGTAAATGACGGTCGGACCCGTCCCGCTGGTCGCCTCTTCATCTATCAGGGACATATTATTCGATTCGGGCTTCGGGTGTACGTTCTCGACCAAGGGCTGAGCCGAGGCTTGCATGCAAGGCTCCGGGGCAGGTCGCGTTGCACCCTGTTGCAGTCCTACAGCCAGACGGACGAAGGCTTGTGGGCTCAACTCCGGCGGCTTCACGGCCAAGGCTGCAGCTAGAATGGGGTCGGCCAGGCCATCTATGACGTACCGCCTTGCAACAGGAGACGCCCAGGTGAAGTCGCAGCCTGCGAGAAGGCGGAGCTTGTCGTAGATGTAGACCGCGACGTTCTCGCTAGGGCCTTGCAGGCGGGCACGCATTTCCATAAAGCGAGCATCGTAGCTGGCTGACAATCCACTGAACGCCTTGATTAATGCCCCGCTCCCGCTTGCCCAGGTGGGATGGGAGTGACCTTCGTAAAGGTGCTACGCTCGGGCAGCGTCGCGCAGGCGTTCTTGTGCAACTAACAACTTGGTGTCGTCGGGCCAGGCGTGATGGGTGGCAAGGACGTCGATCAGCTTTACCCAGGAAACCGCATCGTCCTAAAACCATCGAAGACCGGGAAGCCCGTGTGGGCGGGCGATGGAAACTGGCCGGGAATGGCGTCGTGAAGCTGCTGACACATCTCTTTGAGTGCCTGGGCAGTCCAAAAATGGTGGCTGGCGTTCGCAGCAGTGGTCGTCATTGCGAGAGGTTGGTCACTCACGGAGGAGAGTCCAAAGTCCGCAGAAATCACGGCGCGAACGGCGGACGCAACGGCGAGTCAAGAAGACGCCGGCCGGTGGGGACGGTCGTGTCCAAGGCTGGCTCGACTGGGGGCTGGGCTGTCCGTGTGTTCGGCGCTCGTGCCGGGACCGCGGCCCCAACGATGAACCCGGGAAGCAGGGCTGGAAGGCGTGCCAGTCCTTGGTCGCTGCTGAGGGTCGTCCCTGTGGCTGGATCACCGTGAGGGAGAGCAGGTCCGGAGGCTGGGTCGCCTCAGGCTTGAAGGCTGGTCGGCTGCGCCACTTGTAATGAAACCACGTCCGATTCTCAAGACGCCATGTTTTTTCTCCCACAGAACGAACTCCCCGTTTCTTCTTCCTTCGCTACCAGTCGGCGGCCGTCCTCCTCGGTTTGGTAGTGGATTGGCCGGTGACCCTTGGTATGTTTCACGCCTCCACAATATATATATATATATATATATATATATATATATATATATATATATATATATATATATATATATAATCGAATGTTATTTTTTTTAACATTCCTATAGTCGGAAACACTACGCAGACTCAGACAAAGCTGCCATTCAGCAACTATGACCCCAGGCACGCGAGGCCCTACGAAAGCTGGCAGGTCTCGATTCATCAATCCTGCGGCTCAAAAAAATAGTAAACGGAATAGTGGAAGAAGAAAAGTCGAAACTGAGGTGCCCAAACAACCACACTAACGAAATTTTCATACGACAAACCTAAATATCAGTCACGGCAACTACCTTCAATGCTATTAACTTCTGTACGCTAAAAAATTCAAAACCGTGATCATATAACACCTGCATATACACGGATACAGTGTATGACATTGCACATAAGTCCTAATTCACCATGCATACCTGCAGCGAAAACGACAATTTATTACAACTTACTCGGGAAACAAATGACAAAAAGCTTGGTAGCTTTGTAAAGAAATAACAACACAACAAAAAACCTGGAAGAACCAGACGTTCAAACAACGCTGTGAAACACGTAAAAAAGAAGAAAAAAAAAAAACACGCGCGCACATATGGACTCAAAGGCAAATCCGACAGGTCTTTCTGGACAAATAAAAGTAAAGCAGTGTAGCACGCCAGTGAGAACTCGCTGCTATCTTCTACCCTTCAGAAATTCTGCTTAAAAATTGTTCAATTAGATCAAGCTTATTTATTTTGGGACCATCAAAAAAGTTATATTACGTTCAGGGTGTAGGGTATTAGTATATTTTAACATTTGTTGGCCGTAGTTTGTCGACGTTCTGGGAACAAGCCACTATTCTGTGTTTCGAGTGTTCGTGGCCGGTATGCGTTCTTGCATGCTGACATTTTCATTAGGAAAGTTATTATATATTACTAATATATATTAGAGATATATATATAGATTGATATATATATATATGAATATTTATATTATATCTTATTATTCATCATAAATTATATATACTATATATATATATTCATAATAATATATATTTTAATATATATATCATATATATTCGCATCATACACATCCTCGTCCCACATTTGACATTTATTTTTAACTTCACGGACAAATACCCCTCAGTGTATTTGTAAATTTGTCCGAACATTCTTCGCAAACTACACTCACTGTTCACCATTGCGTCCACGCGTGCTGCTCTAATTTCATGTCCTGTAAATCTCACCGTACACACGCAGAGTGAGCACAGCGGCGAAGCCAGGCCCTAGTGATGCGGAGAACATGCATGCTTGAGTGATATCCTCCGGGATTGGCATCCACACTCCCGCGCAACTGCGAGCTACAGAAAGAAGCACCATAGTTTATTTTCCGCGCATATTTGGTTCGTCTGCATAGCTGGCATATTCCCACGGTACAGAAACGCTTCCTTGCAAGCCACAGTGCGCAGCTGCCACATTATCTGTTATACCGCTTTGTTTGGCTTTTTATAAGGCGTCTTTTATTTGCGTACGTGCATTGAGAACAGCTGGATGAGGGGAAGCTCTCTTTTCTTCTTGTTTTACGCAGGTTTCAGCGGTCCGTGTGACAAATCCTACCTAGTGGTCGTAACTCGTGCTCACCTTTTATCCCCTGCTGCCCTCTTTCTGTCATGGCCCTGCTCACCTCATGGATTCCCGGACTAGGGAACCACTCCCATTTCAGAAAGCTCAAATAAACGTCTTCTCTCCTCTCTTCTCTCACCTCTCTCTCTCTCTCTCTCTCTCTTCTCTCTCTCTCTCTCTCTCTCTCTCTCCTCTCTCTCTCTCTCTCTCTCTCTCTCTCTCCTCTCTCTCTCCTCTCTCTCTCTTCTCTCTCTCTCTCTCTCTCCTTCTAATGACAGCGGTGGAGTTGGTTGCGTGCTGGGTTCGCTGTAACGAGCCAGCCGCTCCCAGTTTGCAAGGCCGCTCAATTTGATCCATTCTTTCCCGTCTCACCCTCCATATAGGCTCAAGAACCGCATACACTTCCTCAATCTCACTGAGAGGGGAATATCTGTTTGAGTCTGCGAAGAGTCGAATCTGTGTGGTAGTGATCTTGTTTGGCCTCGCAATATATTGGTGGAGCGTTCTCTATTGAGTAATTGTGGGGGTTAAGTAAAGTGCCTGTCGTTACCTTCAGTTTTCGGTTGACCCCGTTCCTCATTTGCAGAGTTAATTTCTGTGGATGCGGGAGTGGAGGGTTATTGACCAAGATGTCGCTGGGGTCCGCTGTTTTGCAATCTCGAGCACACCGATTAAATATTGCGTGCGTGATTTTGTGTGGGAATAATTCCCGGGTTGAAGTAATGCCCTTCACATAGGAAACGTGAAGGCTGGCAATGTGCCCACGAAGCGGAATGGTGATAGCTGCAAGCTGGCCGTGGTTGCAAGGAAAGGCGACTGTCAGAAGGAAGTCGGAGGAGGAAAATGTTTTTGTGGTTGTCACATGGCCCCCGCAACAATTTTTATTCCTTTTCTCTTGAACCAGCCGACATTGCCGTTACGAACATGTTTTATTCCACGTGCAACTGTTTTCATTGCCGTTGCGTCCACTAGGTAGTAAGTACTACTCACACGGGCCGCTGAAGCCTGCGTAAAACAAGAAGGGAAGAGATCTCCCCCTTCTCCAGCTCTTTTCAATGTGCCTGCGAAAATAAAAGCGGGCTATTACGTTAGGTGGGACCTGTGCACTGTGGCTCGCAAAGAAGCGTTCGTGAACTGTGGGAATACGCCAACTATGTGGACGAACCAAATCAACACGAAAAAAAAAAAAAGATAGTATGCCTCTTTTTATAGCTTGCAGTTATGCTCAGTAATGGATGCATGCGAATAAGCGGCTACTGTCTTTTCTATTTCCCCCATCCACCGCTTCTGCTTTCCGACGTTCCTGCCTCGCCGCCGCCGCCTGGTGTGTATCTCGTGATCCGCATACACAGCGTTCTCGGCCGTCTCTTGTGCGTTTCGTCTCCTGCGCTGGGCGATTCGGCGTGCCTTCCCCCGTGGCAAGCGAGGCCTGCGTTTGCTCCGCGCCTGCTTATAATCGGCGAGTCTCCGCTCTGCCTGGGTGGGCCTTATTTCTACGGAAGCATTCTTTAGTGAGCACCTAACCGAAAAAGTGTGCCTCCCCACGTAAGCAAAATAAATGCATAATTAGTCGCGGTAACCCACGTCTAGATAATTGATACCCCCGAAATCAATAAAAATGAATTGGAAAATAAGTACTCGAGCACACCTGATAACTCCTTGTGATGTGATTATTCGAAAGCATTAGTAGTGTCCAACTGCCAATTGTGTCCTTTCATTATCATCAGCACTCATTCCTTCCCCCCCCCCCCCCCGTGCGGCCACCTAATTAACCCGCTCTCCTTTTTGCCGCTTAGTCAATAGGCCACCCTTCTTGTGCTAAAGTTTATTCAATCTAATTCAATTTTCCCGCGCTCGCACTGCTCCCACGAAGTCTGTTGGGATCGACAGCGACATACGATCGAAGTTTTCAGCGAATGTCGCATGATGGAGCTACTGTGACACTCTACGCGAACCGAAAAATTTTCGTGAACTACTTCGTTTCTCGCTTAATCACTACTTCTGAAGTTATTTTGTCCAAATCAGCCATCCAGGCTCAGCAGCTCAGCAAGTGTTCCGAAGTCGAAGGCCGCAACGCATTCCCAAGGTCTCCCCGGGTCCTACAGCCGGATCCGCCGTGGCGCTGGGCATGTGTGCTCGTCTCGCATTTCAGATAACCGGGGTTCGATTCGAAGATCCGGATTAAGACTTTTTTCTCTTCGAAGCACTTACTTTACTTTGTTTATACAAGCTTTCCTGAGAAATTTGGCGTCACTCCGAGCGAGTTCTTTCCTCTGCTTTTTATTTTTGGAGCCACCAGACGTTTTATGTGCAATCGTCTGGCTATTCTGTGTGCCACCTCTTGTCAACGACACTGCATTTTCGACCTACCGAGTTAACTGACGTCTTCACATAAACACAAAAGCATAAGAGTGTGACGCAATACATTAGCAGCCCATTTTTGTACAGCAGTGACATCAACTTGAAAGCCACTCGCTGTACAGCCTCCCTTGGGATACATGGGGCCTTCATCGTTAATATAAAACTGCTTGCATCGTTCCTGATAAAACTTCTTCTTAGCAATGCATTTGTGCATAACATTGAAGCCGACATTAAAGGAATTCGTATAGCCGAGCGTACGGCAGAGCGGCTGTCTGACACTAATGTTTACGCTTTGGTAGACATTTCTCAGAATATTGGAAACATCCTTTTCTCCTTTTGGCTGAGGCATAGCTTTATGTTTTTTTCTTTGCCGGGCCTGGTACACTAAAAAGACTTTCGAAATTATGTGACAGGATAAATTTTGCGACATGACGACAAAGTTTTTTGACGATATCATAACCGGACTAGAGGTGTCCGCGTCGGAGGCTCCAAACCAAAAGCACCGAACAAAACTGCAATAATGGTGACAGGGCCGCCTGTTTCCCTGGTTCACAAAACAAAAAACCACCATGAGGGCTACGGCCTTCTAGGCAACCAAGCTGGGGTAAAGAAATGGTAGTGGTGGAACAGACACTGAGATTCTTGGAGCAGCTCTTGGAGCAGGTAAAATGAGCTTTTGAAGCAGATTTTCTAGCTTCTGAAGCAGACGACTTTGAATTCTTAAGTGGTCAAGCAAGACTCAAAACCATGCAGTTCCAGAAAGGGCAATCAAACGGGTACCCCAAAATGAGAATCTGATGGTCCATAACAGCAGTAGCCAAAACGTTTTCAGCTACAAGCAGTGCATTGAACTCTCTTAAAAAAAAAAGTCACTAATGTTTAAAAAGAATACTGCACAAGCCAATTATAGATACATTCGGTGAACGTTTTATTTATACAAAAATACAATTTGTAAAGGGCGCATGTCCCCAAAGTCTTGACTTTCAAACAGTTGACCACAAATATTTTGTGAAACAGTTCACAAAGCTTTCACATTGTGAACTGTTTCCGAAAGCTATCGCTGATCCCCATCTGGAAGGCCTGATCACACTATACGTCAGAAAAAAATAAAGGTATCGCGGTGGTAAGGCCAGCATCATTATACATTTTCTTGACCAACTTTGTTGGACGTATTACAATAATCCGGCTTTGCGCTGCCGTGAAGGGGATGTTGGGTAAAACCACGATAACACGAATGCAATGAAGTAGCGGTGAATGAATAGCGGTGAACCACGACAAAAAAGAAAGGAAATGCGTAACTGGTTGATATCACCCAGCATGCATCGTGCAAAGCCTAAAAGAAAGGCCGGCTTTCGAGCTTCTTAGCACAAGTACGTGACGTGGCTTTATTCTAGCACAAACGCACGGTGCAATTTGTTTCCGCATATTTTCATTGAAAGTAATTTTACAACCGTTTCCCGGACCTGCGTCTACCACCAAATGGTTTGGGGAAGTGGCGGCGTCATGTCACTCGTTTACGACCAGATGAAATGAATAAATGAATTTACGAATAAATGAAACCCGGCAAGATTATACAGTTGTGCTAGCGGTCAAGCTTGACATTTCTCGTTTTTCACCAGTTAGAGAGAATCCGAGTTTCAAGTAATTTTTCTGGCCATTAATCCCTAGACAGAACTGCTCTCGCCGATTCGCATACCACCCGACGCGACGGGAGAACGAGTTCGTAACACACGAGATTCAGCCCATTGTGCGAAATGCGGTTCAGCCAGGGAGTCTTTACAGATGCACTGCCTCGCGGCATCGCGCCGAAATTCATGATCTTACCACCCAGGTTGTTCATATTAAGTCCCCCCCTCCCTTCCCCCCCCCCCCATACCGGCAGTTTGGAACGCGATTAGACACAGGCTTTCGAAGCCGTATGGAATAGGACGCAACTGGCGGAAAGGCGGCAGCAGTGTCCCCGTTCAAACAAGCGACAGTACAGTGCCACTATACAAAATAATTCGCCTAACAGGGTCGGCTAAGCTAGGGCAGGAGTGATGTCGTATGAAAGCGCTGGTGTACAATAGTGGTGGGTAATGCGGAGACAGCGACGCGCAGAAACGCAGGGAGGCTTAGCTGAGATGAGACGGGCTGTGCGAAACGCGCTCAGCTCTTGAGCCAACACACTGATGATGTTAAAGATGCTGATGATCTCGTGGCTCGCGATGATGATAATGCAAACTGCATGAAGATGATGTGCTCCGCTGCCTGTTCCTTCTACTTCGCTGCTGTTTGGCGGCGTTGGTACCGGTACGTTGATGGGGCTACTGTGCCTCGTTACAGTCAAGACTGAGGCTGCCATAAGGACTACCTCGCCGGAGGGGAACACTGTTTAATAGACTGCGACTCAATGCTGCGTTCACTAATGCCTGCTTACATCGCACTAGGCCAAAGTCCAAGCCCACATTGCGACAACTGTGGCGCCCCCCGAAACCGTCGAGCATGTCCCTGCTAGAGTGCTCCGCCTACACTGACGCACGGAGCCGGTTAGAGCAGAGGATGACATGTCTTCCCCCTGGACCAATTACGCTGAGCCTGATACTTGGACCATGGCATTCTCCGTCATCTCAACGGAAAGTCCTGGATGTGTTATTTGGCTATCTTGGCGATATTGGCGTCGCTGAGACTTTATAGCCCCCCTTTAAGCGGACAGTCTATGCTACGCCACAAGTCCCTCTATATGACCCTATCTCCTTTTTTTTCTCCTTTCCTCTACTACTCTTTTTACTACTCATCTATCTTTTCCCCATTCCCCTTCCTGCAGAGTAGCATGTCGACGTACGCATGTTGGCAAACCTCTGTGCATTTCCTTCTTTAATAAAGAGTCTCTCTCTCTCTCTCTCTACTCTCTCCTCTCTCATATCTCTCTCTATCTCATCTTCTATTATGTACAGGGTGTTTCAGGAAAAGATTACGTAATTTTAAAAACAGGCTTTCGGAGGTAAAATTGTTCTAGGGGGGATGCACCTTGGGGGCGCAATCTGTCCGCGTCTCATGTCGTCGTATTCTCGTGTAGTCATGGTACTAAAACACCAGGACACTCGTTTTACAAAGGCTCGCACTAGAACGTTTCATCTCCATGGGCAAAAACGCTTACTAAAAGAACACATCGGGACGCTCGTTTTCCAACGCCTTGCGGTAATTCTTAGCATACTTCTGAGCATGCTGCAGCGTGTGACACGAAGACAACTACGGTCAGTCTGTCTCTCATTTAATTGCTTAAATCCGGTTCAACGCAAGAGAGGGTGCCACCGCCTCCGCAAGAGCGCGATTGCTGCTCCCACCGGCGCTTCTCCGGCCCCAAATCAGCGCGCGCCGTGTGGCAAGAGAGATTTACAATCTTTGAATATATTTATACACGGAATTCTTCCCTCCTCCCCAGGTTTCACGTTAGTGGAGATGTC
Source organism: Haemaphysalis longicornis (assembly GCA_013339765.2). Classification (NCBI taxonomy): domain Eukaryota; kingdom Metazoa; phylum Arthropoda; class Arachnida; order Ixodida; family Ixodidae; genus Haemaphysalis; species Haemaphysalis longicornis. The sequence goes on along the minus strand of CM023451.1, from coordinate 160,978,598 downwards.
CCGGGATTTTTTTCTTGCGCGAAGTGATCAGGGGCCTTGGCGGTCACAATAAAACGAGTAGAAGTTGCTATTTTGGTTATAAATTAACTAGTACTCATTAATTAACTTCTTGATTATTTCAGTTAGGTTTGTTATTGTAATGTAGAAATTGTAGAGCATCATCAGAGAACCCGATATACAGCGTTAGATATGCGAAAATCTAATTGCCCGCAGACATATGGGCTGAATACTTCAGTGCTCTGGACGCGCGCATCTGGAGCTCGGGGGCTGCAAAGCACTACAAAGCCATGCTCCGGTGTTGACGTCCCCCAGAACTGCGCACGCGTGACACGTACGCCACCCTACTTTGCGTTCGAGACAAGCTAAAGCCACGGCCGGGCCAGAATGCTCGCGCGCCTCCGCTCTGAGTGACATCAACACGGGGAGCATGTCTTTGCGGCGCTTGGCAGCCCCCGAGCTCCAGATGGGTGCGTCCAGAGCACTGAAGTATTCAGCTTATAGGTCTGCGGGCAATCACATTATCGCAAATATAACGCTGGCTATCGGGTTGTCTGACGATGCTCTACAATTTCTACATTACGATAACAAACTCAACTGCAATAATTAAAAAGGTAAAAACGGTAATAACCTGAATAGCAATTGGAACACAACCATGATCACTTCGCGCAAGAAAACCAATATTAAATCCGAAAGCCTGTCTTTTAAATTGCTTAAAGACTTCCCTGAAACACCCTGGGTTTCAACAAAGACCTATATATATAATAATATATATATTATATATATATATATATATTATATATATATATATATATATATAATATAATATATGTTTGTTGTGTGTGTTGTGTGTTTGCGGGGGGTGGCATTGGGGTGTACTGCTTGATATTTTGAGTGGAAGGCGACCATCATGGATCATTGTAATACAGTGTGGAACACGGCGGGTCACAATCCCTCTTTTCCTTCTACCTCCGACCCATCGCCACTGTCATCTGTGCATAAACAAATCATCATCCCCGGGTGTTCCGTCCTCTGGGTGGTGGACCTGTGCTCGGCGCCAAAATAAAAGTGGTCCTTTAGCATATCGGAGCTCTGTCTCCTAAATAAATATATTATAATATATAATATATATATATATATATATATATATCATATATATAAATATATATATATTATATCTATTATATATTAGAGAGAGAGAGGAGAGACGGGGAGATGGAGGGGAGGGATTGAGAGGGAGAGATAGGAGGAGGAGAAGAGGTAGACCGTCTAAAAACAATGTGCGAGTTTTAAGACTTCATTACGTAGCACCAATCTCGCCTCCTAGGGGGCTTATACGCTGCCGCCCTGTAAATTGAATTCGGACCCTCCAGAGTCTGCGGAAAACTTCCCGTAGTTCCTTCACACGGCTTAAAAGTGGGTTCCACCCAGCCTGCATGTTTGAGTTCTTGCGCGTGCAGTGACGCCAGATGGCGTACCGGAAACGGAGGTGACAAGACTCGCTAATAATTGTCGACGCCACGGGTTCGACTTCCGGCCAAGGCGGCCTCAGATTGAACGGGGGGCAGCACAAAAGAAGTACACCGCAATAAAGACTTCTCGCACTTTGTATTAACGCAATTGGTTTCCTTCAGTGGAGAGCAATTTCCTGTACAATATGCTGTGTGGTCAAGCTGTTTCGTTAGCGCGTGAAGCATATTTTTTTCCGCTGCCACGTTCAAGAAAGTCTTAATTCCAGAACCTTGACCAAGCTAACTTGGCTCAAGCTGCAAAGAAAGGACAACTAGGCGCCCCGAAACTCTTGCTTCCAGTTATTTTGTATAAATGTACACGCAGATCTCCATTCAAAACTTGATTTTGTCCGACATCCCTCAGTCAATTATCTGCGCATATTACCACGTAGAATGAGCAGCGTAACGTAGCTAATAACTTTTGCTCATAAAATCTTTCAAAATTTTATTGCAAGGGAACTTCTTTTCACTTAATTTTTTCTCGAACCGTTTCGTGGCTTGGGGGAAGATTTTTAAATGCAGGCATTCCATACTCATCGGAAAGCTGGGCCGCTCCTTCACCGTATCTTCGCCCCATCCTCTTGTCTCGCGGCCCATTGCCCACGTGGCGGCCCTGACACCTGCGGAGTTCCCGCCTCAGCGAATTCCCGTCCCACCAAGCCCGGACATGGGTCACTTAAAATAAAGTCTCTCTCTCTCTCTCTCTCTCTCTCTCTCTCTCTCTCTCTCTCTCTCTCTCTCTCTCTCTCTCTCTCTCTCTCTCTCTCTCTCTCTCTCTGCCACACAGTCTTCATGTATAAAATCAAGTCTGACGCCAGATACGAAACACAAACGGCGAACTATCATTTTTAGGGTTGAAGGTTTTTGGTTTATATTCTGTGCTACGACAGCGCTCTCCAACACACTCATATGTATTTTCTTGTTTTCTTTTTCTTTTTGTTTTTGCTGATTTCGTGGCTGTTTACACACTTTAAACCTTACGGCGCAAGTCCCCTGTAAAGAGTGCACCACTGCAGACAGGGCATTACTGCGGTGAAACACGTTATGTGAGAACGTTTTTGTATTTACCCTGAGCAGTTAGGGCCCGATTTTCTGGCTGTCTGGCCTCTAAAACACTTCATTCGCATGATGCCTAAATGAGTCATAAAAGTATGTAGGTGGCAGGATTGCGCGATTGCTGACGTCAGAATCGTGCGGCTCGATGTCACAAATGACGGAAAGCTATCTCCCCCAACAACTACGGCATAAAACGATGCTTACCCCTTTCGCGTGATCATAGACGAACGCCGTGGTGCAGCCTACGCAACGTAGCAATACTACAGATGGGGCCCCGAAACCCGCCATCGGAAAAGAGATCCAATCAGGGAAGCGTCGCCGCGCAGCTGGGAGCGTCACGGCTATTGCACCGACGACAGAAGATGCTATACAACGACTCTCCCAGTGGTTTTAAACTACCGACTCAAAAACAGACAGCGCCAGCTATAATTGAAAAGACGGTGCCAAAAAGGTGTTAAAGAAGCAAACACAGGTTCGCCATGAACGGTTGTTTTCGCATTTTTTTTTAAATATTCACCGCGGAAAGATTTCGCCAGATCTTTTGAAAATGCCTTCCACTTTTTGTCGCAGGTATTTTCAAAGTACCTTTATGTAAAAGTAACTTAAATTTATTAAAAATATTTCTAATATTTAGCGTAAAACATGAAAAATATTTTGCTGCTTTCGCGAAATGTTGATTAACAGATATATACATTTTTAAACAGTGATATAGACCTCATATTCACCCTCTGCTTCCTTCTACCTTTGTGCCCCTCCGGTGAGACCTATCCGGGTATTCTAGATATTTTGAGTGGGGTCATGGTGTGCGGAAGGAGCACTCTAGCTTTGAGCTGGCCCGCGGTGCAGGGCTCTGGTGGATGGATTATCGTAGGCCAACACAGTGCACGCATGCTTCCTTTTTAACAGAAGAGCTGTTTGAGCTCTTGGTCACCCTGGCTTGCACGTGGGTGTACGCCATGGGAGGGGCTCGCAAAACGAAAAGAAAAAAATACCAAGCGCACTTGCCAGTCAGCGTTTGAGCACCAAACAGCGTCGCCGACAAAACGACTGTCGTCTGCTTCTGACGTCATTCGCTCCACGTTGCTGGGGCAGCCAAATGCGCTCATAAAACTCGGAACCGCCGCGGTGGTGGCGCCAGAACTTTCTACGACTCAGTGTCGCGCAAGTGGGGGATGGGGCGACCAAAGAAGATCCGGACGCCAGAAGGATAGGCGGCTTATCAGGAAGCGCGCCACGCTGACAGGCGCAAATGCAATCACCCAAGTGCAGGTCTTCTACGGCGAGGGAGCGCTTCACGAATGCTTTGCGTCGGCGGGCGATGAAGCATACGAAGACTGAAGACGACACTGTACGAACAAAGCACTCATATGTTTTATTTTGCGTTTGATTTGGTGTCCTGCTGACGAGCGCCATAAATATACACAGGTTAAATCGTTCTGAGTGGCCTATATGACGCCTGTCGAGTTAAGTGAGACAAACACAACTCGACTGTGACATCAGGCTTGCACCGTTGCGCAAGCTGGCTCTGATTTTTTTTTCCCACAAATCGCCTTCATCGAAAAATACCGTTGCCAAGGCTGTCAATTGAGATTTCGTTCATATTTATTCAAAGCGGGCGCAGTGCAGAGGCCACAGGAAAAGTGTTAGTCTGGCGGTTAATCCATCACTCCTTAAAGGAACCATGAAGAGAAAATACAACTTCGTTTAATTTGACAGAACTAGGATTCAGTATCTCACTAAGCTCCATTAGAGCCACAAAAGATGTTTTGAACGAAAAAAAAAGCAAGAAGTATTTAAAAACTTTCATATTTTGCGCCACAGTGACGTGTTATGAGAAAGAATGACGTCATACGGGCCAACAATAAAATATAATTTTCAGTGCGTTAACTGCACGTTAGCATTCAAGTGATGCGGTCAAATGGAACTAAAGGCCCCATTACAGACGTCCAGTCATGTGTCGTCGCGACAGGTCAGTTAGGCGGCTGCCAATCGCACGAACAAGGTTCAGTGACGTCATGGAAAGGTGCGGGAAATTGGCTAGGGGGTCGCCACGGCTTCACACGTTTTCTTTAACATCTCCGTTATTTGTTCGAATATTGCGATGATATTGGTATCATTGTTATCGGGACTAAGCAGTCTTTCTAATAAACCCAACTTGTATTTTGTCTTCATGGCTTCTTTAACGCGAGGACGGGAAGTCAGCATAGTCCAGTTCTGCGCCTACTAATCGCTAGAAAAAACTCGGGGGATGCTTAGAACTTTCTATGACTGGGAAGGCGATAGCCTAGTTCGACCTTCTATTGATCTGCTGTCGAAATTTCGTGTTGTTCTCGTCGAGCCGCTACCGCTGCTTCCTCCAAAGCCTCTTTATCTCGATGGCGGCTACGACGAGCGGAATTTCAAGCTGCTCTAGTCTCTTCCGCTGTGGCATACTTCTCGGTTTTTTCTTGCTGCATCGTCAACCAAGTCGATGTGGAATGAAGCTCTGAGCGTATACGCGGTGGCGTATACAAGGCGCGGCTAGAACTTTCGGTGGTGCATCGCCTTCTCTCGCAGTGCTGTTTCCCTTTCCTGCCGCGCGCTTCAATGCCCGCTCCGATATTCTGTACACTGATATCACGTGCCATCGATTTTATGTGCGCCTTTCTGTACCTCGTGCATTCCACGAAACTAAGGCTTTCACCTTAAACGTAAAAAAAAAAAAAAAAACAGAGCAGAGTTACAGACAATACCGGTATATTACGGCATTGCTCACTTGTCCCCTCGCGACTGCAGCCACTCTGCCGATCACCAATACTCCAGGTTATTACATAGCTATCTTTCCGAGCTTCCTTTATTAATGCATACACGTACCCTTTGTGCACATAAACTAAGTAAAAGTACGTAAAGCTGGAGTTGTTTGCAACTGTACTCGTATTCGCAATCGATACGTTTTTTAGTGTCTAAAGTCAGCATGAAAGTAGCGAGTAACTGGTGAAAAGGTGCATTTTTTTGGGCACCTAAAGAAGAACAAAAACACTGGGCTCAAAGCAGCTCCCTGAAGTGGTCTGCATTACTCTTCTTTAACGTTTATATCTTTTATTAAAGCCCAATTAAAAAAAACGCGAATTTGCCACTGTTTACTGCCTTCTCCATATCGGTGCTAGCAGAAAACAGTTAGCTCAGGCTTTGTTTAAAGCGATAAATTAATGAATGAGTAAAACGAGAATGGGGATACAAGAATGAGGCAAAAGAAAACGATGAGAGAGAGAGAGAGATGAAAAAAAAAACAGGTTGGTGGAATGAATGAACGGGGAGGCCGCATTAAACACACGTATCTGTCTTTAGTGACGCCGCCAAATATCTCGGTCGAACCAATTGTACAATGAAACCTCGCTAATCCGAATGATTATGCCCTCGAAGTGCTTAGCACATACCCACTCGGGCGGATCGGCCAAGCCAACCGCCTTGCGGCAAAGCCAACTTTACCCACGTGCTCTTTGGGCGCAGCTCGAATGGGAGCCAAACAGCGTCGTCGCTCGCATCAAGCCACATCGCAGGTGCGGTCGCTCGCTCTGGTCGGGCAGTTCCCTTTCTAGCGCGGCATGGGTAGGCCACGCGTGGTTGGCTGCGTGGAGAAGCGGGCAGCCATTTAAGGACGTAAACGTTCCCGCTAATCACAGAAGAATAATCTACAATAACCGACAAGATTTAGGTGGAAATCCCCAGGGTGGAGTAAGTTTCTGCGAAGGAAAATTTGACATCCACCCCAACGCAGCCGTCGGCTACAAAGGAAAGCTGTGCAGCTTACCTTTGTAGCCGTATGTTTGCATTGAGGTGGATGTAAAATTTTCCCTCGCAGATCTACAACGTATGCCAACAAACTGCGTTTGGGTAAAGCTTAGCGAAATGAAAAGGTTTCGTTTTGGCCGATCGATGATTATGAGTGTGCGTTGCCTTTTGATTTTGGAGAAGCGTTTTCATTTTCGTTTTGCGCTCATTGCGTTTCGATTTTCGTTGTTTTTGTTTACACTGAGGTCGAGATTCGCATGAACCCCTGTTTCCGGAGGGAAGGGGTTATAAGTTATGTCTTTTTATGAAATTTCCTTCCATGTTGCTCGGTTCACTAAAATATATAGAAACAAGAAAACTAGCTGTTCATAAGAGCTCGCACTTTCATAGTAAGCGTTTGAAAGTGCAGGTGTTTTTTAGAATACTCGTATTCCATATTTCAAGTTATATCTGGATTCCGAGTCGGAAACGTTTTTGAAATAAATGAATAAAAATACACGGAGCACACTGGCACACGGTGTGGTACTTCAAACAAAGTTCGAGTTAACTAACGAGGTTCTACTGTATATTGACCAACATCGAGGCTGGAATGAAGATGCCACGAAGGGAGAGCTAAACAAATAAGCAACACGAGACGTCCGTTTAGCGGAGATATTAATGAAAATAAGAACAAAAGCACGCTTCACACTCTAGCTGGACCGCCGGTTAAGTAAAAGGATGAGAATTAAGTGCATTGCGCAGGGAAAAGCTATCACGTGGGCCTATTCAGAGCAAGGCAGACGCGCTTTAGAAGAGTGCCAGCGCAAATCATGACACGAGAAGACAGGAAGGAATGAAGATTGTTAATGAATGATGATTTTGCTTTCGGTTAGTGATGTATTACACACACACACACTAAAAAAAACGTCTTGACTAAATTTGCTGAAATACCTCTTTTTTTTCAGATTATAATCATTTTTTTTTTCACATCTACTTGCGAGGCCCATCTCGCTGTGGGTATGCAATGCAAAAAGAGATTCCGAGACAGCATTTCCTAACAAGCGATCATTCATCAAACAAGACAGCCACAAAGCTCACAAATAAGAGATATAGCGGACTTTGACTAGAGAATGTACAGACAAGCGGATTCGGATATGCTGCGGTGTTGTCCTCGTGGATTCAGTCGCCTCACAAGCGGCGGCAAAAGTCCGGAAAAATACCGTTCCTTCATCAAGAACAGGTGCAAAAAAGGATAAAACGAGTAACTTGGCGAAGGGCGCTGTTTCTATAGAGCAAAAAAAAGAAAAAAGTCGGTCAAACAAATAGCGAAACATGACATTTTGAAAATGATTTAAGTTACCTTCATTATTCAAATCTAACGTGTGGATGCAGGGCGGAAGTTATCCATCTCATCGATATAGCAATTACGCTTAGGACGGTGCGAAACTTTAGTTTCAATTCAGATTTGCACGCGCGTATCAAAATTTCCTGATCAATTAATTTCAATGACCACATTTTTAAAACTTGTGGAAAAATAAATTGCGGAAATTTAATTTTTATTTATCTCTAGCCATCTGGCGCTACTCGTATTATAAAATGTGGTCATCGTCTGTTTCTATGTATTATTATTCTGTGTTATTAGTCTTGTACAGTACGATTCCTTTTATACCTGTATGTGTTGCTTAAATGATCAACCAAATGTAAACCTTTTTCAGTCATGAAACTGTGTGACTTCCCTTTTAGTGATGTCATAGTGTATTAATGCCAGCAATACGCCATGTCAGGGTGTATTATGCACACCATGATTACTAAAACCGCTCTGTTATTATACATTGTTATTTTGCGCTGTATTGCTATGCTTTTAGTACTGACTATCACATTCTGTGATTGCTTTTTTTACACTCCAATGTACTTTTTTTGCCCACCTGCTTGGCAAATTGGCCCACCAGATTGGCCCACCTTGGCCCACCAGATTGGCAGTATTTTTAAATAAATAAAATTTTAAATATATTACCCGTGAGGAAAGGTAAGCCACTCTTTGTGTTCGGTCTCGTCACAGGAACTCACCTCACTTTAATGGACTCCTATCCAAGTTAGTTCTCCGCACACGCACAGTCCGGACCCTTAATCAAACCCAGGTCGAGTTCGGCTTCGCGGATTCTTCATACCGATTTATACAAATTATCAATTCGCGCGACGCGACACATACACGCAAAAAACCCATACAACCAAAACGGGCTCTCGCAGTTAGAAGCAAATTTCTTTTCCCAGCAAATTCAGCAGGAGGGGGGCGACAAGGAACAAACGCTCCACCCCCTCACCCAATAGCGCTCGAAGGAATAAAGAATCAGTCCTATCGATTTCTTCCGTGTTCCCTTTCAGTAGCCGCCACCGCGCTCGTGCAATCGTTCGGCTCGCAATAAGTCGACACGGCCGAGCGGAAAACTCCCGAAGTGATCAGTCACCGGCAGACCAAGTCTGTGCGCCGACCGACGGATCAGAAATGGAAAATAAGGGCGAGCGGGAGCAGATGACGTTAAATTTCTCCTTCTGCAAACGAGGGGAGGCAGACAAAAAGAGCAAAAGAAAGCGACTGAGCAGTGGGAGTCTGCCTTGCCAGGCCGCGCATACCCTTCCGTTGCAAAATAAGTAAGGCGGGCATCCACCCACGCCGCGCCTCCTTTGTGAAGCTCGTCCACAAAGGCAGGAGTCCTGGAGGCGCCTTGGGCGCCACAATGCGCGTGCCCAGCAAAATTAAGGGAGGGAAAGGGGATGCGGGGAAGAGGCTGCGGACGGAGCACCGAGAGCAGCCGAACCTTCTCTTTCCGCCAACGTTTCAGGCGACGACGACGACGCCGCGACGAACGTGACGGGGAGAGGGAGAGGTGTCAAGAAGAAAAAAGAGCACACGGAAAGGAAGAAACGGCAGTGGGTGGTGAAACGGAGGCCGGGGAGGGAGGTGGCACCAGCTGTGGCCAACCCCGCCAAGTGCCTATGGAAATGTGCGCGCGCTGTTCGTTTCTGGCCGTGCTGTATTCTTTATAGCGCTGCTGGCGCAGCGAGTGAGCCAAGGACGCCGTTTCCTCCAACGTTACCAGTAGATTTCCCTCTGCTTAGCCCTCTTCGGCCGCTGGAGCGCGGGCTCTTAATTCGTGGCCGTTTAACACGTCGAAAGCCCGCTGCCGCCGCCGCCGCCGCCGCCTAAGCGCACGTGGCGGGTATTTAGCCACTCGGTAGCGGCCTCTTACCCTTCTTCCTCGCGCCCACGCCCTGGCGGGCAGACTCTTCCTTCTCCGTTCTTAACGAGCGGAGACTGTTCGCAGTTCGTGAGGGGCGGCGGTGTTCATTGTGGCGCGGGTCAGAGGGCGCTTAACCCTGCAGGAGGAATGCGAGCGCTGTTATTGTTCTTTTCTTTGGCGACGCGAAAACTTGGCGGGTGACGCGCCCTACTAAAGCCGCGACCCCCAATGCGGGAGAAACTTTTAATCTTTCCGAAAATGGGGCAATATACACCACTTTTCTGGAGGTCACATTTAGCTCGACGTAGCGGAAATGCCTTAGAATGAGAACAAAAGTGAACGCGCCAAGCGTATTGAGACGTGTCACAATCGGTTTCAAGTTTTAGAAACCATCCCTAATTATTGTTTTAAAGGGATGGGCAGGAAGGTAGAAAATGATGACGGGTGCGGGATAAGTGTATTTATACATACGTAAAGCTGCATGCATTAGTTTTCCGTATTCTTTTCATTACAGCGAAGAGCTGATGAGACACATTCCCCCCTCTCGGAGACACATTGCACCTCTCGGTGATTCCTCTCCGTGTTCCGTTGTAACTGTACCACATGGCGAGAAATAGACGAGAAAATAGTTTCCTTGGGACACTTACGTCTCCTTATGTGCATTTAGGAAAGAGCCTGGTGATACTTGTCAACGACTTCTTTACTGTTTAAATTCTATTTACATCTCTTAATTCCTGAACTTCAGTTTCTTTTAGCAGGAATAATTCGACAGGCTTACTCACTGCTACGTTTGTGTTCGCGTTTCTTCCTTCCCTCCCATTTCTTTGTCTTTTGGTGCGAAATCATTGGACAGCGGCACTGGTGACACACGCCACCGCCTCCCCGAAACAGGGTTCTGCGCGGCTGGTGCGCACCTGTTCTACTCACGTGCAGACACGCTCACGTGTTACGCAGCACGCACTATTCTGAATGTTGTTCCACCTCTGCCAACGTTCGGAGATAGCGTGATGGTAACGCACCCGCGCCTTCTATCCTTGGTACACGCGTTGAAATCCCCATCTTTTCAATAGCCTTTCTTTCTCTTTAAATCCCTCTTTTCCCACTTCCCATGCGTAGGGTAGCCAAGCGGACTGTAACCAGGTTAACATACCCGCTTTTCATGCACGGTATTATCCTTCCTTCCTTCCTTCCTTCCTTCCTTCCAAAATGTTCGTTTGTTTACTTTCTATGCAGCTGCACCAATTTTCTGCAGCAGTCAGCAACAACAACAGAATTGGGCCCTCGCCCTAAAACTAATGAAACCGGGTTTTAGTCAAAAATATACTTGCGTAAGTTTCTGCAAGCAAACCACAACGCATTTGCTTTTTTTTTTTTCAGGCTTGAAATTGCCATACTATGATTTCCAGACTACCCAAATCCTCCTTGAGAGTCGCCTTTTAAAATATATTATCCGTGGCATTCATCCACCCAAGCACGTTATACTCGTAATGCATTGCGCAGCGCATATCGTTCGCCGTACATCTTTTTGCATTACTGGTCTTTGTTGAAGGAATACCAACTGCATGACGACTGTCGGAGCTGAAGCGTGATCCCTCGGGAAAACCTGACAAGTTTATCGTTTCGTGTGCGTATTTCGTGCTCAAAAATTGGGCTCCCCCGAAAACCACATGGAACAGTTAATAATTTGCGGAACCTTTAAAGCTCGCTTTTTGGCTACACCGAATGCCTTAACTTGACGGCACAGAATATTCTCAAAAGGCGCATTACGCATGAAACCTGCGTGTGGTGAATGGAAACGAAGAATGCGAGGGTATGAGCTCGTTTTTCAAGCGGTTTCCTATTAAAAATGTTTTTCTTTTGGGAAACAAGCGAGCTGAACTCTGAGAGAAAAAAATAATTTTTCTCGGAAGGCGGCCATGTGGTCCCAGAGGGACGCCTCTAAATTTGTTTATAATTCCTCAAATTAAGAAGAAAAGTTCTCTTGTCTTGGTCTCGATCCTTTGTCTGCCGCAAGCCTGGACTCACTGTTCTAACGTGCCGGCGAGCGAATTTAGCAGTGTGGGCCGGGTCTTATGGATAATAGAAAGTTACGCAGCTGATTGAGAAAGCGATCCCGAATATGGTGTCCGGTTCACGGTTGGTGCCCTTACACGCATGTGCGCAATCGCTCCTAAACCTCCTGCACAAGGTGCAGTCGACTCCTGTCGACGGGAATACGCGCCGGGCGGGACGCGTATTTCCAGACGCTTCGCTGTACAGCACCCCACGTGGTTGCTGGTCAAACGTGGTCATAGGCTGCGCCCCGAACCTAGAGCGACCTAAAACATACCAAATAACCATTATTATTAGAAACAAAACGTAGAATAAAGCTTATAAGAAAAAATTGGAATAAGAAATATAAAAGGTAGAACCACTGAAGCTCGAGCCCCGGCCATCAGCTCTGGTTTGCAGAACTCTACCTCTAGGCCACAGAGCCCGAGTACAGTACAGAGTAGTACAGAATAGTATAGTGTAGTTTAGAGTAGTGTAGCATAGCATAGTATAGTGTAGTACAGTATAGTGTAGTGTAGCATAGTATAGTGTAGTACAGTATAGTGTAGTATAGCATAGTATAGTGTAGTACAGTATATTGCAGTATAGCATAGTATAGTGTAGTACAGTTTAGTGCAGTATAACGTAGTATAGTGTAGTACAGTATATTGCAGTATAGCATAGTATAGTGTAGTACAGTTTAGTGCAGTATAGCATAGTATAGTGTAGCGAGTATAGCATAGTATAGTGTAGAACTGTATAATGTAGTGAGTATAGCATATTATAGTGTAGTACAGTATAGTGTAGTATAGCATTGTATAGTGTAGTACAGTACAGTGCAGTATAGCATAGTATAGTGTAGTACAGTATAGTGCAGTATAGTGCTGTAGTGTACAGTACACTACAGCACTATGAGCATCCCGCAAAACAAGTATAGCAAAAAAATCCTTTCAGGTGTAACAAATACGTCCAAACAAACATGCCGCCCTAATTTCCTATCGCGAATTCGGAGCCAAGGTTACGCTTCACGGCCGCACACACGCACGAGGAAAAATACGAGTCAGAAATATCGCTTTTCGAAGAGCCGAGCACCGAAGAAACAGAGCGCGACTCTCAGCCGGCATATTGAAAACTGCGAGGTGCGGCCCCCTGATAAAAAAAAAGAAAAAAAAAAACATACCACAACAAGAGCGCGGGTTTCGGGCCGAAGAATAGGGACTCAAAAGGGCGAGCAGGAGAACCCCCGGTGAGCTCTTATAACAAGCTCGGGGCCGACCGCAAATCCAGCTCGCTAGCATCAGGTGCGAGCCTGCGCTCACCGGCGTCAAGTTCCACGGCCGATGGCGCTCCAGCGAACAGGCGCTCTTTTTTCGGGGGAAAGAAACGATCCCATTCTTTTACATAAAGGGAACAGCAGGTTCGATTGGTATAGACGCCCCAACACAACCCGACTTTCAAACGACTCGAGAGAAAAGAGGAGAACACTCTCCAGCAAACAAGCGGCCGAGTCGTCTCCTCCGCGCACCCTTTCCTCGGCCAGGAGACCAGACTCTCTGGCGCGATTGTGCCAAGGTGATCCCGGGGCTCAAGGAGAAGCCGAACCTCCCGGCCTTGTGGGCGCCTGTATAACAGGCGGAGGAAAATAGCGGAGGCGGGAAAGGCGGAGGAAAATAGGAAGCGCAAAAAACGGAGGGGTTGTAAGAGAGGAGAGGGGCGGGGGGCGCATTGGCTTCCACACATGGCTTGCTCGAATTGCTGCCTTTTGAAGTAACGGCCGCTTTTCCTCCGCGAAAGTGCCGCGCACGTGTAGTGTCAAAAGATCGCCGTGCTCTTGACGTCGTTTTCTCTGTCTTTATATTCTCGCCCCCTCAGCCCCGCCCTTTCTCTCTCTAGCGGATCGTGAAAAAGGCGATCATCGCAGGGTTATACGGGCGTATTGACTCCGCGCGGTTTTGAAGAGCTAGGGAAGCCTGAATTGTGTAGTACGGCACATATATTGCAGCAGCTGTCGAGGTGTTCTTTTAAGTGCGAATGCACTTCTTAAGCGACCCTGAATCACGCGTACACCGCCGTCCGTCCATCCGCACCACATACCCCACTTAGGGCGATTGGCCAAGAAGAGTTCCTAATTTCTTTAGCACATACCCACTTAGGGCGATTGGCCAAGAAGAATTCTTTCGCATCACCCGTGCATTCCCACTTACTTGGCACATACCCATGTGGGGGATTGGCCAGGAATCGGGCGTGAGAAGGGCTAATGCACCCGCTTAAAGGAGTACTGACACGAAATTTCAAAGCTGAGATCCGCTCTAGCAATCAAGTACAACGACAACACAAATAGGTGATGATGATGATTGATGATTTCTATTGGTTTCCCCTTTGTATCGGGGTGATGACATGTCATCTTACCAAAAAGAACTAATATACATATGTTTACACTTTTGGTTTAATACTAGCGCTGCTTAGGGCAGGCACAAAAGCTTATTAGGCACAAAATACTTTTTTTTTTTCCTGTTACAGGTGGTAACTGTCCTAGGCAATATTCCCCTCTCTGCTTTTCGTCCACCAGCATTCTAATCTTCTTTTCGTCCCCTCGACAGCCTTGAAGGTAACTTCCTCTGTGATACCCTTAAATCCTAGGGCTTCTGAAAGCCCAATATTCCCTTCATGTAGATTTGGATGGATACCCTCACATTCTAACACGATGTGCCGCATAGTTTCTGTTTCTTTTCCGCAGACCACGCATACCCCATCATTTTGTGAATACTTCCCCACAAAACTCTTAGTTCGCAGGCAACCTGCTCTAGCCTCAAAAGCAAAGCACTGCCCTGGGAATTATCGTAGAAATTTTCCTTTCTGATGTTCATCTTCTCAGCCCTGTACATCCTCTAACGACGTTTTAGCTTCCATTTTTTCCCTCCATTTATTAGTTTCAATCTGCCTTGCCTCTTTTTTGGTACCTTGGCTGTTTTGGATTCCCCACTGTTCTTTCCGTATTTCATCGTTAGCCTTCTAGTCTTTCTTAACCACTGCGTGTCCACGCTTTTCAAGTATAGGTACCTAAAACCTTAGTTGCCCACCTTCGTTGATCCATTGCCCTCAACCTCATCTCAAAGCATATTTTACTCTGAGCTTCTCTAACTTCAAACGACGCCCAGCCCATATCTCCCTGAACTGCTTCGTTAGTTGTTTTTCCATGCGCGCCTAAGGCCAAACGTCCTACCGTTCTCTGGTTTACTTCAAGGCCTGATAGAACGTCTGATTTTAAGCAGAGTACAGCATTCGCAAACGTGAGACCCGGAACCATTACTCCTTTCCACATTCCTCTTACTACTTCATATTTGTTATACCCCCACAGAGCTCTATGCTTCATTATAGCTGCGTTTCGCTTTCCCTTAACCTTAAGTTGCTCCTCGTGAGTACTTAAGTAGTTATCCCCTTCGTTTATCCACACTCCCAAATATTTATATTCCTTCACTCTAGGTAATTCGCCTTGCTGGATAGACACTACGTCGGTGGTAGCGTCATTGAAAACCATTATTCCTGATTTTTCTGCACTGAAATTTAATCCGAGGTCAGTGGCTTCCTGGCCGCAAATATTTATTAGCCGCTGCATATCGGTTTGGTTATCAGCTGAAAGAACAATGTTGTCTGCGTATAACATTCCCAGAATATGCTGTTGTACCACTTCGCCTTGCAGCATATGGGTTAGGCTAAACCCTACTTGACTTTCTTCCATTTTCTTTTCTAACCCTGCCATGTAAAGCATGAACAGTATTGGGCTCGAAGGGCATCCCTGTTTCAGTAACCGATGGACGTTGACCCGCTGGGCGCATTTCTGTCCTTCCCAAGTAAGGGTGCACTCTATTGTCTTTATAGATTGCTATAAGGAACTGTACTAACTCGTCATCTAATCCCCTGGAGTTTCAGCATCCTCCACAGCCGTTCTCTGTTTACGTTGTCATATGCCCCTTTAATGTCCAAGAACGTAATCCATAGTGGTCTATTCTGTGCTTTCGCAATTTCAATGCACTGCGTTATCACGAACAGATTGTCATCCAGTCGCCTGTCTTGTCTAAATCCATTCTGCAGTTCCCCAAGTATTTCATTTTCTTCCATCCATGCTTGAAGTTCTGATTTTATCGTCTGCATTACGAATCTATACACCACTGACGTTACTGTGAGTGGTCTGTATGAATCAATACTGGCTTTGTCTCCTCTGCCTTTATATATTAAATTCATCCTACTTTCTAACCAGTCCTCTGGTATTTGTTTGGTTTTTATCACCTTATCTATTGCCCTCATAAACGAATCCTTACTTTTAGGTCCAAGTAGGTTTATCAGTTGCATTGGTATTCCGTCCGGGCCCACTGCTGTCTGGGGGGAAACCTTCTGCTCTGCTTTTTTCCAATCAAGGTTGCTCAAACTTATTTCCCTTTCCGCAGTCTTTTGTGGCGCTGATGTTATCGGTGCAGGTTTTCCCTACCACTATTGTCCTAAACTTCTCCCTAATCACTCGATGAATATGCGCCAACGCGTGCTCTCCTTCTAAATGTTCCCCCTCTCATCAATCAGGAATTTTTGTGGTTATCGTTTTTTGAGCTTAGTGATTTTACATGGTTCCAAAACTTCTTGGATGCGCTTTTGTCCTTTTTCCGTATTTCTGCCATCCATTGTTCACTTTTCTGCTTGATCTTTGTTTGCACCATTTTCTGCACTTCTAGTTTTTTCTCACGGTAGACCTCCCACTTCTCCTTCACTACCTCCGGTTCCATACCAGTTCTTTTTGCTTCTCTATGTTCTCTCGACGCCTTTCTTCGCTGGTCAATAGCCTCTTTTATTTCCCTTATTCCACCAGCTTCTCGGCTTTCTCTTCCCTTTCCACGGTTTCGTTCCTTTGCTTCATTCATCTTACCCTTTATGAACGCAATCATTTCGTCGTAATCCCAATTTTTGCCTGGGTATTTATTGATTTCATCTTCCAATTTATCAGCGATGATCTTTAACTGCTCATTATTCAAATTATTTCCTCCTATTGTACCTATTTCTGCATTTTTTCCGGGTTGCGCCTCCAAAGTGCAAGCTAAATCGCTTGTGGTCGCTTCCTAAGCTGTCTGTTCCATTTTCATCTATCCTCATTTCCCGCAGCCTTCCGTATACTGTCTCGGATACTAAACTGTAGTCTATGCTAGACTGTCTGTTACCGCTTTCCCACGTTATTTGTCCATCACACTTGCTTCCCGTGTTTACTATTATACGCCTCGAGCTTCGCGATCGCTGCGCCGCCTGCCGCCGCTTCTCCGCGGCGTTGACGGGATTTGCGCTGCGTGACTGATAGGGGCTCGTGCAGTGTTTTGGTTCTATTTCGCTTCTTTTCGCCTTTCCGCGCCCTAAAAAAACTTGTTATGGTGACGACTATAGGCAAAGAGTACGTTTAGGTCACTTAAAAAGCAGCTGCGTCTTCGTAGAGTACGCGATCGCCTGCAAGAGCTATTCAGGGACGCGGTTCTGCGCGCTTCGTCGCCGCTATTCCGGTCGTCGGCGACGGCAGCAACATATCACCCATGTCACCTCCAAAACATCAGGAACAAATGAATTCTACTGACGCCTCGTTTAGACCTGATACTGGCACAATGAGAGGTTGGCTTCATTTTGCAGCGTGGACAATGAATGCGGCTTCGTCTCGCATATATACGCCGCAGAAAAATATGTTTCGGGGATGTGATTACCCAATCCCGGACAATAACTCATACCTTTTATAAGAATATAAACCATGCGAAAATATAAAGTATATTCCAAGCCTGTGTGTCGTTAAATATGTGCCCACACACGCCATACAGCAACAACCAAGGAAATGAAACCACAGAAAAATAAATGCTGTGCCAATGCGGAATTTAGAAACAAAATAGCTCTAACGGAAATGAAAAAAAAAAATAGTGCAGCTTCTGGCATGCTAAAGACGTTCGTCTAACTTTAAGCCAGGTAGGTTTCACTAGACCAACTATACGCGAAATGCACTGCTATTTCGCGAGAAATCGGTGGGGGGGGGGGGGGGGGGGGCGGGGGGGGGGACGCCGTGTACAAATGCGGAGCGGAATCAAGCAATGAACGTTTTTAGTAATCCCCACACATAAATCTCGCGTTTCACTTTCCTTTTGTTTTTCTACTTCAACGATGAGCTGATCGTACGGCGGACGCATTTTTGGAAGTATACAGGGTAGGCTGTTCAACAAGCGATGAAATGTGTCGTTGGAAGAGTGTGGTATGTGATAAGGCCCTCTGATGTCAGTTTCTGGTTTATTCTGCAGGCTCCCTGTGCCAATATGACGATATTTCGAAGAAGCATTTAGTCGCGGACGCGGATTATATTGTAAGCCCGTCTCGCGCTGCTTGCAGAGGATATATGTAGCATATGAAGGTCTGCAGGCGCGCACCTCACGAGAAGACGACTCTGTCGTGTGCTGATCCCCGAGTATAATTATGCATTGTCCATCGTACTTTTGTGAATATTTCTGAAATTAACACAGACTGGCTTTGTAAATGGTGGTGATCATATCTGAGGTATAATATTGGCAAAACGTAACTGGTGTGTGTCAGGTATGAGTGCTCCGCTGATTATGTAAGCGCACAAAACCGATTTAAATCGTAGTGTATAGCCGTAGCATGAACATCTGAGGAACCGGTGGTTACGGAGACAGGGCTAGTAAATTCAGGTCAGTGTAACTACAATCGGCTCCATCCTACGCCGGTTCCGCGACGCTGGCCTGTGACACGCACCTGGCGCTTATACAGACCGAAAATACCACACCAAGACCGCGTCGGAAACATTTACACTCTCGTAAACACACCCCATTTGCGTACAGAGTGACTGCCTCCACACAAACATGAATTTTCAAACGCCCACAAACGGTAAATCTCAGTCGTGAACGTGCCGCAAAAGCAGCGGCGGCACTGGGGAGCGGGGCGCGGACTCCCGCGCCTGCTTTCGAAATGGGCCGCTAGGGGGATTTCAGTGGCGCCCCTACAGGCCGCGCTCGAGGCGTATAAGCCGGTTTTCCTGGCATAGATCTATCACTAGAGAACCGTTGTGGTCTGTGTATCCATCCAAACCTTCTATATGGGCATTCAAATAGGTGTCTGTGCATGGCACATACCCACGTGGGGGATTGGCCAGAATCGGGCGTGAGAAGGGCTAATGCACCCGCTTTAAAGGAGTACTGACAGGAAATTTTAAAGCTGAGATCCGCTCTAGCAATCAAGTACAAGGACAACACAAATAGGTGTCTGTGCATGGCACATACCCACGTGGGGGATTGGCCAGGAATCGGGCGTGAGAAGGGCTAATGCACCCGCTTAAAGGAGTACTGACACGAAATTTCAAAGCTGAGATCCGCTCTAGCAATCAAGTACAACGACAACACAAATAGGTGTCTGTGCATGGCACATACCCACGTGGGGGATTGGCCAGGAATCGGGCGTGAGAAGGGCTAATGCACCCGCTTAAAGGAGTACTGACACGAAATTTCAAAGCTGAGATCCGCTCTAGCAATCAAGTACAAGGACAACACAAATAGGTGTCTGTGAATAAATGCATCTTTCTTTCTTTGTAGTTGTGTGTGTGTGTGTGATCTCTCTTTCTCGAACATTACCGGCCCGCGCAAATTCAACTCGTGCATTCGCACTTACACACTCTCCCCCTCGGGGAAGTGCGAGGGAATTTTTTTAAGCAACAACGCGTGTTGCTTATGCGCAGAAAATGAAAGCCTGGTTTAGGTCAACGATGATTTGGTTCTGTGCATGAGTGCCCGATCCCCCATGTGGTTGTGTGCAAGGCGCACGAATTGTGGCAGATGTAGAGATCTTGTGGACGTTAAAGGGGGCACCATATCACCCCTACTAGAGTTTGTCACCCCTACGAATGGCCTCTTCAATACAATGTTCCCAGATAGCAGTGTGGCAAAGGTCTTCTGTGGTGGAGAGAAACACCACACTGGCGCACTGGCGTGGCACGCCGTGGTCTTGGGACATTTTTTCTTCCATCCTTACCCCCGGGAGAATTTAATAAGGTAAACTAACGCAGCAAATTGTCACTTTTGGTGAATTGCGCTATATCTATAATTACAAGATGCAAAACTTGATCACCCAATTGTAATTTACGCAATAGCTCGCTCCGTGCGCGCTCGGCTGCGATAGAGGTGAACGCATAAAACTTCTCCGATAGCCGGATAAGTTTTATGCGTTCACATGGCCGTCATATTTTCTATTCGTCTAGCCATATAAAGCTTCGCTTTAAAATTTTTTGAATATTGGCGCCGAAAAAACACATGGTCTATCAGGCGCGCCATGGAGAGCAAGGAATAATTTAGACCACGTGAGCCAATACACGGGCATTTTCGATTTTCTCCTCCATCAGAAAAGAAAAACAAGGTGATGAGGCGGCCACCGGCAACACACCAACAGAAAGAAGAGTCCGAGGTCCTTGGTGCCCGTTTGTGATGGGCAGTGAATGGGGGCCGACTGCTATCGGGAGCTTCCCGCGCTATCAGTAATGATCGTTCCCCTCGCAACGAATTGTCAGGAGAAGGCCTTTGAGTGGCGCCTTCTTTTCAAACATAGGCCCCACATGCGAGACCGGTGTCATTCTTGAACGGCTGCCAAGAATTCGGCAAGCTGGAAGGTCCACCCGAAGTATAGGTTCGTGCACTGATGCGACCACCCGAACGGAAATGTCTGCTTTCTCCAGAGGAACTGACGAGCGGTGTGGCTGTGCGATACGGTGACGTGCTTAGTACTGCGAAAAGGCTTTCCGCTGCAGTACCTTGATTTGTTCCGAGTGTTGGGGTTGCACATAGTCAGAGGGCACGCATATATACCTGCCCTCTCAGGCCGTAGTTAGGTACAACCTTGTTACAATCCCTTAAGCTACATTATCGTGGCTTCTTTGTACTAGTATGCCAATCATGTCATCGCGAACCACGGCAGGTTTTTTGACGTCACCTCTAACTCTTATTTTTTAAGGCGAAAGACGAAGTGTCGCATTCAGCGGCGCGCGTGGGGAGAACACGTGCGGCACGTAAGCTACGGAGAACGCTAATTCTGTAAAAAAAAGTGCCGTAAGGTGAAGGCGACTGCGTTTTAACAGCAGAGCTGTTGTGGCCAAGCCTTGTCCGTACGTCGCACCCAAAAACTTCGAAGCCTCAAAAAAAAAAAAAATGCGGTTAGGGAGGTTCCAGTAATCGAACCCGCGGCCTTTACGACATGAAACCGGCCGCCTAGCAACTGGACCACCCCAAAGGCTTGAGTGGTACAGGGTAGCAGCAGCGTGGACCGATAACAGGCGTAGGAAATCGAAAAAAAAGTTACACCGATCTTCCCGTAGGGGAACCCTGAGTAGTATGCAAAGCAGCCATGGGGTCGATTCAAGTGCCCATTAGTTTTCAGTTCGTCGTTTCCGTTAGGTTGAGGTACGTAGCTACCGTTATATTTACAGTTTGGTTTCCATGGTAACTACCACGCTTTTCACTTACCGGAACTACGAAATGGGAAATTGCGTTGAGCCCATGGCTGTTTCACATACTACTCAGGGTTCCCCAACGGGAAGATGGTGTAATTTTATTAGATGCGACGGGGCTATGTCCCTCCCTTGTCGTTGTTGCGCCGTCCACACCCGCCCTGCGCATGCTCGGCTTGCTGAACGCCCGGTGGTGTCTTACCCTTTAATGGCCTCCTGGAGCGACAGTGTGACCGGTGTCTTCCTGGGCCGGCCCGAGATGAGCCGAGCATGCGCAGTGGGGGTGGGGAAGGGAGGGACATTGCCCCGACCATGAGATGCTGGAGCGACAGTGTTGCCGGTGTCTTCCTGGGCCGGTGGATGGACGGACGACGGACGACGGAGCCGAGAGCAAGAGATGCTTTGCATCTAAAAAAACTCTTCCCGTGGTCGGAATAGAGCCAGGGTCTATCGCGGTATAAAATCGGCGTCTATCCGATTAACCTGTCATCGCTTTTTTTTTCTTTTTCCTTCATGGTATTTAACTCAACATAGAGAAACATAGATAAAAAAAACTATTTACAAATCTTGGCGTCTAATATGCCGGGTGAAACGCGTAATCCGGAATTCGGCGCTAGTGAGGGGGCAGTGATGCATACCGGTGCAAAACAGGGCACCAATCAGGTATGAATTCGCTTTTGGTCATACAAGCCTCGTAGCTTAATTATCATTTCACTAAAGTGTAACTGGGACGATACCATCGGCTCGGCGTTTCTGTCTAACACGCGCGTTTTTCATAAGCTGCGTAGGACTATCAGAAAAAAAAGGTCATAAGGCGCATCATCGCAGGGAGCTTACAAGGTACCGCACACTGAGGGGGGTTAATTCAAAGTATTTTTGGAGTGTCCGTAGAAGCACATCCCAGAACAATATACCATTTTTGCAGTCAATGGAACAATGCTCAATTATTTCTGGAGCACCACAAAGTTTACAGTTAACAGACGGCACGAAAATGTTCCTACTGCGCAGCCATCTTTAACGGGCCATGGTTTCCGTATGTAGCCTAAAAAAGAAAGATTTTCTACACGGTGAAAAAGCCATTTCGCAAGTTGTTTAAGGACATCATGGCCGGGTAAACCATCGTAAAAAGATCTGTACAGAAGTGCAGGAAATAGCATTGATAATAAATCTCTGTAGAGTGTCTTGCGCGAAACCGTAAATAAGCAGTCAGTAAAAAAAACCAGCCAATAAAAATCTGACTGCAGAACACACCTCATGGATGAATCCCCACAAACCCGGCCGTGAGAAAAAATTGGAAGAAACAATAATACCAGCAAGGACACTCACAAGCTTAACTTGGCAAAAGGCTAATAATGTGACGGAATGGGTCACGAAGAAACAAAAAACGCCCTCCAATGGCCTCAAATAGAAACGCGTCAGCCCGAGCCCTCCGCACAGATGGGCCTAAACAAATTATCCCGTCTCATAGACTCCATAGAGGACGAGCATACAAATGCCGTGAAGGTCCCGGGAAAACTCTGAATTAGGAGCCACGAGCAGAGCAAAATTTGTTAAACGTACAGCCATTTTGTAGCCAGAAACGTGTTGCATGCCTCAGCTCTTCCGAAAATTGAAAGATTATGCGGCACAAAACTCTCAGCATAGCGACGGAGTGTTTTCCCCTGTTCCTGCCAGGACCTTGTGCTATTCTTACAGCAATCCATTGGTACGCGAAGGTATTTTGGTGGCCGATACGACCATTCAATGCCTGCATATTGGGATGATGTGAGCGCCCATGAGCCAATCCAAAAGCCAGAACTCTTAGTAAAGTTGATAATACTATACCGGAAACAACCCCGAATTCTTTGGTCAATAAGAGAACCTTGGCAATACTTGTCTTGTCAGCACAGAAGAAGGCGAGGTCACCGGGAATGAATTCTTCGATCAGAGAACAAACTAGAGCAGAAGATATCGTAGCTCAAATAAGGGTATCGTAGCTCAAATAAGGAAAAATAAATGGACTTGGGCTGGCCACGCAGTTAGGTGAAATAACAATCGGTGAACTACCAGGGTGACAGAGTGGACGCCGAGAGACGGGTCTTGAAAAAGAGGAAGGCCAATTACTGGATGGAGGGGCGAAATAAGAAAATTCGGAGGCAAGGAATGGACCCGAACGGCGGGGATCAGGAGAGGTTGGAGGTCGATGGGAGAGGTCTTTGTCCTGCAGTGGGCCTATAGTGGCCTGCTGCTGCTGCTGCTGCTGCTGATGCAACAGCAGGGTCTCCGACGAAGGAAGAAGGGCCGCCAGCTCTGCCGTTTCTCCAGCCTCACACCGCTAGTACAAGCTGCGCCAATTTTCTGTTGTTTTAAATAAAATCGAATAATTAATATTCCTGCACCTAAGGGAAAGCAATAAATTTCGCGTTCAAAGCCCGTAGGTAGATTAAAACGACCATAAAGACAAAATGCAGCCGTTCAGTTTTGAAGAACCAACCTTTAGTAACTCACTCAGCTTCATTCCAGCCCCGAAAGGCGTTTTTTTTTAACAAAAAGGAAACGCAGTAATGATAAAAAAACGAATTTTGCAGTGACGTATAGAATGGGCAGTAGTGAAGTATTATGGGCCAACACTAAAAACATCTTTGCCAGTGTGTTAAAGGGACCATGCAACACTCTCGATAAGCGCTTTCACTCTTTCCTTCGCGTCTGGAACCACTGCGAAAGCTGTAGTTATCGCCAGCACGGAGCGGCGCTGCGTGATTTGCTCGTCGCACTAGATACGCCTTCCATTTCTGCGTTGTTTTTGTGGCTTCATTTTTGGAAGTTGCAATCGAAAAGCGTTCATTGTTGCAACTGAAGTAAAACCGGCCAACAGCCGCTTCATGGCCTCAGTGACGTAATTCGGGCCGTCGAAGAACGTCAAGAGTGGGATAGAGAGAAAAACTTTTTGAGCGAGTTTCAAAGTTATCTGGTATGGGCACAAAGCAGTAATATTTGGCTGAGGTACTTTGCGACCCCCTAATCTACGCACTGGGTGTGTTAAGTGACTACGTTCTGGAAGAATTTAAGGTAAAAAAAGTTTGAAAAAGTGTTGCAGGGTCCCGTTAACTGAACGTTAAAATTGAAGTGATGCGACGAAACGGAACAAGATCTCGTGGCTCCACTACAGTAGCTCATTAATGTCAGGCTGCGGCTTACGTCGGCTGCCGTCAACGCACAAACAACATTCTGCGACGTCATAGAGAAATCGCCCGTAAATGGCTGGGGTCCGCTCCTACTTCGTATGTTTCCTTTGATATCTGAGTTGTTTGCGTACAGTTCGCGATTAACTGATACCATAGTTATAGCGAGAAAGCTGCCCTTTTAATGAACCAAACTCGTATTTTGTTTTCATGGCCCCTTTAAAGAGGCCATGCAGACAAAATACGTTTGTTTTAATAGAAATATATCGTGTTTTATAGTGCCTACACTGCTTGTCCGAAAGCAAACGATGCTTTATTCAATCAGAAGAGTTCATCAGTTTATTTTAAAATTTTGATTTTCCCGCCAAATCGTGTTTTCGTTACGTCCGCAATGACATCACAAGAACATGTCTTCAAGCGAAACCTAGTGGGCCATCAGGCTCGCCAGCCTACTGCGGAGCCTTATTTACCGCCAGTCCTCCATGATGGCGCCACCTTACTGCGCCGGGCCGTTTTCTGCCTTTGTTTTGTTTTTGGCCGTGTTTGCACCTGGCTTGTTTTTGTTAAGGTAGAAAATATTCGTTTCGTGAAACGTGGTGTTCGCTCGACAAATATGGTCACGTAAGACACCACCGCTTACGCCAATCGGCCAGTGTAGTCTGAGACAACCACAAAGCCCTGCACTGCTGTGCAGCTATGACAAGCATGGTGCGCGCAAGTACCAACAGCAGTACGAATCGGTACCTTTATGAGAACTCATCGGTACTTTTATGTTTACGTGCTTTCCCCCTGAGTGTCATTTGGTTACGGTTTCTGTTACGTTCTATAAATAAAAGTTCCGTTCCGTTTCAGCTCGGGAACGAAAAAAAATACTGGTTCGTAACGGTTCATAACAGTTCGTGTTGTGCGAGAAAATTCGAGATTTATGAAATTGTTAAAAAAAGATTGGAAATTATGAAATTACTTTAAAAATATGAAGGGATGCTTAATATTTCGTTGAAAAATATAATTTTTGACAAACTCGTATAGTTGTGATGCTATTGTGAGAAGTTTAAAATGGTCCGTCTCATGAAACACGGAAAAACACCTGTTTTTAATCATAAAAGGGAGTGCATGAAAGTAGGTAACAATGGATTAACATCAGTACCTTCAGCAACACTCCCCCTTCCCGTGTATATCCATAAGAAAGGATAATAGCACGAAAATTGGTGAATTTTAATGACGTGCATCCGCATTGGAAGCGCGTTTTTTCTAAAATCAATATAGTTAATAATGCCCTGCCCGACACTGTGTCTTCTGCTCCTTATAAAATGCTTTCCGATGCTCTCTGGCAGCACTTGCGTACAAGAGCAACATAGCTTGTAGCTGCTTGCATTGAGTGTGCGCCTGTAATCTGCTGTTTGTGCTGCTAGTGGTGTATTCTGGGGTTCACTCCAAACATTGTATTTTTTTCCTCTTTGTTCTTACGCCATATTTTAGAATATTGGGGTTTATTCATGTATGAAGGAAGCAATTCCCCTAAACAGTGCTGTTGGGCTAATGTGGTTATTTTATTAAACTAACCAAATAAATAAATAAGGCCGCGACGTCTGTATCGCAGCCAGATGCCCGCGGCAATCACGCGTGGAGGTCAGCACTGCGCCTATCGGAACAAACGGAGAGTGTATAGAAGCAGGCAGCAAGCCTCCCGAAGGAGAGTAGGTGCCAGACACACGAAAGACGATTTTATGCCAGAGAATCGACGGCAAGTTCCCATCTCGCTAAATGGAAATTGAAATGAATTCTGAAATACCTGGAATTGCCACTCAAACCGAAAACGAAACGATATTTTTTTAACACTAAGTTGTTTTATTCCCGAATACACGAATATTTCAGTGACGTCATATCCGTCACGGAAGTGATGCCAGTACAATGGAGCAAGCGGCCTGTAAAGGGTGCATCCCTGCGCACAGGGTCTTCTTGAAGAGAAGCAATCTTCAGTACTAAAGAGCACGTTATACATATGGTTGTTGGTTTTCGGGTTTTATATTTGAACACGAAAATGTTTTATGCGGGATACACCAAGATTTCCCTGACGTCATATCTGTCACGGAAATGACGTCAGTACACCTTTGCTGAAGCGACCCGCCAGCAGGACGTCGCTCGCCAAGCACACCTACAAGACAGCCGCCGACCCGTAAATCATGCTCAGCTGCAGATTTCACTGCACATTTCACTTTCGTGTTTTACCGATTCCTATCCCAGAGGAATCAGGCAGAGTTTTTTTCGGTCTCGCTCCTGAACGAAATAATAAATATCGTTATGTTTTCGTTCTCGTTCCGGCCAAAAATATCGTTTTCGTTTCGCTTTCCATTTCGGGTTTTCGTTTCGTTCCGACACCCTGGTTTACCCCACCATTGTTGCTGCTATAAAAAGAATGTGCCATAAATTTAAGCGCAAATACTTCGTCCGGCAAGCTTATAAGCCCTGCCTATTTTGCGTCTGCTTTTGCCGGCCTCAGCCAATCGTAGAGCTGGGCATATGACATCATGGGTTCTATTGCGGGAAATGAGTTAGTGGGTAGTCGTTAGGCCATTCCATTTTTTCCTAATATTATCGCTTATTTGAGTGAAATTTAGGTTAAAAGTGGCGTCAGTGTGATTCTAACGAGGCAATCTTTCGAATGAACCAAACGTGTTTTCTCTGCATTGGCCCCTTTCACTGAGCCGAGAAATTTTCTTGTCATGTTTTAGGCGTCGCGAAAGTTCTACAGCAACCACGGCACGTACAAGCTAACCACAACACGACGCCTGTACAAAATTTTCCTGCACACAAGCACCGGAGAAGCAAATTCGTTCGTGTCTACTTCTTTCAACGCGAAAAAAACACTGGCCACATTTGAGGCAGAATATTTGCGCATGACGCAGCCATATACGCTACATTTCACGCACGTTTAACTAACACAAATATAATAAAATAAAATCACTGCACCGAAGAACTGGAATGTTCGGCAGGCTCGTAGTCCCACACAGCCACCTACTTCGTAATAAGGGCGAACGGAAGCCCTAGAGCTATTGTCGAGGAGCCCACAGATTGGAGACTGAAGCCGCATCGAGGTGACAAAAATGTGAATATATAGGTCTCGATGGTTGGGGAGAAGGGTCATACCCACGTGTTAATGCTTATACTCTAAAAAAAACACTCATTTTATACATAACGACTTGTCACCAGAAATATTCTGTTGGGATGCCGGAGTTCTCTAAACTTACTACGTCAGACAAGTAGTTAGTTTCAGTTTTTTTTTAAAAAAGACCGTCTGTTTTCATGGTGGACACCGACGCACCCTGGACGTGCTTACACGAAGCTCTAGTGAGTGGGAGATTTCTTTCAGTTGAAGCGAGGCTAATTGATGATTTCTCATGGTGAACCCTCGTTGCAAAAGATAGCCAACACGTGCTTCGTATTCCTTGACCCAGTGGTTCTCAACCATGATTACGGTGGGGGGAGCCTTTTGGGCCTGCAAAAGCAATTGGAGACCCCACGATGAAAATAACCTGATCGTCGTCATTATGCCAAACAATTTACTCTTGCGGCTTAAGTTGCCCATGCGCCTGTTCAACGCCCGTCTTTTTTGTCTTTGCGGAGTTTTGCGGAGGTCTTCGCGGGCCCCCTAATGTCCTCAGGGACCTCTTGAGGTCTGCGGCCCTCCTTTTTAGAGTCACTGCTTTGACCAAGAATCTGTTCTCTTACTGAATCTGTCCTCTTAAAGACAATAGTCTTTCTTCAGGTACTTTAACGCGAAAATTTCTGTCTGTCTGTTGGTATGTCGCTCAATTCAACCGGCCCGCCAAAAGTCTTGAACAAATACTTTAACGCAAAGTATAAATAGCAAGACCTTACCAAACTACTAAAACTTCTGACTTGGCTTTTAGATGATCAAGATTAATATTAGGCGAACGAAAATTCCAGGCATGTTCGAGGCAAAATGTAAGTGCATAATCGACACTACCGGCGTTAGTTTAATTAGAAATGCACGTTTGCTTAGTTTTTACGTTATCAAATGAAAAGAAAACAATGCCCTAAAAACGACGGCGAAGAAAGGAGAGAGAGATAAAATTTTGCCTCGAACTGTTCCAAGCACAACGGAAACAAAGAGTCCCAACAAACGCCGCGTGTGCAGTTCCAACGCGGGAAAGCCTGAAAAGCTCCAGTGCATTCATTATAAGAAGAGCGAGAGAAGAAGAGAATAGGGGGCGTTACGTTCTCTTTATTTGCCAGCAAACAAGCAGATACGCGACCAATTTTTTCCTCACCCCGCCAAGCGTACGTAACCAGGCACTCGTGTCATAAATGTGCTACGCCAGCGGAGAGAAAATGGTTACCGAGCTATCTACTGAACATGCAGTTTGCTAAACGCATTACTTTCCTTTTTCCTTCTAGTACCCTCGTTCAACTATTCGTTTCTAGATTATAATTTTCTTTCAAGTAGCTAGCCCATTCTTGAATGTAGAATCAGAATGTCAAGGCCACTAGAGACACCTGTTGCGCCAGGTAATTCGCACCGAGACTCACAGCTAGACGGCCAGGGGAATGACGTGCACTAAAGAGCGACACACAAACACAAATAAAACCCCCAAAAGAAAGAAAGTGGAGCGCAACAAAACACCCGTTATACTTTACAAAGCCCATTCGAAGTAGCTTGCGTAAACGGCTGCAGCCGCTGTCGACAGTGACGGGAGCCCGGCGTTTCCCAAAGCCTGTCAAATTTTTTTATTCATTTCGTTTCGGGACGCGAACGGATCCCTCTAACGTTGGCAGTTCGTTCCGAATTCCCACTCGAGGACAAGTCAACTCCCCAGGCGCCAGAGATGGCCGTCCAGAGACGATCCTTCGGAGATATACGCGAAACGCCGTCCGCGGTTGGAGAGGACGCATTAGGACGGAAACTACTGGAAGCCCGACTGTTTGCATTAGAGCGTACCGATTGAAGCAACAGCATAAGGCACACGCGCGCACTAATACGCGACGAATCCGGAAAAATAAGTAAAACGAAGTAGAGGACGGAAAAAGAAGCAGAAAGAGACCCGTGCGAGAGAGACGTTTGTTCTCAGCGCTGCTCGGACTTTTAAAATCGATCATCGATTTTCTTTTTCCCTTTAACGTAGCTTCGTCGCGACGCTCCCAGTCGCATATATTTCATAACGACTTCGGGCGAGTAAAACGTTGTAAGGGCATGCGCTAGCTTTCCGTTTTGAACGAAATACGTCGTGCAAGATGCTCGACTGCACATCATCCATCTTGGAGTGAGCCATCAACGCCAGAAGCAACACGGCCAAGGCACACGTTCAGCGCCTGATGATGCCCTTAAGTTGGGGGGAAGATTGCGCAAGTGGGGGCTGTTTGCCACATGGCTTTTCCTGCCGATATCGGCCCAGCGTGATTAATTATTCGGGGAGCCTTGTCTGAATATAAAGAATATTCAACAGTCGAAATGAACCTTAGTGTTTTGATTATATTGTTAAGGACGTGGGTTCGATTCCCGGCTGCGGCGCACGCTTTTCTGATGAAGGCGAAAAGCCAAAACGCCCGTGTGTACGAGATTTCGGCGCACGTAAAAGATCCCCAGGTGGTCAAAATTAATCCGGAGTCCTCCACTACGGCGCGCCTCACGCCTGCGTTGCGTCGGCGCGTTAAACCCTACAATAAATCAATCAATATTATCGTTCAGTATCGTCACTGAGAGACGCTACGACTGCAAATGGTATAAACCACATTGCATTGCTTGTAATAAAATTATGTTACCTTGCAATGAGTAAAAAAAAAACGGAGCAGTTTTTCCCGGCTGGTAGTTAAGTAAGTTTGTTGGCTTAAGTTAATGCCTTTTCTAATTGAACTATTAATGACCTTACCGTTCCTCTTACAAGGCGTGCCACAATCCCTCATCTCTCTCCATATTTCTGGTTCTCCCATTCACTGTTGTCACCAATGCAAGGTTCTTGGTTTTCCTTTGCATGCAGCCAAGAACATACAAGCCCTACACAGCGCCCGTCGCGACCTGCCACTCGGTAACCCACCTTCTACGTCGTGTGGTCACTCGACGGGCGGGTCTTCACGAAGCTAATGCCTGCAGGGTTGCTCACGCCCTCGCGCTCAACAAGTTCTTATACTTTATCCCTTACATCTCCTTCACCAACACTCAACTCAATACCCTTGAGGACCGCCGTGGTGGGACTCTACAAGCAGCACTGAACCTCCCTATCACCACTTCTACAGATAAGCTTTTTGCCACGGGCCTCTTTTATTCCCCTTCGCTCTCTCCTCAATCTCCATCGAGATTCCCAGATTTCTCGGCTCTCCCTTACCCGTCAAGGTCAATGGTTACTGGTTCAGGACAGGTATATCTCCGATTCCCGTCTCCCCCATTACCCCTCCTGACGCAATTTCGGCGCCCCAACCTTCGTATTCTCCCTCTCCCGTCAAACATGTCCCCTGTCCTTCATGCAGGTCGTCGCCCATGCGGCCGCGCAGCATCATCTCCTTTTTTCGCGACCCAGGGAATTGGCTTACACAGATGCCTCCTTTGTGGCGCCTCGAGGGCTCGTGCGGTTACCTTCTGTACCACCCTCACCTTGCTGAAGCAGAAACCCACCACTAGCGGGCCCGTACCTTCACCCTCCGGAAGCAATGCTCATCTTGAGGTTCTCGCCATTGCCCATGCCCTTTTCAATCCTTTGCTTTCTCTCCCCCCCGTCCCCGATACACAGTCTTTTCTGACTCTAACGCCGCTATTATTACAGATACAAAATCGCTCACTACCTTCTATCCTTCAACAGGAGGTCGAACGAGCGGTCTCCGCCTCTACAGCCATCCATCGTTTTCCTCGTTGGGTCCCTGGAAATTCCGGGATTGACGGCAATGAGTTGGCGCATCAACTCGCCCGCGAAACTCTTCACCGGGCACCGTTGATCCCCTGGCCCGGGCCCTCGGAGGACGGTGCGAGGATCTCACCTTCGCCGTATCCATCAAGGAGTCTACCTTCAGCTCCGTCTTGACAAAACGCCTCTACCCGCCCTCCTCACCCATCCACCAACCCGTAACGGAGGCTCGACTCCTCCGGCACATCCAAATGAATGCCCTGATCACTCCCTCCCGCCTTTTTCCTCTATCGCTATAGGTCTGACCCCTCTTGTCCCCAACTGCCCCCACTGCCTACCGCTGATCTACCTCATTGCCTCTTATACTGCCCGGTGGCTCAGCTATCTGACTCCTATCCCTCTCCATCCCTTTCCATCAACCACCTGGACCGACTGGCTCGGCTCTGAAGGAGAAGAAGAACAGCGCGGGACTGGTCGCCCAGGCGGTGGACATGCTCGGCCTGTAACTTCGGTCGAATAAAGGTCTTTTCTCTCTCTCTCTTAATGACCTTCTGCTGAAATGTGCCATTCTCCTTTCCACAAAAGCTTGACAGACAATTTTCTTGTTGCCTTATTGAATACCAGTGACAGGGAATCGGCTTGATATAATAAGTAAAACAAATTTAGGTCACCTTCGCAGAAGCACCTGGAGGGTGAGCGAGGCAAGTTGTCCTGAATGGTACCCGTAAAGACGGACCTAAATTTGCACCCCATAAAAGTACAGTCTTTGTCAAAATTTTGTGGGCCACGGCGACCGTGGCCGGCGCAGGCTCGCGGCCGAGCAGGGGCGCTGCGCTTGCCGCTGTCGGCTGG
Source organism: Haemaphysalis longicornis (assembly GCA_013339765.2). NCBI lineage: Eukaryota > Metazoa > Arthropoda > Arachnida > Ixodida > Ixodidae > Haemaphysalis > Haemaphysalis longicornis. The sequence goes on along the minus strand of CM023451.1, from coordinate 160,946,636 downwards.
TTACGCGGCTAAAGTGAGCGAGGGGGACTATCACGCTTCCTTTCGTAGTAGGGCTAGCGCGATAAGTGCAGCGGGGCCGGTTTCTCAGTCACAGCAGGCGGACTTCGCTTCAGCGCAGGCACTTTGCACAGCACTTGTTGCTCCGGGCACACTACAAAAGCAAGAGCAAAAGTTCCCCCCGCTCTCTTTAGCCGCGCAACCATGCCGAAAGCGGCAAGCGCAGCGCCCCTGCTCGGACCGTGGCCCACAAAATTTTGACGAAGACTGTACATACCATCAAGCTGCAGTAAATTCTAGAAGCAACCAAGGCGTGTATATCGCTGATTTTTTAAGCCCTAATTTATGTGGAGGGGAGGCGATGGGACGCTTACATTGCAAACCACGCAAAATATCGCGCAGGTCGCAGCTCCATGCAGATTGGCTGCTTTTTTTTTTGTTTTTTTTTCTCCATGGACTAACCACTGGCGAACTAAATACGTTGTGATGTTCGATATGCCCTTGCTCTCCAAGTTACACCACGGAATGTGCTCTTTGGCACGTGCTCTAGCACTGTCAAACTGAGTTTTTGAATTCAGAACTTTGGTTTGAGGCGATGTTTTCAGGACAATAAGCACAACAAGCATGCGAGTTTAAAAGTGCAGATAGCTTTTGCGCTTATATTTATTCATATCTGCCTAGTGGCGTGAAAATAACTTCCAAAGTGTCGGACGGGTTCGTAGACACGGTATTCGGTGTCTGGATCAGCTTGACGAGCGCAGAAGGATTCCCTTCGGGACTCGCGGAAACGTTGGCGGCTGTTTGATCCCGTGATGAACAGCGCATCCTGTTCGTACCTCTAGGCTTTGAAACACGCCGTAGTGGAGGGCTACGGGTTAACTGAACCCTCTGGGGACCTTCAATGTGCGCCCAAGTTTCGTACGAACGGGCTGTTTCATATTTCGCTTCGAGAGGAAATAAAAGGTTAAGCTGCTTGGGATTGAGCCGGCCCGCCATCTCGCGCCTGGTGGGTACGAGCCCTTCAGCAGGGAGAATGCGAAAAAAAAAAAAAAAAGATGAAAATGTGCATTGATATGTTCCCCGGAGATTTATGTGCGCAAATATTCCCCGCGAGAACTGCTCTCTTCTGTTTGTTCTTTTTTGCGGTTGTTTCTAGCGAGCTTGTCCGCCGACAGCCCTATATCATCGATCATGTGTCCGGCTGTGACACGGAGCGCAGCCACCGAGTCACGAACTTGCGCACGTCGAAAGGTACGCTCGCGCTAATGAACATTCAAATTTGCGAACCCATCGGCCAAATCAGGAGGAGAAAAAAAAAAGAAGAAAGTCAAAAGTTTTCGCTCCTGCACAGCTCATTTGCGGGCGCCCTTTCTCTTCTTGCCTCCGCCAGACCTGATTCCGGTTCACTGCAGCGTTACGCGCATCAACCTGGAAAGGTGATTTTCAACGCGTCCAAATCCATACGGCACTGCGCGTAGTCAGGAACGTGTTTAAAAAGAGAGAGAAAAAGGCTGACGAGAATCTACGCTGCTCTCCGCTGCCGTCAACGCCGAGCCAAACGCATACCGATCCGTGTTGAAGGAGCGCGCGCGAGTACGTTTGGCGGCGAACTTTGAAGCGGTAGCCCGCACGGGGGGAGGAGGAGAGGTTGGAGGACCACCATCGATCAACTCCCAGGCCACGCTTCATTACCCCGCTTCTCCCCCCACCCCCCTTTCGGCTCCCTTTCCCGGCACCTTTTATTTCTTTTTTTTTTACTCCCCGTGTTTGGCGCGTTTCTGTCTCAGCCAACAACTTAGCGCGGGAAATGGGAACGCGCGCGCGCATTCGACACTCTTCATCTGGGACACCGCTGCTTCCGGATCGGGCGAGCGGTATATACCGTTCCGATGCGCGCACGTTGCGCCAGGGTAGTGCGCGTACCGGCGTGCGCGTCGCAGTTCCACCACCGCATTCCACGCTGATTTTTCGCGCCTTGTGCATTTTTTGGTGCATTTTTTTCCCTCTCCCCCTGCGGTTGGGGTAGGCCAAATCCCTCATCTCGGAGATGAACAGCGCGCCCCTTTTGGGATTCGTCGTCCACGGGGAATGAGCTTTCGCCCGCCGGAGGGTGCCTTCCTGACGCCCTTGGTATCTGTGCGCTCGCGTGCGCGTGTCTGTACGCGCAGCGTGCCCGTTTGGGAAATTTGTACTGTGCTGGTTGGAACGAAAGTGCTGACTTGAGCGGCGCCTTGACGCAACGGTATCCGTGTGGGTGCGTGAGGATTGAATATTTGTGTTTTCTTCTCTGAGGTCACTTTCCAAAGCATCCCGGCACACGTCCCTGGATCGTCCCGTCGTTGTGTTATCATCATCGTCACCATCATCATCATCACCACCATTACCACCACACCCAGCAGCATCAACAGAAACACCATAATCAATCAATCAATCAATCAATCAATCAATCAATCAATCAATCAATCAATCAATCAATCATCAATCAATCAATCAATCAATCAATCAATCAATCAATCAATCAATCAATCAATCAATCAATCAATCAATCAATCAATCAATCAATCAATCAACCTTTATTAAAGTGCCCAGGAACAGCCGAAGCCTTCGTGCGGGCGCACTGAGAGGGGAAAAAAAAGGCCGCATTGAAATACACCAGCGGCTGTCACATAAACAGCTAGTAAAAAGGTTGGTGAGTGAAGAACAATAAAAAACTCGAAATACTACAGAGAATAAAATTAAAAGTGGTATCCAACCTACATTACACGACTAACAGAGACTGTAAATTATGGTACATTGCAAAAACGCATCGTACAAGAACCATAGCAATAGGATGAAGCATCAATTACACAAAAATGTATGAAACAAAACAAAGGAAATATTTATAACTATTCACAGAAAATGACAAGTTGTAGAAACATTTGTTACTGTGGCCTGCCTGGGCCCCTTAAAAATATGTATGAAGAGTTTACTACAGAAGTGTGTCACAACAAGCTCGGCAGGGAGCTCACCTGCATACAAATGCAGGAAACGAGAGAGAAGAAGGCAGAGAGAGAGAGAGGATAGACTGAGAGAGAGAGAGATCGAGAGAGAGCTAAGAGAGAAGAGCGAGAGAGAACTGTCAGTCTGTAGGCTATGGCACCACTATGCATCGGGCTACACGCTGCGACGTCGTCTCCAGGTATGGAGCAGATGGCGAAGACTTCCCGTTGGGTTGCGCAGGTACATCCTCGATACTCTCGCCGACACCCTTCAACATACTGGAACGCAGCATTCGCCTGACAAAACCACATATGTGGGTTATTGGCGGCACACAACAACGGAAGAATGACTACACTTTTCAATTTGCACGTTCTCAACTAATGCCGTCCACGGAGGCGTGTATGCGGTTCCTAGTCAACACAGCCAGCCATCATCTGAGGTTTCTATGGGGGTTATATGACAGCAGAAACCTACCTAACGCACACAAAACCATTCGAGCTGAAATAAATGACAGCCAAACGGGATCGGAAATTAACGTACGTAAATGCAATGTAGCTAGCTCGCCAGCCCTTTGGTAACCTATATGGAGAGCCGCAACTAACCCGCAGCGGACAAAATCGCTGAATTGAAAAGTAAAATAAAATTGTGAACCGAAGCCCACTTGACAGGGAAACAACCATGGTGTTTAAATATATTCAGCAAAAATAGCCGGAACTGACATAAAATAAGCGAAAAACCACAAAAACGCACAAAAAACAGCATCTGAAACTGACCTAAAGGTAACTAATCGACCCGAAATCCCATTTATAATGCATAAAGGCGCCATAAATAGATTATATGCGTGATAAAAAATATTATTCTTCAAATGTGATAAACTATTTGAATGGAAGAAAAAAACAGCGCTAATGGGATTCGCACTCTGGGTAGGGATGTTTGCTACGCAAGAGCGGAAAGACTACAATACGAAGACCAAACGATTATGCGCGAATTAATTGAGTGCCACAAGAACGCGGATATGGCTTCAAACACACCTCTAGATGGCGCCATGTGTCACTTGGCTGTGCTGACTAGGAAACGCATATACTCTCCCCGAAGAGGTGGGTTAAAATTCTTGGCGTCCCTGTACCTGAGTTAGAGAATGCAGTGTGTGGCTTACGACCAAATCAAGAAAACATGGCATCAACAGCTTCACATAATAAAGCGCATAAGTAACCCTTCTAGGGGGGGGGGGGGGGACTACCATGGAAACGCTCAAAATTTTGTCCCAGGTTGTCCTCACGAGCAAAGTGATATATAAAGCAGTATGCTTCGACTTAACTCAGACCCAGTTGAAGCAGCCGGAGGTGTTACATCGCGAGAGCTTACTAGTCATCACAGGTATTACCAAACATGCAAAGCTTGAAGAGCTACACCAATAAGCCCAACTCCCTCCCCTTACGATAACCATTCGCACCCGCAGGAAGGCCACGACTTCCGACGAGCATCCACTCTGGCCGGCCGTGCGCTACTGCGCTTCTGCCACCTAACAGTGCACCACAACATTCCTATCCTTTGCCGCTTCCGCCCATGGGATGACTTCATCGCCGTTAACCCGAAGCCAGTCCAGGCCAAGGTTCCTAAACTTCCCCATACAGATTGCAGACGCACGGCCCAAATACCAAGCGGATTGCACATGGCGCCGTTTATACCGATGCCGCTTGGGACCCAGCATCAAACATCGCCGGATTGGCAGCCATTCACTCGACATTTCATGCCACCTGCCAACAGGAATACCCAACAGCGACTTCGTCTACCCACCTACAACTCTAAGCGGTGTTAGTCGCTGCCCGCCAACTTGAATTTTCTCACTCGCCTACCGACCAGCCTCATGCAACTATTTTCACCGCGAGCCAGGAAGTATCCGCTCGCCAAGCCGATCACCTCATCAGGATTCTGTCTGCGCGTCCATCAAAATGTTTGCCAGGAGGCAATGTCATACTACAGGGATTAAAATTCGGGTAGACTGGGTGCCAGGACAGACACTGCGTTAAATCTTTCATAGAGAGAGAGAGAGAAAAGACTTTATTCAAAGCGTCCGGCATGGGAGGAAGCAAATCCGGCCACGCAGGGCGCGGTGCTCCCCCGTCTTACACTACGTCTACAGAGCGGGGCCGGGGCACGGTAGCCTCGGGATCTAGGCCCGACTCTTTCATAGAGGCGGCCCGCGGCTTGGCGAGCGGGGTTATTTGCACCCGCTCCCACCCATTTTCCCATCACCGCGACCCCAGTTTGGACCCCTTTGAAGGCCGTGCCCCGTACAAGCAATTTGCTATAGGGATCGACTCCGCAGCCACATCTCTACCAACAAGTATACCCTTTACCTCCAGGACTGCCACGTGGCCTCCAGGTTCTCCTCCCCAAGGCTTGTGCTAGGGCGGCGCTTACAGAGGACATCCTGTTCAAGTGGCGCTCTTGCATTCCCAAGAAAGGGCGGCCACCCATTGCCCTTACAGGAAATACCGCTAACAATTCACCCCCGCTGGCCATGACACCACCCACGTGCGTGGCGTGCTCTGCAGGAGACGCACCAAACATCGACCATCTACTGTGGACATGCACGGCGCTGCGCGCAGAGCGCATCTCTTGCAAGACAAGCAGCGTTACGTGTTTGCAAGACTGGCTCTACCCACCCGCAGCCACGGCCAAGTAGGTGATCTCCTCGTGTCGGGACTTCGTTCTTGACGCAGTGTCCATTTGCGCATGTAGACTTGTTTAGACTTAATACCGCGCCTGGGCCAGCCCAGGCGCGGTATCAACAGGTATAATCTCACACTCAAAAGCCAGCTTCTTACGCTATCTTGGTCCCACGGTCCCACCCCGACGTTAATTAAAGAGAAGAGTTTTAGAGCTCAAAGAGAACGCCTTTTGCCGCACCGAAGTTAATTATATATATATAAAAAACATTTTTCTCCCTCCAAGGGTAACGCTTTTCGAGCCACGTCCAACGTACTTGGAGAGTTTGCGGTGTGAAAGTGAAACGAGCTCAAACTTCACCGAGGCTTGCCCATACAGCGCTTCCCTCACACACACATATATGCGCGCGCGTGCACATAATATACCATCTGCATATGCACGATCCCTGGAGCGTAGGGGCCGATTTCCTAAAATAGAGACGTCATTAAGCTTTCCGTTTGAGTCATGCATATTATCGCACATCAAAGCGCACCTGCAGGTACTCGCGCGCGTCAGCAGCTCTCGAGGCGTAGGGTTTTCAGCACCGGAGCCACGGGTCCATCTGCCTCACGCGCCCAAAACTCCAAGAAGCAAAAGGTCTGTCTCAGCCATGCTTCCAGCGTGTGTTTTCTTTCTTCTTCAGCCACCAGGATGGCGTGCTGCTGAGCCAGCCTGACGCATGAAACAGGGACCCCCCGTCACCACCGTTAAGGCGAACGCAGACTGCCGGTCGTACCATCAGACGAACGCAGTTAGACGTTAGCATTCCTTTCGAAACGATTGTGATGTATATATACCAATAGCTGCGTACTAAAAATTCCCACAAATAGGCGCCAGGCTTGCGAGATGAATCACGCGATAGGGGTGGCAACCACCACAGGCCTGTTCGAACGTCGAAGCTGATGGTTCGGCGGCCCGCATGCCTCGATGTCGCCAGCGGGCGCCAAGAAACTGAAACAAAACTCGCCTGACGCGCCGCGCGGAAGGGGCAAACGAGGCAATATGTTCCCACTTTGGCGCCTCACCGCTGACGCTTCGCGCGAGCGCGCCGAAGAGAGTTAAAACACCGAACAGGCAGGGGGGCCGACCGCGAAAAGCGCTCCTCCCGCGCGATTCTTTAATTATGCACCAAATTGCGAGCGGATGCCAATCTTCGCGGGTGAAACGGAGGCCACCTGGAACTCGGCAGAGCCGAGGTTGCGTTCCACGGGCACCGATCTTTCTTTCCCGTCAGTGGCCGAAAGGAGCAGGGAAAGGACGGTGTTAATTTTACTTGGCTGTCGTTCGAGCCGTCAGACAATCGGGACGGCTGTGCGCGGTATCCCTTGCGTCGTGGCTGATTCAAGGCGCCCAGCAGATCAGCTTGCTTTTCCTTAAAAGAAAAAAAAGAAAAGGCTCGTCTTTAAAGCTAAGCTCGACGCGTTCAATGAGCATTGTTAGCGATATCTTTAACAAAGAATGCGCGAGGGCATCTCCATACCGGAACGGCTCAAGGAATATGGGAGACGCCTCAGTATCCTGCGGTGGACACGACACAGGCTGCTGCTGCTGCTGCTACTGCTGCTGCTGCTGAGGATGATGATGATGAAAGATATTTTTGCAGTTTTCTGCGCACAGGTGGGGATAAAACACCTTACACGAACCGTTGTTTGCAGCAGCGCGTCCTCTGTGTTATCAAGGAACATGACGTACGCCAAACAAACAAACAAAAATCTGCAGAAATTTAGAGAATTGTCTACTAATTCGTAGCATTCAATTGTCTAGAGTGTGACTTCTTTACAGACAAATATTTTGGTTTTTGTAGATTCTGTACGACCGGCTATCTTCATCTACGCTATTTAACGATTACAGGTGAAACTTCCGCGAAATTTGCATTTTTGTGGAAATCCAGGGCCTTACACGGTTCGCCATTTTCGCCATTTTATTATAGTTTTTCTTGTTTTGTTTTTTGTTTTGTTTCTCAAAGTTCTGTTCTACCAATAATATAATTTACGCTAATACAACGATTAAAGGTGGAAATTCAGGGCATTGCATGGCTCGCCATTATTGCTGTTTTCTTTATATTCTTCTTATTTTTGTGTGTTTTCAAAATTCTGTTCGCCCAATTATTTCCGTTACGCTATTTTAACGATTGAAGGTGGAAGTTACGTGAAATTATTTTTGTGGAAATGCAGGGCGTTACACGGTCCTGGCTGTGGGGGTACTCGGCAAAGAATTCTACGCATTAAAATTTTCTCTCTTCGCACCCCGTCATAATCGTCGGCATCGCCCCCTCGTCGGATCAGGAACAAGATTTCTGAGAGGACTCACGACCCCGTCTTTTGTTGGATGCATGCAGAGTTATTCTCACCCTTCTCGTCGATATTGACCGTTCACTCGCGCATGTTTGCATGTAAATGCATGAATACGCCTGTTGCATTGCTTTAAGTTCCTACCAATTTATTTTAAAGGAAGTCAACCTTTCATTTTCTATTACTATTACAAAAGGCAGTGCGTCGAACTACAACACTGTCCCAAGTTGTCTCCACTTGCGGCCCCGGTCGGAATCCTACCAGGCAGCCTGGTTATTCGCAATAAGCTCGGCTTTAATGTGAAATTTAGAACAAGCTGACCGACGCTTTGGAAGCTGTGTAACTTTTAAATGCGGAGCATTTCTTAGGCTCGCCTGGTCCTCCGTCGTTGATGGCGGCGCCGTCCACACGCTCACTGCGCATGCGCAACTCTCCTCCTTACACCCACAGCTCCGCGATACTACACTATAAAAAAAAAAGAAATAGTTAGCGGCGCCCGGTTTCGATCCCACGACTCTCTGGCCGCAACGGGAGGTACGCGGTGCTCTTCCCACTACGCTACAAATCCGGGACAGGAGCAAGTGCTACGAACGCGCTTTATGTCCTTAACTCATTCAAACTACGTCAAGAAGCTACTGATACAACGAAGGCACGCGAAGCTGAACGTCAACGGAAACGACGAACTGAAAACTTTAAAGGGGGATGCTGAATTTCCCGTGGGAAAGCTGTGGCGGGAAGCGCCACGCGCCTTGCAGCTCAACCAGCCCCGTCCGCAGCGCCTCTGATGCTGATTGTGGCAGGATGCCCCTAGGGATTGGCCAACCAAAGAATCCATCACGAGATAGGTTCGCGTTCAACCACCGTCGTCATCTTCCCGTAGGGGAACCGCCGAAGAAGAAGAAGAACGAGAAGACAAAGCTGCGAAGAGGAGGGCGTGTACATTGCTCTCAGCCGGTGCACCAATGTCAACAACCTTTACCTCACCAAAGCTGACGGAGACTACCGATTCTACCACAGAGACAACATCGACAAGAACATGATGGACGAGTTTCGGCGCCTCGAGAACCACCGCCTACTCACCGTAACACAACAGCACTTGCGTGCCTTTGCCACCGGTGTGGACCCGGACGCGGAATTCCCTCTGGCGCTAGTAAAAACCACATCACTCAACATAACGGCAACACAATGGAACCACACGGAACCGCCACGATGCTTCGCATCCTCATCAGGGTTCCCCACGGGAAGATGGTGTAATTTTTTTAGCAACCCATGCGGTGAAGTTTGTCTTCCCCGCCCAACGTGAACCGTGCACCACATGATGGCATGAACATTGCCCCTGCGAAGAGGTCATCCATCAGCCTCGCATATATGCCGCTCCTATGGCAGACGAGGAGAGGCAACTTGTAATGCGAAGCTATTTTTTTCTAAATGGTTGCACTTATACAACACGACAGGGAAACGCACAAAGGAAATGTAAGACAACACGAGACGAGACTGTCCCCTCATAATTCTTCGCCCAGAAAGCGCGCCTGAGGAACTGAGTCTGCGAAGATTCTGTCATCTTCTGATAGCAGAGAAGTGCCTTAGGATTCAGCAGCATATTTTACCCCAACAGTTCTCCGTGCAAGGGTGTCACGGCTAAAAGATTTCAGATAGTGCCAGCAGTAATCGAACGCTTAAGCACTGGGGATTCGAAACCACCGAAGAAAGAATGGTATGTCGCCAGGTTTGGTCTTATAGGCACAAAATATTTCGCAAAAGAAAAAAACAAAGTAACGACAGCAGCGTTCGTATGAAGGCATAACGGAGACCTGCTGTTGATTTTGTTTCCCGTACTCCCGCAAATATCGTCTTAATGTTGCCTCAGTGTTAAGGAGCCGTTTCAACACCCGAATGCAATGTTTTTTCAGCGGGACCTTTAATGGAAATTCCTCCCCTCCGGGTCTGTTCAGAGACAAATTGGGTTTCATGCACGCGTGTGCACAGAGTGGGCGAAGTTGCACAAGGGTGGGCGAACGAACAGCGCAAACGCGAATTTTCAAACATTTTCGTCAGTACAATAGAAAAATAGTAAATTAACGTCGTTACAAGCGCTCACGGGAGGAGCATATACGAGCGAATCGTGGAACACCGACAAAAAAGAACGCGACCCATTAACCGAGCGCTTTGAGGACGCAACACTGAACAAGTACGACGAGGGCACATTTTTTAGCGCTCCCGAACTGTACAAGGAGCCCGCGCCGAAACTTTACGACGCCCCCTGCCCCAGAGAGTGTAAAGCGGCTCTAAACCAAGCTGATACCCGTGTAGAAACAACGAAGCGGCACTTTAGTCCTAAACAACGTTTACCAAGTAGGCACGATGACGACCCAAAATTTAACGATAAGTGGACCCTCTATGAAAGCCGTTTAACGCCTCGTCAGCGCGCTCCCTCCTCGCAATGGAGCCTCTTCCCCAGATCCCCACAGCGCTCCCGCTAGGGACGACAAAGCGGGAAGTTTTGGGAGAGAGAGAGAGGCCGCGGCGTGTTCCCCGTCACGCGGACGTACTCCATGCGCGGTCAGGGAAAGAAAAGGGGGAGGGCGGTGCCCGCAACCCAGATGGGACTTTTCGGGAAGGGCGCAAAACAACGGGAGCCTCCCGGGCGGCCCCCTCGCCCCCTCCTGTTCCTCCCCCTACCCAATAGCATGATAGCTGTCGCGCTGCAGAGCGGGCGGGATGCCTGAGCGGAGTTTAATTAGGCTCGACATCGGAGGAGCTGCACTAAGCTATAGCGGGCGGCGCTCGTCGACAGCCGATTTACGAGCCGTGCGCCCGTGGCATGGCCCGTTTAATTAAAGCCTCCTCCGTGCACGAGGAGAACGACTACCCGCCGCCGAGAAACGGCCCTCCTCGAGCCTCGGCGTCGGACCCGCTCGCTCTCCGAGGCTGTCGCGCGAACATTGCCGCTATTTGCGAGGCCGCCGAATGGAGTGGCCGACGCGTAGCTTTTATAGAGACCACGACGTAGACATTGTATGCACGCGCTTGTTGAGAAAACGGTGTTGTCTGGGAACGCGAATTCGCGGCACCTTGACAAGGGCCATAACCACGTTGGCCTCCCTCCCTTCAGTACAGCGCGGTTCGCTTTGAAACACTCCGGAACATTACCAGGGTACGTGAGATAGAAAAAAAAAAAGTTTGATGCCATTATTGTCGTCACTGGGAGGGGGAAAAATGACTTGCCGCGGTGGCTCAGTGGCTAAGGCGTTGTGCTGCTGAGCACGAGGACGCGGGTTCAATTCCTGGCCGCTGCGGCCGACTTTCTGTTGGAGGCGAAAAGCAAAACACCCGTGTGCACGAGATTTCGGCGCACGTTAAAAATCCCCAGGTGGTCGAAATTAATCCGGAGCCCTCCACTAAGGCGCACCTCATCGCCCGCGTTGCGTGGGCGCGTTAAACCCTACAATCAATCAATCACTGGGAGGCAAAAAGGCAGCCGTATAGTTTAGCCTTGGCGCTACAACACCAACATATCGCTGGTCAGTGTGAATGTAGAGTGCTTGCGTATGTGTGCACCTCTCCTGCATATTACAGCGAATATAATTTCTCAAAATATTTTTTCTTGTGCACTGATTTTTCTTATGCACACTCTCTGGTTTTTATAAATTCTAAAAATAATGTATTTCCCGTATGCTTGCGCCGAACGCAGATACCGACATATGCGTCGCGTGTTGCCCCGTGCAACGACATTGAAGGACAAGCCCGATGCACGTATTCGGCTTTAGTGACCTGGACATCGTTGGGACTGGAGAACACTGGGTCTCTTTTTGTCTCTTTGAACGAAAAGAAACTGACCCATTACGGTCGAGGTATAGCAGTTCCTGAGAGCAGAAGTATAAGGCTGCTAAAGAAGGCGTTATTATTTTTTTAGAAAGGCCCAGTAGGAATTTTGGACAATTGCCTACTACGGATTGCGGCAATTGTCCGATGCCATGGGTGTGAAAGCTAACTCTGGATTATGGTTGGCTCTTCACGGCTTGTTGGAATTATTACAGTGGATTATTGTGCTCGAAGCCTGTACGCAGAGCCACCAGATTCTAAATTCTGTTCTTCTTAACCTTTGTGCGCGTGTGCATGCGTGCGTGCATGTGCGTGCGTGTGCGTGCGTTCGTGCGTGCTTGCGTGCACGTGTGCGCATGTGTTAGAGAACAGAGCTCGTTTCGCGACCCTACGGACAAAAAATCAACTTCTATAACACTAATGAAACCAAAGCGACACACAAGTTTCCGGAAAACAGTGCCAACCTTCGATCTAATGCAACTACCGCAAAACAAATTACGTCACGCTTCCGTGGGTGGATGATCCGGCTTGGTCAATCGGCTAGAGAAAGTTAAAGAAAAGGGAGAAGGAGCTTTTCATGCAACCTAAGTATCAAAAAGTCGATGTGTCAGCGGGGCCGCGCAAGTCTGTCGAACTAGGAACAAGTTAGCGGCGCAACAGCCCTGCTGCCAGAGATGGCGGTTGAAGCGTATCGAGAAAAACGAAGAGAGACGGAGAGGGGGAGAGGGAAGAAAACACAGCGGGGAGATGTGGGCCTGTCAAGAGACGAGGGACTACGTGCCCTGCAGGCACCCGAAGAGGTCGCGGCTCCCGTGAAGCGAGCCCGGCTCAATCACCTTCCCATCGCCGAGATGAACTTCGATCTGCCGGCCGAGGGTTGCATCCGAAAAGTAGTGGCCGGAGGAACCGCCATCCAGTGCTCGTCGGGCATGCACGCCGGCGATAATCAGCGGGCTAGCGGACTGGACGAGGCGTTTAAAAGGACTGTGCAACACTCCCGATAAACGCTTTCACTATTTACTTCGCATATGAAAGCACTGCGAAAGCTACAGTTATCGCCAGCCCAGAGCTGCACTGCGTGATTCGCCCGTCGCAGCAGGTACACACCTTCCGTTTATGCTTTGCTTTTGCGGCTGTCTTTTCAAAACAGCTATATCGAATGCGTTCATTGCTGCTACTGAAGAAAAACTGGTCAATAGCCTCCTATGCCGCTGTGATGACGTAATTCCAACGGTTGAAGAACGTAAAGACCGGAAAAGAGAGAAAAATCTTTCGTGTAAGTTTCCAAGTTACCTGGTGGGCATAGCTAAGTAATTTTCGATAGGTACTTTGCGAACTCCTAATATAATTACTGGATGTGTTGGATGACTACGTTCTGCAAGCATTTAGGGTTTTGAAAAACAGTTGAAAAAAGTGTTGCAGGGTTCCTTTAACTGCTAAACTTAGGAGTTAGACCATTTTCAAATTCTCTTTCCTGGAAGCGACCTTTTTATTATTGAAGTGTGGTAACGGCTGGTGGCCATTTGCCGCATGTGCAGCACAATCTGAAACACAGCTAAGTCCAGTCAACTTAGAATCGTTCTCGTAACAATACCTCTCCCCCCCCTCCCCCCTCCTACCCCATACTTCGCTTCCAGGAACTGCTGCGCTTACAAGAGTGTTAAAAACGTGGAAAAAGAAGTGCTGGGACCCCCCAAAATTAAGAGTCGTTCCATGAACTGAAACCGTATTTCACGTGGGCATACGTACACTTTCATGTCTAGCGTCATTCTTTATGTAATAATTTTCTTAGCTTTCATACACCGGCTACGCGAATCTTCAATGTTTGAGCATGCACGCTCACGCTTAAATTAAAATTGAAAGTTCCTTCAGTAAGGTGAATGTGAGCGGCAGCTCGAGTGGTATGTGCTACGCCTCGTATAGATAAAGGATGGTTTAGCTACGTTAGCAGTTCGCTTGGTTATGTGTACGTCGCAGCTAAATATGAATTGATGAACCAGCTGTGGGTTTCTGACGACACCTCTCACAAGTCCTCGGCCGATACCCTTGAATAGACATTTGAGAATAGTCGGTTGGTGTGTTGGCGTCGCAACCATTGCAACCAGATGGAAATTAGTGAAACGGCCGTTAACTCCCGACGGCAGATGTCGTAGTCACTGGCCAATCCACCTGAATGAACTTTGTCACGTCTACATTCAGGTTTAACGTGTGGTTACGTAATTTTTAGCCTACAGACACGCCAAAAGAAAAGTCAAACTCGTAAGGTGGAGCTTCGGGTACCAAATGTCGACGTTTTCGGAGTCTATAGAACGCATGCTTTAGGCCCGCTTTTAGTAAGTTACAATCATGGAGCCGAAGGATGCGGGCTTGACTGGCGTTCGGCGGGCCTAGGTTACAATCCCATCCAGATCTAAATTTAGCGCATTTTCTTTTCGACTCAATTCCTTCACTTTTATTCTCTCAGCTCAGTCGGTCATGGCAGGAGCTGTTTCGCTACTAAATATTCCGGACGCCGGCTTTTCCGCTTAATGGGACATTTATTGCTCCCGCATTGGGAAATCCTAGCACGGCAAATTCTTGCGGCCGCACGACCTCAGTCGGAGCAACGGTTGCTGTTCGCAAGCGTGTGACGGCGCATTGCGTGGTCAAGTGAAAAGAGCGCGCTGAGCCGCTCGAGGATTGAAATATGCGCTCCGTAAGAATCCATAAGGGTACACATATGAGGCGTTTCTCTCTCTCTCTCTTTTTTTTTTTCGAAATGGCCAGATCCACAAACCTAATCTAAGTGAGACAAAACTGCAGCGACAAGAAAAACTCAGGCAACTGTCTCTTAAAAAAGGGGGTGACAAGAAAATAGATGAAATAACTACCTGCACACGTGTACGCAGATCGTATAGTTCGTATCGAAAATGAACCAGATCCTGCTTTTTCACGCCTCAAAATGAGCCAAATCCACGTGCCCAATGGGAGTTTGCTTTCGGCTTCACTGTTAAGGCTGTTTCGTGGGTGTATTCAGAATTTTTTCTTTTTGCTTTTCGGGCTGGCTTATTATGAATTCAGATGGAAATTAGTAAATTGGGGAAAGATTTGCCTCCAGATGTCAACGACGAAGTGAACGAAATGAAACTGAGGGATATGAAACAAAGATCTCACCTTGTCTGTCTCGTCCCTACGGAGTAACTCTGGTTGCATTAATTTTTTTACTCCCATATTTACTATTTTAGCACTTAAATAAATAGCCAGCCGCTTATAATCCCTCGCAAATCTAACCCCCCCCCCCCCCCCCCCCCGAGAGTACGAACTAGTTTATTAAGGTAAAGGAAAAAGATGTGAACAGCCTTCTTGTGAAGTGTTTTGGAAATTCATGGCAACACAATGAAGAGCTTGCTTACTTCGTGAGTGCCTTCAGGCGTGCCCCAAAAATTATCCTAGGAAAGAATTCGAAAAAAGCAGCTATGGTGCCGAGAGGACTGGCCAGCTCTCCATGTACAGTTCTACTGTTCTTGAAGCCCCTTTACATATGTTTAATGCCTCCTCCGCGAAAATTCGATCGCACCATTCTTGGAAGTAAATTTAAATAATGTTTTAATAAGGATGCCGCACCATCTTGAGTGTTTCAATTCAATGCGAGCCAAATCCAAACTTATATCTTTAATATTGCTCAAATTCACCGCATAATTTTTTAATTACGTGTGGTCATCAGCTTCCCCTACCTGACATGTAAAATATATCATATAAAAGCTTTAGGCAGCGTTTCATTTAGTTCTGGTAAAAAAAACTTCCGCTTGTTCCGTTCCTAAATTCGCGTTAGGTGGATCTGGCTCATTTCAAAAAAAGAAAAAAAAAAAAGAAAACTAGAAAGACGCCTTCATATGTTTACAGTCATGGAAAAATTGAGAAATACTGTTTGCGGAGGTCCAATAATGGTGCGTTATTAGTATATTCGGAAAGCCCGCATTTCCCGACTTTATTTTTGTAATTAGGCCACGTGTCATGTTTACTCGCACGGAAAGGAATCGCGCTATTTGTGTTTTTTTTTTGTCCATATTTTCGTGTTCGCGTTTCCTTTGTCTATGACTGCACATGCACATGTGTATTGTGTAATTCGCCCAATTAGCTATGTTCGTGGCATGGATTGGTCACTTAAGTGCGTTGCGGGAAATCTGAATCACGGAACCGCTTTTGAGTGTAGTGTGCACGCCTCTCCGATTGATTTTAACAGCGAAGCTGTTTTTTGGTCGAGGCTTTCATGGAATGAAATGTGGTGACGCGGTCGCAGCGATGTGGAGAGCGCATAGACAGCGAAGAAAGCGCCAAGCATAGGTGCAGCAAGTTAAAAGAATGCTTGAACGAGACGCTTATATAGGGAAACCTTTTCTAAACCACTCAATCTACTAGCAATGTTTATACTTATCAACCTCGTTGAGCAAAAAAAAAAAAAAACATTAAGCATATTTGAGGCAAGACATCAATACATAAGTAATATTGAAAATACATTAAAATACGATTACATTAAATAAAATCAGAAATACGTGGCTGCTTGATTTACGCCGTGAAAGAACAAAAAAGCGCTCACGGCGCCCCTGTGTGGCAGTGTCCTAAGTTCAAAAGTAACAAAAGGTTTCAGTCAACGGCGCGAGCAGTGGAACACAGCAAAATTGAATTGGTGCGAACTGGAATCGATCTGGTGGCTTTGAGAAGTTATATGGAGCTTAGCCTTTCGAGACAGTTATGTTTACAACCTTATAGACTACTCCTCATAACATTAGAGTGCAAGTACAACCCCAACCTCCCCCCACTTCCAACCCCCTTCCCACCCCCTATCTGTGAGAGAACCTGGTTACCGGCAGCGATCTGGATGTCCACACACCCTCCAGGGCGAAGGCTGCCCGCTCATCACTTGGCTTCGTGGAATAGGAAACAACGTTCACTTCACAGGCTGAAATTTGCAAATATTTTAAAATTTTAAAACTTCAATATTACTACCACAGGGAAGGAGGAGGAGGAGGAGGAGGAGAAAACTTTATTCAAACGCAACATTAAGCGTCGAGAATGTCCCAGGCCAGGTTCACCAACGCCAACTGGTCCGTGAGCTGGTCCGAGGCGAGCCAAGCCCGCCACGTTGAAGGAGGAAGGTGGGGAAAATCAGTACTTGGGAGGGAAACCACAGGGAAAGCAAGGCAGCTTAACTGTTAACGCCAGCGTTCGCGACGTTCAGTTGGTGAAGCTGGGCTAATTTTTTCAATGGCTTTGGTGTTTGACAATTCAACGTTTCCTATTTCTTGGTTCAAGTTGCGTGAAACGCATTGTATGTATGCATACGGATTCTAAACAGCGATCATCATCATCATCATCATCATCATCATCATCATCATCATCCCATCAGCCTGCTCAGGTCCATTGCAGGACGAAGGCCTATCCGATTGACTTCCAACCGCTCCAGTCCTGCGCTACCCGAGTCCACAGTTTAACCCAAATTCCGCCGCGGTGGCTCAGTGGCTAAGGCGTTGTGCTGCTGAGCCCAAGGACGCGGGTTCGATTCCCGGCCGCAGCTGCCGCTTTTCTGATGGAGGGGAAAAGCGAAAACGTCCGAGTGTTCGAGATTTCGGCGCACGTTAAAGGTCCCCAGGTGGTCGAACTTAATCCGGAGCCCTCCACTACGGCGCGCTTCATCGCCTGTGTAGCGTCGACGCGTTAAACCCCACAATCATCATCACCAGTTTACCCCCGAAGTCCCGTATTTCATCCCTACATCGTGTTATACGAGCAATTTTTACGTGTTTAATTGTGATCCATACGCAATAATAGTTCTAATCATGTTTTTTTGTGTTCCGCTGGGTAATTGTGCGGCATTGCTATGCCGTATGCTGCAACCGTATTGTGTGGTCAGGACCATAGTATGTGGTCAGGACAGTTGCCTGACATTTGGCTCGCTCCCTCCTTTCCTCCTACCGTTTACGAGAAGTCAATAAAACTTGAACTTTAGCTTCAAACGTGACCTCCCTCTCCCGATTCGGGCGACCGCATAAATCAAAACAGAAGGAGAAAAGCTATCCGGATAAATGTTATCGCATCAATAATAAAACGAACAGACGCTGCAATCATCCACGACACGTCGTCAAGCCTTGAAGCGAGGCAAAAAGAGTTAGCTCGTCAACTTTTCTCGTCTGTTCGAGACTCAGAGCGCAAGCTTTGGCGACAACAAGCCCCGAGCAAGCGGCTGCGAACTGGTTCCACGAGCTAAGTTGGCCGCTAGCCACAACGAAGCCAAGTCAAGCCAAACCAAATCGTCAACACAAATAGACTTTGTCATAGGTGAACAGTGCGGTGCGGTCATGCTTAGTGGCTGTGGCTAAGCGTTGTTGTATCACTTAGGGTGCGGCTACAGTTAATACGTTGCTTAGATACTTGACGTCAAGCGTATATGAAGAAGGAATTTCGTGGAGGCCTGTTTTTATCTCGAGTGCGACGCCACGACGCACCGGGAATGTCAGCTAGGTTCTGGCTCCTCCGCCGTAGAATGAGAAATGCGTATACTGTCGGCGTGGAGTCCTTCAAGAGACTCTTGCTATAGTATTGCGCCCTAATCTGGCGATTTCTGAGAAATTGATGGTGGCACCGCCCTAAAAACACACGCCCACGACACCTGCCACAGTCGGCCTGCCTTAAGACGGATGATCGCGCGATCCTGCAGCCGCAAAAGCCGCCGGCTGGCCCGCGCTGTGTCGGGGCTGCTAATCCGCTCGGATCAATCTAGAGGGGTTAGGGCCCCGCGCCGGCCTCGGCTTCGAGTGCAGGTAGTGCACAGAGAACGGGACTATCGCGAGAAAAGTTGGGGGTATGGAAGCTCACCTTCTGCTTAAACGTTGGCGGTTCTCGGCAGTCTCGCGTAAATGGTGAAACACGGCTACCCGGGGCATGAGGTCGACGAAGTGAACCACATAGACGAGGCGGGCGTAGGCGAGATAAAGAAACGCATTCTCAGAGCATTGTTTCACTACCTTTGAGTCGGATTATTCACTATAAACAATCTGAAAAACGACAAGGCGTGTTTTAGAAAGAAAGTGTGCGACATACGAAACACCTTAGTGTGTGAAGACCCCCACCCCTATTCCGAGGTCAATCTACTCTGAGGCACACGGTAGTATGAAAGTCACTTTATTGCAACGCACGAACTTTCGCGTGTGCCTTTACTACCCGCTACTTTGCTGACAGACGGGAAACAAAATAGTAGAGGATTCGTGGGCAGAAACAGAGTAGAAGTTGGAAAGAGAGGTCTTGGACAAAGCTAGCAGATGAAAATCATTTTAATACTTTTGACCAACCCGAGAATAGTGTCTCACTAACCCTTCAAGACAAGGAACGGAAAATGTCTAGATGGAAAATAAATAGCGCCCTTCTCTTGCGCAGTTGCGACAAAGGTACATTAGTGCCACATGATGACTGCTGCATTGCTCCGAGGTGATAACGCAAAAACAACTTAGATACTTGGATCGGCAGCATTTTATGGATTAATGGCCCGACAGCCGCCGGGAATATAGAAAATCACTATATTCTTCAGTGAAAATCTTCCGTACCGACTTGGGGAAGAGGAAGCTGACCTTCCAGTAAACGCTTAATTAGATGCGCCGAAACATCGTCCTTGTATCGAAAAGCACGAGAAAGCACGGATTAAGTTACCACTACTTGGAAGCCGCAGCACGCGAAGGTTGTGATCCTGTGACGAGCTCTGCTTACTAGACACGAAACTCGACATAGAGCACGATTACCGGCGAATGCCAGCGCAGAGTGACGTAGCGGCGCCCCCAGACGCTCGTCGTTCTTTAGCGCCCTCTGCATCCCGTACTAATCTAGGGTACAAATTAAGAACGACAATAGCTTATGTGGTGCGTCGCTCCGCCGAACGTCAACGTATCCGGACGTCAACGCGCGTGGGCGTTTTGAAAGGAGATTGCAGTTAATGCGTGGCATTGTCTATTTTTGCTCACCTAGTTTCTTTTTTGTGGCTGCAGTAACTTACGACCTGATTAAGTCAGAAAATCACAGAAAAGACTCGTGTCAGATTCAAAATACTCGCATTAAGGCACTCTTTGCTCCGCGCGGAGGAACAGCCGGTGCGGTGACGGGGCGCAGGGATAACTTCCGTTGCCTGTTCTTAAGGTGTACCCGAGTATAGGTCCTAAACCACGATCCCTCTACCCCATCGAAGCAATCCCAACCGAGACACAAAGTGAGTGCGAGTGAGATTCGCAGTTCTGGTGACGAAGGCAAATTACACTCTTCCCTAGTTTCACGACTGGTACTTAAAACCATTATCGTGCTCTTTTCTGAAAAGAGCAACTCGTAGCGATCAGAGCTACTTGATCGGAAAATGCGACTAAAGTAGATGGTCATGTTGCATTTAAAATGTGGCTGAATTAGTGAGCTGAAAGCAAACGACATCTTTCCATATATTTTTTTTCTTTGAAATCTCAACGGCAGCTTTCAGTGGTTTTAGGGGTACTGCACTGTGGGCGCAGTGCTCGTGGCGCGTGTGGTTGACGTACCGTACCACGGCGTAGACAAGTGCTGCCCCTGCACTCTCTACTGAAGCTTTCCCTCAGAAAGCCTATATTTGCGGTGGTGCACCCTTTACAGGTAGCTTGACTCTCCTGCGGTTTTTCGGCGCCATAACCTGGAGAGCAGGAGCGAGATGGGAGGATGAAAGAGGGTGAAAGCGGAGAGCAGCGGATAATAAAGGATGGTGATAGCGAAGAGAGCGCCAGGAAAATGCGGGGAGAAGAGAAGGGTGAAAAATTCTAGAGGACCACTTTTAAGCGCATGCTCGTGCGTAAAGCAGCGTCGACTTTATCGGTAAGGTACGCGGTGAACGCCTCCACCGACACTATGATTGGAAACACAGCGCTGCGTGAGTGAAGGTCTGCTTGCGGTTGCCAAGAGAGGGTGCCATGGGGGCACTAAACCATAAATACATTCATGCCACTCTCAAATAATTTGCCTCAATACATCACAAAATCACACCTAAACTGCATGGGGGCACTAAACCATAAATACATTCATGCCACTCTCAAATAATTTGCCTCAATATATCACAAAATCACACCTAACTGCGACCTCTCGAACCCCGCGCTGGGAAGTGTGTAATCGTCCGCGAACATTTTCCGCATTTATATTTGCGCTTGTGCGCCGGGCAGGTTTCTCCTCGAGCACTGTTCTTTCCCTTCCAGACTACAGCGACAGCTATTCGCCCCTATCCCTCTCACCCACCCCATCAGCAATCGTCGATGACCTCAGCCAAGATTTTGGCTCACTGCATAAATTTCTTTTTTAGCATCCCAGTTTCAGCGACAATACGTGCCTTTACCGCGCAGTTATTTCACCGGTACGTTGCTGTAAACGAACTACAAGCAGACCTTGACGCCATTTTTTAAAGTAAAATATTACCCGACGTAACATCCGCAAAAATAACGTTACTCATTACTTCCACTCGAGAACATATCCGTTATTAGTCTCCTAAATTCTTAATTCTACGAAAGTAAAGCAGGTCATTGTGACGCGCGAGACAGAAGTGAAATTTCGTTTGCCAAACTTCGTTTCAGCTGTCATAAAACTCTCTCTGCCAAATCTTGTTTGCTAGCGAATGGCGTTATTTCGCACGCAACGAAAGTGTCCAGGCGGGGTTCATTCCTTTTCTTTTTTTTGCCACGATCTACCAAGTCCTGATTTTTCCAAAGCTCACCTCCGCCTTTGCAAAGCGTAACTGCCTTAGCTCTACAGTCATCGTTTTGATTAAATGACATTCAGAAGCGATTCTCCCGAATTCGCTTCTCACTTCTTTTCTTGACGACAAACGAGGCTCACAAGGCACGACTTTCTTTTCCTGTGTAAATGCATGCACCGGAATAGAATTGCTGATATTTCATGAAACCTTCCCACCTCCGAGCGCCAACAAGGCATTTCCCATCCTCCAATTCGTTTTCACGCCGAAGTTCTTGATAACGTATCTCCTGTGTACAGATGTAAGCGCTCATAGAACACTATTCTTGCAATTTCTGGTTATTTACTTCGATAGCTTCTCAGTCTTCTGATTTATTAGAAGTTGAAATTTTTATCAGGTCCGTGTAGTCTGAGGAAGACATAATTCGCAGTCTATCAATGTTTCTGGAATATGTGCAATGTCTTATCTGATCTGCGTATTCGTTGTTATCTGTTTGTCAATGTGTTAGTTCTCTGTTGTATCCAAACATGCCTTGTTGTTCCTAAAATATACAAATACTATTCGATATTTCTATTTTTTCATTCAAATTTACGTACATAATGCATTTGAGCGAGCCACCTTTTTACCGTCTCTTTATCTCTGTGTTAGTCTTCTGTTTAAACATGCCCGTGTTCATACTCATTTTCACGTGCCCAGTTTTAACTTTGTGCGCATGCTAAAATTCCCGAGGCTGATGTTAGGTAGTAACAGACAGGCAGACAGACAGACAGACAGACAGACAGACACTCGGACTACTCGGACTACTTGGACTATTCGGACTACTCGGGGTGAAGGGGACCTTCTTTTTAACCCCCGGGACGTGACTCGAGTGTCTACGACACCTCGAGTAGTCCGAATGGCGCTGGCTGCCACCCCCAAGAGCAGGGAAACAAAAATACCTTAACATAAATACCCCAGAAAGTGGAGGGGAAAATAGCCCCGCCGGTAGCGTAGTGGTCATCGCACCAGACCGGTATTCTGGAGGTCAAGGGTTCGGATCCCACCCGGCGGGCATTTTTTCTCCACTTTCGTTCTTTCTTTCCAAATTTTTTATTTGTTTCAATGACCTACCACATCCTCCACTTTGCCCCTTTGCTTTCCGAGGTTTTCTCTCTGTCTTATATATATATATATATATATATATATATATATATTATATATATATATATATATATATATATATATTGTCACAAATAAAGGTAGAAAAGCAGTATTTACTGGGTTTAAAAGACCTACAGACGGCACCGAAGCTGACGCACAACCAAAGCTGCCGTGGTAGCACCTTAGCCTCTTCTTCTTCTCAGACCCCAATGTTCAGAAAGGCACATACCCAAACAGGGAGATTGTCCCAGGCATGCGGCATTACCCCCTCCCCTGAGAAAGCATCGTCCCGATGCAGCGTCCCAAATGATGGTCCCGAGAGTCGTACTGCAAACATAGCAGTTCAAGATTCAGTCGAGCGGGTGTAGTACGGCTTCATTCGGGCTACGTGGACGATGTCGGATTGTGACGTGGTGCGAGGAGAACGTGCCGTGCCCTCAGGAAGAACTTCGTAGTTCACGTCGCTTGTCTGGCGCAGAACCTTGTAGGGTCCAAAGTAGCGACGCATCAATTTTTCGGAGTAACCCTTCCGGCGAACAGGGCTCCACACCCAGACGAGGTCTCCTGGTCGATATGTAACCTCCCTGTGACGCGCATTATACCTCCGGGCATCGTTTACTTGCTGGCATCGAATGCGCTGGCGAGCCAGCTGCCGGGTGGCCTCTGCACGCTGTGCGATTTCTTCGGCGTCTGTGGTGACGACAGAGCACTCGTCAGGTAAAAGCATGGAGTCCAACATTGTCAGGACGTCTCGACCATGCACCAAGCGAAACGGGGTAAACCTTGTTGTTTCCTGCGGCGCCGTATTGTAGGCGAAGGTCACGTATGGTAGTATGGCATCCCAGTTTCGGTGGTCGACGTCAACGTACATAGAGAGCATATCGGCAATGGTCTTGTTTAGCCGCTCCGTTAGTCCGTTCGCCTGCGGGTGGTAGGCGGTTGTCCTCCGGTGGCTTGTGCAGCTGAGATGTAATACTTCTTTAAGAAGTTGTGCTGTGAACGCAGCTCCCCTGTCCGTGATTACAACTGTCGGAGCACCATGACGAAGGACGATGTTCTCGATAAAGAACTTGGCAACTTCTGTGGCCGTGCTTCGGGGAAGGGCCTTTGTTTCACAGTAACGCGTTAAGTAGTCCGTAGCGACGACGATCCATCTGTTGCCGGAGGATGACAAAGGAAAAGGCCCCAGAAGATCCATACCGATCTGCTGAAACGGTAATTTCGGAGGGTCAACCGGTTGGAGTAGACCGGGGGGCTTTTCGGGCGGAGTTTTCCGCCTCTGGCAGTCTCGGCAAGTTTGTACGTACTGCTTGACATCAACCGCAAGTTTCGGCCAGTAATACCGTAGACGTATGCGGGCTAACGTACGGGCGAAGCCGAGATGTCCGGAAGATGGTTCATCGTGACAGGCTTGCAGAATTTCTGCACGCAGTTGTTTTGGTGGAACGAGCAAGTATGTTGTTTCCGTGGCATCGAAATTTTTTTTATACAGGATGTTGTTACGCAGACAAAATGATGTACGGCCGCGTGCGAAAGATCTGGGTAGCTGAGAAGTACATCCTTCGAGGTAATCGATGACTGGGCGAAGTTCTGGGTCATTTCGTTGGTCTTGAGCAAGGTCAGAAGGAGTGACGGCTCCAAGAAAGGCACCATCATCGTCTTCCTCGGTCGAGATTTTATCGATTGGGGCGCGGGAGAGGCAGTCTGCGTCGCTGTGTTTACGGCCAGACTTGTAGACGACACTGACATCGAACTCCTGTAGACGGAGACTCCAGCGAGCGAGACGTCCAGACGGGTCTTTCAGGTTGGCCAACCAGCACAGAGAGTGATGGTCAGTAGCCACCTTGAAATGTCGTCCATAGAGATATGGCCGAAATTTGGTGACGGCCCACACGACAGCCAAGCATTCCTTCTCAGTGGTAGAGTAGTTGGCTTCGGCGCGTGACAGAGTACGGCTCGCATAAGCGATAACCCGCTCTACACCATCTTGCCACTGTACAAGCACTGCACCTAACCCGATGTTGCTTGCGTCAGTATGCAGTTCAGTGTCAGCATCCTCGTCAAAGTGACCGAGCACAGGTGGAGTCTGCAACCGACTTTTCAGTTCATCGAACGCTGCACACTCTTTTGGGCCCCAACTGAACTGCACATCGTTCTTTGTTAGGCGAGTTAACGGCTCCGCTATATCGGAAAAGTTCTCCACAAAGCGACGATAGTACGCGCAGAGACCGAGAAAACGGCGTACGGCGTTTTTGTCGCTTGGCGTTGGGAAAGCGGCGACAGCAGCTGTCTTGTCGGGGTCAGGGCGGACGCCTTGGAAGCTGACGAGGTGGCCCAAAAACTTCAGCTTTTCGTACCCAAAATGGCACTTCTCTGGTTTTAACGACAGTTGGGCGGATCGGATGGCCTCAAGAACTGCCCTCAGACGCACTAGGTGCTCTTCGAAGGTTCTAGAAAACACTACCACGTCGTCCAAATATACAAGGCACGTCTGCCACTTTAGTCCAGATAGAACAGTGTCCATCATCCGCTGGAAAGTGGCGGGAGCGGAGCACAAACCAAACGGCAGGACCTTAAATTCGTAGAGGCCGTCCGGAGTAACGAAAGCTGTTTTTTCGCGGTCTCGTTCATCTACTTCAATTTGCCAATAGCCACTGCGCAAATCAATGGACGAGAAAAATCTAGCATGGCGCAACCGATCCAACGAGTCATCAATACGCGGCAAAGGATACACGTCTTTCTTCGTAACTTTGTTAAGCTTCCGGTAGTCTACGCAAAAACGAAGAGTACCGTCTTTCTTCTCAACAAGGACGACCGGGGATGCCCAAGGACTTGTCGACGGCTGGATGACGTCGTCTCGGAGCATTTCTTTCACTTGGCGACGAATAGCCTCACGTTCTTTCGTTGAAACTCGGTAAGGGTGTTGGCGAATTGGTCGCTCGTGTTCGTCGGTGATGATGCGATGCTTGGCGATGGTTGTTTGTCGAACTTTAGATGTTACGGCAAAGCAGTCGCCAAACGAGTTAAGAACATCGCGAAGCTGTTGCTGTTGCGACATCGGCAGTTCAGGGTTTACGTCAATTTTGGCGACCTTCTCCGATTCCTTCTGCGTGGACAAGACTCCTAGAACAAGATTCTTTTCTTCGTCGCTTACTGCGTCCAGGTATGCAACTGCTGTTCTGCGTGATAAATGCTGGTGTTCCGGACTGAAGTTCGTAAGCAGTATTTCTGTTCGTTGGTTGCTGATGTCCACGAGGCCACGGGCTGCGCAGACCTGTCGGTCGAGCAGAAGGGAAACGTTTTGTTCGGCGATACCGCAACTGACAGGTGATTGCTCGCACTCAACAGTAACGAACATACTGCTTCGGGGAGGTAAAGTAACAATCTCGTCGCAAATTCGCAGCGCAGGCCTGGAGAGGTCCCTCTCGTCGTCGACTGACAGAGGGTTCGAAAATGTAACCAAAAGACTCCGCAAGTCGATCACGGCCCCGTATTCGCGGAGAAAGTCCAAACCGAGTATAAGTTGTTTTGAGCACTCCCGCAGCACGGCAAAACAGCCGGGGAAAGTTGAATCTTGAATTTGAATTCGGGCGGTGCACACACCAGTCGGCACAACAAGGTGGCCACCAGCTGTGCGGATTGGCGGTCCACACCATGGCGTCGTTACTTTACGCAGCTTGGACGCGAGTGACCAGCTAATAACAGAATAGTCAGCGCCGGTATCGACGAGAGCTGTTACCGAGTGGTTGTCGACGAGGACCGGGATGTCGGCAGAAAGAAGTTCGTTCGCTTCAAAAAACGTTCGATTTCGGTGGTCGTCATGCGGATGTCGTTGCGTCGGTGGAGGTTCTTGAGCCTTATGCGCAGCGGCCTCACCCCCGGAGGTCGCTGGGTTTAGTTTCCCCGGTGTGGGCTCGGAGACCGGTTCCCGCCAGATCGAGGAGAGCCGGGACGGATCGGTGATGAGTACCTGCGAGGGGTAGGCGTTCGGGATTGATGAGTAGCGGGCGAAGTTGACGTCAGCTCGTGGGCGGAAAGGTACTCCTCGATTTCGCGGGGTCGTTCTCCGTAGCGCGGTCGAGGTGCGTTCGGCGAGAACCCGCGAAGTCCCAGGCGGCGGTAAGGGCAGTGACGGAACACGTGGCCTTCTTCACCACAATGGTAGCACAGGGGCCGATTGTCTGATGTGCGCCACATGGTCGCTTTCCGTTCGAGACGTCTTGGTTCATACCGTGTGGCCGGGTTCAACGTGCGTCCGAACGGCTGTGTCACAGTTGGTAACACCTGGGGCGGTGCCGAGGTCGGCGTGCGCAGCACGTCCGTGTAAGTGCGATGTTCCGCTGTTGGAGCCAGCATAGGATACACATCCGTGTACGTTCGAACAGGGCTTGCAACATCGGCCGGTGCCGCGGGTGCCATTGCTCGCCGAACTTCGTCTCGGACTACGTCGGTAAAGGCAGCGAAAGTTGGTCGACAGTCACCCTGCTGAAGAAGCCGCAGTTCCTCACGCACGACGCTCCTCACGAGCTCCCGGAGAGCGTGTTCATCGTTGACCGCTGAACCGCAGGCGGCCACACTGCCTTGACGCCCGTACTGCATGTTGCGCTGCTGCAGGGCCCGCTCCATTGAGGTCGCTTCCCGAACGAAGTCAGCAACCGTTGTTGGCGGGCTGCGTACAAGGCCAGCGAATAGCTGTTCCTTCACACCCCGCATCAGGTGGCGAACCTTCTTTGCTTCACTCATACCAGGGTCAGCTCGGCGAAACAAGCGCGTCATGTCCTCGACGAACATAGAGACGCTCTCGTTTGGTTTTTGCGCCCTGGACTGTAGAGCAATTTCGGCCTTTTCCTTCCGCTCGCTATTTTTGAAGTCTTCGAGCAATTGCCGCCGAAACTCCAACCAGCTCGTAAATGTAGGCGCATGGTTTTCGTACCACGTCTGTGCCGAATCTCTGAGTGAGCAGTAAACGCTTCTCAGCTTACGTGTGTCGTCCCACTCGTTGAACGCAGCGACCCGATCGAAATTATCGAGCCAGTCCTCGACGTCTTCGAAGATGTCGCCGTGGAACGGCCGCAGAAGGCTCCGCTGCCCTGAGTGGTTTGGCAAGCCGTAGTGGTTGTCATGACGCGAGGAGGCTTCACCAGCAGGCCAAATTCTGGTGGTAGACCTCGAATGCGGCGACTTGACTTGTGCACTGGTGTTGTCTCCAGATGACACTCGCGTGGGTCGGTAAACTCGCCTGGTTCAAAGTGCATGGGATTACCCCGCACCTCCACCACAAATGTCACAAATAAAGGTAGAAAAGCAGTATTTACTGGGTTTAAAAGACCTACAGACGGCACCGAAGCTGACGCACAACCAAAGCTGCCGTGGTAGCACCTTAGCCTCTTCTTCTTCTCAGACCCAATGTTCAGAAAGGCACATACCCAAACAGCGAGATTGTCCCAGGCATGCGGCAATATATATATATATATATATATATATATAATATATATATATATATATATATATATATATATATATATATAACACAGAAATAAAGGTTGGCCAGTCAAGAAACCCTCGGAAAGCAAAGGGGAGGTTGTGGAGGTCGTGGGTTCGGATCCCACCTGGCGGGCATTTTTTCTCCGCTTTCTTTCTTTCTTTCCAAATTATTTATCTGTTTCCATGACCTACCACAACCTCCTCTTCGCTTTCCGAGGTTTTCTTGACTGCCACCGTTATTTCTGTGTTATTTCTACGAGCCCCTCATTTATATTCTGATTCGCTAAGTAGTATATATATTATAATATATAATATATATATATATATATATATATATATATATATATATATTATTTGTATATATATATATGATGCAGCTATATAGCGTTAATGTACACGAAAAGAAAATAAAGGTGGCAAGGATAAGAGCTCAGAGCACAGTTCCACCTGCAGCCCAGATGGTGGAGCTTTCGACACGCAATCCGGAGGTTGTGGTTCCGTTCGTCATTCATGAACGCATTTTTAGTTATGCTGAAGAAAGCTTACGATTTATTGTGGAACGTATTTGGCCGACCTTATTTCGGCCCACGGTAACATTCCTGCTATATACGTTGGAAAACAAAAAAAAGAAATCATTGTGACATCGCAGTATGTATACTATCCACAAGCTGCTTGTCGAAAAATATTAGATTTTCGTGCAGTGGTAAAAATAACAAGTGCTGTTTTTTCCTTAAAAACACAAAAACGTATGAAATTTCAGGAGGTCCGTCTGCTCCCAGTACTATATAAATTCATCGATACTATGCAAAAATCTTCCAACCCGTACAAAGGCGCCGGAAAGAGCATGTAAGCTTCACTGCAGGTATAAAAAGCGTTCTCGTTGTGTTAACGTATATACGCTGTGGTATCACTACGAGAGGCTCTTCACACAAACCTAAGTTCTTAAATGACCAGCTTAAATTTTTAAATGACGCATTTAAATTTGGGTATCATATATCTGACCAATCAAGTTTGGAGTTGTGGTTTCTTTGTTACGGCTACGTTGTTGGAAAGCGAACTTACTACTGCCCATGAAGCTTTCATTATTCAGAAGAGGACAGAGTATTTCAGGAATGGTTGCTAACGATACAAAAATTGACGCAGCATTGCTCTACTGGTGCAACGCTGCAGAAGCAGCAGAGCTGGCGGCCCATCTCCCCTCGTCGGAGACCCGGCTGTTGCATTTCACAACTTGTCGCTGAAAGTTCTCCATGCCTGGCAGGAACAGATCGTTTTGTCCGCAGGCTTTCACATCTCTCGTAAGGTGGACCACGATAACACGCGCTATAGAATCCGCGGCAACCTGCTTCGCGAACTCGGCGTCTGTGCTACCCACTTCAGGCGCGAACGCACGTGGACTGGTGAGTAGAAGAGCACGCGAGAGATCATACCATTGAAAACTGGGCAGAGTGGTCTTGAAGACCGAGCTTGCCGACGCTGGGCGCTCCTCACGAGGCGCACGCTCACGTGCGCTAGGTATTTTTTCTTGGTATTTTTTTCGAGCTCTTCACGTGGCGCCAGGCCATGGGCAAGCCTGGCCGACCACGGGCGCTCCTCACGAGGCGCACGCTCACGTGCTCTAGGTATTTTTTCTTGGTATTTTTTTCGAGCTCTTCACGTGGCGCCAGGCCATGGGCAAGCCTGGCCGACCCCGGGCGCTCCTCGCGAGGCGCACGCTCACGTGCGCTAGGTATTTTTTCTTGGTATTTTTTTCGAGCTCTTCACGTGGCGCCAGGCCATGGGCAAGCCTGGCCGACCACGGGCGCTCCTCACGAGGCGCACGCTCACGTGCGCTAGGTATTTTTTCTTGGTATTTTTTCGAGCTCTTCACGTGGCGCCAGGCCATGTGCAAGCCTGGCCGACCCCGGGCGCTCCTCACGAGGCGCACGCTCACGTGCGCTAGGTATTTTTCTTGGTATTTTTTTTCGAGCTCTTCACGTGGCGCCAGGCCATGGGCAAGCCTGGCCGACCCCGGGCGCTCCTCGCGAGGCGCACGCTCACGTGCGCTAGGTATTTTTTCTTGGTATTTTTTTCGAGCTCTTCACGTGGCGCCAGGCCATGGGCAAGCCTGGCCGACCCCGGGCGCTCCTCACGAGGCGCACGCTCACGTGCTCTAGGTATTTTTTCTTGGTATTTTTTTCGAGCTCTTCACGTGGCGCCAGGCCATGGGCAAGCCTGGCCGACCCCGGGCGCTCCTCGCGAGGCGCACGCTCACGTGCGCTAGGTATTTTTTCTTGGTATTTTTTTCGAGCTCTTCACGTGGCGCCAGGCCATGGGCAAGCCTGGCCGACCCCGGGCGCTCCTCACGAG
The DNA here is from genome assembly GCA_013339765.2 of Haemaphysalis longicornis. Lineage (NCBI taxonomy): Eukaryota > Metazoa > Arthropoda > Arachnida > Ixodida > Ixodidae > Haemaphysalis > Haemaphysalis longicornis. Next base: position 160,916,144 of record CM023451.1, on the reverse strand, counting down.
GCGCACGCTCACGTGCGCTGGGTATTTTTCTTGGTATTTTTTTCGAGCTCTTCACGTGGCGCCAGGCCATGTGCAAGCCTGGCCGACCTCGGGCGCTCCTCACGAGGCGCACGCTCACGTGCGCTGGGTATTTTTTCTTGGTATTTTTTCGAGCTCTTCACGTGGCGCCAGGCCATGTGCAAGCCTGGCCGACCCCGGGCGCTCCTCACGAGGCGCACGCTCACGTGCGCTAGGTATTTTTTCTTTGTATTTTTTTCGAGCTCTTCACGTGGCGCCAGGCCATGGGCAAGCCTGGCCGACCCCGGGCGCTCCTCGCGAGGCGCACGCTCACGTGCGCTAGGTATTTTTTCTTGGTATTTTTTTCGAGCTCTTCACGTGGCGCCAGGCCATGTGCAAGCCTGGCCGACCTCGGGCGCTCCTCACGAGGCGCACGCTCACGTGCGCTGGGTATTTTTTCTTGGTATTTTTTCGAGCTCTTCACGTGGCGCCAGGCCATGTGCAAGCCTGGCCGACCCCGGGCGCTCCTCACGAGGCGCACGCTCACGTGCGCTGGGTATTTTTTCTTGGTATTTTTTTCGAGCTCTTCACGTGGCGCCAGGCAATGTGCAAGCCTGGCCGACCCCGGGCGCTCCTCGCGAGGCGCACGCTCACGTGCGCTAGGTATTTTTTCTTGGTATTTTTTTCGAGCTCTTCACGTGGCGCCAGGCCATGGGCAAGCCTGGCCGACCCCGGGCGCTCCTCGCGAGGCGCACGCTCACGTGCGCTAGGTATTTTTTCTTGGTATTTTTTTCGAGCTCTTCACGTGGCGCCAGGCCATGGGCAAGCCTGGCCGACCCCGGGCGCTCCTCGCGAGGCGCACGCTCACGTGCGCTAGGTATTTTTTCTTGGTATTTTTTTCGAGCTCTTCACGTGGCGCCAGGCCATGTGCAAGCCTGGCCGACCCCGGGCGCTCCTCACGAGGCGCAATGCTCACGTGCGCTAGGTATTTTTTCTTGGTATTTTTTTCGAGCTCTTCACGTGGCGCCAGGCCATGGGCAAGCCTGGCCGACCCCGGGCGCTCCTCGCGAGGCGCACGCTCACGTGCGCTAGGTATTTTTTCTTGGTATTTTTTTCGAGCTCTTCACGTGGCGCCAGGCCATGGGCAAGCCTGGCCGACCCCGGGCGCTCCTCGCGAGGCGCACGCTCACGTGCGCTAGGTATTTTTTCTTGGTATTTTTTTCGAGCTCTTCACGTGGCGCCAGGCCATGGGCAAGCCTGGCCGACCCCGGGCGCTCCTCGCGAGGCGCACGCTCACGTGCGCTAGGTATTTTTTCTTGGTATTTTTTTCGAGCTCTTCACGTGGCGCCAGGCCATGGGCAAGCCTGGCCGACCCCGGGCGCTCCTCACGAGGCGCACGCTCACGTGCGCTAGGTATTTTTTCTTGGTATTTTTTTCGAGCTCTTCACGTGGCGCCAGGCCATGGGCAAGCCTGGCCGACCCCGGGCGCTCCTCGCGAGGCGCACGCTCACGTGCGCTAGGTATTTTTTCTTGGTATTTTTTTCGAGCTCTTCACGTGGCGCCAGGCAATGTGCAAGCCTGGCCGACCCCGGGCGCTCCTCGCGAGGCGCACGCTCACGTGCGCTAGGTATTTTTTCTTGGTATTTTTTTCGAGCTCTTCACGTGGCGCCAGGCCATGGGCAAGCCTGGCCGACCCCGGGCGCTCCTCGCGAGGCGCACGCTCACGTGCGCTAGGTATTTTTTCTTGGTATTTTTTTCGAGCTCTTCACGTGGCGCCAGGCCATGGGCAAGCCTGGCCGACCCCGGGCGCTCCTCGCGAGGCGCACGCTCACGTGCGCTAGGTATTTTTTCTTTGTATTTTTTTCGAGCTCTTCACGTGGCGCCAGGCCATGTGCAAGCCTGGCCGACCCCGGGCGCTCCTCACGAGGCGCATGCTCACGTGCGCTAGGTATTTTTTCTTGGTATTTTTTTCGAGCTCTTCACGTGGCGCCAGGCCATGGGCAAGCCTGGCCGACCCCGGGCGCTCCTCGCGAGGCGCACGCTCACGTGCGCTAGGTATTTTTTCTTGGTATTTTTTTCGAGCTCTTCACGTGGCGCCAGGCCATGGGCAAGCCTGGCCGACCCCGGGGGCTCCTCACGAGGCGCATGCTCACGTGCGCTCGGCTGGAATGAGTTTTCTGGTAATGCTCGGCGGCTGAAATAAAAGCTTAAGCAACTCTGCTTTAAAAAGGAAGCGTAAGTATGGCATGACATGTGAATATAATTAGTATACAAGATTTTGTTCATGGTTGGTTTTTGTTGAGAGCCTGTGCGATCTTTCGCTGTTGCGGCGCTGTTTCGTGCGGCAGACATAAACAAGGCGAGAAAGCAGTTGCGATGCCGCACCAAACGCTGCACACGCTACCGGCAAACTCTAGGCACGCGGTCTGCGAGATGATTTATAAACACAGCGTTCCCCAAGTGGGGGTCCGCAAGGACGCTTGAGAGGGCACGTGGACCGCGAGCCCCTCTGCGACATTCCATTTTTTCTCATTTTTGCCAAACATTGCCGCTAACCCAGAGAGAGAGAGAGAGAGGTGGCTTTGCTGCACGGCACAAGTTTGACTTCTCGGCGAAGCGCGTGCTTCGAAGTCGGCGTTTTGCGCAACCTTAAAGTTTTGCGCAGAAGCGAAACGCGCAAAATGCGGGCGTATACATAGGTGCATGGGTAAATTTAGCTGCAAGAGTAAATTATTTGTCGGTGGGATCCCCCATTAGGTTTTCAAGCTCACAATGGGTTCCCGGAACGTTCACAGTTGACGAACACTGTAGAAACACGTAGAGAACCTCCATCTGGTCAACCCTCTCGCTCCCAGGCTAACTCCTTGACAAACACGCAGCTAGCGCTCTTTAAACACGTGGTTTGGGACTCTTAAACCGGGGGATCGGACGCGGACTCGAACATTTCCCATAGGTTGGGACTCAGTGTGGTCGAGCTTGCCTTCTGACCTCGATTCTAATCTAATGAGATCAGATCGAATTTTTCATATTTTATTTGAAAGTTGAAAGAACTGTTTTTTTTCTTCTTTTAACGCTAAGCACTGTACGAGCTGAAATAACCTGATCCCTTTCCCATTAAATAAAATGGTTCCCTTTTCCTTTGTATATATCGCCTGAGTTTGTAGCATCCCAGCGAGGAAAGCGGCAACGTTGCATGCGCGGTTACGAAAACCAGTTAACACGGATGACAATGATGTCGTGCTGAATAGGCTTCCAGAAATACGGATTAATTTGACTGCTCAGCACAAATTGTGCCGCAGGTAGATCGAATTTGAGCGAACTTTTGCATTCAGACGTACTTCAAGTTTCGGCCCTGGCCTTTGTTCCCCGAAACTGTCTTCGCCATCCATTCTTTTTATTTATTTATATTAGTTATTTACTTTTTATTTATTTTATATTTTTATTTACACATTATTACATTTTATATTTGTTGCCAAAAGTTCAAACCCCCCTCCCCCTGCCCAGACAAAAATCCTGGATGAGCTAATGGGTACAGATGCTACAAGTTGAAAGCGTTTTCTTTACGGTTCTTTGAGCCTGATGGCTATGTTTCTGGGAAGCAGGGTGTCATGACGTGTTAATAAAATTAACTGAAAACAAAAAAAAATGGCTCCAATCCGCCTGTGAGAGTGGTTGGAAAGCAAAGCTGTAAACGACACCCACAACAATTTCCCATGAGACGTCACTTGAATTCACACTCGTTGCTCTTTAAAGAGTGAAAACCAGAGGTTCTGCCAGCCGTTACCTGGGATTCGCGGGGGCGGAGTCCCCAACGCAGCAGCGTCGGCAGCAAGAAAACGGAGAGGAGCGTCTTTCGAAGCGTGAGGAGGAGGGCGGCACGCGCGGCTACTGCGTCATCTTCATCTCTCTCACCACCTCCCCCTCCCCAGACGAAGAATCCAAACCACCGTCTGTCTCCCCGTCTCCACGTGTGGGCGTAGCTTAGTCGCTAAGACGACGGGTTCCCGCTCCGCTTCTTTTCGGGCCCAGGTTCGAGCCCTAACGGTGCCAGAAGTCCTTATTTAGCCTGGTTGGGAGTTTCTTGTGGCGCCCGCCACGACGAAACCGGTGGTTGGTAGAGGTAGAAAGCTGCGCTTTAAAATTACGAGCCACTGCACTCTGTGAAAGTGGATGACCAGCGAAGCTGTATAAAATATGTAGACCACAAAGATCGTTAGAAAATGAAGACGTGTTCATGGCATCATCATTTGGTGATGGTAGCGATAATGGCTTTACGGTTATTTAATGAAACTTGGATTGGCTAGAGTTCTAGCCTAGAAGACAACCTCGGGGCTGCCTGTTTCCCAAGTAGTTCACGGAGTGACAGCCGACCAGAATTCCACAACATTCGCAACTTGCACCGTGAACTCCTTAGTTAAGCAAAGTAAATTAAACTCGGCGTGCGGATAGAGTTGTCTTTTCACTGAATTGTCGTGAAATTTTTGTTGGAGAAATTTCGACGAAACAGGAGTTACAGCTATTTTTCTATATACACACTGCTCCTTTAGATGCCCTTGCGTTGACAGCAGACAGGACAAGTAAATGAAACTCGGCGAAATAACAGAGTCGCCTTCACGGCCGCTTGTCAAATAATTTTTTCAGGAAAGTTTCTATGGAACAAGTGTAATTGCGCCAGTTCCTGTAACCATTTTCTTCCAGTGCTGTAACCACACTTCCTCCGGCCATGCATGTATTAATTAACAGTAGACGGGACTTCTGTACCCGTTTACAATTTCCATTTGAACCGACTAATTATGACAGGTAAATGAAACGCGGCGTATTGATAGGGTCGTTTTAGCGGCCAATTGTGAAATAATTGTGTTTTGGGAACGTTGTTATACAACGAGAGTGACAGGCCGCTTTGTGATGAGCATTTGGGATAAAGTTGGCGGTGGCGTTTTCGCTGCTACATATTTGTAGAAGGACGCGGAAAATCCATGGAACCGTGGCCATATAACGCTGTAAAACAAAAGATATAAAGAAAGCTTAGCACGACTCTGTTTTTTTTTTGTTGTTGTTGTTGTCGCTCCTGAAACACCATGCCGCTGACTAAGTCTGCCTCATTCGTACGCTGTAGACTACACAGTACATTGAACATGTGTTCGTACGATGGAGTCGTTACAAAAAATGTCTTCAAAATTTCAGTAGTGTCTTCAAGTGACTTCGTGGTTGTCGTACACACAGTTAAAAAGGGGTATTACATTGAATAAAATTTGATAGCAAGTCTCATTATCATGTGACATTAAAAGGCGGACATGACGAGTTTAGAAACTCGGATGGCTGGATAGTTCGCATAGTTAGTCGTGATATGTCAGCGTTAAGGACAGCTTCTGTATAGCGGGCGACTTAAATGATAAATTGTTTTTCTTCATGGCTGACAGGAGCATCCCTACTCGGTATTCGGTTACCGTCTCTATGACCCCAGAAATTTTGTTTTGATGCTGCATCCTCCCCGCCCATACCCCGGTGCCCCCCCCCCCCACTTTTTTTTTTTTTTGCCCTCACTACTTATAGCTTCGATGCCAGCTTAGGGTGGAAAGTGAAGTTTTAGAAACAGTGAACCCGCAATATAACGAAGTTTATTTATTCGATGTTTTTCAGGGTCGAAACTGTTAGGCCAGAGCAAATAATGCCCGCTTTTAACGAAAAACCGCTTATAACGAAGTCAATTTTCCACCCCCCCCCCCCTTAAGAAAAACCTGGAACGTCTGGATAGGCGCTAAGTTTTTAGGAGGCAAGAGTGGCGATATACTGTACAAAAGTCGAGCTCAAAGTACCTGATGGGCAAGGTTCCTTGTCGGCACGATCCCGCAGTTTTAACGGGATCAGACGGCGCCGTCCCGCGAGAAGCACGAACGCGGCATGTCCGGATCGACACCGAACCACTCTTCGACTCGCCCGCCACTCAGCGCTCGTGAATTGAGCTCAGCCGACTGATCTCGCCCTAGCCGCCGCTTCAGCGCAACACGGTGTTCAAACAGGCAGCGCTGGCTGGGGCGACACGTTCGAACTCCGAGCGCAAAGTCCGAACCTATTTGCGGCGTTTACTAGCGCCCTCTACGAACACTTGTTGAACATCATTATTGGAAACGTGGCCGCGCCTAAGTCGCTAAAGGCACGTGGCTCAAACAGCGCGATTTTCATGGCGAGCGAAATCGTAGATTAATATACTGGCCAGTATATTCTAGGCACAATAATTATAGGCCATGAAGATATTTTTGTGGTGGAAAAAGTTATATAATGCTTATGGTGCGTGCGCTGTCAATGTAAGTTATATACGCATGCATAGCATTATGTGTCGTTTAATCGTCGCTTGAGCATCAAGTTCAGCTGTAGTAGCCATGTAAGCTACACAAAGTACGTACCAGTGTTTATCAGACGCGCTTTTCATTTCTCACCGCTACCCGGCCATTTTACGAGCGTCATATTTTTTTGCAGATAACTGTAATGGTTGTAGGAGGTCACTGCGGCCGAGAAAGCCCAAAGAAGCTGACGTTCCGAACTATAGCTAGGGAAATCAACATGTTAAAACGCGGGAAGAACCCAGCGTTGCGCGAGCTATTCGTCGTCGAGGCTTAAAACTGTCGAGATTTTCAAAAAACGCCGTCAAGAACGCAATCGCTGAAAGCACACAAGCAGTTATCACGACAAGGGTCGTTTGGGCAGCCAGACCTGGACCGACAAGTACAAGCCTTCAACGTCGTGTCCACCCGTCGGTAACGACACGTTTTTCCGCAAACTGCGGTCTTGGCTGCTTCAATGGAAGAACACGCACTCGAACCCGGAGAGAGCCGGTCGCGGCACAAGCAACTCCTGAATAGTCGACAGAATGGTTGAGCAGCTGTTACCTACTTGCGGGACATCCTGGCGTCGGTAAAACAGGCCCCGTCTACTACCTCGCAGATGAGCTCGGCTTCAAGGAAGTCGAAGTTCACGCGTCCAGTGAGATATTGCAAGATCTTGGCTCAGCTGCACGAAGCAACCCTGTCCCATCATGTAGAAGGGAGCAGACTGCCGCTTGTCGCTTGTGCAGCACCACGTGAAAAAAAAAAGAAAAGAAACTTTAATGGCGTGATCACCTCCAAATTCTGACCGATTTTGTCATGGTATCCAACACACGGCCAAAAGAGAGCTGCCATGAAGCAAAAAAGCCTGCTGATAAAGCAAAGCTGTTCGTTAAGAAACAAGAAGCAGATGAGCTTTGCGACAGTGGTCCTTTACAACCCATGTTGCCAGCTAAATGCTTGCAGAGCAGGAATTGTCAACCTTTCCACCCGGCCTCCATAGATGGGGTGAGCGTGGAAGTGTTTCCTAATACCCGACGCTTGCGCTGGAGTGAATGTCAAATTAAGTTCTCCAGCCATACCACCATCTTATGCGACGGTGTCGACACCATTTTCAAAGCAGTACGACGGCTTTCAGGGTGCCGTAGAGTCGGTGTTGGCCATCACAAAAAAGCCTGTGGTCTTTAGGGCTACGAGGAACCTTGCCAACATGAGAGCAAAACTTGCAAGCGGCTGTCCGACTGCCAAGTTTGTGCATCCAAGCCCAGATAGCTGATTGTGCATATCTGCAACTGGGAAGCCATCAGTGTGCCTCTTGAGTGGGAACATCAACTTGCTGCAGTACTACCACACTGACGTGAGAAAATGTATTCTATGGCTCCAGTTTGTGTTGTGTGCGCTCGAGCAAGGCATCCCCCTTTCTGCGAGGAACTGCCGGTTGGCGACGACCTGTGCAAGCTGCTTCTGTCGGGAAGTGTTGGACACACGTGTGGTCACTCAGTGCTTGTTTGAAGACCTTTGCCTAGACGTAACTCACCTGTGTTTGTCGGATGCGCTTCCGTTAACCACTGCACCTGTGCCAACACCGCTGGAAGTAGTGTTCGGAGGTCCCGGAGGATCCAGGTGAAGCTCATTGTGCCCTGGACTTCAGCTGGCTATCGGATGGAGCATGTGAGCCCAAAAGTGCTTGCGAGTCCTCACGAGATAATTGTGTCACTGAGGTACATCCACAGGGCCCCCTATTAAACAGTACTTGCGTGAGCTGGCTAACATGCTTGAAGCTTTCAGTGATGTTGACTGCATGAATGGTTGTTTCGAGAGGAGCGCTTAGTAGTGCTTGCTGCATGCTACTGTCCGACAGAATAGAGGCCTGGCGAAGTGGCAGAACTGCTTCGCCTACAACTGTTGGGGCTGGAGAATTTCCTTTACCTTTTGCTGTGTCTGATGCTTTGAATTACCTAAATGTGGTATCTGTGAAGCTAGCCAGCTCTAACCTCAAAACACGCCTCGATGGCTGTAAAGACGCCATCCCAGAGTTGAATGTGGCGGTCTCTTCTTCCGTGCCAAGCCTGGCAAACATTTATGCAGGAGTGAGACAGCCCAAAGAGATTTGGGAGCAGTTTTCGGAGCAGCAAAATTTCGATTTTGGAGCAGAAGAATCTTGATTTGGAGCAAGTAGGGACACTTAATACATCGTCTTGTGAGCTTAAAAAATCATAATTTCAGCAATTTGAAGGGTCAAGTACACATTCCAATCAGTTTTGAATACCCAGAACACTGGAACAGACTTAAGCGAAGAATTTTTTTAAGAGTATCACAAAGTTCTAACTGCACTACCTTTTTCCTAACTAGTGATATTGTGTTGCGGCTGTACGCAACACTGACAACAAAACTGCCGTTAACATTGGCTCTGCAATTGTGGCGTGTTTTCTTGCCGTTTTAATGCTAAAATTATTATTTTTGTAATCCCAGGCTGCGTTGTATGAACGAGTGTAGTCGCGGCAACAGTTGAGCAACTTCGAGATAACGGTCGCATAGCCCAGCCTACCCGTTGCAGTCCTTGGGGCGCACGTCCACCCGATGATCATTTGAGTAGCGTTACTGTTTAGCCACCTAGATTTGGGCATTAAATTTCACTTCGCATACATCAAGTGTTATTAGTCGCGTACGCAACCATGCAGTCCTGCTGGACAGGTTGCGGCGCCGCAGCACAGCCCGCAACTTTTGTGCCGACCATTCCCTCCCGGGCCGAGGCCTGCGATCGCGCTTCGAAGCACAGCAACACCTCAACATTTTATAACACCACAACGAGCCAAAGAGTTCAATTCACGAACTCGATTATAGACGCACGCACCGCATTTCGCACTCAAGGACAAACCACGCCGAAGTCGTAGGCCCCACATTTTAAAACTTTTTTTACGAGCCGCGCAACTTCTCGTAATCTCGCACCAATCTCAAACCATATCCCCGCGTTAACGTCACTGTTCAGAGCCACAATTGATAGACTGAATAGACTGGAACCCAGCTGATAGTGTAAAATAAACCAGGGAAAATATCGGCGATGCGCAGTGAGCGCGTGAAGTAGGCAGTAGCAGGCAGATCAGGCGGCGGCCATGTTTGTAGCCACAGCGATGCCTAATCGGGAAGGCCGTTTCAGCGAACCCGGACAGAAAGCCAATCGTGTTTTAGAAGCTATCGTTTGCTTCATTTCAGTCTTTCTATTTTTGTCATTTCTGTTGACCGACAATAAAAGCGGTCACCGGGATGCGGGAGGCTTTCGTCCCCGCCGGAACTGACATGAGCATCAAAATCCGTGCCTTTCAGGCTCTTCTGGAGCAGTTTGGCGCGATTTTCGCAATTTTCATGCTTTTGGAGCAGCTTGGCGCAGGAAAATGGAATTGTACCAAAAAGGCGCAATATGCGCAGCTGTCTCACCCCTGTTTATGAGATTGCAGTCTAAAACAGGTTCTGGGGGAGGTGTCGTCAGCAAATCAGACTCTGGGGTTCCGGTAGGGGTTGCGCTAAGCAGTGGTGCTGTGTGTCCGGCCACACAGATAATCTGCAAGGCCGAAAAGCTCCGAAAGGGCCTAAGAGTAAAGAGAGCCCAAAGTTTTTTGCACTACCTAAATTCCTGTGGAATTTTTCTGCCGTAGGACATCAGGGTAGCATTATGGAGGGGTTTCGGGGCCAAGTCCTGCGTGTGCTTGGCTGTGTGACCTGTCTGTGTGCTTTTTCTTTCTACTGAGTTAGCACTGTCCAGTGTATGGGATTATTGAAGCGAAGCTTTAGTGTCCTCACCGATGCTGTTGTACACCAGTATGTCCTGCAGGAAAGCAAACTCTCTCTGATGATGTTGATGAATGATCGTGGAGGAAGGCAAAGAAAAAATTACACCATCTTCCTGTAGGGGAACCCTGAGTAGTATGCGAAGCAGGCCATGGGGTCGACTGAATTTTCCATTAGTTTTCAGTTCGTCGTTTCCATTGACGTTCAGCTTCGTGTGCCTTCGTTGTATCAGTAGCTTCTTGACGTAGTTTGAATGAGTGAAGGACGTAAGGCGCGTTCGTAGCACATGCTCCCGTCTCAGTTTGTAGCACAGTGGGAAGAGCGCCATGTACCTCCCGTTGCGGCCAGAGAGTCGTGGGATCGAAACCGGCGCCTCCTAACTATTTCTTTTTATAGTGGACTGCGGTGACGTCAGCCCAAACGCTGACGGGGCTGAAGAGACGCGCATGCGCAGTACAGTGCGGACGGGCAAACGACAAGGGAGGGAGGGACACAGCCCCGGGCATGAGATGCTCCGCATCTAAAGACGCTTACCATGCTCGGAATCAAACCTGGGTCTCTTGCGTTATGAAGCGAGCGTCTATCCGATCACTCCAGTTCGACATGGTTGAAGCGACTGCCAAGCAGCAGGCACCGCTACGCGCCATATACCCCAAACCCAAATGTTAGGCCTATGGAGTGCACACTCGAGAGCTGCTGTGGGCATTCTAGAACAGTGGTGCGTACCTCCAGAGTACCGCATATTCGCAGTGTGGGATTGGCCAACCAAAGAATCCATCACAGGAAAACTTCGCGTTCAATTATCGTCATTCGATGGAGGGGTGCACAATTTTCAAAATGCAGTCAACAACATTTTTGTTCTCTTGTAACGTCCACAATACAAAAAACCTCCGCTTAAGACAAATTTCTGATAATACGAACAAAGTTTTACAGTCCCTTAGAGTTTGTTTTAACGGGAGTCTACTGTAGGCGCATTGCAACAGGTGTGTCCGGTTTCAGTTTTTAATCAGGAGAGCGCGTCTGCAGTGGCCTCAAGGCTTCATTCAGTTGTAGTCCAGGGAGATGGACTTGACGTCGGTGTAGAACTCCTTGGAGGCGTCAGTGCCTTCGCGGCCGACGCCGGACATCTTCATCCCTCCGAATGGCATGTGCAGGTGACGCACCATCCAGCAGTTGCACCAGACGGTGCCCACCTGGGAAGGAGCGATGGTGTGACGTGAACTGCAGACAGCACACAGCTTCACCTACAAATTGAGGGGACAGTTCCCTGCTCAAAGACATTTATTTGTAGGGTAATGAAACATGACGACAGGTGATGGGCTAATAGGTGACCGGTAAAAAGCGCAAAGGCTCATGGGTGCATTGCCTGCTCCTGCGGAGTCCTGCCACTTCCGGTTCGAGAGCTCTGCTGGCCTCCCGTAGGCCGGCGGCTTTCACGCGAGCGTGCGCTTGTTTATCTGTTCCCACTGGGGAAAAAAAAAAAAAAATGCTCATGCATCACGCATTCAATGAATAACAACGATGAATCCTACTAGGGGCTCCTCTGAAAGGTACCGTAATTACCCGATTCTAACGCGCCCCCGATTCTAACGCGCACCCTATTTTTTTGGCAAAAAAAAAACCGAAAAAACTTGCACTTCCGATTGTAACGCGCACGGAACTTTGTGAGCAAGAAAAACGAATGCAAGATAAACGGGCGAGTTATTTCTCGAAGTAATCTAACACATCTCCCTCTTCGTCGCTCTCCGCTGACCACATCTCGTCCTTGGTGCCGTCAAGCGCGTTCGCGAGCCACACTTCATACCGAACGTTCAACCATGATCGATGGGATCGTGGCCCGCGCCTCGCACGCCCATCCTGCGAACTTTTCCAGAGGCGCACGCTTCAGCCGACCACTCGTTTAGAATGCGTGAGAGCCGCTGCTGCCATTGCTGTTATCAAGTGCGCAAGTGGAACGATTTGACGATTTGTGATAATGCCGATAGAAAAGCCTAGGCACCTATGCTTTCTGCATCCGAAAAATTGTTGCTAAAAGCTTTGGCGCCATCTTTAGATGGCGATGGGCGAGACAAAATTTCCGTTGTTTCGGCAGTTTCGGTTTCGTATCCGATTCTAACGCGCATGCGATTTTTCGACCTATTTTTCCGGAAAAAAGGTGCGCGTTAGAATAGGGTAATTACGGTAAGCACCCTGTGACAAATAAACAACACGCACACGCGCGCGTAAAAGCCGTCGGCATACGGGAGGCCAGGCGAGATCCCGAACCGGAAGTGGCAAGAGCAGACGACGTACCCGTGAGCCCTTGCGCTTTTTACCAGTCACCCATGCAAAACACTCCCTTCGGCGTTAGAACGGTGGTTTGGGCTAGTTGGTGGTGCATACTGAAATTCGAAACAGCGCAGAAAAACGGGACAAGGAAACGACGACACAAGGCGCTGACTAACAACTGGTTGGTTTATTGCGCGGGTTGCGAAATATACCCAGAAAAGAAGGCGAGAAGGAACACGATAAAAAAGAAGGAAGCACGAAAAAAAAGTGCATTGAACATTGCACACAAAATACAAGATTGATACACGTGCATTGATTAAATGGTAGCAACGCTGATATGAGACGTGGCCAGAGGCGCGAGGCAAGCAAGACATCCTGAACAGTTAGGCTTTTTACGAGTCCAGGTAGCGGATTTCCTTTTTTAGTAATTCAATAGACGGCTTACTCACACAATCGCTGCCTGCCTTATGAATGAGGTAGGCTTCATAGATTTCACGCTCACGCTGACCCTTATACGTTCTTGCAACACTGGTATTGTGGAATCTGGGCGAGCAGCCGTGGTCTTTACAATGTGTGGCAAGATTGCTGCCAGTACCCATTTTCAGTGTGTTTGCATGCTCGCAGAGACGATCGTTCAGACAGCGCCCGGTCTGACCGATATAGGTCTTCCCGCAAGACAAGGGAACTTCATACACAACGGAGTGCCTACATTCTTTTTGTGTGGCCTATTTCGCAAAAGGTGCCCCTTGGCTCATTTATGTTCACTCGCCTACAAAGGCCACCCAGTTTGTGTGGTGCGGAAAACACTACTCCTACACCAGCGCGACCTGCTACCTTTTTCAACATGTGCAAAACTCTATGCACATAGGGAACAACAGCGAATTTTGCCGGCCTGTCCTTCAACGATCCAGCTTCGCTGCGTTTGTGGAATTGCCCTAGGAACACTTCAGCTAAGTCACGTAGCAAGGCCGGTGGGAAGCCTGCCGACAGGAGCCTCACAACCTGCGAATCAAAACTGTATTTTGTGTGCAATGTTCAATGCACTTCTTTTTTTCGTGTTCCTTCTCGCCTTCTTTTCTGGGTATATTTCGCAACCCGCACAATAAACCAACCAGTTGTTAGTCAGCGCCTTGTGTCGTCGTTTCCTTGTCCCGTCTTTTTGCGCTGTTTTGAATTTCAGTACTCCCTTCAGCCCTCTGTCAACGTTGGTAAAGAGTGTGTGATACCATTACCCGTTTAGTGTAGAGGGCCCTGCTAGTTCTGCTGGATGACACTGCTGCCCGTTACAAAAAAGAGGGATTACCGTACTTACCCGATTCTAATGCACACCTTTTTTCTGCAAAAATAGGCCGAAAAATCGCATGCGCGTTAGAATCGGATACGAAACCGAAACAGCTGAAATTTCGTTCCACCCATCGCCATCGCCATCTCAAGATGGCGCCACAGCTTTTAGCAACAATTTTTCGGATCTAGGCGCCTAGGCTTTTCTTTCTGCGTTCACATAAATCGTCAACTTATTCCACTTGCGTGCTTGATAACAGCAATGGTAGCAGCGGCAATGAAGGTGCGCCGCTTCCGCGGCTTACCAGCGGCTCCCTCGTGTTCACAACGAGCGGTTGGCTGAAGCGTAAGCCTCTGGAGAAGCTCGCGGGAGGGGCATGCGAGGCGTGGGCCATGATCCCATCGAACATGGTTGAACGTTTGTTCAGAAGTGTGGCATCGCGAACGCGCTTGACGGCACCGAGGACGACATGTTGCGGTCAGCGGAAGGCGACAAAGAGCTCTCGGAGAGCGACGAGGAGTGAGATGAGTGAGATTACTTCGGGGAATAAATCGCCCGTTTCTCTCGCATTCGTTTTTCTTGCTCACAAAGTTCCTTGCGCGTTACAAACAGGTGCAAGTTTTTTCGTTTTTTTTGCCTGGAAAATTGGGCACGCGTTAGAATCAGGGGCGCGTTAGAATTGGGTAATTACGGTATTTTACTGCTCCTTTTCAAAGGGTGCAACGGCAGGTCATTTTACTCTGTCTACTCCTTCGCCGTTATGCCTCACCTTGAGGAGCGGAATCATGTTTGTCAGCCTGCAGGTCGTGGAGGTTGCAATGCGTCCTGACATGTGCAGACATTTTTAGTGTGAAAACATTTCTCTGCTACCTTCCTGGACTACTGCTGCTAAAGAGCCAGCCGAACTGCTAACTACACAGCAGGCAGTAGGGGAGTGCACAGGTATGTGGCGGCCCGATGTTAAAGGCCTACAGCACTGAAAATTAACCTCGGCCGAATTTATTTTTAACGTGCCTTGCGTACCACCAAATCAACTGGGACATGACCGTTAGCCCTGTGAAATGCCTTGTTAATCACAAGTGCTTAACACAGTTCTGCAGCAGATGATGATGCACCTTCTGGCGGATCACACAAACGGCCATTGGGTGGAAGTGACATTCCGGCCAGCGGGGGCGCTTGGTACGCCTGCCGGCGGTGCAGCCGAATTACCGGTGGGGCGCTTCTAACATGGCTGCCGTGCATGTGTGTGAAGAGGCTGGCTGTAATGTCACTTCAGCTTGGCTGTAATGGCCGTGCTCTTCGCAGTTCCAGCTTCTCAACTTTTGGCTGATCGCTTGCGGCATGCAATGCGTGTATTTCAGCTGCCATATTCTATATCTTGGCGACTTTTTAAGCAGAATATAGGGCTCTCAAGAGGTAGAAATTTTCATTTCAGTTGGCCTTTATGCCTAACATCACGTTTTGAGTTCCAGCATTGTCAAACAATACCTTCAGTTAGACGTACAATGAGTTGGATGTTGCTGGGCAGTTTGTGGAAGAAGGGCTTGTTGAGACCTATTGCCAGTGGTGCAACCTTGGCTAGAAAGGACACCGCTGTGTCGAGAATGGGACATCACTGAGTTGATGTAGTGTTGGGGAAATGGCACACACATGCTTTGATTAATGATTGCGTGCATGGATGTGCTTTAATGCAAGGCTTACTGTTTGCACACCAGCGTTCTGAGTTGTAGAGAGAGCACAAAAGGGTCTGCCTAGCAAACAAGTCATTGATTTTGGGATTGTGAAGGGCATGCTTGTGTTTGCAGACTTCACACCTTTGTTGCACAGAGACTGGTTACCTTTAGGTCAACAAGGAAGGGTCAGTTCACGAAAGCTCAAAGCACCCCCGTCAGCGGTCACATATGCAATGATTGGTCAGATTCTGGCAAGTCTCATGGCCCCACGGGGAGCTGACCTAGCGTGGGTTGCGAGGCCCCTGCCTGCTGGGTACGTACCTCCAGGCGCTGCGCCATCTTGTGGATGCGGGAGATATCTCTGGACCAGATGCTCGCGCACAGGCCATAGGGGACACTGTTGATCTTCTCGATCACTTCGAGGTCCGTGTCAAAGGGTGCCAGACACGTGATTGGCCCGAAGATCTCCTCTTGGATGCAACGTGAGGAGTGGGGCAGGTCTGTGATCACCGTTGGCAGCAAGAAGTAGCCCTGCAGTGGAGCAATGCACGGCATTACGGTGCACGTGCTTAAAATTTTTTGGAATATTCTTGGTTCATAACTGCTGGCTGGACCTCTCACATAAGTAGATTTTATGTACCGTATTTTCGGTCTATAAGTCACACTTTTGTATAAGTCGCACCCCCTCAAAACAGTAGTTTTTCGGAGGAAAAAAACCGTATATAAGTCGCATCGGTTTATCAGACCCACCGGTGTACAAAACGCACTTGTTAATCAGGTAAACTCGTAGAAGATCAGTTCGTTAGAAAGTTCGGCGAAAGTACATGGTTGTGGCGGCTGCCGCCTCTGAACGCATCCCCCGGTAAGCAGTGCTAGACACGTGCATCTACCGTCCAAAGTCTAGACAGAACTAACTTCTTAAAAATGGTTTATTGATACTCACAGATGGCATGTACTTACAGGTGGCGTTTAGGCAAAACCATCGAAGCCTTCTTCCTCCGACTCACTAACATATAATTCATTCATTTAGACCATAGAGCTGTGTCTCTTAACGTGCGCTGACATCACGCAGCACACAGGCACCTTTTCGAGCGTGGACCACGCACATCCACCACGTACCAAATTTATTCCATACATAAGTCACATCGGTGGATAAGACGCACCAACGAAAATTTCAGAAAAAAAAAACTGCGACTTATGCACCAGAAAATACGGTAGTAGTATGCACTGAATGTATAAGTTACCTGGGTTTGCTGTAGGTAAACACCTTGAGAGTAAAGGGTAAAGGTGCCAACTTTAGGTGCTACTAAGCTGCTAGGTTTTATTGCCCTCCTCTTATCTCTATAGTACGACCCGCCTTCCGTTTATTTTTGATTTTTTGTAAAACACCAACAGGCTCGTTACGCAGCTTGGAAAAAAAGGAAAAAAAGTGACAAGTTTTAGACAACCAAGTATAATTTGTTATGTCAGAATATACTGCTCAACCCACCATTTAAAGTTATTGCTTATATTTAACAGCTCCATGTTAAAGCCCCACAATAGCCTTATGGTAGAAAAGGGTGAGTAGAAAATTAGACCAGATTAATTGGCAGGTTTTAATTGATTAATCAATTGATACATATTGTTACAAGACGATGAAGAAGCTGTGGGTGGGCACGGCCAGGGTCTGTCATGACTTCCATGTAAATATTGCATATAGATCGCTCATCATTTTAATCATGGTTCGTCTCGTCTTTGCCCTGCCACCACATAGCATCTTCGGTGTGGTGCAGGGTCATCCCCATCCTGGCCCCAGCTTTGCCCCGTCTCAGCTCATAAAGCGATCATCTCAAGACTCGTGGATTGCATCTGCCTGCCGCAGACCCGTTGAGCCATGGGATGTGACCATTCCCCAGCCCCGTATCCTCTGCCCATGACCTGCCGAGACCAGTCGACCTGACCAGCAGCACTACCTAACCCGAAGCCAACGACACTCCCCTGCCCAGTTCTCTGATGCGCCTCCAAGGGCTTTGGACATTGCTTCTTTGCATCGGTGGGCATTGCTGTTCTGAGGCCAGGGCTCACCAGGACCATCACCCTCATCTGTGGTGGCAAGGACTTCCCATTCTTTCTCTTCCTCTCACCTCGCACCCTCTCCGCCCCTGTACATTTATTTGCTGTGACCTCGATCAGGATGGTCGGTTTCGACGAGAGCTGTGGGTCTGTCAGCGCAGGGTCTGTCATGGCCTTCATGTAAATGTTGTAAATTGATCGCTCATCATTTTAATCATGGTTCGTCTCATGTTTCCCGGCCACCACGTAACAATATACGTGTCACAGTATATGAACAATACACGTGTAACAGTATATATATGTCATCATCGTAATGAATGACATAAAACAAAAGAGTAAAACAAAAGAGTAAGACACCTGAATGGTGTGGGAAAGCTGGAATCACTTACATTGACAAAGAATTGCCGAGGCAGGGCAGTTATTCATATTTCTTGGCAGCAGTACGATTGTCGGCTTGATAGCAGTAATCTCAGATGCACTAAAGACATCACCGCGTGCTGTTGAGGCGGTTGGAATGTATATCATTGTTCTCATTATTTCTGTAGTGGCACTTATCACCACTGCAAGGCGTCAAAATAATCGTGGGTTACTTGTGCCAGAACTAGCTTACCAAGTTCCGGGGGCGTGTTACAAATACACGAAGATTTCACTGACGTCGTATCCGTCACGCCAGTACAACAAAGCAAGCAGCCTGTAAAGAGTGCACACCTGCATACAGCATCTTCTTGTGGGGAAGCAACCTTTAGTACTAAAGAGTACGTTATTCTTAGGGTTTTTAGCTTTTATATTTTAACACGACAGTGTTTTATGCCTCGATACCCCAAGATTTCACTGACGTCATACCCGTCACAGAAATGACGCCAGTGCACCTTTGCCAAAGCGACCTGCCAGCAGCACGTTGCTCTCCAAGCACACCCACAAGATAGCCGCCGACCCGCAAATCATGCTCAGCTGCAGATTTCACTCCACATTTCACTTTTGTGTTTTAAGTTACTGATTCCTATGACAGAGGAATGGACCACAGTTTTTCGATGATTATTCTTTTTGAGCAAGCTGCTATCGTTTAGTAATGGGATGTTGGTTGGGTGAGCACGAAATTATTCTAGACAAGCTCATTTGGAATTTGGAGATATCGAGCATTTGGTTCATTTGGCCCACATGAGTTGAACCGACGAAGTGTTTAAGAACTAATTGTGATTCAAGCACAAATAAATATGATATATTGTAAGCAGCAAGCTGTATCCTTTGAAAGGCAACCATTTCAAACATAGGTGTTGTAGCTTTGGTTATAACTTCAGGTCAGTGAATCCAGGTGGATACATCAAGGCCTTCAGCGGGCTCGAGGTGCCACCTGACAGCAGGTGGCGAGAGCACCTTTCCGTTGAGACAAGTCTTTAGTGTTGCTTCCGGGGTGCTGCTATGACTAGTAATCTAGTGATCACTGCTTGTATTGAACAAGTCACTTCCCTGTTTTCACATGCATACACGTATGCAAACACACATTGTTTTGTTTTGCACCTAAGATTTTAAATATATCAACCTGAGTGGTCCACATCAAGGTTTTGCTGCTGTTCCAGGCCCCAATAATCTTATGCAACAATATTTGGCGGGGGGAGCCTCGGGGGAGATGAGCGTTTTCGTATTCATTTTGAGCTTGGATGGCCTTAACCCTTTGATGCTCAAAACAATTTTTAGCTTAAGATCATGAAAACATTTTTTTTATCTAAAAGGACTCCAGACATCACGAATATGAAGTCACAAAAAATTAGTTTTAGGACGGACACAACGAGGTGTTACTCCTGAGCAAAACTGGTCACTTGCTGCTCCATTATCAGTTGAACAGAAAATGCTATCTTGACAGCAAGGTTAATGGTTCATGTGGAGACCATAAACGTACAGTTGGTATTGCTATCATTCGTAATAACAATGGAATTGCATAATTTCGCTTTCCTGTCATGAGCCCATCAAGCCCCCCAGGCTCCATGCGATTCAGCACATAGTACAAAGAAGTCTGGTATTTTAGTGGGCAAAAGCACGTGCTGCCCTCTTTTTTTTTTTTTTAACGGTGAAGCTGTTTAGCAAATCGTAATTTTCGTGTCCGCAGTTAAAAATACCGAGAAATTGCCGAGTGCACGCAGGTGAGTGTGGGCCTCGCGGCAATGACCCGGCACTTAACAAAACCAAGAAAATGCCTAGCGTGTGCGTGCCTCGCAGTGACCGCCCAGCGTCAACTGTACACGTTTCTCAAGCCAAGCATACCCACTTAGGGATTGACCAAAAAACTCCAGTGTTCGCCGTAATCGTGGCAACGCTTGCTCAGAACGAGAAGTGCACATCATAGTGAACGCCCCTCCAAGGTGATGTCCAATTGTTGTCACTTCAAAAAAAAAAAAAAAAAAAGAGAAAGAAAGAAGCTCACATTTATAGTAACAGTGGTGGAGTAAAGGTCGTTGCGGCAGTGAAGAAGAAGCAAATCGGCTGCAATCGTGGACTTGAACCTTCATGATGGTCGTGAAGGTTGCGTACAGCTTCGATACCTTTCAAGTATAGCACGTTAATCTAAGCTTCCTTTATTTTTTTCACTTTCTAAAGGTTCGCCTACCTTCGTCTGTCAACATATGGCGTTAAATGGCCGGAACCCCACAAATCCCGGGAGAAAAAGAATGTTTGGGTTGTTGCTCCTGAGCAACTGTAGGTATCAAAGGGTTAACCTGTAGCGTATTGCGGAGGTTTTTCTGGCACCCTGGCCTTCGACTAGTTTTACACGAGTCTCCAAGGCGTGTGGCTTCCTTGCATGCCTTTGCTGTCATGCGAAAGGCCAACTTATTACCTTGCATTGCACAGAGCAGCCAGACAAATGTGTGTACATGCATTGCGGCAAAGCCAACTTCTGACATCAGTGTCAGACTAACAGAGTGACCAAGTGTGCGGTGGAGAAGAGTTCTGGCTGGAAGTGGGGTGGCTGTTTATGGAGAGCTTTGCGCACCGCTGCTAATTGTTGAAGTCAGCTTGAAATCTGCAGATCCTCGTTGGAGAACCATAGCGATGGATTGACATTACTCCACTGATGTGACTGCTGCACCAACTGCATCGAACTGTGCCAAACCTGAACGAGAGCATGCTTTTAAGTGCAGAGCACTTTAGGGGCTCGCCTTGTCGTCATAGTTTGCTCGCTGGACCCAAATAGAGCCACACGGCGTTCTGTCGTCGCAGCGTCCCACAGAGGCTTCGAAAGCCAAGTGGTTTATATAGTCATAAGTGTTCGAAGCTCGTGAACCACTGGCGCTTGTCATACAATCTCTCGTTTGGTTAGCGGGGGAAAAAAATGTACGTATATTTGGGGCAAAATATACGTAATTAACTGGCAGCGCCCGCATTCATTTAGTTAGGAACTCTTGTCGGGTTGTTTTTTACTAAGCAAAAAAAAAAGTGCTAGTGCAACGCCGGCACGTGCAGGAGGAAAAGCAAGCACAAAAAGAACAGAGCTCCCGCCAGCACAGTTTCAGGCAGTGGGCGTGCGAGCACTGCGAAGGCGGGAAACTTGAAATGCATTGGACAAACCTCCGTCCCATTCGTCAGGAGAGGAATGATACGGGGCGGTGAAGAGCGTGATGGGTGGTAATAGTGAGCGGATAATGGCGCCACAGCCCATTATGGCAAATCACTAGTACTTTGGAATCATGGGCGGCACTTTATAGCATGCATGCACAGCCCTTTCCTCATATACGTATAAAGGGAAAAAAAAGCATGTTAGAAAAGCTAGTGCAAAAAAAAAAAAAAACAGCAAAAAGCTTCTTTCATGTTACAAGAAAGACAGCTGAAATGGGAAGCTTTCTCTAAGCGAATTTAAGAAGTGGACGTTTGCGATTGATTTGTTTGAATTGGATTTATTTAGAATTTTGAGTAGCTTAGGGTAAATCCAAACTGCTTCGACCATGTCGCTATGGCGCAATCAGATGCAAGTTGGCTTCACGATCGACGCTCAGTTCAGTTGTGACCACGGGAAACGTTTTTCTTGTTTCATCATCACCAGCATCATCATGTGCTCTTCCACTGTCTAAAGTTTGCTTTCCTGCAGTGCGTTCTGGTTACTACACTGCCATTAGTGAGACCAAAAAAGCTCCGCTTTAAAAAAAGACAAGCAGTCGTTTGGTCTATCGCCTTTTTTTTTTTTGTTGTCTCACTCAAAGCTCTAGCTCAGAAAAATGCAGCCCGATGCCGTGTGTTCTTAAAGGGACCCTGCAACATTCTTCGTGCAGTGCAAGTAAACCTGCACGACGTTTAGATTAGACTTCCAGGAACACCCGAGCCAAATATTACACGTGCACGTGAAGCGGTAAGCGCGCAAATCGCCGTGAAAGACGCGGAAAAATGAACCGCTCTCTCTTCAATTCTCCTCATTATGCACCCCTGGCATGGCCTCTGCGACGTCAGTCGGGCCATGGCTGTCCTGGCTGTCCTATTGGCTGTCGGCGGTCAACTTCGCGGCTAAATTCTGGCATTTCCTGTGACGATCAGCCGTCGTCGGCGCTGTGTATCAACCTCTTCTATGTCTGAACCTGTCCGCGTGCTTTTGGTGTTTCTTTTGTTTTGAGTGCGCGCGGAGTTTGAGTGACGAACTAAATATTCCACTTTCAACGAGCCCACTCGACAACAAACGTTTATTGCTCCAAAAACGCCCTACCAGCCTGAGCGCTTGCTTGTGAGCAGGCCAGCATGCCTGCTTTTTTGTGGCACCAGACCGGAAATAGACCCGTCTACGTTGCGGGGAAAAGGACGAAACTCCCCGGCCTGTGACATATCGAAGGCCGCCGAATAGAACGCTGCGCGCCGCCCCCCTCTCTGGGAGATAGCGCGCAGCTTTCGTCGCGTTGTCTGCGGTTGAGTTGAGAGGGAACATTTATGCGCGATTTTTCATCGCGCGTAGTTTCGGTGATAGTGAACGGATTTTCATAATTCTTGCGGGAGGAGATTGCTGGGACAATAGACTTTACCCCAAAATACATTCCGAGTAGTCGATGGTAAGTGTTGCAGGATCCCTTTAAAGCAGGATCTTCTAAACACCCCTGTCACAGCCGCTGTTTGTTTGATGGCTGTTACTTGATAATATATGCTTGAAATGGTTGTGTTCAGCCATATGTTTAGAACAATTATGAGATTTACAGGGTCGGTTTTCACATTAATTGAAGGTAACCTGAATTAAGTTTTGTATGTTATGTGAATCAAGGGTAGTTTTTGTTAATGACTTGTGCCCTATGCTTGGTCATTTTGAAACAAAAAAGAAAGAGTTGCCAAGGCTTAAGAAAATTTGCAGTCTGAGGTGCAACAAAATGGGTTGTGCAAGTGTAACAAAGACTTTTGTCAACAGGCGTATGTCTGCTTTGGAGAACTAATTTTGTGTTTCTGTGGGCTGCTTTTCTATACCACAGGCCATTTTGCTGCTCTAAGGCGTGCATCTCGTTGTTCCAAAAAGCTGTTGGGTCGCTCTATTGTGCTTTTCCTGGCTGCTCCAAAATACATTTTGTTGCTCCAAAACGACGTGGGCCAATCACATCACAGCTGTTTAAACAACTCTGTGACAGTTGGCAGTGAAAGTTGTTGGAACCTTACAACGCGGCAGGGTACATGGAAGATATTGGCACACGACACAGCTGTCCAAGCAATTTCTTCATGTGCTGAAGGTGAATGAAACTGTGGCTGCCTTTCGGAGTGTGGGTAGTGTGTGGAAAAGCCGACTTAATTAAAGTGTATTGTAAAGTGAAACTGTAATAGCAAGACGCGCGCATTTTGTAGACAAGGCAACCTTTAAAACCCCACCTTAGTCGTCAGGGGGGCATTAGTGCAGTGGTTGCTTGGCACTGCTTTATAGTCAAAGCTTTCAATCGAGTGAGTGGAGAAGACCGAAAAGCATAGTGCATAAGTAATTGCTGTTTCTTTCCCTCCAGGGGCTGGGCTCAACATTCGGTTGGTGACTTTGTTATACTACCTTGAATATTCACTGCATTTTAATTGTACTTGTTGAGGAGCACCTTTTAAAGGCAATCTCCAAGCAGTCATTTACATCGCTTGTTCCAGCTTTTCTCTAATGGCAACTTAAAACTGCTTTCACAGTAAATCGATCTAAACGGGACAGGGTAGCAGCCTGCTCAGGGGACCCATGTGCCATGCTTATACGCCTCGAGCTTCGCGATCGCTGCGCCGCCTGCCGCCGCTTCTCCGCGGCGTTGACGGGATTTGCGCTGCGTGGCTGATAGGGCCGCGTGCAGTGTTTAGGTCCTGTTTCGCTTCTTTTCGCCTTTCCGCGCCCTGAAAAAAACTTGTTATGGTGACGTCTATAGGCAAAGAGTTCGTTTAGGTCACTTAAAAAGCAGCTGTGTCTTCGTAGAGTACGCGATCGCCTGCAAGAGCTACCCGGAGACGCGGTGGACGCGGTGCTGCGCGCTTCGTCGGCGCTCTTCCGGGCGTCGGCAACGGTAGCAAAATATCACCCCTGTCACCTCCAAAACATCAGGCACAAACTGTCGCCTCGTTTAGACCTGATACTGGCACAATAAAAGGTTGGCTTCATTTTGCAGCGTCGACAACGAATGCGGCTTCGTTTCGAATATATACGTCGCAGAAAAATATGTTTCGGGGATGTGATTACCCAATCCCGGGACAATAACTTATGCCTTTTATAAGCATATAAACAATGCGAAAATGTTAAGTATATTCCAAGCCTAGCTGAGCGTCGTTAAATATGCGCCCACAAACCAAGGAAAGTTAATGAAACCACGGAAAAATAAATGCTGTGCAAGTGCGGAATTAAGAAACATAATTCTCTAACGAAAAAAAAACAGTGCAGCTTCTGACATGCTCAAGACGTTCGTCGAAGCTTAAGCCAGGTAGGATGCACCAGACCAATTATACGCGAAATGCACTGCTATTTCGCGAGACATCGTTGGGGGGGGGGGGGGGTGAGGAGGGGGACGCTGTGTACAAATACGGAGCGGAGTCAAGCAATGAACGTTTTAGTAATCACACAAACACACAAATCTCGCGTTTACTTTCCTTTTGTTTTTCTACTTCCACGAACAGCTGATCATACGGCGGCCGCATTTTTGGAAGTATACAGGGTAGGCTGTTCAACAAGCGATGAAAGGTGTCGTTGGAAGAGAGTGGTACGTGAAAAGGCCCTCTGATTTCAGTTTCTGCTTTATTCTGCTGGCTCCCAGTGCCATATGACGATATTTCAAAGAAGCTCTAGTCGCGGACGCGGATTATATTCTAAGCCCGTCTCCGCGCTGCTCGCAGAGGAGCAGATGAATGTTTGTGGGCGCTCACCTCACGACAAGAAGACTTTGTCGTGTGCTGATCCCAGAGTATAATTATGCATTGCCCATCGTACTTTTGTTGAATATTCCAGAAATTAACACATACTGGCTTGTAAATGGTGGTGATCAATATCTGAAGTATAATATTGGCAAACGTAACTGGCGTGCTGTCAGGTATGAGTGCCCCGCTGATTATGTAAGTGCACAAAACCAATTTAAATCGTAGTGTATAGCCGTAGCATGAACATCTGAGGAACCGGTGGTTACAGAGACACTGCTAGTAAATTCAGGTCAGTGTAACTACAGTCGCCTCCATCACACGCCGGTTCCGCGACGCTGGCCTGTGACACACACCTGGCGCTTATACAGACCGAATAAACCAAACTAACACCGCGTCAGAAACATTTACACTCTCGAAAACACACCTCATTTGCGAACAGAGTGACTGCTCCACATAAACATGGATTTCAAGCGGCCGCACACGGTAAATCTCAGTCGTGGACGTGCCGCAAAAGCAGTACTGTTCATGCACGTGGTCACACTTTTGGTTAAAATTTGTGACACTTGTTAAACAAGTTCTCACGTATGAAGAATCAACACCTTTTTATGTGCATTTGTACAAGTACATTTATGCGATTATAAAGAGAAGTTTTACAGTTAAGGTGACGGCCTTACAAGGTGTAGTACCAAGGCGAGTGCCTTTTCATGTGTTCTGCTCACATTTTGCAAAGTTTCCCGTATTCTGCCTCATATTTCGCCAACATATTGTTTAGAAGGGTAAAGACTTTAGCTGGCCAGGATTCTGCCACGTCCAAGTAGTGTGGTTAGGACATAGAGGTGCATAAGCCTCAAGCGCTGCCTAATCTCTGTGCACAGCCGTAGATTGGGTTTTACGTCTCTTGGTAATCTTTCTACTCGCTAGGATGCAGCATTTGCGCCAGCCTAACCCTGCCTTGCCATCAATGATCCTTCCATCCACCTCTCTCCTTTTGCAGAAGTGTTGTCCTTCGGAGGTCGGGTTGCGTGTGGGCATGGAAAGAGGGGAATACCTATATATACCGGGCCACGGCTGCAGTTTTGCACAGAGAGGCGTGACCGGCGTGATGTTACATCGGAGCAGTGCCCACTCACGTTCTTGTTGTCCTTGGGCAGGTCGGGCTCCTCTCGGAGGCCTCCGCAGAGCACCTTGCCCCCGTCCTTCATGGCCAGCTTGATGTAGAGCTTGACCTTCTCCAGGTGCTCCTTGCTCACCAGCGCACCCATGAACACAGACTCGCTCTGGGGCGGCCCCACTCTGAGCTTCCTGGCCGGGAGGGGATCCGTGTGGGGGATGGAGGAAAGAATTAAGCTGGACAACACCTTGGGACACGAACCACGAGAACTCTGAGTCAAACATGAGTGATTACCCAAGTATGATTCAAAAATACGAGTGCCCTTTGCTAATCCTCAAAGCGTAATCGACACAACCTAACAAGTCGGGCACTGAAAGAACCGCACAATTTATATATGAGTTGTTATAGGCAGTGCCTGCATCGTTCTCTTGTTAGAAATTGCCATGCCACAGTATTCCGGAGTATAGGGATATCAAAAAGGAGATCTTACAGATAACAGGCATCACGCCCCAATGTGAGCTAGTAACTTTTACACCGGAGCAGCTTTGTGCAAATAGTGCTCCGAGGCTGGTGTTCCTATAATTGACATTTCCCCCAAGTCAACTACATTTGTTGACTTTTGACCTTGCCCCACATTTATGCCATGCAAAGAAAGCTGTGAGTCCTCAAAATGTCTGCATTTGTATTTTAAAATGTTTTCTACTTTATTGTAACTGAAGTGAAGGTTGGCAGTGTTAAAAAATAAAGCAAGAAATGAACAAAGTTTATTGAAGCTGCCTTTCAGATGAGTCCATTAAGACTGCATATTAACAGCCCTTCTCCCGCTTTCTACCGTAAAGTTACAAAAGAATGCCCACCCAAAGTACAGAGATATCAGGTGAAAAATGCGACATGGGCGAACTTTCGAGTCACGTGCAAAAAACTACCAAATAGTGGCCACAAACCGAAACTGTAGAGATATCAAGAAAAAATACGAGAGGGGCGAACTTTCGGATCAAGTGTGGAAAGGACAACTAAGTGACCGCATGAATAGATGACTTGCGTTTGTTTTGCTCACGAATGTGCACTAAAACCATCGATTTCAGGGGGCGAGTGACCTTTGAGGTCTTTTAGTAAATTGAATATCTTGCCTTTACAAGGGGGTGGGCGACATTTTGGGGGAGGGCGTTCTCTCGGGACATTACAGTATAACTAGACTGTAAAGCAAGGCCATCATCAGAAAAGTCCCGTGAGAAATCATTCCATGTTCTAGCATGTGTGTAAGAGTGGTTCGCATGCTTAGGGATAACCTCGAGTTAGCCACCAAAGCCACTAGAACACTGGGCACTCGTTAATCCAGTGGAATCAGGGCTGCGTACACACGTGTATGCCTAGCTTCTGCAAACTTTGGTACTACCGCTACGCATTCAATAAATAGCTCTGAAGGAAGGCACGATGCAAATCATCGTGTTTGATACATCACACAAGCAGGAAGGGGCTTATTTGTTTGGTTCAGTATTTTTGTACACAGCGTAAAAATTTATAAACGTGTTCTTCTTGTAAGCTACATGTTTATTTAAAATAAAAATCTTATCTTAATCAGTGAGATGTGTAATGCAAGATATGCCGTTTCTTGTGCATGAGAAAAAACCAGCTAATGTGCAGCTCAACACTCTGATAAGTATGTTACCTTGTCTCCTGAACAAACACATCCGTAAATTTTTGGTATAGTTTCCTGTGAATGTAGATACGGCTTGTGCAGAGACACATCTCGCCTTGGTTTAGGAAGCTGGCCCTGGAAACAGAGAATCAAAAATAAGTAAAATACATGCTCACTTCGTGCGCTCACTTCATGCGCTCAGGGCAATGCAATTTTTTTGTTGTTGTTCTTATTCACTGAGTGCACACTTAACAGTAGCATCGAGATTAGACTATTTTGATCTGGTGCAGTATTTCAGAGAAGATTCCCTTCACCTGCACTACAAAGGGGGGCCAACGTAACTTGTGACAAAAGAAAACAACACTGAAACACAGCAACAGCAGTTCGTGCTTCTATTCTGTGCTTGTATTTTAACACTGCTGTCTTCTCTCTTTTGTCATGCAATATGAACACGTTCACATAACAAAGCTAAACGTAAGGAGGGTGGCAAAAAAGAAAAAAGGGAAAGAGGTTGCAGTCAGCTCAACCTCCATTCCCTATAGCCCACCACAAATAGAAAGTTTGGGCTTTCATTAGTTGTCCATGCAAATGCTGTAACACAAATGCAATGCCTATCGGAGGGAGATGAAGAAAAAAGACCTGCGTACTTTACAAGTGTGGCGATGCACTTCTTCAGGTCAGTGTCTTCGAATACGATGGCTGCATTCTTGCCTCCCATCTGCAAAAAATTCCCAAGTGCCGGTGAGATGGAGGAACGGAATGTTTTTTGCATACCGTGGAAATGGTGTAGGGTGGGAACGGCTTTGAGAATCTGTACAGGATAGCATATTCAAAGTTCCCAATAACCTCGCTCGATGGGTGACTGCTTCATTTGAGCGGTTGCTCTTTTGACAGACGAGAGCCCTCTCCCCCACCTTTCCTAAATGAAACAAAGAAACCAAAAAGACTGAACAGTCCTCTATTTATTTCAATGCTATCATAAAAAAAGAAGCTGTGCGAGCTTTTATCGCACTGTAAATGAGTGCGCGCAATGGGTGATGGAGAGCTTTTGAAGTTTAGTTTTTCACGTAGCCAGCCACAATTGTGAGGATTTGGAGAGGAGGAGGAAGCAGTAAGGACAGTATTTCTCTCTCCCTTAAATGCCAGGTATTTGAACTGGCATTTTTTCTATTGTCGTACCTGTGAATGACTTTGTTGAAGCTTCTACAAACTTAGGTCCGGCAACTCACTCGTGTACAGAGATATTCACCACCCTCACCATCATAGTACTACCCATATCCACAACTGCTCTGGATCTGCCCCTAGGTGTGGCCATCTTCTTGAAGGGTAAAAAAAATATCAAAGCCGTTCCACTCAATGTGAAAGCTGTCGGAAGTGCGGAGCAGTGATTCGCCATAATGGGCTGTAGCGCCGTTATTCGCTCACTGCCATCACCAAATGCAATTCAAATTTCCCACCTTCGCAGTGCTCGCGCGCCCCCTGCCTGAAACTGCGCCAGCGGGAGTTCTGTTCTCTTTGTGCTTGCTTTTCCTCCCGCACGTGCCGGCTTTTCACTGCCACTTTTTTTCGCTTACTATCGTAAAAACCAACCCAACAAGCATTCCTAACTAAATGAACGCAGCCGCTGCTGGTTAATTACATATATTTTGCCTCAAATGTACCTGCAGTTTTCTTTGCGCTAAACAACGGGGAGATGTATGACAAGTGCCAGCAGTTCAGGAGTTTCGAACGTTTATGACAATATAAACCGCTTGGCTTTCGAAGTCTCTGGGTTACGCCGCGACGACAGCCGCTACAACGGAACGCCGTGTGGCTCTATTTGGGTCCAGCGAGCGAGCTACGACGACAAGGCGAGCCCCTAAACTGATCTGCACTTAAAATTGTCTGCATAAAGTGGTAAATGTTACTAGGAGGGAATCGAACTTCTTGCCACTGATGACGAGGCCACACTAGACAGCAAGGAGAGCAGATCGCACCATCATCATTGAAGCTCGGGTTGAAGCAGTCGCATGCCTCTATATTGAAATTCAAAAAAAGCTCTGCAGAATAAAATTTCTTCAAGTGTTCAGTGGATTTGGCATGAAGGAGATACTAGCTGACATGGCTGCCTGTCTTGGTGCTGTTAGATGGTACCGGATTCACCCATTTCACGTGTCTGTTTGTATGTTTTTGCTGAATGTCTAAGGAGAAACCGCTTGCACGGCTGTGCACACACCTCCAGGGAGAGCTTCTTTGCGTAGGGCACGGACATCTTGGCGATGGTAGTGCCGGTTTTGGTGCTGCCAGTGAACGAAATGGCCTTGGTACTGGGGTGCCGTACCAGTGCGTCACCAACAACCTGGCCAAAGCCAAACACGAAGTTCACCACTCCAGGGGGAAGCCCTGCGATTACGTATACTCGTAAACAGGAGCAAAAAGAAAAAAGCAGGACCCTTTTTTTTTATTTTGCCTGAGCAACAAACAGAAATTAGGTTGCATCAGATATGATGCTCACCTCAAATTGCAAGCTGATTTGATAAGGTAATTGTGGTATGCTAATTAACAAGTTTCAGCTGCAGAGCTAACAACAGCTATTTGCCTGTCGTATGTTCACCATTTATGATTTTCGATAAATGCAAAATGAAGGCAGTATGCGTATTCTCCCCCTGCACCCCCCCCCCCACACACACACACATCTTCTGTTACTTTGTGTCAAAGAAAAAATATCGGCACAATTACTTTTAGTGTTAGAATTGGCAACATTAGCTCTATAGCTTATAAGCAACACAAGTACCTCTTGTTGTAGTGGGCTAAGTTACATAAACCTTGAGAGTCAGATTCACACTCTCATTGAGTTTACATTTAAAGGTAAAGGTGCTGTCTGCTTTTACGAAGACTGCAATTTGTTTTCTCAAGCATGCACCACAGAGTGTCAACTGTCCTTTTGACTCAGGTAAGTAAGACAGCTGGAACAGACTGTCGCCTTAGACTTGCACTCATGCTCATGCAACAGAGCCAGTTTTGCTCCAAAGAAGCTACTGCATCGCATGTGTGGAAGGTCCTTGGTGGAACTATTTTTGACCCCAACGCATGGAGCCAATGCAAACGTGCTGTTATTTTTGCATATACACTGGTTACAGCATGCTCATACTGTTTCAAAAGATTATATAATGGGGCTAGTTGGCGATGTTTTCTATTGAATTGTGCTACGTATACAATGACAAATGGGACGCTAACAGGCCTGGGATGAGGCGCTAACAGGGCTGTGCCTCGTCCCAGTCCTGTTAGGGTTCTTTTTGTCTTTGTATACGTAGCGCGACTCAATATGAATCATACTGATTGTTTGCACAAGCACTATCTATCCCCATCCTGATCCTGGGATGAGTATGCTTGATTTGCTCCAAGGCTGCCACGTGCTCTTGGGGATGGAACGAAATCATTTTCTTTGTACTTTGATTGCTTAGTGTAGCCAGCAGCTATCTCAGCAAACTTTCTGTGAACAGCTGACACTGTAGAAATGGCCGTTTTCTTGGTACCCAAAGATTGTTCTAAATGCTTACAACCACAGTTACCTCATGTCCCTGCCTTGGGTCCAGCTGCCTCTGTGGTGGCTCGTTAACGAGCATTCTCTGCTTTTTGCAGTCTTTAAATGCTTGCCTGGTTTCACCGAGAGAGACCCAGCTATTGTAATGGTGAACCGTTTGTAAGTATAGATGCCATCAAACCGTCGTGTTCACAAGCAACACACTGGGTACGTTTAGAACTGATTCAAAGGTGACAATTCTGTGCATGCATCATCGCACTACATGCGTCAGGCACAGAGTCTTCTGTACAGGTTCTTTACAGGAACTAAAAGCTCCTGCTGTGGCTCAGTCGTCGCGCCCTCACTTCATATATAGGAGGTCCAAAAATCAATACTTTATAGCTATCATGAAAGTTATAAAAAATTTGACTAAACAAGTTACAGCTGTTTTCTTCTTCGCAATCATGATAATGGTGGCTGCAGCAAGACATTTTTGCACATGCACAGAATGCTCTTTCATGGCCTTAAAAGCCATGAAAGAGCATTTAAATGTATAGGTTGTACTTACTGGCACGGCACAGGTGTGAGCAACCATGTGTGTGTGCCGTCACTGGTTACGTCGGGCTCTGCGAGATGGTGTTACTTGTCCAAGCTACGCTCACAATGTACGTTCGATGTTCCAAACTGTCCCCCACCGAATACAAAGTAATGCCTCAAGTCCAATGTGAGTGCGACTAATAACATATCTGTTGACACCACTGCCGGGAATCGGGTTGAAACGGGGCAGACGGCGCACGCTGGATTATTTTTTTTTTGTGCAAGGCACCGGCACAGTGGCACAAGCCGCGCCATATCTGGTCGTTTCCGGTGTTGCCAAGCGAAGAAATTGAGCGCTAAACCTTTCAGTGAATACCATTATATTTCGCCCCTCCAGGAGCACTGTGTCAGTCCCAGTTAGCGAAAAATCTGAAGCACATAGCGTATGCTAACCAAGTTATTACAGCAACCTAACATGCAGCTTGTAACCAAGGCGCGTTTGCATCACATGCCCAGCAACAGAGCATATTCCCTGCGCGAGGCACGTGGTGGTAGTATTTCATACACTCCCAGTATGCTGCATTGATAGTACCAAAATCCACATGATCTCGTACCGCCACAAACAGCAATTGAAATGCTACAGCTGCCACTTTAGCACTCGGCAGACTGATCACAAACATTGTGTCTGTCAGACAGACGCAATTTATGACCATCTTACTGGTTGTCACTGAGGTATCCAGGTGTGAATGACTTGTGGAATTTTGAATGACAATCAGCTCCATGATCTTTGAATTGGTCATTTGTTGTCCTAGCCTGCTCCGGTCTTAAAGTGAGTTAGTGTGCTTGCGGGCAATACGGGTCTTACCGGCATCCACGAACACTTTGGCCAGCATCCAGGCCGTGACGGAGGTGAGTTCGCTGGGCTTGGCCACCACCGTGTTGCCGTAGACCATCGCCGGTGCCAGCTTGGAGGTGAGCAGGTACAGGGGCAGGTTCCAGGGCACGATGACAGCCACCACGCCCACCGCTGAGCGGACCGTGTAGTGCAGCACGTTCGCCGTCTGTTGCGGGATCGCCCTGCGTGGCCACAGGGGGTCATCTCTTGCGACACACGTTGCCCGACCTGTCTGCCATATGTCACACTCTGGGACTCAACTTGGAGGCATATCTTACGTCCTCTGACACGGGCGATGCGGGCTACCATCTCCTATATGGAAGCCACTTATTGGTAATGAGCCCTCCTTGCAGGTTACTTGCTAGAAATGACACTATACTTACTTATAGCACTGCTGTTAATATAGGCATGCAGACAAAACGCAAGTTGGGTTCATTTGAAAGATTGCCTCGTTAGAATCATACTGACACCACTTTTGATGCAAGATTTGCTCAAATAAGCTATATAATTAGGAAAAAAAAGGGAATGGCCTTGCGACTTACTTGCTCCTTTCCCGAACTAGAACATATGATGTCATATGCACAGCAATTGGCTGAGGCCGGCAAAAGCAAGCACAAGTTAGGAAGGGCTGATGAGATTGCAGAATGGGCTATTTACACTTACATGTAACGCATATTCATTTTATAACAGTAAGAACAGGGGGGGTGAAACAATGCAAGTTACGAAAGTACATGTAAACATAGAAGCCCCAGTGCGTACTGCTGTTGGTACTGCGTGCACTATGCTTGTTATAGCTGCACAGCAGTCTGGCGCTTTGGGGTTGTCTCACACGACACTGGCCAACTGGTGTAAGCGACATTGTCTTCCAAGGCCCTGTTTATCGAGCATATCCCGTGTTTCATCACGATAATACTTTCTACCGAAAAGAAAAACAAGCCAGGTGCAAATACCGTCAAAAACAAAGCAGAGGCGTACAGCAGTCTAGAACAGTATGGTGGCGTCATCTAGGAGGACTGATGGAAAACAAGGTTCCGCAGTCCGCTGCAGAGCCTAACAGCACACTAACGATTGCTTGTTACGTCATCGCAGGCATCACGAAAGACAATTAATATCTGACTGGAGAATAAAAATTTTAGCTTAAATTGATTAATTTCTCAGTGAACAAAACAGGACAAGCACTGGGGGCACTATGCACTATAAAACATGAAATCTTTCAAATAAAAACGAACTTGCATTTTGTCTGCAAAACATTGGAAAAAATTGTGTCTGCTGACTCTGTCATCCCATTGTTCACTGCGGCAGCTTATTATGACACCTGGCCTTTCAGGGTGTTTGGGAAAGATGATTATTCCACTACGAGGCCCATGCTTTCCTTTTTACAGCTCTTTTATGCTGATCAATTGCTAAAGGAGATGACTTGCTATGTGTGAGGTAAGTTTCCAATGCCACCAATCAAGGAAGGCATCTGCTTCGGCACATCTGTTGCAGTAAGTCCTAGAAATCAGTTAGCGACCGACGAGTTGCAAGTGATGTTGCGAGGGTCCGGCTGGGATTGCACTACAAAATTAATCGCGAGATCGCCATGGGAGAGGCCCCTTCAGTAGAGGCCCGCACGTTGCAGCATTCGATTAGCTGATGCGCTGTGCCCATCCCTCTGACTACTTGACCAATGCTCCTTTCCTATAGTTGCACGAGTTTTCTGCCATAAGTATTGTTGTACCAGAACTTTGTGTTGTTCCCGACTACGTGACAACATAGTGCTATAATGGAAAGTGAAAGTGAATTTACTTTCTTCAGGACACCAATTGCTTTGTTCGGGTGGGCATACATAACTGCCGCTGTATCGGTCCGTAATTCTCGATGCTGGTGATAGAAGTCCCTAGTGTATTTGGTGACAGCACAATGCGGTAGTGCTTAGCTTACACCCTGATGTTGCTATAAGTAGTGGCATATAGGGCTCCCTCGCAGAGGAGACGTACATTTCTCGGTCGCACTGCGCAGTGGTGGCAAAGTGTCGGAAGTTGTGCACCGCCCGTGGGATGTCCACGCTGCGTGCCAGCCAGACCGGCTTGCCCTGGTCCCGGGACTCGGCCTGGGCGAACTCATCCAGTCGGCTGTCGATCAGGTCGGCAATGTGGATCAGGAATTTGGAGCGCTCCGCCGTAGACTTCTGGGACCACCTGGAACAGCACCGCCCCACAAATCACTGGTAGGAATGGAGTGTGGACGCCTAGCAAGCATCCTGCTGGGTGACTGTCCATCACGAAGAGATGAATCCAAATCCTCAAGACGGTAAGTGGTCTGTCATCTATTGTCTACTCATTCAGCATCATTTTAGTGAGTTAATCACTCCCTGTTCCGTCTCTGACTTCAAGTGAGAAAGATGCGAGTCATGATGATGAGGATGATTGTAATGTATGTACAGACACACTTGTGCTGGGATTGAGGCACACAACTAGCTTATAACTGAAAACAAAAATCTCTGGAAACAGTGCATGTATGGTTCCCATGAGGTTTTAAGTTAGAAGGTAGACACCCATAGTATCGAACTTGGTCGTGTCAGTTTGAAATACTCTTTTGCGACGTAAGGTTAGAAAACCTTTGGGAGCATAAAACTTAGGGTATGGGAAAATTTTAAAAGTTGGCTCCATAAAGCTAGAGACACTCTGGGAAAATTTTTTTCTTTTTTAATGGGGCATGAATTGTGCTTAATCTATTCATTGGGACAAGCCAGTCAGATGCGCTGTCTTTTCTTTCTGCAGTTGCAAGGACAGTCCTGCAACTGCCAGGCCTGCCATGACATGCCAGATTAATAGGTCCTGTTTTTGATTAAACTGTGTGTGATGAAACTAAACATTTCAACGCTGAACGACATAACTTCTCATTGAATACCTGGCCTCAGCTGCTTATTGTGCCGGCAAGCCACAGCTGCAAATATCAAATTTCAAAATATTTGCTTTAGCACGTACAGAACTCCTAAAACAGTTACAAATACAAAATAAGCTGAGGCAGTCGGGACTAAATACGTCTGAGTTATAGTTAAAGCTAATAAAAGGGCATGAAAAATTGAAAATTAAAGGTGTAGACAAGTTGACGGAGCGGTGGAACAAAAAAATGCAGTAACGATTACTATACTAGCTCCCTGATGCGAAATTTGTGCGCAGCACGAGCTGCAGTCTTCTCGGTCACGGCGCATATCTGCTGCGTCTGAGGAAGTGATCGCGTGGTCTGCGAACGCACGGCGGCGCGCGCTACTCTGCTGCTATCTCGCAGCGCGTCGCTACCGCAGGCCAGTGCGTTGTTGCAAATCATGTGTGAACCTCCCGCGCCGCTGCCGCGTGGTTCGGATTAGCCACGCAAGGGAAGCAGAGAGCATGTTGTTGCAAATCGTGTTTGAACCTCCCGCGCAAATGTCACGTAGTTTGGATTACCGGCGAACGAAACAGAGTTTGGGGAGGGGGATGACGCTCCTTGTGCGTCGACGCGTGAAATCAGAGTGAGGGGCGGGGGAGGGGGGGCAGCGAGAGAGATGACGCCATAGCCAAGGTGACAGGGGTATTACACGACGGAGAAACCCTGTTTTTGGCCCGCGGGACCCGCTCACGTGACCAGTTTTAGGCTCCGCCCCTCCGTGGGGATAGCCCGCGGTGGCCCCGCGAAAGAAAACGCCTCCGCATGTTTTCGCTCGACGGCGGTGGCCCTCGGCGGGGAATGGAACCTGTTCCTCGGCGCTGTCGTCTGCTAGTCAATCAGCGTAGCTCCGCACGTGTGAATGCGCCGCCAGGCCGGATAATCCGGTCACGTGCTGTTGACGTCACATATCCGTCCGCCTCCGTGAGAGGGTTTCTCCGTCGAGTGAATCCTGCTTAAGGGGGAGAGGGATCCCTCAAAACTAAAAACTGCAGGGCTGTAGCTGGATATTGCAATTTTGTGATCAACACCAGGGTTGTACAAATAGCATCACCTGCTAGAGCAATTCAATACGAATGCAATGATACTAGTCTTATCGTCATACCTCAACTGCAAGATAAAATAGAGCCCGTAAGGGAGAGAGGGATATCTCAAAACAAAAAAAACTGCACGGCTGTAGCTGGATATTGCAATTTTGTGATCAATACTAGGGTTGTAGAAATACCATCACCTGCTAGAGCAATTCAATACGAATGCAATGACTATCACGAATTTATCACGTCCAAGTGCCCGATGACAAATTCCGTGCCACTTTCCGAGCTTTCGCTCGCTGGTTCTCTGTCCAAAAGTTTGAACTTGCGCTCTATCGCCGACTGCGACGCCAAACGCTTCTTCACATCCTCCGCATGTTTAGCACGCCCGGCAGATTCACCAGCGGTCTAATACACGGTGTCGATGCGGTCCCGATTGGCACTCGAGAAGCCGGATGACGGTTCGCTGACGCCTGAAGCACTGCAACTTGCCATGGCCGGAGATTCCGAAAATCTGTCTCAGATGCAACAGGCGATATCGTCCCCATGTTCCACGCGCGTTTCTGCCGCTTCCCGCACGCTTGACGCGTAATTTTTGTGATGCGAACATCTCCCGGTATTGTAGCACGAAAAAGAACACGTTGCACCAAATTACAGCAGCAGAGAGAAAAAGACACGATGACTCGATAAACTACCGTGGATAGATAAACTACCGTGAAGGCGAACGCGAGGAAAGAAAAACAAAAATACAAACGCAAAAGGCGCCGGGTTCGCCGTGCCGCCCAATCAGAGACGCGATACGAGGGGCTCGTCTCGCGCGCGCGCGCGGTCTGGCCAATCAGGGGCTCGTAAGTGACCTTCCGAAAAACAGCGAGAGCGAGGGCCCTCGCCATGCTACGCCATTTTGAGATATCGCAAAATACGCACAAAGAAACGACCTTCAAAACGCGTCCAAGATGGCTGCCGCCAGCCGTCTCCTTCGCGCATGGCGCGCGCGCGAAGTTCAAGCATTTCTTTCCCGATTTTCGACAATTTGGGGTCGCCGTCATGTTTACAAAGTTGATTTTTGGACCCTTTTCGATCGAATTCAGCGGTGAAACTTTTAGAGTAGGTTCTTGAAGTTACAAAGGCTTCAAAAATGTATTTTTCTCAAAACACGTTTTTTCGCGATTTTTGGTCATTCTAAGACCCGCGTCAACATATATTATCTCTATGACGTTAAAGATCCCCAGGTGGTCAAAATGAATTCAGAGCCCTCCACGTACGACGGCCCTCAAAGCCTGTGTAGCATATCGGCGCGTTAAGCCTCAGAATTAAACAACCCTCAAGTAGCCTGAGAATTTACGCTGATTTTTCGGTAATCGACTGAGCGCAACGTCGCGGAGATGGCGACGGAAGCGACGGAAGGGCGAGCTTACGTGGTGAAGGCCTGCAGCGCCGCCTGCACTGCCTTGTCGACCTCGCGGGAGCCGCTGTTGGGCAGGCGCGAGTAGACGCTGCCCGTGGAAGGGTCCACATTATCGATAGTCTCTGCGACGGACTCGAATTTGCCGTTGATGAAGTTCTCCAGGATCAGCATCCTGCGCGTCAGAGAGAACGAGCTGCTCGAGCGAGAGCTGCCGCTGATGCTCGACCGCGCTGGGCTGCTCGACCGCTCGCGGTGTTCGCCGCCGTTTATAGGCCTCCTGCGCTGCCCAGGGGGCGCTGCGCAAGCGGCTTCC
Source organism: Haemaphysalis longicornis (assembly GCA_013339765.2). Classification (NCBI taxonomy): domain Eukaryota; kingdom Metazoa; phylum Arthropoda; class Arachnida; order Ixodida; family Ixodidae; genus Haemaphysalis; species Haemaphysalis longicornis. Next base: position 160,878,103 of record CM023451.1, on the reverse strand, counting down.
GGACAGTACTTCCGGGTAGTACAAAGCTGCGCGGGTCCCATAGGCCTCCTGCGCTGCCCAGGGGGCGCTGCGCAAGCGGCTTCCGGGCAGTACTTCCGGGTAGTACAAAGCTGCGCGGGTCCCATAGGATCCCGTGTTGACAGAAGCAAAATGAGCTCGACGCTCCCAATTATTTTGCGACGTGGTCACCAGCTCATCCCCGACGCGTCCGATCTATTTCAGCGATCAACTTGGCATTAGGGGAAAAAGCTTTGCAGCGCTAAACACGTTTACAGCGCCGACGAAAGTGCCGGGACCGGGACGGCGTCTGCTACTCGCAGGTTCACCGTTCGATGGTCGTACGAAGTGAAATTTGAAGTGAGATTTCTAGTTTAAACTAATACTCTAGGTGACAAAGACTTCTCAAAAACAGCCGATCAAAAAAGAAGAGTGACGCAATCGGTGATGATCACGCTTTAAAAAGCCAGCGAGTCCGGCGGCCCGCAGGCTCGCCTGCTGCGGTGCGCCGCTCTTTTGCGTACCTGCACACTATGCGTGCACTTTCATTAAACAGTGCTCGTTTGCGTCGCCGTTACGAATACATGGTGCAGCGCATCGTTAGCGTGCCGTTTTGTTGCCGCGACCGTCAGAAGCGTGAAATCTGTTTCGCGATTCCGAAATTAGTGGCCCTAAAACAAAGTGGTCGGGTGAACTAAGAGGCCGCTCGCTTTCCTTATTTACTCTCACTTTACTTAATTACGCTCTTGCAGCATACATTCCCAGTTCGCACTTAATAGCCTAGAATGAGGGTCAGCAACGGCCGAGCTCCATGCAGACGACACGGCGGAGGGCTGGACGGCAAATCGGGTGGGAGGAGGAGGGGGGCTTTGAATGCAAAGAGAAAAAATTAAGCGAATTTCTAATAATATTTGACAATAATCTGGCGAAGTGTGAAGATGGGGAAGGGGGGGGGGGGGGGGCAATTCAACTGTAGGACGCCAATTCTCTGTTCTTGTCTCGCTGTCTAACTCCATTTGAAGTCAAAACTGGCGTGTCGGCGTTCAGATTCGACGACCCTGCACTAGAAAACCAACACAGTCAGTGATGATCGTATGTAAATATTCGGGGCCCCGCGCAGTGCATGCGGCTGTGTTATGTGATGTTATAGAAGTACACATCTCTGCAGGCAGCGGGCGTGTGATTTGGTGCATGTTTTGCGTCCTTTAATAGCGCTTATAATTTGTTTATTTGGCGCTATTGCCCCACCTACTCGCTAGTATACATGTACCCTGCCGTTCGTAAATCGTGCGGCGCAAAATGTTACGCAAGAATCATTTAGTTTGCGAAAATACGAAACAAAATTTCCACTCGTTTCAAAGGCGGTGCCAGGCCAGCAGTGTCAACTGAGTCGGCTGCGTAATTCTTGCGTTAGCTTGCATATGCTCCCGCTGAAGCAACCTTTTGCATTTACCTCAGGATATAGGATGAGCAGCGCTTTGTGTTTATGCTACTCATGAACTTTCCTTTGTCGACCGCACGCAAGAAGAAAAAACTGTAGCTGTCGTCAAACAGTTAAACCACGTGACCTGGCGATACTGTCCCACGCCGCGACCACCGCGACAGCTCGCTCAAAAGAAAGCCGAAAAATCGGCTTTTTTAGCGGATTTTATTTTGTTTAGCCTCTGCAAAACACGCCACAAAGCGCTACAACCAACTTTCACTCTGGCTTGTAATTGAAAACACATGGAGGGCGGCGAGGGTCGTCTGCTTTTGTACTACCCAGAGGCGTCGGCCGCTAGGGGCGCTGCATGTCGCTAAAACTCCAGCGCAGGAGGCCTATTGGCGGTGAGCTCGACCACAGGCGGCGCTGCGGAGCGCGCCTCCGTGACGTCGGCTTAGGGATTCTCGCATTTGTCGTCTGCTTCACTCGGGCTCGCTCTCCCCGCTATTTTTTTTGCGCTCGGTTATCGTCTGATACTTGTCCGCGCCAGATTTTGCATGGGCGTGACTTTTTATCATAATAATATACTTACAATAGCATACTCTATAGCTCAAGGTGTGATTTAAAGTATAGTTTTGGGTACACCGCTGCGGAAGAAACATTGCCGGCGTCGCCCCATTCATTGCGAAGCCGGTCCTGTGCGGAGCGTGAAGAGTCGCAGCTAGGCGTCAGGTTCTGTATGCTACTAATAACCGACAACAGCGAAAATGCAAGACCAAAACAAATTCCACGCACTCGGGGCTGTCGGCTTTGGCAGAAGGCATCGCGATCCCTGGTAATCGTATGCAAGGTAAAACAGTTTTTGCAACCTTGCCGAACGCTCGAACGTATTGTATCACATCACTTTACGTTGTCATGGCATGAAAGTATACGCTCGAACGTATTGTATCACATCACTTTACGTTGTCATGGCATGAAAGTATGCCGCCATGCACTATGGGCCGCAAAAACTGTAGGTTAAATTTCAAATAACCTAACCTACTGTATGTATAGGCGCGTGCTGGTTTTATACCAGACTTCTTAGCAGTATGGAGGTTTATTGGGCAAAACGAGTCACGTCTACGGCAAAAATACCTTGAAACTATGTTCGTTCAGACCTGGGGAGATATTTTGGTAGATTTCCCACGGCCATATTTTCCCAATATTCAGATATGCGTTATAGTAAGACAGCGCTCAGGAGGAGGAGGAGGAGGCGGAGGAGAAAACTTGATTTAACAGTAAAATCGAGCTGACCGCGGGTCCTCAGTGCAGGCCCGGCCCAGTAATAAGAGTAATTTTCTTCAATTCATAGAACGCCATCCCGAACAGACCAGGATTTGCTCTTTACGCCTGGAAGGGTTGGAAGCAGTAAAGAGCTGCTTGGAAATATTCGGGGGTTTCGATTCCTGTTATACTGGAAACCGGCACGTATGCTATTTATTTCGTCAGTTACCGAGTATATCAAACCTTAAACACCGTAATCATGTCATAACCGTTCAAATTGAGAGTCAGTTCGTTATGATAACGATGGTTTCGATACAAATTCGGAGCACAAAATCCGCCTTCGAGTACTCGGACTACGTTGTCTGGGGCGCGATCGCGGGGGCGTAGCACAAACCTTCTCATCGTATTTGCATGTGAATAAACAACGCACGCTGAGCATAAGCCCCTTCTTGGCCACAGCCATAAAAGCCACTTTGTGAAGAAAGGAATGTATGCCTTACAGCCCGAAGAAAAATATCCACCACTATCTTTGAGAGCCTCCCAAACATCCCCGAACCTCATAGTAAGACGTTTGGGACGGTGCAAAGAAATTAATGCATTAGGCACAAAAAAAAACATTCATCTGATACAAGTCAATAACAAAAAAAGAAATAGAAGACAGCCGCTTTATGTCCTGCTGTGCGATGGGCGTGTAGGGGCCCGCTGCTTGGTGCGTAGTATTGGGCTGTTGAGTCTTCATAAGAGTATATCAAAAATAATGTAGGGAAGCCTACGCATTTTGAATACTTATCGAGGATTTCTGAGCACTGAACCCTCGGCAAATAGCTAATAAGGACGAGGTTACCCAGCCGATGTTTGCTGACCGATGCTTTGAAGAAGGTTTGTTCTCGTCTCTCTTCTGTGTGTGTGCAAACTTGTGTAGGATACAGCTTGAAAATTATTCAGAGGTGTCAGACAGAACTGCAAAAATAACGACTGAATCACTGGAAATGTGGTTTCATGTCGCTAATTCTGAAAGCGGGCCGATTTCTAGCACAGGCACTGCTGCTACTCACAACGCGAGAAGTGTAGCAGGACGACAGCGGTGCGAGTCCCCCTAAGCTGACGTTCGAAGCCAGGGGGCGCCACTTCAAACATCTCACCGCCAATAGGATCCGTGTTGACAGAAGCAAAATGAGCTCGACGCTCCGGATTATTTTGCGACGTGGTCAGCAGCTCATCTCCGACGCGTCCGATCTATTTCAGCGATCAACTTGGCATTAGGGGGAAAAGCTTTGCAGCGCTAAACACGTGCCGACGAAAGTGCCGACGCAAGTGCCGGGACCGTGACGGCGTCTGCTACTCGCAGGTTCACCGATCGATGGTCGTACGAAGTGAAATTTTAAGTGAGATTTCTAGTTTAAACTAATACTCTAGGTGACAAAGACTTCTCAAAAACAGCCGATCAAAAAAGAAGAGTGACGCAATCGGTGATGATCACGCTTTAAAAAGCCAGCGAGTCCGGCGGCCCGCAGGCTCGCCTGCTGCGGTGCGCCGCTCTTTTGCGTACCTGCACACTATGCGTGCACTTTCATTAAACAGTGCTCGTTTGCGTCGCCGTTACGAATACATGGTGCAGCGTTAGCTTGCCGTTTTGTTGCGTGTCTCAGTGACAAAATGCCGCAACCGTCAGAAGCGTGAAATCTGTTTTGCGATTCCGAAATTAGTGGCCGTAAAACAAAGTGGTCGGGCGAACTAAGAGGCCGCTCGCTTTCCTTGTTTGCTCTCACTTTACTTAATTACGTTCATGCAGCATACATTCCCAGTTCGCACTTAATAGCCTAGAATGAGGGTCAGCAACGGCCGAGTTCCATGCAGCCGACACGAACGGCGGAGGGCTGGACGGCAAATCGGGGGCGGGGGGAGGGGGGCTTTGAAGAGAAATAATATTTGACAATAATCTGGTGAAGTGTGAAGAGGGGGGGGGGGGGCAATTCAACTGGAGGACGCCACTTCTCTGTTCTTGTCTCGCTGTCTAACTCCATTTGAAGTCAAAACTGGCGTGTCGGCGTTCAGATTCGACGACCCCTGCACTAGAAAACCAACACAGTCAGTGATTATCGTATGGAAATATTCGGGGCCCCGCGCCGTGTATGCGGCTGTGTTATGTTATGCTGTGTTATGTGATGTTATAGAAGTACACATCTCTGCAGGCAGCGGGCGTGTGATTTGGTGCTTGTTTTGCGTCCCTTAATAGCGCTTAATTTGTTTATTTGGCGCTATTGCCTCACCTACTCGCTAGTGTACATGTACCCTGCCGTTCGTAAATTGTGCGGCGTAAAACGTTACGCAAGAATCATATAGTTTGCGAAAATACGAAACAAAAATTCCACTCGTTTCAAAGGCGGTGCCAGGCCAGCAGTGTCAGCTGGGTCGGCTGCGCAATCCTTGCGTTCGCTTGCATGCTCCCGCTGAAGCAACCTTTTGCAGTTACCTCAGGATGTAAGATGAGCAGCGTTCCGTGTTTATGCTACTCGTGAACTTTCCTTTGTCGACCGCACGCAAGAAGAAAAAAACTAACTGTCGTCAAACAGTCAAACCACCCGACCTGGCGATACTGTCCCACGCCGCGACCACCGCGACAGCTCGCTCAAAAGAAAGCCGACAAATCGGCTTCTTTTAGCGGATATTATTTTGTTTAGCCTCTGCAACTGCTTTAAGGGCTATTTCATACAGTATGCAGTCATTTAAACACGCCACAAAGCGCCGACAACCAACTTTCGCTCTGGCTTGTAATTGAAAACACATGGAGGGTGGCGAGGGTCGTCTGTACTGCTTTTGTACTACCCAGAGGAGTCGGCCGCTAGGGGCGCTGCATGTCGCCAAAACTTATGCTGCGTTCCAATTCGCAGACAGCTTGGTAGACAGTCTACGAAGCAGTCTAACTAGACGTCTAAAGGAATGAAATTGGAACGGCGCCTCGGTCGCAAACGCAACACCAGCGCAGACGACCAGCCTGCGACAGCGTCGTTGCAGACATGTTGAGTTGAGCAAGCCGAAAGTTTCGTAACTAATATTACCGTTGTTATTACAAACGTTACGTAATTTAAAAACTAGGCAAAGTCACCTTCATAACTAGTAAATGTTACTAAATATTTAAATAAAGGAACAAGTGCTTTTGGTTCAACATAAAAACGCAAAAAGGTGGCGCTGGCGTTGCTTTTCAGTTTAGACAGGAAGGTAGCCTGCATCGTTGCTGACTTCGATGCTGTCTCCTCGAAGCAGTCTTTGTTGACTGCTGCGTTCGAATTGGAACGGGGCTTAACATGGCGTACTGTCCGCGAAGACGGCAACGAAGCTGTCTAAACGGTAAATTGGAACGCACCCTTAGAGTTCCTGCATATAACTCCCGCAGGGAGCTAAGAGTTGCGCGACCCCTTTCCACGCGCCGCCGTGATTGCGACACTCCGGTTATCCATGCCGCGCAGAGAAGCCCCCACTACGGCTGCGCCGCAGCCGCCGACGCGGGCGGCACCGCGCCCCGCCCAGGAACAGCAGCAGCGTGAACGACATCGCTGACATCGCAGACATCGCAGGAATCCAGCGTAGCCGCCGAAGCGCCCCCACCGCGCGTCGGCCGCCGTCGGAAGCGGGGCGGCGAGGCTCCTACACTCGCGACGGGCGGCTTTCCCGCAGCAATCCGGATAACAAGATGGCGCGCGGTCGCGCAACTCTTAGCTCCCTGCGGGAGCTATATACAGGAACGCTACCAAAACTCCAGCGCAGGCAGCATGTAGTCCACGCCGCTCCAAGAATGCGCGCGAACGCGTAGACACGCACACACACGCACACTGACGTGTCTGCGTGGCGTTCGCTTCTCCGACACCGCGCGAAAGACGACCTTCGTGCGAGCACGAGGTGGCGGGCACGGTTAACAGCGGCGCCACACACTGTGCGGCAGTGGGAAGCTTTGCAAGGCCGATAGAAGGCAAAAGTCGCGGAGACAACAGTTCCCTGAGTGCTTACCAGTTTTATCTTCGCCCGCCCTTTCGGAGAGAAAGCAGATTCCAGATCGAACGGCTGTCGGCTGCGGTCTGCCTTAAAGTCGTTTCGGAGGAGTTAAAGGAGCCATGAAGACAAAATACAAGTTTGTGTTATTCGAAAGATTTCGTGTTTTGTAGTGCCCCCAGCGCTTGTTCGAATGCAAACGCTGCTTTATTCACTGAGAAATTAATCAATTTATGTTAAAATTTTGATTTTCCCGCTAAATCGTGTGTTTTCGTAACTGCAATGACATCGCAGACCGCTCTGCAGCCTAGGATCCCTTGATTCGCGCGTCCGCCGTACAGGGTAGAGACACGTACACGCTGGGGCCGCCATTTTGGATCGCTCGCTCGCCGCCGAAGCAAGTCATTGTATCAAAATCGCGCTAAAAGTATCGCTGCAACGCGGTTAACTGGGAAAGTTTGAATCAACTGATCTGTTTCGCGTTGCTGGGTCGCGTGGGAAACGAAACGAACAACGCGCTGAGCACATTGACCCAATCACAGCGGCACGGGACCGTTCAAAGGGTGTCTCGACTCTCCACCCTGTACGGCAGAGTTTAAATCGAGGTATTCCCGCGTTTGCTTACGTTACTGAACCTAGGTGGCGCCACCATACCATGGCGTGTCGTTTTCTGCCTTTTTTTTTCGTTCTGGGAGAAAATCGTTTCGTGAAACATACTGCTCGCTCGACAAATATGTTCACGTAAATCACCGTCGCGTCAATCAATCGGCCAGTGTCGTCTGAGACAACCCCAAAGCCCCGCAGTCCTGTGCAGCTAAACAACAATAGTGCGCGCAGTACCAACAGCAGCAGTACCCAGCGGTACTTCTATGTTTACATGTGCTTTCGTAACTTACACTTACCACCATTCTTACGGCTTTAAAAAGAATGTGCCCTAAATTTAAGGCAAATAGCTCGTTCGGCAGACTTATACTCTGCCTAATTTTCGTTTGCTTTTGCCGCCCTCCGCCAATCGCAGAGCTGTCTCGTGTGACATTATAGGTTCTGTTGCGGGAAATGAGCTGGTGGGTCGCATGGCCATTCCCTTTTTTCCTAATTACGTGGCTTATTCGACCGAAGTTTACGTTATTGTGGTGTCAGTATGATTCTAACGAGGCAATCTTTTGAATGAACCAAACTTGTGTTTTCTCTTCATGGCTCCTTTAACTCTCGCGTAGAGACAAAGAGCGTGAAAGAAAGAGCGGGAGAAACGAAATGTGCTGAGTTAAGGAGGCGGAGGAAAAAAAAATTATTCGACTGAAGGTAGGTGGGCGGGGTCCTTAGCCCAGGACTCTGTTGGTTCTACCCGCCGCCTTCGCCCAGTTCGGTCAGCCATAACTGCCTATTCACTCTCCCACTGCTCGTAGGTAGGACTGGGAATTTGTTTCAAGCCTGGTTTATTCTGGCACTCCCAGACGATAAGATTACAGAGTAGCACGTTGGCCGCAGCAATTGCACAGGGATTACAAAGTGTGGAGGGAATGGCGTGTATACTCTCGTGGGGTGTGGGAACGTGTTTGTTTGTAGATGGCGGAAGGTCACTTCTTGTTCTTTGGACAGCGGGCCAGCTCCTGGCGGGTAAGTGCGTCGAGATAGCCTGTAGTGTTGCGTTATGTCGCTGAAAGTAGTGAGGGTGATCTGCCCGGTCGTCATCCTCCAACAGTGCCCGGTTTGTAAGATCTCGGGCGAACGCATGGGCTGCTTGACTGCCGCGGAGTAACGAATGGGCAAGCGTCCAAATTATTAATAGGTTTCTTTTGGGGGGACTCTGGGCTAGAACCTGCATTGCTTTTATGGAAATTCTTCCCGCCATGTACGTATGACAAGCGGCTTGGGAGTCAGTGATGATGGTACTGGCGTGAGTCTGCGCAATGGCTAATGCGATGGCTGTCTCTTCCGCTTGTAGGGTAGTGCAGTGCCTTAGATGCCTTAGACTTATGCTCGTGATGAGGGCAGTGGGTGTTGCGACAACTGCAGTTTTGGTGTTCGCGCGCGCGTTGTCCGCTGCATCCGCGTACGCCGTGGTGGTAGATTTTCCGTATATATTTTTTCGAGGGCTTGGGCTCTGGATTGTCTTCTCCCTTCATAGTGTTGAGGGTTCATGTTCCGTAGAAGGGGGGGGGGGGGGGGGGCGCTACTCGCAGCATTGACCGTGATGTCTAGTGTGATGTCCGACGTTATTTTGATGGTTTGTGGGGGTGCGTAGCCCAGGCGTTGGAGTACGTGGCGTCCAGGGGGAGGGGGTAACAGGCGTGTTCTCTGGACGGTAAGGTGGGCTTCAGTCAGTTCATCTACAGTGTTATGCAGTGCAAGTGTTTGCAGTCGAGCAGTTGGTGTACTTATGGGCAAAGGTAGGGCGTGTTTGTAAGGCTTTGAAGATAATTGCGTTATCTTCTGCTTTTCTCGCACCTCAAAGATGCTGTATGGGGGCGACGTAAGTTATTCGAGAAACGATGAACGCTTCGACCAAGTGTAGCATGTCTTGCTCTTTCATGCCGTGGTTCTGATTCGAAATCCTTCGGTGGGTTTTTTGGGGGGTCGATGGTATCGGAGCGCAACGGCTATTTCTTGAACTAATCGTGACGTAATGGTGCGCTCTTGATTTAATCAATTTTTTACGAGCGTGAAAACATCAGAAAGCTGCAAAAAACATCTTTTGAGTGTGTGCGCGTTTACACAGTCGCACATATTTGTTTTATACCGGAGTGTAAAGCAAAGGCCAAACCGGGCTTGACGCTCCTCCGTTCTCGGCGGAAGGATACAGTGAGCGAAGGAGCAACGACGCTTGCAGCGTGATCGCTCAGCGCTCCGTGTCTGGTGTAAGAGTATCATCAGTTTTCTTTGCATTTGCTTTCTTGGACGCTGTATCCGAAAGGATTCTTTGCACCATCTGTGTTTCGAGCGCAGCCTCGACGTTGTTTCAGTTATGAGGTGCTAACGAACGGCGCGCCAAGGGAGCGCCGCGCCGACGACGAAGGCGGAGCTCCGCCCGCAGCGCTTGGACGACACCGGTGACACCGGGCCACTGCTCGTGATCACGAGGCGCATGCTCAAGTGCGCTCACGCGGCTAAATAAATCAGTGCAAGCCCAAACGCTGTCGGAGCTGATTCTCTGCGCCGGTCGCGACAAGGGGAAGAGCATGCGCATCCCGCAACGACAACTCCTGCCAAGGAGTTTCATTTCATTGCTTCCCATCAAGTCATGATCGCAGGAAAGTGTGGTTTGCTGCACCAGCCTTCTGAATGAACCTGTTGTTTAGTGTCCTTAGCGCGTTTTACCGTTTACCGTGTTAAATGAAGCAAGAGTAGCCGTTTGCCGCTGAAAACGAAAGGATTGCACTCCGCGGTTTCTGCATTTCGGCCCTGCCAAGTAGCGACATCTGGCGAATTTGTCTCAAAGCAAATGACACAAAAGTTTGTTGCCAGAACTGTTCGCTTACGCTTGAAATAGCTTGAAGGAGGCGGACTCTTAGCCTTCAACCCAGCGTCCGGGCTAATTGCGACTCATGCGGCATATTCTCCCCTGGTGAGCCTTGGGAAACATTACTGCGTTGTTGTTGCCCCAGCAACGCCACCGCCATGTTGGCCTTGAAGGCGTTATAATTGCCATGGCAACAATGCGAGGGCACGCAGCTTGCGTGGGGGAGAGGTAATGCTCTCCCCTCTCATGCCGGTTAAATTCCTTCCCCCCTCCCCGTGTCCCCCCCATTCCCACCCGGCAACCCCCGCCGCCACCCCGCTGCCTCCAACGGGCAAGCCAATCCTCCCTGTCCTGTGGGCAAGCCTCGCTCCGACGGCACGAAGCCACGCCGCTTGAGCAGTAACGACGCCAGCTCGAATATCACTTGAACACTTTATTCGCGTTACGTACGCGAACGCAACGTGCGGCGAGAAACACCGATGACCAATACAACACAGACAAGGTTGTCTGTCTTCAAGCACAGCACACGCATGACACAAGTCCTATCCTTCAGCTCAGCTTCACGTACGGCATACGAACGACGTTCTCACCTTTTGCTAACAGCACTCAAAGAGTCTTCGCGTTACGATTCACCCTGGTGTTCTTGGCGTCTCTTTTGCAGCACCGTAATGTCCGAGGGAGCACATCGAGCACATACGAGAAATCGCCCACTACATGAGACGCGCGTCGGCCTCGCTGCTCGCCGTGCGCAAGCAGCAACTGCGGTGACCGTTATCGCGCATGCGCGCCCCCAGTCGCGCCGGTGTCCCGGTGTGCCGAAGCAGTAGTATTAAAGGGGGCCTGAGATGGATTTCAAAGTGTTTTTGTTTGTGTCAGAAAACTACTCTATAGTTCTTGTAGAAACAAGTCCCAAAATAGTAAGCATATTCGCTCACGCTAACAAAAGTTATTACCCCGACGAGACAGAACTATTTGTTGGCTCGGCGGCTTGCGATGACGACATAGTCCGACCTCGTCCGAGGCGAAGCACTCATTTCATGGTTGGCCGCCGGAATGTCCGCGATTTCTGACGGCGGCGGTTTGGTTTAGAGCGTCGTCGTTACCATGGTTACTTCAGCTGGTGGGTCGACATAAGACGACGACGTCTTTTTTTTTTTTTTTTGAGCAGGAGATACTGTTTTTTTTTTTTTTTGAGACTTTGAGCAGGAGATACTGGTGATTGCGGAAGTCGACCTTGCATGCGCGAGAGTTTCCGTGAACGGTAACTTATTTTTAGCGTCGCTACATAGCGATACAGAGGCTAGAATTTCTACCGACTGTAGTAGCGAGCCCCCTGCTAAGGTGGCTATAGAATCCCTGCGCCGGTGAAATGTACGCTCGCGTTTTGATTAGATTACCGGAAAGTTCCGAGTGAACGCCCTCCCCCGAAACATCGCCCACCCCCTTTTACGGGTGAAATATTCAATTTACTGAAAGACGCGCGCCCACCCCGTAAAATCCATGGCTTTAGCGCCGATGAGTGAACAAAACAAACCCGAATCATCTCTTCATGTGTAGATGCGGTCACTTATTCGTCCTTTCCGCGCTTGACCCGAAATTTCGCCCATCTCGTATTTTTCACTTGATATTACTGTACTTAAATTTGGGTGGGCGTTCTTCCAGAACTTTACGGCACAGCAAATGCGCTGTGCTCGGCGCTTCATGCAAGCAATCTTAGTTAATGTTGTTTACTACATTCTTGCTAAATGATGATCAGGAGCACGATAAATGACATTTTTTTTTAGAATGAGCGAGCAAAATTTCCGCCCCTACTCCAGCTTCCTACGCTTCCAATGGTTCAGATGACTTTATGAACTAGCATAGCTCTTTTATGCTTTCAAAATCGTCTTGGGCAAGGTAATATAGGTAACTGCGCAATCATTACAATACAGTCGAACACGGATATATCGAACTCCAAGGGGATCGCGAATTAGTTCGATATATGAAAAATTCGATATAAAAAAATATGGGCTCTGAGACCTCACCTATGGCGGACGATCACTCACCGATCGGTTCGTTCAAGAATGACAACTAATTCCGCACTCACGACGCAACAGGACGCTTTATTTCCGTGAAAAAAAATCGCTGATCTTGTCCTGCTTCTTCGTTCAGGAAATGAAATTAAAGACGCTGGTCTCTATCTTCTCGAGGCTGCACAACTGGAAAATTCCAGCAGTACGCTTCGCCTTCGCACACCATGCACAATACGCACGCAAAAGAGGAACAGCACGCACGTACCACAATAACTTTGAAGGTAACAATTCCAAGGCTCTCTGAACGGACTCTAACAAAGCGCTCGCGATGGTCATCTCTGAGAGAAACAGTGATCTCCGAAAGGTGCGGGACAACTCGCCAAACAGCAGCAACAGCAGCAAAATGCAAAAGAAGGAGGAGGACGCCAGCGCCTTCGTTCCCTCTGCCCTTTCCCGAGACGACATCGGGGGAAGAGAGACCCAGAGAGAGAGAGAAAAAAAATCTCTTTTTCGGCAAGCCGAGGAACGTACGCAGCCGAAAAAAAAGGGACGTGCGCAGTCGGGGCATCCCTACCTCGCATTGTCACATTTTCCGAGCGTTCGGGCTTGTGTGCCTAAAGAGATTTAGCATACCGGGCTCCGTCCGCTAAAGCTACGGCCGCCGGTAGCGGGGCCCGACTGGGCAAGTGCGAATTCGTTCCGGTAGGGGGAATTAGTTCCGCGAGCCAGTCTTTCCTCCACGTCCTCCTCAACCTCAATCGGGGGTGCAGCGACCGCCGAAGAGCACCTTCCAGCTCGCGCGGCGTTCGATATACCCAATGTCGGGAAAAATACGGTTCGATATAAACGTACGAATTCCTATACTTTTACACAGAATTTTCAAGGGGATAATTTATGAGTTCGATATAGACAATAATTCGATATACCCGTGTTCGATATATCCGTGTTCGACTGTATATCTTACTCATATTTTATATCGAAGTATTTAGCGGTAGCGTGAATTCTGGTTAATGCAATACTTGGTCCTAATTGTTCCCACTAGATGGCGGCGTCAACGTCATGTTTTCAATTTTTTAAGCTCTACAGTAGAAGTATACGGCTCTTTTAAAAAATAATTATTGTATTGTGAGAGTTCAATCTAAGACGTCCAAGATTCGAGCCATTTCAAGTGTAAGCGAACAGTTCTTGGCAACAAACGTTTGTGTCATTTGCTTTGAGACAAATTCGCCAGATGTCGCTACTCGGCAGAGCCGGTAAGCCGGAATGCAGAAACCGCAGAGTGCAATCCTTTCGTTTTCAGCGGCAAACGGCTACTCTTGCTTCATTTAACACGGTAAACGGTAAAGCGCGCTAAGGACACTAGGCAACAGGTTCATTCAGAAGGCCGGTGCAGCAAACCACACTTTCCTGCGATCATGACTTGATGGGAAGCAATGAAATGAAACTCTTTGGCAGTTGTCGTTACGGGATGAGCATGCTCTTGCCCTTGTCGCGACCACCGCAGAGAATCAGCTGCGACAGCGTTTGGGCTTGAACTGATTTATTCAGCCCGCGTGAGCGCACTTGAGCGTGCGCCTCGTGATCACGAGCAGTGCCCGGCGTCGTCCAAGCGCTGCGTGCGGAGCTCCGCCTTCGTCGTCGGCGCGGCGCTCCCTTGGCGCGCCGTTCGTTACCACCTCTGAAACAACGTCGAGGCTACGCTCGAAACACAGATGGTGCAAAGAATCCTTTCGGGTACAGCGTCCAAGAAACCCTAGCAAAAATTCTGATAGAAACTTGTATTAGTCTTATACATTTTTGTATTAGGTGTATAAGACATGTATTAGTCTTATACAAACTTGTATCAGTTTTATAAGTTTCATATACAAGTTGTATTAGTCTAATACAAATACACCTATTAGTTTGTATTAGTTTACAAATACTAATAGATCTGATAGACCTGAGTCTAATACGAACTAATAGAGACGTATTGGTTTTAATAAAAAACTAATACAAATGGACCCGCAAAGTGCGATTTCCTGAATTTTTATTTTTTCTGGAAAATCACAAGCCAAAAAGGTTGAAATGATCGCCCTTGAGCAATAATGTTTATTTGGTATATTATTAGTGAAGCGTTTGTTCACTAACAAATCTCCGTAAATCTCCAAGCAAATTCTTATGCAAAATAGGTCAACTTTTTTTTTTCATTTCGCTCCTAAAAAAATGCGCTACTTAATGATGGGAGCTGGGAGTGCTGCGCCAGCGATAAGCCACCTTACCTGACCTAGCGTAACTAAATAAGCTACGCCTTTATTTAGTGACGCTAACCTGACCTAAAGGCCCTTGATCGGCGTTTAAGCAGATGATGGGACATTAACCTGACGTACCTGCGAGGCTGCAAGAAGAGCAGCAGAAATCTAACTAAGCCGAAAAAACTGCAACGAAGTCAAGCAAGCCATGCCAATGGTCTTCGTTGGGCAGCCAAGATGGCGACGTATCAAAGTGCGGCTGGCGTGTGTGTACGTTCGGGAAGAAGACGGTTAGAAGGAAGCGGCTTCTAGCCGTTATTTCACATCAGACGCGTGTGCATCGCGTCATCTAGAAGTGTTGGAGATGTGTCTAACGCCCGTTTAACTTTGGCAAGTATGAACCAGGCCGCAGCGCGATCCATCATGACCCGTCACCTCTCGCGGCTCCGGACATCTTTGCTCTGTCTGCTATGCTGACATCGAACGCCTGACATCGAAGAAAGCGTGTGCATCACGTCATCCAGAAGTGTTGGCGATGTGTCTAGCGCCCGCCGAACATTGACAATGTGATCCGGGCCGCCGCCCGACCCATCTTTGACCCGTCCCTCGCCGCTTCGGACTCCTTTGTTCATTCTCAACGCAATGCCTCACGAGAAGAGACTCCATTCGAATCGCGTTTGCGGAAGGGTGAATGCCGTTTGAAGTTGCAATCGAAATGGGAATGGTGTTCAATCGGCCATTAATGCGCTCGATATGTACCTACGGCTGGACCGTACAGGTTTGACGATCTTTCTGATTGCATGCTGCAGCTATTTTGTGGATTCGCATTGCAATTTATTCATTCGTTCTTAATCAGGTTACGAACTGATTGTAACATTAAATTATTCAGCCAGATTTCTGTCAGCCAGAGGAATTTGCCTGTGTACCCTGATAATAAAATGTGTTGCCATGTTTCATTGCTTTGTTCGAACTTGCACTGGTTCTGATAGAACTAGTACACTCTGGTAGACCTATCAGACTAATACAGTCTGATAGACCTATTAGACTAATACACACTGATAGACCTAATACAGACTAATAGACCTAATAGACTAATACAGACTGATAGGACTAATAGGCTGATACAAACTGATAGACCTAATAGACTAATACAGACTGATAGGCCTATTAGTGGCAATAAGCATATACGTGTATTAGAATTTGTATCAGAATTTTTGCTAGGGAAGCAAATGCAAAGAAAACTGATGATACTCTAACACCAGACACGGAGCGCTGAGCGATCACGCTGGCTGCAAGCGTCGTTGCTCCTGCGCTCACTGTATCCTTCCGCCGAGAACGGAGGAGCGTCAAGCCCGGTTTGGCCCGGTGTGTAAGTGTTTTACGCTGCGGTATAAAATAAATATGTGTGACTGTGTAAAAGCACACACACACAAAAGATGTTTTTTGTAGCTTTCTGATGTTTTTACGCTCGTAAAAAATTGATTAAATCAAGAGCGCACAAACACGTCACGATTAGTTCAAGAAATAGCCGTTGCGCTCCGATACCATCGACCCCCCAAAAACCCCCATCTCAGGGGCCCTTTAACTCTATGGCCGAAGCGACTAAAACCTGACTCACAGAACCTGACTGGAACACGGACGTTGTTGCCAGCATACTCTACAAACGCGTGCTGGCAACACTGCTTCGTCCTGACCGCAACCGACGCTGAACGCTGCCCCTCACGGCTACGCTGGCAACACTTGCAACGCGCACTGAACAACGTCCGTGTTGCGGTCAGGTTTTATTCGCTTCGCTCAGCTGTGCTGCCCATCACCAACAGGACGCGTCTGCCGAGCTACAGTGAATGAGTAGCCCAGCTTTATTTAGAAGCTCCTGCAATGTGCCCTTCTTGCTGGTTGCTTTCTTCAAACTGCTGCTGAGTGTTTCCGTGCGATCCTTGTGTGAAGTTGGCTCACCGTGGTGCATTTGGTGCAGCACCACCACCCGTTTGTTGCCAAGTAATCTGAGAGTGGAAGGCGGAGCGTTACGCTTCCTGCAAGCTTTCAACTTGGTGCCTGTGCTGCTTCGTGTATTGCCCGGCGTGCTTCCGGCCGTCACTTTTATCTCATAGTTGTGATGGAATATGCCTAGCAGTAGTGACTAATAACTCAGAACTTCTAGATAACCTAGTGTGCTTCAACCTGGTTTTACATTCTACTAGAGCGTGCAAGCTCCGCTTCAGTATGTTAGTAGTGCATTCTAGCCTGTGGGATCTGTAGTCGCATATTTTGACGTGTGTCGGTATATGTATGTTCAGTTCAGAAGAATTTATTGAGCATGTAGTTTTAAGTTTGTGCGAAGGGCGAACAACGAAACGCACAATGCTTTTTAACATAGAAGCTCTAGTTACCCTAGCAAAAATTCTGATACAAATTCTAATACACGTATATGCTTATTGCCACTAATAGACCTATCAGTCTGTATTAGTCTATTAGGTCTATCAGCCTGTATTAGTCTATTAGGTCTATTAGTCTGTATTAGCCTATTAGGTCTATCAGTCTGTATTAGTCTATTAGGTCTATCAGTGTGTATTAGTCTGGTAGGTCTATCAGACTGTATTAGTCTGATAGGTCTACCAGAGTGTACTAGTTCTATCAGAACCAGTGCAAGTTCTAACAAAGCAATGAAACATGGCAACCAATTTATTATCAGGGTACACAGGCAAATTCCTCTGGCTGACAGAAATCTGGCTGAATAATTTAATGATACATAAGTTCGTAACCTGATTAAGAACGAACGAATAAATTGCAATGCGAATCCACAAAATAGCTGCAGCATGCAATCAGAAAAGCTCGTCAAACCTGTACGGTCCAGCCATAGGTACACATCGAGCGCATTAATGGCCGATTGAACGCCATTTCCATTTCGATGCAACTTCAAAACGGCATTCACCCTTCCGCAACACGCGATTAGAATGGAGTCTCTTCTTCGTGAGGCATTCCCTTGAGAATGAACAAAGGAGTCCGAAGCGGCGAGGTGACGGGTCAAAGATGGGTCGGGCTGCGGCCCGGATCGTATTTGTCAATGTTAGGCGGGCGCTAGACACATCGCCAACACTTCTGGATGACGTGATGCACACGCTTTCTTCGATGTCAGGCGTTCGTTACACAGCATAGCAGACAGAGCAAAGATGTCCGGAGCCGCGAGGTGACGGGTCCATGATGGATCGCGCTGCGGCCTGGTTCATACTTGCCAAAGTTATACGGGCGTTAGACACATCTCCAACACTTCTCGATGACGCGATGCACACGCGTCTGATGCGAAATAACGCTAGAAGCCGCTTCCTTATAACCGTCTTCTTCCCGAACGTACACACACGCCAGCCGCGCTTTGATGTTGTCGCCATATTGGCTACCCAACGAAGACCATTGGCATGGCTTGGCTTGACTTCGTTGCAGTTTTTTCGGCTTAGATTTCTTGCTGCTCTTCTTGCAGCCTCGCAGGTGGTCAGGTGAGTTACGCCAGCCTCAACAACCGCTACCGCAAGCTCGAGTCCCAGATGAACCGCTGGGGGAAGGACTTTGACGCCCTCGAGCGACGACTCACCAACAGAATGATACAAGTCATGCAGCAAGCAATTCAGCAGGCAATCCTGCCCGTTCAACAACAACTCAACCAACTGGCAGCATCCGTAAGGGGCGCAGCACAAGAGCACGGCAACCCGATCACCGTCTCTCCGCCATGATGACGACGGCCAGGCAACGCACTTCGCTCCGCATCTGGCACTGGAACGCCAACGGCTTTCGGTGCCGGAAGGCGGTCTTGCAACAACACCTTCAAACGTTGACGCCGGCGGAGCAGCCCGACGTCATCATGATACAGGAAACCCACGCAGAGAACGCGCCGTCCCTCCCCGGCTACAGGGCGCACGCTAGCCCGCCGAGCGCTCGCACCTGCGGGCGCGGAGCGGCGCAAGGCGTGTGCACCTTCGTCAGGAAGGGCATCACTTTCATCAAGCAGGACGCACTCATGGGGAACCGAGGAAGCGCCATGGAGATGTGTGCGACGGAACTCTCGGTGATCACGGGCAAGCACAAGCACAAGAGCACGAGCACGATCGTCATGGCGGTCAACGTGTATAGTAACCCACAACACAACCAGCAACGCTTCAAGTCACTACTGCACAGAGCGCGCGGGGCAGTCTCCGCATGCGACGGCGCCATCGTCGTCGCGTGCGGGGACTTCAACGCGCGACACAAGGAGCTCACCACGCCGCCACGACGGTCAAGGGCCGAGAGTTGTTGGAGGACGCCGCCGAAGCGGATTACGTACTCCTCACGGACCCAGCACACCCCACACGCATCGGCACGTCCGTCGTGAAAGACACCACACCAGACCTGGCGTTTCTCCACCTGCCCGACGACCGTACGGCTAGCTGGAGGAACACGGGCATAAATCTCGGCAGCGACCACTACATCGTGGAAGTCGTCATCCCGCTCCGACCCAACAGTAAGACCAGCGCCGACGACGGGCGGATCAAGCACCGGCTGACGAACTGGCACGATTACCGCACCGAAGACCTGGGTGAAATCACGGACATAGAGCAGTGGACGCGCAAAGTCGTCGCAGCCGTCGAGAAGGCGACGTTCGTCACGGAGACGTCCGAGGAGACCACGCGAATAGACCCCCGGCTCGCGCACATGCTGGAGGCTCGAAGCTCGCTACAGCGAAGGTGGAAGCGGGCAGCGGCACAACCGCGCCCTCCGCAAGCGGATCGCCACGCTCGGCCGAGAAATCGAGAAGTACAGCCGCCAGCTGTGCGCGCAGCAATGGTTCGAGCTGTGCAACGAAGCCGACGGCCAGCTCCATCGCGGGGGAACGTGGAAACTCCTCCGTCACCTGATGGACGAAACCCAAAGCAAGGAGTATCAACGCCACCGGCTCGCGCAAATCATGTACGCGGCGACGAAGGAGCTCGGGGAACGGGAGGTACACAAACGGCTCAACGAGCGCTACCTTCCCGAGACCGCGATGGAACAACAAGGAGAGTTACGCCGGCCCGCCCAACCCTTCGCTCGACCGCGACATCGAGGAGGTGGGAGGTCCGGCGCGCCACCCAGGCCCTGAAACTGCCGATCGGCGGCGGGCCCGGACCGCGTCACGAACAAGGCGCTGCGTAACTTGAGCGACGCGGCCATAACATCGCTCACAAAGTACTTCAACGAGCACTGGCGAGCCGGCAGCCTCCCGCGACAGTGGAAGACGGCCTTCTCATACCGAAGCCCAACAAGCCGCCGGGCATAGAGAGCCTGCGCCCCATCTCTCTCACGTCGTGCGTGGGTAAGGTGTTGGAGCACGTTCTCAACGACCGGTGGCAACGGTATCTCGAGTCCAACGGCCTGTACCCCGACCCGATGCTGGGCTTCCGCTCGCGGCTGGGGACACAGGAACGCAATGCTGCTGCTGCAAACGCGAGGTGCTGGCTCCGCCGTCGGGACCGACCTCGGACAACCGCGCCATTCTGGGCCTGGACCTGCAGAGCGCCTTCGACAAGGTGAAGCACTCTGCGATCCTGGCCCAAGTGTCCCGGCTCGGCCTGGGACAACGGTCTTACAACTACGTTCGAACCTTCCTGACCGGCCGCACGGCCCGACTGGAGGTGGGCGGGACCACAACTCGAGGAGCGAGAACTGGGCAGCGTCGGCACGCCGCAGGGCTCTGTCATCTCGCCGCTGCTATTCAACCTCGTAATGATCGGCGTTTCCCGCCGCCTGGACGAGCTACCCGACGTCCGCTACACCATCTACGCCGACGACATTACGCTGTGGGTGCCGGGCGGCAGCGACGGCCACATCGAGTCGGCGTTACAAGAGGCGGTGGACGGCATAGAGGAGAGCCTGCGCGGCACGGGTCTCCGATGCGCCCCGCAAAAGTCGCAACTCCTGGTCCTGTCCCCGACGGGACGTCACCGGCAAGAAGACCGAAGCGGAGCGCAGCATCGTGGTGCGCGGGGGAGCGACGGCACGGCGATCCCCTCGAAGCGACGAGCATCCGCGTCCTGGGTATGCACATCGACGCGAGCCGACGCTACAACAACACCACGGTCGAACGGTTGGTAACAAAGATGGGCATCGCCACGCGCCTCGCCACGCGGGCGCGCGGCATGCGAGAAGCGAGCCTGCTGCGCTCGTGGTCAGCCAGGTGGCCTTCGTGGGAGCCTTCCACGACTGGCGGACCCAAGAGCGCGCAAAGATCGACGCGGCGATACGCAAGTCGTACCGGGCGGCCCTGGGCCTCCTCAACAGCACGAGCAACGCGGCCCTCGCGTCTCTAGGAGTACACAACACGCTCTCGGAGATCAGCGAGGCGCAGCGAACGTCGCAACTGGAGCGCCTAGGGTCGACCCGCACGGGCAGAAGGTTACTACAGCGCGTGGGACTAAGCTGCTCCTTCGACGAGGAGGACGAGCTAGTACCGCTGCGCGACGACATCGCAAGCAGCCTGGTGATGCCGCCGCTACCCAAGAACGTGGCGCCGGGGTGAAACTCGGAGCGGAGGATGGCGCGGGCGTGTGCGCTCGCCAAGGGGTACAATGGGAGGAGCGACGCGGTGTTACGTGGACGCTTCCAACGCCGCAGACAGGGAAGACACCTACGCCGTGGTGGCGATACGAGCCGCCACGGGAGAAGTACTGAGTGCGGGCAGCGTGGCGAGCCAAGACCGCCAGACAGGGGAGGAGGCGGCCATAGCGCTGGCCCTGCTTCACCCCGACACGCCGAACGGTGTTCAGCGACTCGAAGTCGGCCATCGCCAATCTCGCCAGGGGTACGGTCTGCAAGACAACGATGCGAGTCCTCTCCGGCATCGGGAAGGGCGCGCGCAAGAACGCAATGACGACCGTGCGCTGGTTTTCCGGCCCACATGGGTCGGGAGCTGCGAGGCGGCTACAGGAACGTCAACGAGGCAGCCGACGCTGCGGCCCGTGATCTCGCCGCGTGCCGGGCCGCGCCAGCGACGGACGCCGACGTCGACGAGGAGCCAAGCAACGACGAGGACGACAACGGCGCAGAGCCCCTGACACATACGGTGCTACGCTGTGAGGCAGGCCTATCCTCCGCCCCACCCGGGGCTCGCGAGAGAGAGGCCGTGCTTCTACGACAACTGCAAACCGGGACGGTGCTTACGCCGGCGCTCGCGCGCCACGTGTGCCGGACATGTACGAGGACGAGGTGGTGCAAGTGTGTGCGCGTGTGAACGCAGACTTGGCCCACTTGATGTGGGGGATGTGCGGACCACGACTCAAGTGCGGGGAGGCCGATCCTCCCACCGGACATTGCGGACTCAGTGCGCTCTTCGGGGCGAGAAGATCAGCTAAGGGCCATCCAGCGGCTCGAGGCTGCACTGGACAGGCAAAGGCGAAAGGGGAACCCGCACTCCCCTCGGCCTCCTCCTGCGGGAGCGAGGGCTAGGGGCGACAGCGGCGGCACTCCAAGTAGCCCGCGCCGACCAGACGCAGACCTCGGGGTCGGCCCGACGCCGCGGTGAGCGGTGAAGACTACGGGACGGTGATGAAGCCCTGCGTGGCCTGATCCGTCCCCGACTGCCGGTACCTCAATAAAGTCCGTTATCTCTCCTCTCTCTCTCTCTCTCTCTCCTCCCCCTTTTTTTCTCTCTCTCCCCCCATCTCTCCTCTCTCTCTCTCTCTCTTATCGCTGGCGCAGTACTCCCAGCTCCCATCAGCTCTCTTCATGTAGCGCATTTTTTAGGAGCGAAAATGATAAAAAAAATGTTGACCTATTTTGCATAATAATTTGGTTGGAGATTTACAGAGATTTATTAGTGAACAAAACGCTTCATAATATTATACCAAATAAAAATTATTGCTCAAGGGTGATCATTTCAACCTTTTGTCTTGTGATTTTCTGAAGAAAATAAAAATTCAGGCAATAGCACTTTGCGGGTCCATTTGTATAAGTTTTTATTTAAACCAATACGTCTCTATTAGTTCGTATTCGACACAGCTCTATCAGATATATTTGTATTTGTAAACCAATACGTCTCTATTAGTTCGTATTAGACTCAGCTCTATCAGATCTATTTGTCTTTGTAAACCAATACGTCTCTATTAGTTTGTATTAGACTCAGGTCTATCAGATCTATTTGTATTTGTAAACTATTTTGCTCACTCATTCTGAAAAAAATTGTCATTTATCGCGTTCCTGATCATCATTTAGCAAGAATGTAGTAAACAACATCAACTAAGATTGCTTGCAGTGAAGTGCCGAGCGCAGCGCATTTGCTGTGCCGTAAAGTTCCGGAAGAACGTCCACCCAAATTTAAGTACAGTGATATCAAGTGAAAAACATGAGATGGGCGAACTTACCGGTCAGGTGCGGAAAACTACGAAAAGGTGGCCGCACCGCCAACCAAAACTGCGGAGATGTCAAGAAAAAATTCGAGACTGGCGAACTTCTGGGTCCAGCGCGGAAAGGACGAATAAGTGACCGCATCCACACATGAAGAGATGATTCGGGTTTGTTTTGTTCACTCATCGGCGCTAAAGCCATCGATTTTACGGGGTGGGCGCGTCTTTCAGTAAATTGAATATTTCACCCGTAAAAGGAGGTGGGCGACGTTTCGGGGGAGGGCGTTCTCTGGGAACTTTACGGTAATCTAATCGAGACGCGAGCGTACATTTCGCCGGCGCAGGGAGCTCGCTGTTACAGTCGCTAGAAATTCTAGCCGCTGTATTGTTATGTAGCGACGGTAAAAATAAGTTACCGTTCACGGAAACTCTCGCGCATGCGACGTCGACTTCCGCAATCACCAGTACCTCCTGCTCAAAGTCCGTAATGACTGAAAAGGTAGCAAAAAAAAAAGGGGGGGGGGGGGGGGGAGCGTCGTCGTCTCATGTGCGACCATGGAGGAAAGAAAAGGTTAGGAGAGGCCCTGACGTCACAATTGTGAAGCCGAGTCCCGCCATGACTTGAGCCCACGGAGCCCAGCACTCTATCCCATCATCCCTTGCTGTCTCCGGTTTGATTTGACTAACATGGCGTCGCCCTGCCCTCCCGCTTCGAAGCGAAAACAGCTTCGTCGCTAATTCCTCTGTGCGATGTCGTCTTCTAAGCTGTTGATTTCGCCTTCAATTTGCCCATTCTAAACCTCACCCAAAGTTTCAATCGAAAAACGGCCTTCGTTTTTGAGATAGAAGGACGATTTTTCAGCTCTTAAGCCTGGCAAAGTAGCGTTTGTCGTCGTCATAGCAACAGGCTCGCGGGATGGCGAACGCAGACGCCTCCGACGGCAGAGTTTTTAAACTGGCCTAATCTAAAAACGTTTGTCGTAGCGACTGCGCTGATTTTCAAGCGTAGCGAGGCAGCCACATACCAGGCGCCTTAAAAATTTGTCCGTTCTATTCGCCCAAATTTGGCCGCCGCAGTTGTAAACAAGTAAGCAACATTGTCTATGGGCTCAAGAAAAATCACGTGACTTCCTCCACACTTTTTGCAATGCATTGGGGTGCTAGGGGCCTCTCCTGAGTATTCTTTCCTCCATGTGTGCGACCCACTCGCTTGAACCAGGGTAACGACGACGCTGTAAACCAACGACCGCCGCCGTCAAAACTCGCGGACATTCCGGTGGCCAACCATGAAATGAGTGCTTCGCATGGAGGAAAGAATACTCGCCTCGAACGAGGTCGGACAATGTCATGGAGGAAAGAAAAGCTTAGGAGAGGCCCTGACGTCACACCCAGGGCAGCCGGAAACTCCATTTCTGTAAGTCGAATGGCGGACCATTGGCCCTCCATGCCATTGGCGGACTCTTTTTGCCTCTCTCTCTCGGTGCGCCTTCTCCGCCTCCTCCGTCCTGTATCGCCTCTCTTGTCGTCTGCATCTGCCAGCGCCGAGCCGGCGGAAATCAGCTGATAGGCAGGTAGAAGGCCGTTTTGCAGCGCGTGACCGTGAACCTAAACGCGCGGTTACACTGTTACACGTCTTCAGTGTGGCCGCAGCAGGTTTGCGAAGCGGCTCGCTCTAACAATGCCGCAATGCTCGGTGCCAGGCTGCAAGTCACGATCGGTACCCAAGGAATTGGGCGTCACTTTCCACCGGTTAGTGCATCATTCCGCTGACAAGTATTGCTCTACATTGGTGTGCATTCATCCTTTGTTTGCAATCGCCGCCGTTTATAGGTTCCCAAGCGATGGAGAACGCCGCAAACAGTGGGCGAACGCCGCGCGGCTACCGGACTGGAAAGTGCCCAAGTTTGCGTTGCAGTTTCACTGGCAATCCCAGAGATCACTAGTCAATTAAATGGTCGTTCTATATATATATAGGTAAGCAGTACTTCATGCAGATTTCACGCTAAAAAATTGTGGAATTTATTACCGTTGTTCGCGTGCCTTCGATAGGATTTTTTGCGAAGGAGGAGGAGGAGGAGGCAAAACGTTTTATTGAGTAAAAAAAATGGGAGGGTGGGTGGCGTCAATAAACTTTTTTTCGCCAAGTTTCAACTTGTCTCAGTGTCAATAAATTCAAGGTGATATCAGTTGAAAACGTTCATACACTAACCTCGCAGTATGAAGCGTTGAAAAGCGAAATCCAGAGCGAGACCACAAAAAGATCCAGATTCCAGATCCAGCACTCTTCCAGTCAACAGACGGACACCTACTAAGGTAATAGGACGATGGAATTATATCAACTGGGAATCTACCTTGTAACAGTTGCAAAGGCACTGCCGCGCATTGCCGGCCTAGCAAACTATATATTGCAGCGGCGATAACCAAAAAATTGAGTTGCGAATCGTTCGGTTGCAAGTCGCCTACGTACTGCACACCGTGTATCACTTCCCGAAAATCTACCTGACGGGTGTCCGCGCGTACGACGGGACGGCGCGTTCACGATATCTGCACTTCAATAGGCGCGTCGTGATCGCGACCGGAGCAAAAGCTTGACGCGGTACAAGGTGCACTTGCAAGTAGAAATTAAATGACATATTCACATCGGCGCAGCTGTCGCAACTCGCAGCATCCTTTTCGAGTTCCGCAAGACCACAGCGCAGCAAAGCGAAGCAGCAATCTTCGCAATCGGACGACAAGGCAGGCGCTGCCTTTCCTCCATGACTGGCGAACGGCGGGCGGGCTGTTGCTAGGACGCCGTTGCTAAGCGACTTCCAATGGCCGCCGAAAACACGTGACTTCCTCCACACTTTTGCCAATGCGCGGGGATAGCTGGGGGCCTCTCCTAAGCTTTTTTTTCCCACGCGCGCCACGTGCGCCGATGCCGCCTAGCATCAAGCACTCCGCTTGGCTACCTACACGGCGTCCCTTCCCTACCACGCCCAGCCGAAATTTTCATTAATAAGACTCTTGCGAACGCTGCTGTCACTCCTCACATAATATACAAATGGATTCACCCTGGGACGTCACTACCCCACGTTGTCCGCACTGTTCAGCGACTTCTATCGCGGACCTGAACCATTTAATCTGGCACTGCACTGCATTTTCAGACCATCGATATATTATCGAAAATGCACTTCCAAATGGTTCTGTTCAGCGACTTCTATCGCGGACCTGAACCATTTAATCTGGCACTGCACTGCATTTTCAGACCATCGATATATTATCGAAAATGCACTTCCAAATGGTTCTTCACCAGCTAATCCCCCATACCATGACCCCCAATTCCTTGCCGCGCTAGGCACTTTTTCCCTTGAGAGCGGTCTGGCTCGAGTAGTGTGAGCCGGGGCCTACAACCCATTTGGTCCCTCAAACTGGACAATTAGATCCTCAATGGACAATTAGATACTCTACGGCCCTTGAAGATTCAAGTAGTGTTAATCCTCCCTCCCTGCTATTCCCATTTCCCCCCTCTGGCCAACCGGTCGTCCCATCCCAATAAAGGACTTTACTACTACTATTCCTCCATGGACAATGTCGTTATCGCAAGCCGCCGAGCCAACAAATAGTTCTGTCTCGTCAGGGTAATAACTTTTGTTAGCGTGAGCGAATATGCTTACTATTTTTGAAGTTGCTTCTACAAGAACTATAGAGTAGATTTCTTACACAAACGAAAACACTTTGAAATCCGTCTCAGGGCCCCTTTAAGCACGCGCACGGGCAGAGGCGCTGACGTCTTCGTTCAATGTCGTGCATGCCCATTTCATCCGGGCACCAAGTTGCGCGTGCATATGAACGCAGGTGCTGTGGTATTTTCCTGTATACGCATTTGCCATCGGGTATCAGCATGCCAAATAGCCGCATAAATAGGTTATGATGATGGCCATGAATAAAGGGACCAGGCGTCTCTATTTACGCGGGACTTGTCCCGGTTTTGTGGCTGTGGTCCCACAGTCACGGCAGCCTGCTTGTGGGACGGTGTTTTGTCCCGCCTTCGGCGGAAAATATGGAAGACAGGTGTAAAGCCCTGTGTCAGGAATGCAAAGCTGGAGGAATGCAAGGGCCAAAAGAAACCGTTTAAGGAACTGCTGACCGTAGACGACGGGACATAAACATACAACACAGCGCATGTTTCTTCTCAAGTCCCAATGTCTGAGCTGCTTTATTTAGTTAGTGTACCAACAAGCCGTTCAGCACACCCTTTCACGTTTGAGGAATGGTGGGTGGACGTGCTTCAGCACTTCGAGCTTTGCAACAATATCAAGACAATCGTCGAGTACGCCATGTGCTTGGCAGGCACAAACGCACCAATGAAAAGGGTGTTTTCTTGATGAACAAGATGTGGATTGCAGAGAAAACACGCCTTTATTTGACCACACTCAAAGCAATGAAGGTGAATCTGCACATGACGTGCGAGCGGTGTACAGGGGATACGGCCCGTTCGTCTTATGGCGTTTCGAATAGGCCCGTTAGTAATACAAGCACTGAAGGACTCTGGTAATACGCTGTTCGTGACTGGGGAACATTCTTCATAGGCCCGTTCGTCGAATGGGAAAGTTCGTCATATGTGCGACAAGGTAAACCCCCACGCGCTATGAAAGTTCGTCATATGTGCGACAAGGTAAACCCCCACGCGCTATTTTTTGGAGGACACATAAGCCTCAGCGAAATAGATAGGACGGATAACGACTCAAAAGAGTGAAGCGTGGCAGACTGGCAGCACAATGAAGAAAACTAGGAACACACGAAGATAAACCTGAATCCCCCTCGTCATTGTTGTGGCCGCTTTGAGTGTACTTGAGCTTCACAGGAGGACAGAAAGATATACGACAAGACTTTTTAGCGCAAGGCGCTACACAGAAAGGACTGTGCGAGTCACGTGGTTCCAGCCTGACTTGTCTTTTTTTTTTAATTCTTCCTGGTGTACATCCGGGGGACTTCAGCAATGAATGCCAGGGAGAGTAGGGTAGTGACAAGGACCAGTAGGGCAGTGTTGTTCGAACCAAAATATAGATACAAGGTTAACGGCCCTAGACAGAAAAGTGAGGCAGGTACAAAATCTAAAGACCACAAAGAACAACCCGCGCCCCCTTTTCATACATTCGGTCGTCATGGTAGTTCTTGGGCGAATTTCCTTGAGTCCATGCCTTGAGGCCCACTTCAGGACGGAAAGCTGTCGTACACCATTCACAAACAGAAACAACGCGCAAAAAGCACGCTGACTGCGACACGGCTTCAAACCGTGTGATCAGCCGCTACACAACGTTGGGTTTGAAAACGTTGAGGGCAGCCGCAAGGAATATTGCGTATTGAGCTAAAAAAAGTTGGTATAACAATTGTTTCTTCGAGTGTAATGACGGTCCATTTTGTTGTGATTTGTTATTGGTTTATTACAAGCATTGGAGCCAATTATTTATAATTACAGTGCAAATTACTTATAAACTTTCTTACGCAGCATCTACAAGGGATAATGAGAGATGCCTTATCACCGCTTGTACACTTCTAAAGAACACTACGAACACAATTTTTCTGCCTTGTGATGAAATTTTCTCATGGACAGAAGGGCATATGACGAATGATCCTGTATGACCAAACGCCCTAATTACAAGCCGGCGAAACGCCCTGTGGCTCATCAGCAAAAATGAAGAACTGTTGAGGGCAATTCATTCAAGCAAGAAGTGTCAGTTGATGGCCAGGGAAAAAAATCTGGAGAACCAGGAAGGCCGCGTGCTGCAGCTGCAGTAATACAAAGTGCAATTTGTAATCCAAGCTATGTGCCACGTTCTCCTTTACATTGGGATCAGAGGATTATGGTCACTTTAGCCATGAATGCCGTGCATGCGAATGCAGTGCTTATTAGCTAACGGCAGCTGTTGATGACGTATACGAGCGCAAATTAGAAAGCCAGATAGCCAGCAGACCATTGAATCCGGCATCAGCGGACAATCAACTCTTCGCAATACAATCACAGACATGCTAGTTAACGGATTAAAACTCACACCAGCGCACAAAGTATGTTCGTAAATACAAGTCTGCTCACAATCTAGAAACGTTGCAGCATACCAGTGCGTTGAGTGTACACGCGCGTTACCGGGACCTTTCACCCAATACCTCCCTTCCCTTTTGCAAGCCTTCTGTGTTAGCGCGGCACGGAGCTCTCGTGTACCAGTGTCCCAGCGACTACCGCGGCAGCGTACGCTGTAAGAATAGCGGGTGCGCTACAAAGCCGCGTACGTAGCCCAACCGACTCACGCTTCCGGCTTCATAGCCTGACCAGCAGCAGCGGAAGCAGGGTTGGCCTGAGCCACCCGGACCGCACTGCGCCGGAGTCGCTTCTTCGCTCCGGGCCTGCTGGTCCCCCTTCCAGCTTCTGGTTCTCGGCCGTCCTGCTGGTGGTGGTGGTGGTTCCAGTGAAATGGCGCGTACCCTCTCAGGGGGATTGGCCAGGAAATGGGCGCCTTACCGAAATAAATTAGGTAATTTTTGTAGGGAAAGAAAAATATTTAAATATTAGGATGGATTAGCAGTAGATGAGTAGAGAAATAAAAGTAAGGAGATTAGAGAAAGAAAGAAAAAAAAGATAAAAACGAACACCATTTAATGAAAATTGGAAGTAAGAAACACGAAGAAAGTGGTACAGACGAAGCAGTGAGCTGGGCGCGCATATTCTTGACAGGGGAATCCAGTAGGGCTAAATGATGTCTAGTCCTGCTGCCGGCTGTGGCGCGGTCGCCGAGGAGAACGAAGCGGCCTGCACGTGGCGGGGAAACAGCCGCGCCGCGGCATCGACATAAGCGGCCGCAGCGCAGTAGACGATGATGGTGTCTGCAGCGAGTCGGTTATGCTTTCAATGCATAATCGCCTGGTGGGATTGCTGACGGATAGGAACTTCAGTACTCCCCATGTTACGTTGATTCCTATGAACGCCGACGGACCCTCCGTCATGCGAAACAGCTCGCCCGAACGCGCGGCGCAGCGTCCACCCGCGCAGTTCCGTCAGTTGGGTGGGCCATGCCTGCACGAACCCTTCATCGAATCGGTGTTGGCACAATGCGGACGGTCACGTTCTCCTTTGTGCTGTTTTGCAAACGACTACACTTCGCTGTATACGCCAGCCCCTTCCATTGTAAATAAAAATGCGTGTTACCGCCACCACCATCACCAAGCGAGCAGCGCATTAAGCTGGTTATGATGATTATGGTGGTAGTGCTCGTGGCCCACAGAGATGGTACATACCTCCTTCCCCCATGGTACATACGGTGGCACACCGACTTTTGAGTGATTGAACAAGACGATTATGTTTTAATTAGTGAGCACGCTTAGACAGGACGGAAACGGAAGAGCGCTGAACCAGCCAAGCTGTTCTGGCACCCAGTTTACCCAACAAACGCAACAAATCATCGTAGACCCCGTGGTTCAACAGCCTAACACCCTTTAAAACATACCCACGACATGGACTATGATTCTTCTGTACCTAGAAGTGAAGTGCCAGCGGACTGCGCAAAGCACATAACGGTCCCCGCACAGGATACGCCGCCCAATAAGAAGTCGAGGGCCACCCCAGACGCTTCCACCACACCCGCTCCTCCTTGCATCAGTTCTTTTCCCGCTGTTTACCCGACCCCACCTCCCGACTGACCATTCCGGGTTCACACTGAACCAACCACCAGGTTTTATGTCACCACAATCCCTATTAAATTAGTTCAACAAGTTATAGACCGGTGCCTAGGCACCCAGGGATATCAGGGGTTCATGATCTATGAGGTGTCCAACACATTAGCCGTCCATCTTGCACGCCTGGATGACGCTAACAAGATCTGCAGTTATTACCAGCATTCCGATTTCCAGTGATGGTATCGTGAAAATGCACTCTTACTTTGCCTCTGGGCCCAATGAACAGCGCTGTGTCCTATACGACCTGGACCAAAATGACTCCCCTGCAACCATTCTACGGGAGTTCAGCTCCCCCCCCCCCACACACACACACAAGGTTCTGGCTGTCCGGTGTATGGGTAGAAGCAGGACCTACCTAGTCACCGTACGAGGTTCTTCTACCATACCGGAAAGGTTCTATTACAATGGCTGTGTACATCTTTTGTGGACGTGCGCGCGAACAAGGACAGCTCGAGACAATGCACTCAGAAAGGTCGGTCTCAGGTGGGATAAACCAGATGACTATACAACCGTTGGGTGCAGGACGATACATACTGCACGTCGAAGATGGACTTTCTGCACGTAACTGGACTTCATGCATACCCGTAGACCGCGAAAACTTATCGGTTTTCGTTACTATCCGTGCTTTGTTGCAGCTCCTCTCTCATTGCTTTCCTACTTTCCTCTCTTTCTCTGACTTTCTCCTACTTTCTTCTCTCTTCCTTTTTTAAGCCTCCTCTCATGCCGCGTGGAAAAAACACGAAGCAAGAAAAAAAAAGAGCACTGCTTACGAGCCGCCCTCCATAATGTTCTGGCTTCAGGTGCTTGGGGCGTTTCTTGTGCTTTGGTGCCGCAATCGTTCCGCTGTTGCTGTGGTAGTCGAGCACACCTCCCAGTGCATGGGACGGGCATTTTGCCAGCCGGATGCCCCCGGCGACTACTACTTCCACTGCAAACGTTGACCAATGCAGAGCGACGACCCACGCAATCAAGCTTTTGTCATTGCTACCCGCCAGGTATGTGGGCCTGCAGAGCACGCGGCCATCGATCGGCGTGCCCTCCTGCTGTACATTACAGCTGGCGTTCCAGGCGGAGAAGCCCCTACGTGCCTCGGGAGGCATCGTGGCCATAGCCGCTGCTGCCGCACCCACTGCAGCCAGCAGTATCAGCAGGGCCCCACCCCCTGTACCCTCCGTTAGCACGTTCTCGGGCAAAAGCCTACGTTAACAGAGCGTCATCCAATGACCTTTTATGACTATGAAAGCTCTGCAACTTACAAGATCTAATAATCATCACACACCACCACCATCATCATCATCATCATCATCATCATCAGCCTACTCAGGTGGACGAAGGCCTCTGCCATTGACCTCCAACCGCTCCTGTCCTGCGATGCTCGAGTCCACGGAGCACCATGCTCCAGTTTACAGTTTACCCTCGAATTTCTCTATTTCATGCCTCCATCGGGTTAATGGTCTTCCCAGTGCCGGATTAGGAAACTTGGGGGCCCGGGGCTACTGTGTCCTTGGGGCCCCAATGATGATGATGACGACGATGATGACGATGATGATGATGATGACGATTCCGCTTTATTGTGTTTAATTTTTCGGGGCCCATGTTATGCTGTGCGATCAGTGATAAATTATACATAATTTTAAAGTTTCTGGAAACAAATTTCTTGGCTTGATGTCTAGTATTATATAACGAATTTTATCAGGCGGAAAATTTAGTATTGTTCGATAAATGGTTCATTACAAATTCACAATTAATCGATGTGCGTCGTCAGCCTGCAAATGTCATTGAGCAGAAGCGTATTCTCTTATAAGAGGCACATTTTATTAAAGATTTAAGGTTGTAGTTTTATACGTATAAAAATCAACAGGACAACTGTATTGTCGCGAATTGTAATGAGTAAAGTATTTTTCGGATGTGCGGCGTCGGTTTGGAACCAAATCCCCGGTCTGTAGCTGATTTGGCAGGGGGCTCAGCATGGAGATGGTGTTGAAAGTGTCTGAGATTGTGACCAGTGTAACGAATTCGAGATGTTGTTGATATGATGAACGGAAGTGAAATAAATATATATATATATATATATATATATATTATATATATATATATATATATATATATATATAACCATATATATTAACAAAGTGGAGTACATGAGTTATAAAATAAGAACTTCAAAACTCCAGTTAGACTCCAGCTGCAAATGCGTGAACACCCCTTGAGCGCCCCAAACTCAAACTCTTCTCTCTCGCATGATCCTGAGTACACAAACCACGATGTAAGAAATAACTGTTCTTACACCGTCACATAAACCGTTCAAGCGACAACGACTGGGACTCGTTTCCTGCAGCAAGATCCGTCAAATCAACCAAAACACAGCTGTATTCATAAATGAAGCCATAAAGAGAAAACACAAGTTTACTTCTTTCAAAGGATGGCTCGTTAGAATTGTACTGGCGCCACTTTTAACGTAAAGTTCGCTCAAATAAGCTACATAACTACGAAATAAGGGAATGGCCATGCGACGCACTAGCTCATTTTCCGCAACAAAACCTATGATGCCATACCAGCCGGCTCTGCGTTCGGCGGAGGGCGGCAAAAGAAAACGCAAAGTAGGCAGAGCTTATAAGCTTTCCGAACGAGCTATTTGCGCTTAAATTTAGGGTACATTATTTTAAAGCCGTAATAATGGTGGGGCAAACAGTGGAAGTTACGAAATCACATGTAAACATGGAAGCCTCATCATTGTACTGTACCAAAGGGGGCTGGGGCCTCTGTCAGGCTTTGTAGCCTTTAGTCCCAGCATGCGTCCTCGTACTTCTGAGGAAATAAAATCTTTGAATCTTTAAGTACCGATGCGTACTGGTGTTCGTACTGCGCGCACTATGCTTAGCTACACTGGACAACGGGACTTTGGGGTTGTCTGAGATGATACTGGCCGATTGACGCAAGCAACGGTGTCTTACCTGACCATATTTGTCTAGTGAGCACAATGTTTCACGAAACGATTATTTTATCTCTGAACAAGAACAAGCCAGATTTATATAGGGTAAAAACAAACCAAAGGCCGAAAACGGCTTGCCACGGTATGGTGGCGTCATCTAGGTTCACTAATGGTCAACAAGTCTTTCCAATCGGCTGCAGAGCGGTAGGTTCCGGTGATGTCACTGCAGACCACGAAAACGCACTATTCAAAACGCACTATTCAAAGATAAAATCAAAATTTTATCTTAAATAATTTCTCAGTGAATGAAGCACTGTTTGCATTGGGACAAGCGCTGGGGGACATTATAAAACACGAAATCTTGCAAATAACACAAATTCGTATTTTTCTTCATGGCTCCTTTAACTTCCGATGCCACCCTCAATCTGCCTAGCATCAACGGTCGGGACCCCAGGTCTCACGAGACACTGTCTAGCTCGAATGAGCCGCCAAGAACCTTCTTCAAGGTAAAACCTCGGCATTTCTGCAATGTTCCTGTAGTTCTCCACCTGCATATATGAGAGGGCTCAAAGTCCGCGCAGGCAGCTGTCACTTACAGACATCTGTCAAACAGTTGGCCTCCACGGTTTACTGGCCAAAATCCTGTAGGTTACCCGCGCAGACGAGAAAGCACGCGGTGGTTAGAACACGCGCCGCCTGTGAAGGAGGTTGGGGGGTGGCGCAGAGGTTCAGCGCAACTCAACCTTCCTATCGCAGCACGATTACCACAAATACAATAAGCAGAAAAATGTAGCTTTTTGGGCTGGATAGCGGTCCATTTCGTGCATGGGTTTGCGGATGGCCGTCGAGCATTCAGTGGCAATGAACTTATGTTGCGTTGCTATGATGGTCTAGATATTCGGCAAGGCACTGCACATTAACGGGTCCCCTTTGGGTTGGAGAGTGTCAGGTGAGTGCGAGAGATGGCATCAGACAACAGTTTAGTATGGGTAGAATGTCTCTGCTCACCCCCGCGCTGCTGCTCCCGTTGGTGCCGCACAACAGTTACAGCAGCCAGTAGTTCATCGTTCGGTCGTCACTGACAGTGAAAACACGGTGAAGTTTATCGTATAGATCCGGGATCTACGACGGAGGCGAGTCGGGGTCGACCTCTCGCTTTCGAGTCCTCAGCACGTCTGCCTCGTTCACTGTTTTTCCCGCGCTTCTTCGGGGGTTCCTCTCCTCCTGCCGTCGTGCCCAAGCGGGACCAGATCTGCGGGCCGCCCTTTGTTCCGAGCCCTCCGCCGGCTTATGCCAAAGCGAAAAGCCCCCACGGGAACAAACAGCTTACCGTCCCCGAGTCGCGGCGCAGGTCCGCTTCCAAGACGGCATCGAAGGGGTCGCAAGCAGGATGGGTTTTAAGTGGACGCAGCTTTCATGGTCCCGAAAGGAAACAGACGTTCTGGTTCTTTGTCTGGCGACCACGCCTGAGCTGTTCACACCGCCTTGGCCTTCTGATTCCCCGGCTCTAAGGAAGCTGCTGGGGTGGAGCTGGCCCGACGGCTCGGCGTCTACACGGAGTGGCGCCTCGAGAAATACGCTACAAATGGAGCCGCGCGGACGCGTAGCTTCCGCAACGCTTGTCCCTCGGACAGCCTGCACAGGTTACACCACAGAAGCGCGGGTTGAAGCGGAACGACCACGCGAGTGGCCTACTCAACCTTTGAACATTTAAAAATCCATTCGCTCACCATTGGCGCAGGTGCAATTGCATTCCAGTATACAAAAATACACAGGTTGTGCGCAGATCAAGCAGCAAATGACAATGAGAAATCCTCGAGGCATTTCGCATTGGCGAATAAGGCGATGGCTGTGCCAGCGTCTCTTTCGAGGCATTGTCCAAAACAGAAGTATGGCTCCTGAATCGCAGATTAACGAGCACGAGTGTAAAATGCATGAGGCTTCTCCTTTTTTCTGTTATGCCTCAGGTTTTTTTTCTTTGTGTCCAATCGATCGTTGAACCCCCAAAGACCCAAATCGCGAACGAAGAACGAAGCCATGCGACGAATTTTCGCGCACTACGTGAACGTTTCTAGGAACGATCTGAATGTATACATACGCGTGGTTTATGCGATAAAGGCATACTATTGTACTCCTGCCGGCCCATCTCACAAGGTTAGGTCTGCCCGCTTGCTAACTCACTCACTCACTCACTCACTCACTCACTCACTCACTCACTCACTCACTCACTCACTCACTCACTCACTCACTCACTCACTCACTCACTCACTCACTCACTCACTCACTCACTCACTCACTCACTCACTCACTCACTCACTCACTCACTCACTCACTCACTCACTCACTCACTCACTCACTCACTCACTCACTCACTCACTCACTCACTCACTCACTCACTCACTCACTCACTCACTCACTCACTCACTCACTCACTCACTCACTCAGTGTTCAGTCTGCTAGTTCGGTACAGGAAGAGTTAGGTATAAACATAACAGCAATGGAAACATATCTTCTGCTTTATCATTTGAGAAGATCACTCGCGATTGTGTCTTTGAAAGTGCAAAGTTCAGGTAGTGCTAACAAACTGAATCACTTGAGCGAGAAATATCGAGTCCATATCAATCGCCCTTATGTTATTTAAATTTCAAAACTTTATAGAACGGGTCGTCACTAGGTTCATGAAACGGGTAGTCACCGCAATGAACTGTCAAGCGCTATAAATTGAATATTCTTACAAACTGTGTACGAAGATATCTGACCTCCTAGGGCAATTCTTAACTTGTCAGCAATCACATTTAAAGTTCCTCGGTTTAAACAATTTACAATGTTCTTCAGGCATTGTTTCATTATTCGCATGCCTGATCCTTCCTTATACCGAAACGTCCGCCGCACTGAAACGTTTCGCGTACTTAGAGGTCCGTTTACCGAAAACGACTAACTGAAACTGACCCTGTGCCGAAAAAGGACAGGAGCTGAGCTCGGGGCCTTTTTATGTGGCTTCTTAGGCACCGTCAAGCTGTGTACCCGCGACTTTTGGTCCAAGACGTTTTCTAAGAAACCTCGAGAAAACGAGGAGTTGGAGTAACTAAATCGAATTAAAGTGGATTCGAAGGTTGTCAACCATAGCGTGAGGGGCCCCCACACCTGCCCAGCGGTCACGAGTTAGTCAGCTTCGGTGTGAAAGTAAGGTTGAAGCTCCTGTCTTCAACTTTCGATGCGGACACCAAGCACACTCAAGAACTTTTTTTTCATGTGGTCGAGCGGGGGCCCCTGCAAGGGTGGGGGCCCGGGGCCCACCCCCCGTAGCCCCCCCCCCCCCCCTTAATCAGGCCCTGGTCTTCCCCTTCTATACTGTTACGATTAAGCGCGCCGCTATTCTTTTTAGCGCCTCTCTCTCTCTCTCTCTCACCTCTCATCTCCTCCCTCTCTCTCTCTACTCTCTCTCTCCTCTCATCCTCTCCTCTCTCTCTCCTCTCTCTCTCCTCCTCATCTCAGTCTCCTCCTCTCGTCTCTCTCCTCTCTCTCTCTCTCTCTGAAGCTTCCTGCAGTGCTCCCGTGCTTTGTGGCAGAGCCTACCACTACATGTGCCTGGCGCGTGGGGACCTCGTTGCGGGTGACTTAAGCCGTTGCAGCGACAGCCAACGAATCAAGTTGACCCACTTGCCCCGGTGGGGCGTACGCCGCAGCTGAGATCTCCTCTCCCCCCTCTGCCAGACTCAACGAGCGCCGCTGGTGCCCCCTGTGCCGGCCCCTCACGAAATCGGAAAGGTGTTGTGTCCGCCTGTACTATGTTCGGGCCGTGTGCAGAAAGCACTACAGTCAAACCCGGTTATAGCGAACTGTAATATGCGCCGCGATTAGTTCGATATATCCAATAGTTCGATATAGCCGAACCCGCCTATGACGAGCTTATTGTTACGAGTTCGCAATCCGCGGGAGCCCCCCGCCCCCTCCCCAACTCCGCCATCCGCGTATGCAGAAACGAACACAGTACAGTAACCATTACCAGACCAAAATAATCCATTTATTGCAAGTATCAAAGCTACTTTCGTTCCCTCATATGGCGTAGCATGCTAAGCGATATGGCTCGGCTAACCTCGCTTTTACCATTAAATGCATTCTCTCTCTCTCTCTCTCAAAGCTACTTTCCGCCTTAACTGCCCACGTTGCAAAAAAAAAAAAAAAACGGTGATTTTTGTTTTCACTTTCGTTTTGGCGGCTTCAACTAGCATAGCATTCTCTACACGAAACAATTGTTTGCACCAGTTCGAGTGCCGTGGTCCCTCAAAAATCTAAGAAGCATTGGCGGAGCACATCGACTGCCGAAAGCGCTTCATTATAAGCGTCGGACGGATTTCACTGGCGACATCATCGGGAACGTTGGCGAACTCTTCCCACAGTACCCGCCGCGGTGGCTTAGTGGCTATGGCGTTTGTTGCTGCTGAGCACGAGGTCGCGGGTTCGATTCCTGGCCGGCGGCGGCCGCTTTTCTGCTGATGGAGGCGAAAAGCAAAAACGTCCCGTGCGTACGAGATTTCGGCGCACGTTAAAGATCCCCAGGTGGTCAAAATTAATCCGGGAGCCCTCCACTACGGCGCGCCTCATCGCCTGCGTTGCGTCCGCGCGTTAAAACCCTACGGTCAATCAATCAACTCTTCCCACAGTTCACCGATGCTGCTGTCCTTGGTCCGCACTCACTGACTGGGCGGGTTCCGTCGCGAGTCCCGCGCATCGTAAACAGTTCCGGAAAGTATTGGGCGTCACGTCGCTCCGTGCGAGGCGCAATGTCTCAGTCGCAGCTCTTGCTCCGTGGTCGCGGCCAAATCCACCATATCAATCGCCGCTCCGAGATCATGCATTTCGGCGGCCATTCTAGGCGCCCAGAGTTCGATATATCGGATGTGAACTTCGTTATAAGGAATATGTTTCCCATGTATTTCCGTAACTGAATATTTTTGTTCGATATATAGCATAATTCGCTCTATTCGGGTTCGTTATAGCCGGGTTTGACTGTATTCAATAATTCGATATAGCCGAACCCGTCTACTGACGAATTTTTTTTTGTACGAGTTTGCAATACGCAGGACCCCCCCCCCCTCTCCCCCCCCCCCCCCCTTGGCATTTCCACATAACGAAACGAACACATAAAGTATGTTATTACCCTTACACGAAACAATCCATTTTATTGCATGCTAATCAATGCAATAAAGCTACTTTCCGCCTCAACTGCCTACTTCGCAAAAACAGGGGTTTAATTTTGTTTTCACCTTTCGTTTTGTCGGCAACCCAATGAGCACCGCATTCTCTACACGAGACATCGTTTGCACCAGTTCAAGTCCGTGTCCTTCAATACCGAAGCAATATTGGCGGAGCACATCGACTGGCAAAAGCGCTTCATGAAGCGTCGGCCGGCTTTATACGTTGTCACAAATCCCCAGTCTCTTCAGTGCTTTCAGCAGCCACCAGCTGCCATGACATCGGCGATGCGGTGTGTGCGCTCAAGGGGCTGACGGCAACATCGGCCGTCAACACTCATGGAAAACCTCGTAGGACACTCCGTCCGGAACAGCAATCTGGAACGTTGGCGAGCTCTTCGCGCAGTTTCGCCGGTGATGCCGTCTTGGTAAGGACTCGCTGACTGTATGGGCTCCGTCGTGAATCTCGTGGCGTCGGAAACAGTTACGGAAGGTGTCGGGCGTCCCGCCGGTCCATGCGAGGCTCAACATTCTCAATCATGGCCAATCATCATCTCAATCGCCGCTCCGAGACCTTGCATTTCGGTGGCAATTGTAGGCGCGCCGAGTTCGATATATCCGATGTGAACTTCGTTATAAGGAATATGCTTCGCATGCATTCTCGACGTGGATTCATTTTGTTCGATATATAAAGTAATTCGCTCTATCCGGGTCGTTATAATCGGGTTGGACTATATACTCGGGAACAAGTTTTAAGAACGGCCATAGTCATGTACGGTATTACTCGTCTAAGCGACGGACCCGGCTGTCAACGGGCGCGCGCGTTTTGAAAGAAGATTGCTATGAATGCCTGACATCGTCTGCCTTTTCTCAAGTAGTTTATTTGTCGTCACTGCAGTAGCTTATAAGCATATTGAGTCCACAAAATCAGGGAAGCCGCTCACGCCATGTTCAAAATATTCCAAGTAACGTACTACTTGCGCCGCGCGGAGTAACATCCGGCTGCGGTGATGAGGCACAGCGACAACTTTCGTTGAAAGCGTGGACGCGCAGTGGTTAAGGAAAACTAGAAGGCTAACGATAAGTACGGAAAGGAACAGTGGAGAATCCAAAACAGCCAAGGTAACCAAAAAAGAGAGAAGGCAGATTGAAACGAATAAATGGAGAGAAAAAATGGAAGCTAAAAACGTCGTTAGAGATGTACAGGGCCTAAGAAATTGAACATCAGAAAGGAAAATTTCTACGATAATTCCCAGGGCAGTGCTTCGCCTTTTGAGGCTAGAGCAGGTTGCTTGCGAACTAAGAGCTTTGTGGGGAAGTATGCCTGGTCTGCGGAAAAGAAAACAGAAACTATGCGGCACATAGTGTTAGAATGTGAGGGTATCCATCCAAGTCTACATGAGGGAAATATTCGGCTTCCAGAAGCCTTAGAATTTAAGGGTAGCACAGAGGGAGTTAACTTCAAGGCTGTCGAGGCGACGAAAAGAAGATTAGAATGCTGGTGGACGAAAAGCAGAGAGGGGAATATTGCCTAGGACAGTTACCACCTGTAACAGGGCAAAAAAAGTATTTTGTGCCTAATAAGCTTTTTGTTCCTCCCTAAGCAGCGCTAGAATTAAACCAAGAGTATAAAACAGGTATATTAGCCATTTTTGCTAAGATAACATGTCATCACCCCGCTACAAAGGGGAAGAAACCAATGGCCATCATCATCCTCATCATCGTTGCCGTTTTTTAGTTGAGTTTGAAAGAAAGTTTATTACAAAAAAGGAATACAAACATATTAGTATGCACACGAGGGTCCCAGAGTCAATTGACTGAAAGGGGACCCTCGATTATCAATACATCAACGATTTGCGTAGAAGCAGCACAAGGGCGAAAGAGCCCAACAAATGTATATGCAGTATAAAACACGGAAGAAATTAGCATTGTATGTACATGCACTCAGAAAGGTAGCTCTAGTTGTAGATATCTTAGTATAAAAAGTGGGTAAAATCTGTTCGTAAATGACACAAAGAAACCAAATGCACATGGGGACCTTGGGTATATCACAAGAATAAAACCGAGAACAAGATCCTAATTACTGAGTGGACGACGACGACGAAGGAGCGGTATGTGTTCTTCTTCTGCTGGTTATTTTCGCCTAAACTCGAGTTTTTAGGCAGTTTTTTTTCCCTCCAGTGATCTGTAACGACGCAGGAACATCTCTGGCCCCTCCACGGTCCGACGGCAGGCAAAAGGATGACACCTCGGGTTTTCCTCTCTATCGGATCCGGCCACCAGCCGCTAGGCCAAACCACTCTGTGTCAGTCACTGGCGGGTGCGACGCCGCGCACCTATGTCACGCATGTCGGAAAAGCTCTGCGTAGCGCAATCCACTCAGCCTGGGACGACGCTTACTGCTTCTGACGTCGCTTCAAACCCGGCACTGGACGACCCGCTGCCAATGGAGGTAACGCTACCGTTCCCGCTACCCCCTGCTAACCCCTCTAGTTTATTGAAGGGGCCATCGGACAAAGTTGCGGCCCAAGTTACGACTGAGGTTTCACCCTTGCCCACGGCCTAAAGGGTGTGTACACCTGTCGCAAACACATCCCTGCAAGGGACCGATGAAGGGAAGGCAATTGACACCGACAGCTACTTCATCCCGTACAGCCGCCGCCACTTCCCAGGGCCTACAACCAATGGGCAGAGTCCCTCGGTGTACAAAGTTGCCATCAAACCTCGAGAGCGATTCAACATCCTCTCTCTTTCGACAAAGACACTGAAGCAGACGCTCGACGGATGCCTAGGAACATCCGGATTTGCTGGCTACGCATACCACAACTGAACCAACACAATGTCTCTCTGGGTATCGTCTCTTGAGGCTGTCCAGCGACTGTGCGCACTGGTCCATATTCTTCTGTCGGCTGAAAAACAGCTACCTATACGAGCGTACCTGCTGTCCGGTACTGACATCCGACGCCATGTTGTTTCGGGAGACCCCGAAGAGAATCCTGAAGACCTGCAGGCCAGTATCCGGTGCTCCACGCACCAGGTTCTTCTTGTCCGCTACATGGGAGCTGGCCGCACGTGTGTCGTAACTCTTCGAGGCCCGTTAGAGCCACCGGATCGTCTTTTCTACAATGGCGGCGTTCTTCGCCCACATCCATACAAGGCCGGAGTGGTGCATTGTTATCAATGCTTCCGTCAGGGACACATGAGCAAGTCGTCCCATTCCGTGTCTCAGAACCACCAGTGACAACAGCCTCGGAACCAGAGGCTTCTATGGCATCAGAGGCACTGGCTACATCGTCGTCCGTGTCACCGCAAGTCAAGTTTCGATGCGGTCCGTGTCGCACGGATCAACATGACATCACGGACAAAAAGTGTCCTACTAAGTGCAAAGCGGCGCGCGTTCCGACGCCAGTCTAAGCCCAACGATATTCCTCTGTCCAACCGTTTCGGCTGTTCGGCGGAGGAAAGCGAAGAAGAGTAGAAGAAGACGCTCTGGAGTCCTTGGATTACTACTAGTCCATCGTACCGGGATGTGTTTCGTGGCTCCCGCGCCGCCAGAAGAAACAGCTCAGTCAAACTGTACAATTAATTGTCTTCGGTTACGGAGTTAAGAGCTAAAACAGATAGACCAGCAGTTGGCATTTCTGCAAACTGAGGTGACTAAGCTCGCACAGCGCCATGCCCGCTTAATGCATCGACCGACCTGTCAGCCTCCACCGAAGCAAGACCAATCGAGTCAGCCCCGTTTCGCCCCATCAAGCATGACCCCACCAAAGCCTGCCTCTTGTGCTTGTGGTGCAGCAACTGCAGAAGTTGGTGTGAGTGTTAGCAGCCCAACTAAGTTAAGGTCTCATTTCACTATGCCTGTGCCACAATATATAGTCCAATGGACCTGTTGCGGACTCACGGCAAAGATTGGGGAGCTTCGGGAACGTGTTCGCCTAGGCAAACTGCGAGCTTTGGCTTTCCTAATACAAGAGACAAACTCTACCTTGCCTCCCAAATTTTACTGCTTACGCTACGCAATCCATACATGATCGGCGTTGTGGCTCAAATGGATCTCCGCCAGGCAAAGCCGCTATCTATGTGCTCACGGCTTATCCGCAGACTCAGATCCCCCTGGACGAGTGGTGTACGGGATGGAAAGAAGTGGTTGAGGTGAAAGTACAACTGCCAACGTCCGCAATAATTTTGGTGCCATGTATGCACGTCAACATAAACGGACATGCGCCTCGTCAAGATTGGGCTAATTAACATCTCTACGGCAATTCCCACGCTGCTTGTCCAATACTTGTGGGCCGGGGACTTTAATTGCCCCTCATTGCGACTGGGGTTATGCTACCACAAGTGCACATTGGACGGGTGCTACTTCACTACTTCAGCGATGCGCTCTTCACCCTCCCTTAACGATATTTCGTGTCCTACGCGCCGATGTACACTCATCCCCGGATGCCACCATACTCGCCCGACTTAACCTGGTGGCTTGGTAATGATACGGTTCTCCTGGCACCGAGAGGCCGACTTCTGGGGCAATGATCACCATCCCATCAGGCTTGGCATTGTCCCAACCTTGACGCGTCGCTTACGACGGCGATGCAGTATAACAAATGGGATATGTTCCGGGATAACATCAACACAATACTCACGGTGCCAAGTCCGGACCCTATCACTCTCGTTAAGGAAGCCTTGCGAAGCGCCTGTGAGCACATGTGCACACGGGCAGAGGAATCCCGGCCGAAGCATGACATTCGAC
The DNA here is from genome assembly GCA_013339765.2 of Haemaphysalis longicornis. Taxonomy (NCBI): domain Eukaryota; kingdom Metazoa; phylum Arthropoda; class Arachnida; order Ixodida; family Ixodidae; genus Haemaphysalis; species Haemaphysalis longicornis. The sequence continues at coordinate 160,834,801 of CM023451.1, read as the reverse complement.
TCTTACAGCTATGGGCCCAGCGCAAACAAGCTGAAGTGGCTGCCTCCCGAGGTCCCTCGTCTGTGGAGGCCCGAATACGCTTACAACGTCTGACTGCGGCTGCCAGGCGTCATGAAGAAGCATCTGCCAAGGCAGCGATGCCTGAGCTGGTGTGAATCGCTCGGCCCATCGGCGGACTACGTCATCCATCTGTGCAACCTTTCGTGCGATGGAAAGTGGAGGCCGCAACTCCAGATGCGGGCAGCCAGGCATGTCTGGCATCGGACAAGGATCCTGCTCAATTTGCCGCCGATGTTGCCCGCGCCCCTGTTCCCTGCCTTTGACATTCTTCCAACAGCAACCCGTGTCCGTTTCCCCTGCCGAGTCACGTCGGTCCCTCAACTCCTGATGACGCCGTGCGTAGAATTCAATCGTTTTTCACGATAGCCGGTTCCTTGCAGCGATTGATCACGCCAAACATCGGACCCGCTCCAGGGCCCAGATGGCCTTACGTACGAGGTTTATAAGAACCTCGACGATCCAGCCCTCAGCAATCTCCTTGACTCCATTAAACGAGGTGAGGCTCTCTGGTCACATACCAGAACCCTGGCTGCTTGCTGATATCGTCCTCCGATACCGAAGCCTCGTAATCCACCCGATCAGCTCCCTGATTCGCGTCCAATAGCCCTTGACGTGCACCCTGTGCAAAACTGTTGGAGCGCATGCTGGCAACCCGGCTTCAATGGACACTTTCCGATGGTATCACCCGGCGCAGATCGGGGTTAGGGCCCGTCTGGGTGCCGAGGATGGGCTTTGACCACTTCTCGTCAATGGTGTTACTTGGCAGCCGATCACACAAAGTGCGCACAGTGCTTGCCATGGACTACAAAAGGCATATGACAACGTTAGCCACGGAGCCATCTTGGAAATTCTCCAAGACCTTCTCCCGGACAAGGTTTCCGCTTTTCCTCCGGGACTTCCTCACAAAAAGATCCTTTTCGGGTCGCAATGGTGGGTCAAGTTACGGTCCACTTTAAGCCTGCCCGCGGAGTGTCTCAGGGGTCGGTAACCTCGACCTTCCTTTTCAATATTATGTTACCGCTTGCCTGGCATCTTGGCTCTATGCCTGACATGCACTTCTGATGTACGCGGACGACATCACTGCAGTGTTGGACTGCACACTCAGACCTGACTCGGCAAACCGCGTGCCTCCAACAGCCTTGTCTGACACGCAGAAATGGTGTGAATATGCTGGCTTAACACTTTCCGCCGAAAAGACCAGCTATTCTGCCTGTGGCTACCTGTGTGGCTGCCTGTGGCTCCCGGGTTTCGGCCACCAAAGATGTCGCGGAAGCTAGCGCGAGTCAAAGCAACCAGAGCCCTAGATAGAGCGACCCGTGCTTCTTTATTCGATGTGATCGAAACAACTATGATGATGATCCTGGCGCGTGCTCACGCCCGCTTCGTCGTCTTTCTCCTTTTTCTACATCGACTGGAGGTGTCTTCAATCGCATTACAACTCTGCGGGCCGATTTGTACGAACTGCCACCTCACTTCGCGTGCTGGGATTAGAAATTTATGCGTCTGGGTCAGCGTCTATGTGGCTACGTTCCGCATCGCCAAAAAGCGGGGCAGATGCTCCACCTTATTCGACGCGTCTCAAAGAAGTCTGGCGGCTCCTGTTCCAAAATGGCCCGTCTATTGGTGCGCTCTCCAGCCTCGGCTTGTTAATCAGGCCCAATTCCAACACCTGAACCAGGAGGAGTGGGCTCGACTTGAGGCAATTCACCAAGCCGCAATGCGTGAGCTGGTGTGACCTGCTCTCTGGCGTGACCTGCCTCCCTAGGATAACACCAATCCCTGCTGTTCAGGCTGAAGCTCAAGTGAACACCTTGGATGAGCTTGTCCATCAGCGTCGGTCCGCCTGCATGCATAAACTCACCTTTGTTGCTGAGGCAGCGGCGTTAGGAAACTACATTGGTCGTTCACTACCCACATCTCTAGCCTGCGTTGTTACCAGGCCACCTTGGCTATACCACCAGGTGACCGACAACAGGCCACTAGCTAAACGCGACTTCACAATCGATCCAACGGACATTCTGACACGCTTTTCACAGTAGCACAAGAACTGGCAGCTGAGTCTCAACCCCAGGTGGTGCAAGAATGTGTGGACGCTGGGGCCAAGGACGACGTGGTGACCACAACACTATACCAACTATACAATGTCCTTCCCACCCAGAGTCCTGTCAAACGTGCTTCTACGAAACACGCCGCTCCTTGCCTTCTATGGTGGCCGAGCTTACGGCCATCCGGAATCTGTAAAGACGTCTGTAAAGACGGTTTCAGTGCGCTTCTGCGTTGACTATCGTGCTCTTAACAAAATAACTAGGAAAGATGTTTACCCTATGCCCCGAATCGATGACGCCCTCGACACTTACATGGCGCAAAGTACTTTTCGAGCCTTGACCTTCGGTCGGGATATGGCGGGTATACCCATGAACGAAGCCGATAAAGAAAAAACAGCTTTTGCCAAACCGGACGGCCTCTACGAGTTTAACGTGGTGCCGATCGGTTTATGCAAACGCTCCAGCTACCTTTGAGCGCATGATTGATACCGTCCTTCGTGGCTTGAAATAGAAGACATGTCTTTGTTATCTTGATGACATTGTTATTTTTTCTGCCACTTTCACGGAAACATCTTCAACGTTTGGAACGAAGTACTGAACTGTCTAGCCCAAGCCAATCTTCAGCTCAACACAAAAAAATGCCACTTCGCCAGTACTTCCATCAAAGTCTTTGGTCATGTTGTTAGTAAGGACGGAATCCGTCCCGACCCTGATAAGATTAATGCAGTTCTTAATTTTCCCCGGCCTCTTAGTCAAAAAGAACTCCGTAGTTTTCTTGGATTGGCTTCCTACTTTCGACGATTCATTCGTAATTTTGCAACAATAGCTTCTCCACTTACAAGCTGCTCTTATCCGGGACCTCATTTCTCTGGACTGAAGGACTGTGAAACAGCTTTCAAAACCCTAAAAGAAGCACTCACCTCTGAACCTGTACTATGCCATTTTGACGAGGCCGCCCCCACCGTTCTTCATACCGACGCAGTGGGCACGGTCTTGGTGCTGTTCTTCTCCAACGTACCGATGCCTCCTCGGAACGTGTTGTCGCCTACGCGAGCCGCACTTTTTCCCCTGCTGAAAAGAACTATACCATAACAGAAAAACAATGCCTTGCCGTTGTCTGGGCTGTGCAAAAAGTTCGACCCTACTTGTACGGGCGGCATTTCTCGGTTTCTAACGGACCATCACGCCCTTTGTTGGTTATCGTCGCTTAAAATGTATCAGGACGTCTTGGCCGCTGGATTCTGCGTTTGCAGGAGTACGACTTCTCTGTCACTTACAAGTCCGGCAGAACCCACAAGGATGCTGACGCTCTGTCCCGTTGTCCACAATCATCCCCACCAGATACTTTAGCCTCTTCCGATTCCGCAACAGCATTGCCAATGGCACCTCTTTACATCACTGGACAAGCTCTCCCTTCTAACCTTGTATCTTTACAACGCGACGACACGTTCTGCCGACCACTCATTGACCAACTGGAAGGTTCAGAATTACCAGCCAACGGACGTTCCCGCCGAAGACTAAACAAATTTTGTCTCCTGAATGGTGGAGCTTTTTACCGCCTCAACTATCATCCCACGCGGCGACAGATGGGTTCCAGTCATCCCTCGCTGCCTTCGGAACCAGATCTTAGAAGTTTTCCATGACGACCCGACAGCTGGACATCTTGCTTTCCACAAGACTTACGACCGAATCAAAAGCCGGTTCTTTTGGCCGCGCCTTTCGGCCAGCGTCGCTAAATATGTTGCGTCATGCCCTTCGTGCCAGTTCCGTAAACGCCCAACTTCGGCCTCTGCAGGGATGCTCCAACCTCTTCCTTGTCCTCCTGCTCCATTTGACATTGTTGGCATCGACTTGTATGGACCTCTTCCTCTGACGCCGACTGGTCATCGGTGGATCGTGACCGCTGTAGACCATTTGACCAGGTATGCGGAAACTGCCCCTCTCCGTACGGGTTGCGCTTCCGAGGTGGCAGATTTTTTCCTCCGAGCTATCTTTTTGCGCCATGGACCTCTTCGCACTCGTGGCAGAACATTCCTTTCGGCTGTCCTTGCGGAAGTCCTTCGATCGGCCGGTACTGCCCATAAAACAACTTCAAGCTATCACCCTCAGACTAATGGATTGACAGAACGATTCCACCGTACCCTCTCCGAAATTATTTTTTGCTACATTAACCCCGACCACAAGAATTGGGACGTTATCCTTCCCTTCGTAACCTACGCCTACAATACCGCCGTTCAAAGTACCGCCGGATTTTCGCCGTTTTATCTTGTTTATGGCCTTCACCCCCCCTTCTGTTCTGGACTCCTATTTCTTTTCCTGCCCGTTATCTACAACAGACAACGCACCGGATCATTTTGTTTCCCGGCTAGCGCATCGTCGGAACCTCGCCCGATTGAGCACTGAGTCCCTGCCAGAACGACCGAAAATCTCGCTATGACGCAGCTCACCGAGATGTCTCCTTTCAAACGGGAGATGAAGTGCTGCTTTCGACGCCTCTCCGTGCGCCAGGACTGTGCGAAAAGTTTATGCCCTGTGCGAAAAGTTTATGAGGGTGAACCGTCTTTACAGAATCTGAACAAATTTATACAGGCTCCACGGCAGCCATACGTGATTTACGTCGAGCAAATAACTCAGCTATCTCGAGGGACGCTCCCATTGCGGCGGATGGTGCCTGCCACACTGCATTTGTTCCACGAACATTGCTATTACTGACGCTAGGCACTCCAGGATAGTTTCTCCAAAGGAAAGATCTTCGTCGTGCCACACGAGCTCTAATTCCACCGTGTGGAACGGACCTCCCTAGCAGACTCGCTCGCTGGGAGGAGGTCTTGCTGCGAAGACTTCGTGTTGGCGTAGCCCTCTCTCCCGCTGTTACCCGGGAGTGGCCACCACGCTACCATGCCCCGTTCGCACAGAACTACCCCTTTTGCACGGCTCCTGCCGAAAGATGCGGACGCGGAACATTTGCTGTGGACGTGCCCTTCATTAGAAGCAGCCAGAACACGACACCTTCGAGGCACAGGCCTCAACCCTGTCAAACCACCTGACCTTCATCGGTGGATATGGGGACCCCACCATCACCCCCTCCTTCCGTTTCTTCGCGAAACGGGAGTTCGCTTATACTTGTGACATAGAATTTATGCCAACGTGCATACTATCGCAATAAAAAAAAAGATCCTAATTACAGCAAAAGAAATCCTCTATCGTTTTTTTAAGCAAGCAAGGGATGGGGATTATTTGACAGCCGTAGGCAAATTATTCCAAAATGTAATAACTGTAAAACAAATAGTTTTCTTACCGTAATTAGTGTGAGCAGGTGGTAGCAACAAATTGTTATTACTTGAAAACCTGTTATTCTGTGCCGGATTTCTTTTTTAAGTTGTAACCGAGTATACGAGAACTGTTTGGCCGTTAGCGCATCGGGCATAAATACGGGATGCCTCCGAGCGCGAAATTCATTCGTTCTGCAGCAGCGTATCCATGCTGTCGCTCTGCTCGAGTCCTGTACTGTAGCCTCGCCCGGAAAAGTGTTGTTCCTTTGCTTCGGCTCATCTATCACCGTGCCGTAAAGCAGTTAAAATTGCCTTCGCTTCTTGCCGTCATCTCCAAGGCAGCAACATTTGCTAGCCGCTCGACCACCATGCTACCGCATGACGGAGACGACGGAGCCCATCTCTTGTACCCATCTCTTGGTATCCACTCTGTTACCCTAATTGTCCACCGGTTGTCGGTTCGTCTCACTACAAGGCCAGCCCAAGTCCATTTCTTTTTCTTTTATTTGAACTAGGATATCTCCTACTCTGGTTTGTTCTCTGATCCAGGTAGCTCGTTTCCTGTCCCCTGAGTGTTATTCCCAACATTATTTCGTTCCATGGCCTGTTGAGCCGACCTAAGTTTGCTTTCTAGTTGTTTAGTAAAGCGCCAAGTTTCAGCTCCGTATGTCATAACCGGCAGTACTATGAAATGGTTGTAAATTTTTCTGTTGAGTGACAGAGGTAGCCTACTTTTCATTATTTGGGAGGGAGTGCTTGCCGAGTGCTCCCCAACCCACACCTATTCTGTGCCGGATTTCTCTCTCGTGGTTGGGGTCAGCACTAACCATTGGTCCAAAGTAGTTATGTTACTTCCTCTAGCGTTTCGTTTCCTAAGCTGAAGAATACGTTCTTGGCATGCTTATTCCTTATTACTTTATATTTATTCATATTTATGTTCGGCCCCACGGCATGCTTTCGATTGCAGTTCCTCAAGCCTTCTGTGCATGTGTTCTGCAGTCTCACTCAGCAAGACTATGTCGTCCGCAAAGCTCAGATGGCTCAAGTATTCCACGTTTATCCTTAATCAGGGAATACTTGAGCCATTTGAGGTTTGAAAACGACACAGTCCGAGTTAGAGTATATGCCGTCCGCAAACCTCGAATGACTCAAGCACTACCTCGTACTTACTCTATCCCCAAAGTGCTCGAAGTCTAATTAATCCTGCGCTTCGTCTCCCTTTCAGTTTGAGGTGTTCTTCATGGATGTTCAGGTAGCCTTTTCATTCGTTAAGCCAAATCCCCAAGTATTTCGACTAATTTACTAATGGTATGAATTTCCTGAAGAATCTTTACTGGCGCTGTATTAGCTTCCTCGTCAAACACCATGACTTGATTTTTGTGGGTTAAAATTGAGGCCTAGGTGCGTCGCTTCATCACCACAAATGTCGCCCAGTTTTTGTAGGTCTACCGCATATCTGCCAGCCACAATATATCGTCCACGCACTTCAGTCTAGGTCCGTTGCTCCACCCACTCTCCATTGCTTGAGTTTGGCAAGTCAAAGCCTGATCTACCCTCCTCCAATCGTTTTTCCAGGGGTCGGCAGCCTTTTAGGGTGGAGGACCGAGCTGAATGAAGCCGACACTGCGGAAGGCCGGACGGCAAATCGAATATGGCTTTGCAGCAAAGGGGAAAAAATCAGCGAATTGACAATTCTGTTTGACAATCGTTGGCAATATTCTGGCTTAGTGCGTAGGTGGGGGACGACAATGATAACTGGAAGCCATCAATTCTCTGTTCAGGTCTCCCGTCTTGTGCCATTCAAAGTCAAAACCGATGTGTCGGCCTTCAGATAGGAGGTTACAAGGGGAGGGGTGGTGGTTCTGACGATGTGTGGGGGCCGCATAATACTGCCCCTCGGGCCGCAGGTTGCCGACCCCTGCCCTAATGTAAAGCGTGAACAGCAATGGCGAAAGTTTGCATCCCTGTTTCAACCCTATTCGAATGTACACGGTCTATGCGCTTGTGCGCCATTTCCTTGTAATATGAGCCTTGTTATCCTCATATATTTCCCTGAGCAGCACTATAAATTCTAATCTCATCCCCTCTTCTTCCAGTACATGCCACAACAATCCCCTATGTACGTTGTCATAAGCTCCTTTTATGTCAAGAAACATTAGCCATATTGGTCTGCCCTGTGCAACCGGAATTTCGATGAATTGGGTTAGTATAAAAATATTGTCTTCTAAGAGCCGACCAGGCCGAAATCCGTTTTCAGTTCCCCTAAAACTTCGCTACTTTCCGCCCTTTCGACAAGTCGGATTTGATGGCTTGTATAGCTAGTCTATAGAGCACCGACGTTACCATAATCGGCCTGTATGAGCTGTCCTTGTCCTTCTCTCCCTTGACTTTATAGATCAAACTCATTCTGCTTTCTCGCCATTGCGTTGGAATTCGCTCAGATTTTATAGCGCGTTCAATGGCGCCTTTCCCGCTGGTCCCACCTGGTTGATGAGCTCTATGGGGATTCCGTCCGGACTTGTTGCCGTGTTTTGGAAAACATTTTGTTTTGCTCTTACCCAGTTCAAAAATTTTATGTTATATTTTTTATCTGTCGCGCTCCTATTGGCCACCTGTGTCCGGTGCGGAGATATTTCGCTTGTTTGGCCAAAAGTATTTGCGATGATTCCATGAAGGTATTAATTAAAGCACTGCAGATGTCCCCCAGAAAAATGTTACCGTCATCGTCTTGTATCCGAGTATGCACCCCTTCAGTCGTCTATCCTAATGCTTTTAAATGATTTCAGAATTTTTGGGGAGCGATTTTACCCTTCTTACGTACCTGACACCCATTGCTCACTCGAACTTTTAATTTTCGCTTGTACTAGTTTTTGTACCTCGAATTTATTTTCTCGGTAGCGGCTGCACCGTAACTGCACCTCTTCTTGATATCCCGCAAGGCAGCACAAAAAATGAGACAGCAAGGGTTTCACGCATGGGGTGCAAAAAACTGTTAAGAGGGCAATAAAGACGAAAACTCTGTCACAGGAATCGGTAAAACACGAAAGTGAAATGTGCAGCGAAATCTGCAGCTGGGCATGATTTGCGGGTGGGCGGCTGTCTTGTGGGTGTGCTTGGCGAACGACGTCCTGCTGGCGGTCGCTTCGGAAAAGGTGTACTGGCGTCATTTCCGTGACGGATATGACGTCAGTGAAATCTTGGTGTATCCCGGCATAAAACACTTTCGTGTTAAAATATAAAACAAGAAAACGAACAACCCGAAGTATAACGTACTCTTTAGTACTGAAGGTTGCTTGGTGCACCCTTTACAGGCCGCTTGCTTAGTTGTACTGGCGTCATTTCCGCGATGGATATGACGTAAGTGATATCTTCGTGAATCATGGAATAAAACACTTTCGTGTTAAAAAAATTACACCATCTTCCCATGGGAAACCCTGATGAGGATGCGAAGCATCATGGGGGTTCCGTGTGGTTCCATTGTGTTGCCGTTTTGTTGAGTGGTAGCGCCAGAGGGAATTCCGCGTCCGGGTCCACACCGGTGGCAAAGGCAGGCAAGTACTGTTGTGTTACGATGAGTAGGCGGTGGTTCTCGAGACGCCGAAACTCGTCCATCATGTTCTTGTCGATGTTGTCGTCTCTATGGTAGAATCGGTAGTCTCCGTCAGCGTTGGTGAGGTAAAGGTTGTTGACGTTAGTGCACCGGCTGAGAGCAACGTACACGCCCTCCTCTTCGCAGCTTTGTCTTCTTCTCCTCCTTCTTCTTCTTCAGCGGTTCCCCTACGGGAGATGACGACGGTGGTTGAACGCGAAGCTATCTCGTGATGGATTCTTTGGTTGGCCAATTCCTAAAGGCATCCTGCCACGATCATGATCACAGGCGCTGCGGACGGGGCGAGAGCAACGTACACGCCCTCCTATTCGCAGCTTTGTCTTCTTCTCCTCCTTCTTCAGCGGTTCCCCTACGGGAAGATGACGACGGTTGTTGAACGCGAAGCTATCTCGTGATGGATTCTTTGGTTGGCCAATCCCTAGAGGCATCCTGCCACAATCACCATCAGAGGCGCTGCGGACGGGGCACGGACGCGGGACATCCCCCCGAGCAAGAGATGCTTCGCATCTAAAAGTGGAGCAAATTGGAAGAAAGAAGAAGTCATCGAAACTTTCATGTAGGCGCTGCTGTGTTATGACTTACCTGCTTTGTAAAAGTAAATAATAGTCGATATTGTCAGGGGCGGACTGAGTGCCCACTGCTAATCGGTTTTGTTTTTCGACCTGTCGGAATTTTTTGCTGACGGTCAGATTTGGGATGGCACTAGACTTGGCAATATTGCTTGTAATTGCCATTTACCCCCCCCCCCCCCCCCGAGATTACGTACCAAAGATATGTTGTTTTTGCGCACTTCTACCTGTTGTTATTGAGTAGATAACTGCACTTAACCGTTTAGGCTTAGGTCCTTTCTACATTGTGTGCATATACAGTCTTTGTCAAAATTTTCTAGGCCACGGCGACCGTGGTCGGAGCAGGCGCGCGGCTAAGCAGGGGCGCTGCGCTTGCCGATGTCGGCTGGTTGCGTAGTATAAGGAGAGCGAGGGGAACTTTCGATCTTGCTTTCATAGTGTGGCCACGGCCGCTGGATGCTCAGAGCGCGCGCACGTCAGTGCACCTTTCATCCAGCGGCCATGGTGTGGCTGGCGCGACAAGTGCTGCGTGAAATGCTTGAGCTGTAGCGAAGTGCACATGCATGTTGAGGAACCGGCCGCGTGCTGAACTTATCGCGCCAGCCACACTACGAAAGCAAAAGGGAAAGTTCCCCTCGCATTCTTTAGCCGCGCCACCAGCCGACGGCGGCAAGCGCAGCACTCCTGCTTGTCCGCGCGCCTGCTCCGGCCACGGTCACCGTGGCCTAGAAAATTTTGACGAAAACTGTACATGTCTGCGTTTTCTGCTACCTGGCCAGATGTGCGGTAATGTGTCGGACTACGATTGGTTTCTCCTTCCGTGCTCAAGTGTGCTACCACCAGTTGCGGGCTTCCACTTAGCCACGTGAAGTTTTTATTTGCACCACGTTCTATACTGGGTGTATCTCGGTACATGCTTCAGTACAGCACATGCCCTCAATGCAAAGAGTTTGCGGACATTCCTTCAAATGTCCGTGATGATAGTTTGGTAGCACGTACGCTCACCTAAACTATAGGAAGTGCTTTCTGCGTGTCCGCCTGTTGTTTCGATCAAGATGCAACTAAATAAGCATTGATTCATGTCGAACTTGTACATTTTCAAATGTGCGGAACATTTATGCCAATAAAGTGAACTTCGTACTGGAAAGTTAGCGAGTCTCACTCAATTGTGACTGGTTTGGTAATGGCATGTAGTTGCGAATGGTTATTTAATTAATTTAATAAAAATTTCATAGGAAAAATAAAAACTCGTTCAGAAGAAATTTGCACCAAGATATATACTGAGTTATGCTCTATTTTGATGTACCCCTGCTGGGTTGTAGTTAAATATTTAGTTCACGGTGGCCGTCACAATATCACACAAGCTATGTGCAGCACTGTGGAGGCTACATTGTTGTCGACAGCCCGCCCACTGAGGGTGCCTAACTCACCGTGAAGCCTTGAAGGAAGCGACGAAGAACGACGGTGCCTTGCGGTTCCACCTGCCGAGAGGGGAGAAGGAGATGACCTTTCAAGGCCCCCTTCACGGTGTTTCGGGCTGTTGATGTAGCCTCCACAGTGCTGCACGCAGCTTGTGGAAAGAACTATAGCTGTAAGTGTCCCATTGCGTACGTTAAGGATTCCCGGGTGGGCAAAATTAATCCAGAGCCGTGAACTACGGCGCGCCTTATCGCCTGTGTAGCGTCGGCTTGTTAAACCTCACAATCAATCAATCAATGAATGAATTAATTAATTAATCCTCTTTGCACTGCTGTGAAACAGGTTCAAGAGGTGCAGGCTGAATCGAATGAACCCCGCTTTGCACCGCTGTGAACTGGTTCAAGAGGTGCAGGTTGAATCGAAATAGTAATGACAAGAAAAGATTTTTCGTGTGCGGGGTCGTGGCCAGCAAAGCATAAAGTTTCGATTTCGGTTTCGGTCAGATATTCCATATTTATAAACGTTGAGATAATCAACATCATTACAGAGATATAGTTAGCCGTCAGGTAAAAAACACGAACAAAATTATAAAATAGTTTTTAATCTATTCAATTTTGGATAATTTTCCGAAATAGTAGCTTTGGTTTGTTTGGCGGTTGGATTAGCGTGTTTCCTTTGCTGCCGAAGCCGCAGAGGCATCCATATCCAAAGCACTTTGTAGGCGCGATGCCTCTCACCTAACCATCAGCTGCGCAGAGCCTGCTTTGTGTATCGGAAAGAAAAAATCGAGGCAGTGGTGCGTTTTTACCGCGCAGTTTCCAAATTCTGCACTTTTGAGGCTACAAAAAAAGTGCGCTCTATCTATAAGCTAAAAGCTGTCGTATCGCATCGTCAGGAACTTAAGCATGATAGCATCAGCTGGTGGACACAGACAATCTCACGCAGTGGTTTTGTTTAGGGCCGACAAAGTAGTTACTGACACCGTTAACAGGCAGCTTGCAAACGTAGCTGCCTCGTACGCGTAACTAAGGCCAGACGCTAAAAAGCTTCAAGTATGTGGTATAGCCTGGTATCGCGGCTACCTTGTGAGTATGCTTGTACAACTTCTGAGATATGATCTTTAGAGCAAGTTTGGTTGCTAACAACGGTCGTGGGTGGGGGGTGATTTCACGACGCCTGCGAGGCGCCAACCGTTTGTTCTTTTGCTCAAATGAAAAACCGCGTCTTAGGCCGGGTTCAGACCGTTGTTGCAACTGTCGTAATATCTTTAAAGAATGACGTCATTTCACGTCTCAGCCAACCGAACGGCATGACACGCCGTTTTGTTTTACGTCCATAGCTCACGATATGGCTGTTATGTCGCTAATCTGAACGTAGCCTTACTCGTAGTTGCGCCCGTAAAGTTGGATAGTTTCACATCGCTGTCGTCTGATAGCACTACCACGCGCTCCCAATTTCAGGTCGAAGTGCGGCCGCGGGCTACCGTCGTTGTCAGACAACGGCAACAAAGCCTCAATGCGGCGTACGGCAGCACCGGCTCTACGGCCAGCCCACGGCTGCTACACACCCCCACCTGCTCCAGGAAGGCGAGCTTACACCCGGTTTGAAGCGGCAGGAGTTCGCCGACCGGCGAAAGAAGCTCGTCGACGACATCCTGCAGCTCTGTGCCGTTTCCGTATCACCCGGAATGAGGACTGCCCAAAACCATGCAGTTGTTGTCCTGTCTGCAACGAAGGCCTACATGTCGGACAAGATACCATATCCATTTCGCCAAAACTCCGACTTCTTGTACCTGACGGGCTTCCAGGAGCCAGATAGTGCGCTGGTGATCCACATCGGTGCGGACTACCAGGAACCGAAATCGGTCATGTTTGTGCCTCAGAGAGATGCGCATGCTGAACTTTGGGACGGACCGTGTGCCGGGCCAGACGGTGCCGTAGAGCTTCTGGGAGTAGACGCTGCTTACGAGATTGGCGAACTAGAAAACTACATCGGGAAGCTGCTGAAGGGCAAGTTCCCCACAACGTTTTGGTACGACAACGCACCCGGCCAACCGGAGGCGAGCGGGATTCTCAGGCGGCTGGCAGACAGCAACAAGAGCAACGTGTCCGTGGAGTCTCCGCGCTTGCTGATCCAGAAACTGCGGCTGATCAAATCGGGGGCCGAGCAGGAGCTGATGAGGCAGACCTGCCGGGTGGCCTGCGAAGCCATGACGGAAGTGATGAGGACTTCCCATTCGGGCGTGACAGAGGCGCAGCTGCATTCCAAAATGGAGTTTGAGTGCCGGATACGTGGCGCCCAGAGGCTCGCCTACCCGCCTGTCGTTGCGGGTGGTGCGAGAGCAAACATCATCCACTACGTGGCAAATGACCAGCGGATTCTGGGTGGTGAACTTGTGCTCATGGATGGAGGTAACTCTTATGCTTCATGGCTCAGAACCACAGATGTTCTTCTAAGCTAATTTATGTCCTAGTTGGTTTGTAGATGCTAAATGGGAAGATCAAATGCCGCTATAATCTTTTCAAGCTGAGTGGTGACACTAAAAAAGCAGTAAAGAGCAGAATGAAATGCCCTTGTCTCCCATGAGTTGTGGAATTGTCATTTCCTTGTTGAAAAGCCAGATGAAATGCTGCCGAAGGACATCATTCACTCAATAGCAAAACCTGATGTAATGCTTCCACCACTGCATGGCCGTATTGCCCAGAAACATGCAAAGGCCTGCCAACTTTCTATGCCTGTAGCATTAAATACCAATTCCCATTCACTGTGTAAGCAGCAGCAAAGGGTGTGAAAAAATTGTGACTGACATTCTGGGAAAGTTGCTTAATGCATAAAATGTGAAGATGAACGGTCTGGTTAAGCAAGGAAGCCAGCACTGCTAGCACATGCACATAGCTCCTGCCTAAACAGTGCCAATCCCCCGTGTGGGCCCCCCAGACAATTCTAGCAATAAATCGGCCAATCCCCCTCGTGGTATGTGCCGTGCGTGGGTGCAGCCGGGAGCAGTTTCCTTTGACCTACCCCTGGATTAATCTCAGTGTCTAACAACCTGGATTCCCACCATAGTGTTTCCAGTTGACACAAAATTCACAAACCATGGTGAGCTGTGCATCCGCTGTACTTAACAAGAGCCCATAAAACCTTGCAGTCGCACTTCTGCAACAGTGCAGAAACCAAGTGGCTGCAATCCCCCTGCATATGCAGTGGGGTGCAGACTTGAGCTCCAGCCCCTAAGATGCGGTGAATTTATAATTTGATGCTAGTAGTGTGCTTTTAAAGGAAAGGTTGCCATGTTCATGAGCGGTGCAATCCTTGGTCATTGCTCACACAATGGTCAGTTCACACGCTACAATGCAGTGGTTTGCTAAAGAGGTTTGCTTCACACAATGTATCCTTTGCAGGTCACGTTTTTCTCAGAGCATAGGCGCTGCATCATTTCAACTTTTAAGTTCAAAAAGGATGGCAGGCTTTTGGATCTTTCCAAGCAGTGCGGCTGTACGACAGGGGCGTCAAATTTTGTCTCCGTAAAAACAAGGAACAGTATATGAGGGTTTTCATCTTGCCCCTCATGTTGGCGAAGAAAGGAATGAGGGGTGCCATCCACCCCTTCTTCCTCCCGTCTGTTGGGGCTGTCTGTTTCCCGCCCATAGATGGCCATGATTGACAGAAGTCGGGAATTCTGTGACTTCACTGTGAACTGTGTAAATGCTAAAAGTAGATGAAACTGAGCCACTTTGCGGCCAATTGTCATACATGTTGTTTTGGGATGTTTCGGTAAAACAAGAGTTAAGGCTGTTTTCTGTAACCATATTCTCTCCATAGACGGTCCTGTATTGGCAGCGGATGGAAATTTGTAATGTTTACAACTTCACTGTGAATTAACTAATAAAGACAAGTAAATGAAACCCGGAATAACTATAGAGTCTCTTTAGTGGCCAATTTCAGTATGATTTTTTGCAAGATACGTTAGATGGCGAGAGCTACAGAGCATTTTACACTCCGTCAACGGACGCAAGGTTAATTGTAACCCTGCCATATACAGCTTTGCTATGAAAAAAAGGACGCGAGTGATGAGAAGAAACATTCTCGCGTGTGCAGGGTGCGAGCTGAACGGCTACACGAGTGACTTGACGCGAACCTGGCCCGTGAGCGGCCAGTTTGAGCCCGGCCAGCGGGAGCTGTACGAGCTGCTGTGGGACGTCCAGCAGATGCTGCTGCGGAAGCTGGAGGAGCCAATGTCGCTCGACTCGCTCTTCCACGTCATGTGCGCCCAGCTGGGAGTGCGGCTGCGCGAGGCTGGCATCCTGTCCCCGAGCACTCCAGAGTCCGAGCTTGTTAAGGTGAATTGGGAGGCAGGCCGGCAGCTTTGATCACCCTCACTGCCGGGGGTGATGCGGAACACCTGTTGCCCTATTGCACCAGTCAGTTTTGACCAAAAAGTTGTACAGTAGCCGACCGTTTTTTTTTCGGACTTGCTGGATATTTTGGACTTTCCCGAGGAACCGTCAGTTGTCCTGTAGGAGTAATGACTTGTGCATTTTTCAGACTGCTCTTTTATTCGGACTATTTTTGGTTCCCTTCCAGGTCCGAAAAATCAGTCAGGCTACTGTATTAGCGTGGTTGCTCAACCTGCTGCTGTGACAGCAGGGTGCTGTACTAATGCCTGCTGCAAATGCACAGTAAAAGCAAGCAGCAACCACCACTAGCATGACTAACGTCATAAATGAGTGTGCACTGTGCATGCTTTGACAGTTCTGTAGCACATTTGTCGTTGCGACCCAGCCTGGATGAAGGGACTGGGTGTGGGTTATAAGTTGGGCCTGCTCCTCATTGGGCTGCATGATTGAAATGAATACTGTTGGTTATTAAAAAATGCCTCTTTGTTTCTGTGTTCTACGATGCTGTTCACACACTGGTGAGGGAAACCACAACTCCTTTATGTGTATTGGTCTAACGTTTGGCAATATCTTCTCAGGAATGTAATATGCAATTAGTTTCAGTCTAACATTTTAGGTAGTCAGTGACTTTACATATGGAGAACTGTGTGATGTGCTGTGGAGGGTTCTTGTGCATGAATCTCATTTATAACTGTTCAAGTGACAATGCAAAACCTCGAGTGTTTCCCTATGAAGGCTCTCATCGCTTAGCCGCATGCTTTGTATGCCACCCTATGTTCCCGGTGGTCAGGGCCCCTCATGCTGTTTTCACAGCTTTTAACCGTCTTCCTCGTAACATTTTGTTGTTGCGGAATAAATTTCAGTTTCAGTTTCAAATAATTTTTGCATCTCCCTGGCTGTTTTTTTAGCACAGTCGCTACTCACTTCAAAACAGCCAACTAGCCAGTTGTAAGAAAAAGGCTTTCTAAGTGCCTAATCTACACCAGGGTGGTGAAGCGCACCATAGTAGAAAGTTATAGACCACCTGGAGGTCTTTAATGTGCACTGAAATCTGAGCACATGGGCATTTTTGTGTTCACCTTTCCAAAAACTTGGAAGCTATATTAAATGAAAACTGCCACCACATGAATTGCAGAACTGCCATGTTAGTGGACGTGGTGTACACAGCAAGGTGCTATCACAATGCAGCTTTAAAATAATGCAGGCAACAGTAATTGAGCACGTTTTCGGCTTTGGCTGAACCTGCAAAACAAAGAGCTCAAGACGGAAGAGCCATCTTTTCATCGTGGAGTTTTCTACTCACAGGCATGGCCAGGAACTGATTAAAATTGACACTGAGCTTTAGATTTCGGTGCAGCAGTACTCCAGTGTAACCTGCTGTAGTGGCTCAATGGCTAAAGCTTTGTACTGGTGAAGCCCAAGGAGGCGGCTTTGATCACTGACTGCGGCAGGCTGTTTTTCAGGTGGAGGCGAAAACCAACGAACTCTGAGATTTTGGCGCACGTTAAAGATCCCCAGGTGGTCAAGATTAATCTGGAAGAACTCTCTACCATGGTGCGCCTCATAGCCCACGTGTTGCTTCGGCATGTTGAACCCCCAAAATTCAGTGTTCCAGGGTAGGGTAACTCGTGCCGCACACATTTATTGTACCTTGAAGCCGTTACAGTGAAGCGGCTGCTCTGTTTGTGTGCAGGAAGCCCACCAGCTGTGCCCACACCACGTGGGACACTACCTAGGAATGGATGTCCACGACACCCCTCTGATTCCCCGTAGCCTGCGCCTTGCTCCTGGCTGTGTGCTCACCGTGGAGCCAGGTCGGTAGTGCACCAACTGTGTCGTCTCGCGGCACTTTCCGTTGGGTGAACAGGACTGTGGCAGTCAACACCGTGTACAACACACTTCCCAGTGTAGTGTGCCGCAAAGTGTCTCGCATGGAGGGCCCACTTCTGAAGGCTCATGAAGGTAGCATTTATCTGAGGTGTTAGAAGAGTGCTCGGCAAGCCTGGTCCTAATGTCGCTGACGAAACACAGCTACATTAAAAATCGTCTGCTTCAAAATTGCACATTTCCTTCTTTCTTTTATAGCCAACAAAAGCAAGCGATGTGGAAGTTTATATTTTAATAAACTCTTTTTTTTTTCTCTCCCAGGCATCTACATACCAGAGAGCAACACTAAGGTGGCCGCCAAGTTTCGGGGTGTGGGCATGCGCATTGAAGACGACGTCCTCATGACCAGCACTGGGCCCGAGGTGCTGACAAAGGCCTGCGCCCGAGAGGCAGACGTCCTCGAAAATCTGTCCAGGGGATTTCCCGCCTCTAAAAGCACGGAGCGATGAGCTCAGGCGTCGTGCCTGCCCTGGGAAGATGCCCAGTAGGACTCGTAGAAGCGGACCGACTCCGGCGAGATGCGGGGCTGGACTAGCCTCAACGCTGCCTCCAAGTGCCGGGCCTGGATGCACGTGGCGTCTATGTCTTCCTCCAGAGCACGCAGGGCTGCCTCTTGGCAGACGGCCACGACCTGCGTGCACGGAGCCCAGTTTAAATGCCATCGTCATACACTGTTAGTGCAGGGAATCCTTGGCAAGCAACGTAACGTGGCAGCCAATTTTATCAACAAACGGGTGTTCTTGATGAGAACACAAATTGCATGAAATGCGGCTGAGGTAATGAAAGGTTTGCACACGTATTTACAATGCAGGGAAATGACAGGACAATCAAGTACGGTGCCTGTCCACGTCCCATTAGATGCTGTAGTAGAAAAGGCGAAAACGAGGTGCTAAGCTCTCAGTGAGGGTTCTCCATAGATACAGCGGGCACACACTGGTGTTGGCTGGATTTTCATCCCCCCCCCCAGAACGGGGGACAACGTGCCTAAGGCGGTAAAAGGGAGCTGAAATTAAATACGTGTCTATATAAAGTAAAGAACAGGGAAGCTGTGCATGTTTAATGCCTTTCCAACAACAAGAATAGTGCACCTTGTTTTCGCTGGGGCATTAAAAAAGACTTTGCCCTCAGTGCTCAACCCTGCACCAAGTGAGGAAGCAAGCACCCACCCACACTCCAAGGGTGCATGGCCAGCCACAATAACCATTTACAGGAAAACCTGCTGTTCTCTATTTTTTTAGCGCAGTCTTGCATCCAGGCAAAGGCAGTTATTGTAAGAATGGAATGCTTGCTTGTTCTTTGCATGGCAATATGCACACGTTGTTTGCCACTGAAAAATATGCTTCTGTGCTCGTTTTGCCTCAACGCTTCACCAGTCAGCGAGTGCCAAATGCTTCACATATGTGCACACTGGGCCCTTGCGATGTTTTCAGACTACTGAGATGTGCCTTTTTAGGACCCTAGTTCTTCCATAGGAATAAAGGCAGTGTTGTTGTCAAGTTCGAAGTCGCTGCGTGTTTCCTTGCATGCTAAGGCTTCTATGACCTAACATAGCCATTACAGCCAGTGAAGCTGATAATTCTGGGCATGGCGCCCGAGTTTTTCCAATACAATTCTCGTGCTTTTATTTTAAAACAAGTTCTAAGAAACAGGCTGCACAGGTTTACGTCTACTGTTAATGGCTAGGAGGTTCCTCCCCAGTCTTTGACTGTGGGACCTCCTAGAGTTATTTATTCATACAAATTTTTATCGCAATAATAAATTGGAACAAACTTAAAAGTACGTAGTGCATATTGCAAGTTGCATGTCCAGTGGTGGCTCCAAGTCTGCCGAAAGCTCTCGTAGCCACCAGTCCCATAGTTTGAACAGCCATAAGGCTAGTACCAAATGAGATACATCTCTGCTTTTTACACATTTTGGACAAGGGCTGTCACAATGGCGGCATGTTTTAGCTGGACATGGCTACAGTTCTGCCAATGCTGCCAATGCCTAGATTGCACTGCAAGTGATGCATGAAACCAGAGAATACTGGCCATGCTACTGCTACAGCTAATAAAGCTGTTAGATGATAGCACCACACCTATAGGTTGTATTCACTGACGAGGCACGCATGCAGGCAGGCAACCATGCGAGTGCACCATCGCTGGTTAGGTTGGGTTCGGCCGGATGGCGGTACTTGTCCGTGCTAAGCACATGATGTGTGTTGGACGTATCAAGCTCTACCCCACCGAATGCAAAGTAATGCCTCGACCCCACTGTGAGTGCGATTAATAACCTATCTGTTGACACCACCGAATTGGGTTGAAATGGAGTAGATGATGCACGCCGTTGTTTTTTTTTCCTGATGTGGCGTGCAGGTGCAGTGGCACAAGCCGCACCTATGTCCGTGACGCTTCGGCCATGTCCGTGGCCGTTGCCAGCGTTGCCAAGCGAAGAAATTGGCAGCTAAACTTTTCAGTGAATACCATCTATACAATGTTGACTTTGGCTTGTGCCGAGGCAAGAATTCTAAAGTATAACTGTAAAATACTTCAATTTTGTCATCGCAATTTTTTGCAAAAAAGCTGATTTCACCAAGCCCAGTGTGCATGTGTGAAGTTTTTCACAGTGGCCATGATGGCAGTAGCTTAGGTTGTTCCTCAACTAGAATTGACCATGTGACAACTTCGTGCTAGCCACTGTGATGGGCATTCCAAACGTTGTGACAAATCTTTGATGCCGACGCTTTATATAACCTGCATGCATGTCTTCTGTACATGCTAATACTACTAGCCACGACAGGCCTTGCAGCATCACGAAAAACAACGGTGACATTGGTCCATTAGTCCCACTGCCGATTTGCGAACTACTAAACTTTGCCCCACCTATACAGGAGAAAACACCGCATTAAGTAACCGAATATATACCGCAGCCTGCAGAAAAAAGGCCTCTGCCTTGGGACTTCCAGCACACTTTGTTCCCGCCTGTGCACTTCATTGGGACAGTTGCAGGAAGGTTACCACCGGGATTTTGCCAGGGCGTATTTGTTCTGCTTTCGCCATCAACTCAACTCAAGCTTATTAGAGTACGAAAATGTTGACTATTTGAAGGAGTGTGGCTGGCAGCCTCATTCAAATACTGTTTGTTGTCCAGGACTGCTGTTAGACTGGCCATCTGGAGAGGCCTCCACATTCTAAACTTAGCAGAACCACTTAAGTGGTTTAACGGTGAGCCATGACACCACTGCACGTTTATAAGACAAGAAAATCGCAAGGTCAGGTAGCTTTAGGATAAAAGTGCACCAGTTTTCACAGCACTCAAACTTCAGATGGACGGAAGAAAGTGTATTTCTGCGGTGGCTTGGTAGGTAGGCCGAGTTTGGTGGTATGTATTTAACGTAAAATAATATTTGCATCGAGCATACAAGCTGCACATGTACTTCAATGAATGGCATGGATGCTTTTCTGTTAAAGTAATTGCCAAAGCAAAATGGCCAAGCCTTGCAGCTCCGCTAGGCTCACTAGCCACTGGTTGGAGTGAACAAACAGTCTACATGTGGACAAAAATTCCAGCCTGTGCTAAAGAATGCAGCTGCCAACCACTAGAGCTCGAAGGATGCTTACTGCATAACAAGCGTTGAACAGGAACACTACTCAGTTCATCCACTAGGTATGCTGAAATGGAGCGATTTTGAGCAGTACTTGACAAAGGAGGTAGTAGATACAAGGTTCTTATAGATGGTATTCACTGAAAAGTTTAGCTGTCAATTTCTTCACTTGGCAACACTGGAAATGGCCATGGACATGGCGCGGCTTGTGCTACTGTGGCTGCACACCGCAAAAAAAAAAAAAGCCAGTGTGCATCGTCTGCTCCGTTAGAACCCGATTCTCAGCGGTGGTGCCTACGGAGATGTTATTCATTGCACTCACATTGGAGTCGAGGCATTACTTTGCATTTGGTGGGGTAGAGTTTGGAATTTCCAACACACATTATGTGCTTAGAGTGGACAAGTACCGCCATCCCTGCGCAGCCTGATGTAACCAGTGACGGTGCACTCACATGGTTGCCTGCATGCATGCCTCGGCAGTGAATAAATCTATAACTGGTAATAATGTGGCTACATGAGCCATTTTATTGTTGCAACTATCACTTAGCTATACCTTAATGGACTAATGGATCAGGCGGGAACCACACACTAACTCACTTGTTGCGGTTTAGGTGTAAGGTGAGTAGGTGCAAGAGGAGTGTGGTTTGTTAGCTTTCAAGATAGTCGTGGGGCTATCCTTGACATCATACGGCATTACCATAGCCTTCGCTGCAAAAATGAATAAGAAAGTGACTATTATTTATTCTTTCTTTTAGCGGCACATGCAGCTTAAAATTTTTAAAGCCCTTGTACATAATACCATTCTGCTGATATTGCTGCAGTGGCTCACCTACCTGAAGGGCGAGCTTTTGCGCTGAAAAGTTTTGTTTCTGTCAGCAAGTAGGACCCACTCAAGCAATGCTTCAACTGCAGTGCTGGAATGGACAACCTCAGATTGTTTGAATGTTTCAGGTAAACAGCACACCTCCAATAATATGTTGCACACCTGCAGTTGTGCCAACAAAACAATGGCGGCCTATGCCCAGTCACAAGACTGTGTGATTTGGATTCTTAACGCCCAGTTGAAACTGGTCCTTTGGATACTTGTAGCTATGTGCTGAATCTCACTGACTCCCTCTCAAGCACAAATAAGTAGTCCTCCATTGCAGGCAGTTATTGGAAAAGCAAAAAAGCAGGGAGAAGGTTTCCGGTGCCTCAAACCACGCTGAAGAACACCACTGAAGTAGCGAGCTGGGAGAAATGTGCTCACCTCTGCTCCAGAGTAGCCTTCCGTCTTTTGGGCCAGGTTCTCTAGGATAACGTCATCTGCCAGGGGCCTCTTTGAGAGATTCAGGTGCAGTATCTCCCTTCGAGTGTCCAGGTCAGGTAGTGGGACATACACAATGCTGTCCAACCTGCCAGGTCGCATGAGAGCCTGCGCAGCATGCCACAAAAGGTCCGTAATTAAGTGCAGCCTTTTTTGTTAAGCCAAGAGACTTTAAACGAAAGAAAAAAGCAACAATAACTCCATTACTGAAACCATTTGAATATAAGCCAGTTAAACGTGTTCCAGCCACATTCACATCATCCCAGGATCTTTTTAGCCCACCTGGACAACAACTACACTAATGACGATGTTGCCTTATAATGTGAGGATCTAAATACACGTAATATGATTTCGACTCCTGCGTTCTGATGACCTGACAACAAAACAGAAGACTAAACTCAAAATGCGGTTTTGTTCTTTTTTATTCTTTCTACAAGGCACAAAAACATGATTAGCCAACCAATTAATCTATTAACGCCGGCTAATTAATTGGATCAAAATTTTATTTGGCACCCAGCCCTAGTAAAAACGTAACTGAAGTTCATCACCAAATGCTACTTTTATTGCTTCCCTGCAAAACACACTGCTGACTGGCTAAATAAGAAACATAGCATGCGATGTAGGAGGAGATGCTAAAAAGACAGCATGAGAATGCCACGTCATTGCATGCTAACCCTGTAGTTCAGCTTTGGGTCCCAAAATCAACTCCCTATTACATGTATTGCATGGTATTAACAGTTGTTGCTGTGCTGGTGTTTAAATGTAGGAACACATCCTTTTTGAGACTGCTCGAACAATATTTTTGGAATTTTTTAAATGGTATTTTTCTCGAAGAAGGGCGCACAATACTCAGATGGCACATTTGACTGCATTAGGCATTTCAGCGCTGGAAGTACGGTATGGTAACATTACCACAGAAACGGCTGCAGGCCTAATCAAAGTGAAAATGATTTCACCGCAGAGGTCCCGTTTGCTTCTTGTTCAGACGACCCACGAGCACGAGGGACATGGGGGCTTTGACAGAGACTGACCCCACTGTGTGAGCCAAACAATCTAACGCAAGTTATTGAAGTGAAAACGTTTTAGGGCATTCCGTCAAAAAACTAATGCATTTCCTCATTGACCAGTTGGTAAACCGAAAAGCTCTGATAAGATCTCTGGACCACGGTGTGTGCATGAAACCGAGCTTCCGTTGTGTCAAAATGATAACTAAAAAAAAAGGAATGCTTTTAGATAAGACAATACACGCATCGATCATGAAGAATGAGTACAATAGCACACCTTTACCTCGTAAAACACGTATCGGTACACGTTTAGATCATTCGTAGATGTGTTTACTTAGTGGGTGGAAAACCGTCGCATGGGTTCATTTTTCGTTTGCGATTTGGGTTTTTGATGGTTTGACGATTGATTAGAAACACTTTCAGCGAAAGCTGGAGGCACTTTTAGAGAAGGTTTTGATGCACTTCTGATGCAGTTTTGATGAGAGAAGGCTTTTGCGCTTCTCTCAACTTTCTTTAGGGATGCACTATTAAAAATCAAGGAGAATGCAGCTCTAGCCCTTTATCCCGGTGAGAGTGACACAAACGTGAGAACAGTTTTCGCAATGCCTTGTGCTGCATCAAGGTCTGCTAGGGGTGGTTTTTAGCCAACACCAAAAGCAGCTGTGGCTAAGAGCATTGGCATCAAAGGTGTTTCATAACAGGAGGCTGGTTGCAGTGCCAGCTTACAGGATGCCACAATTTCTGCACTCACTTAGAAGAAGAAAGGCAAAAGCTGATGGCACTGGGGTTATATCATAGACCATGAGAAGTACTTGGTCCGGTGAAATGTATAGAAGCAGCATCGACAACAGTACACGTGTAGTTGGCATTTCTCCCTGATAAAGGAAGTCTCACAGCAGGACAGCACACAATGGACCGAAAACGGAACAATATAAGTACCAAAAGAGTCCACTGCGTCATCTTACACTGTTTGTGTTGTCACATTTAAAATCAGTGGACAAAAAAAAAAAAACAGCAAGACTTAAAAGTTTCACAGAGCAATAGTGTCTGTTGTTGTGCATACATCTTGACACTACATAACTAAATTGTGGTATGACTTCAAATGATTATGCAAGCTATCTCTTAAAAAAAAAAATGAAACAGCTATCACTTATTCAAAATAGCTCGTTGTCAAATTCTAAATCATCAATAATTATTGAAGGTGTACATGGCTGTCTGCCCAATCCTCCGCTAAGATGTTTGGTCTGGCCCGATAATGATGCACAACTAGTGGGTAAATATCTTCCTGCTCTGCGGCAGCATCATAGGCACAGCATACAACTTTGACAAGAAGGCAAATAAGTCAAGGTTAGCACAAACTGCATTTATTTAGTCTAGATAACAGGGAATGACGAACACACAGTGCGATGCCTCGTTGCATTTCTCCCAAACTGAACCTCAATTGATATCGTCAGCCCTTTCCTGTCGAACATGAGATGCTTATTTTGCAAATCTGGAGAAGGAGTCAGGTGCAATGAATGAAGAGCTCAACTCAAAATCAGGGTTGAGTGCAGCTTAATTCAAGCATGAATCACTGGCTATTCACTTAAGGGGGGGGGGCAAGGCTCTTAAAACAGCTTCCTTTAATTGTTAAGTAAACTCTGTGAAACCTTGCCAGTGTTGCTGCTTTTCCTCCCACTGATTTCAAATATGCCATTATTTTTTGAGTCAGTCAATTAGTTCCCAAGATAATTAGAGATAACTAACCATTTTTGGAGGAACAACAGACAAAACAGCGTTAGTCATAAAAATGTAATCTTTATATTTCCTAATACTATGAGAACTGGCGAGTGAAATAAGAGAATCTGTTTTTTGATGCACCACTTGGAATTAATTTCACAGCTCATTAAACCTTAGTGGCACCAGTGGCAAGAACTATTTCAAATGCCCATTGAAAATGCCAAAGTTTAATGAGCTGTGAAATTAGTTTCAAGCAGGGCATCAAAAAACCGATTCACGTATTGCACTCACCAGGGTTCATAGTATTGGAAAATATAAGGACTACAGTTTTATGACTAACACTGTTTTGCCTGGAACTAATTATCTCTAATTATCTTGGTAACATATTGACTGACTCAAAAAATAACACCATATTAGAAATAAGTGGGAAAAAAACAGCAAGACTGACAAGTTTAACAGAGTTTAGTTATCAATTAAACAAAATTGTTTTAAGAGCCATGTCCTCCCTCATTGAGCTCCACCAATTTCCTTCGGAACGTCCACACAAGGAATCAGAGATCAAACAGTTTCGTCCACTGCCTGTTGCCAATACAGTCTGCCGTCAAGGAGACAGATGGCTAGACTTCCCAATACTAACCTCAGACAAGCAGTCATTCGCCAATTCCCACGGAAAAGAACAAGGCATGACTTCTCTGCTGAGAGCATCAGGCCCACTGAGAAAAGATGTGTCTGCATGGTGTGAAGTCATGAACAGTACGCTGAGCAACCACTGCCAGTGACTTGCGTTAGTGCACTAACAACCAAGTGAAGACATCATCAGACTACGCAGATACTATATATAGGCTGATCGTCGGTCACCCCTTACATTGAAGATGTTTACTTCTAGTCCCTGTATACTATACCCCCTGTGTGAGTTCCCAGGGGTGGTATCCTGGGTGGCATACGTCCATATCGGTGACAAAGTGCATCGAGGAGAATGATGGGTGTGGATGGGAGGGAAGGGGTGGGGGCGACAGCGCTCAGGACAGCTTCAAGCCCGCGCCATCACCAGCTGCCGATCGTGCAAGACTCAGCAGCTGCAGCACGAAGAAGGAACAAGAGGGGATGGACCGAGCAGCTTGGCATCTCAACGACAGCTTCGCTGGCATTCCGCCTTCCCAGAGTGGATTGGCACCTGAAATTATTTAGTGCTCCAGGCAGTTCAACCATGGTGCCCTGTGGTGCACCCCGTGATACACATTTTCCTCTCTAAGCCCACTCCCTAACCATACTTGCATGTACCAGCGAGGTAGGCTTACACAAAGCAGAGTAAGTAAGTTTCTTGACACTCTGATTGCATGCAAGCTGTCACTAGCAGTCTCCACAGGGCACATTCGTAAGCTTCAGTGACGTCGAAAAATTGCCAAAGTTGGTAGTCCACTACCCCGGCTATGTTTGGCATGGCTGAGAAGATCCGGAAGGTTTTTTGGGCACTTAGGTGTTGCAAAAGCCACTCATGCACGACAGTAGTGTTTCGGGATGCTTGAAGCACCACGTTACAGCAGCCCTGAGGAACAGGTGTTCTTGCAGAAATACTACTGGCGCAAAGGACCGAAAAGACGACATGCCCACCTAACAAGCCTGAAAATCGTCTGCTAGACAGCAGCATTTCGCATTGTTGGCCGGTGTATATGTATATGTGGTGTATGGTGTGGTGGTATGGTATACAGTTAAACCTCGTTATAACGAAATTGAAGGGGCGCCGCGATTTGCTCGTTATAGCCAATATTTCGTTATAGCCGTAGCCGACATTTACTGGCAAATATTATGCATGTAGTTACCTAAACAAAAAGCGGGCGAAATAGCATCTTGCTGCACGGCGATAGTCAGTAAAATAAACACATTCCGGAGGGTAAAAAAGGAAAAGTCACGAACGACTTTATTGCAGTTCCAAACTCGTATTTCAAACAGACTTGGCTACGAAGAAGGCCGTAATGGACATTGATGCCCTTCCTGATGCGAGCGATTGCTCCCTCAGCTGCGGCCGCTACGTTCACGCCATCTTCGCCGCCCTCGTGCGCGCCGAAGTAGCGACGCAGCACGTCCACCGCATCTGCCTCTGACGCCGTCCTTAGCGCTTCTTTTCAAGCCATGTGCAACAGCACTGACGATGGACTCTCGGTTGCTCACGATGCACGATGGTGGACAGCGTACTCGTCCACAAGTCAAAGTCTCTTTGCCACCTTGACGGGGTGCACCTTACCTTCCTTCGCGCCCCATGCGACGGCTTTTATCATAGCCGTTTTCTGTTCAAGCGTGATAGTCTTTCGCTTTCGCTTCCCGCCTGTCGCACTCGCGTTGTTGTAATCACGGCGGCAGTACGATAAAAGATATGCCAAACCCACGCACACACAACTACGCAGCGACGCCGGCGATACGAAAAGAGGAGGGGGGGGGGGGGGGGGGGGGGGGGGAGGAGAGGAAGGCGACGCAACCGCGCGCGCCGTGTGCATGGGGTTCTTCTCGGGCTCACCGCGGATAGTCCGCGGATTCCCCGAAGCCATAGGGATACGTGGGAAAATCGAACATCGAACTGCTTCTCGGGGAGCCCGCGGTGAGCCCAACACTGTTAATCGAAGGGCCCCATTGTCTGCATGCCGTGCGCAGCGAGAGGAGGGTGGGGGCTTCGCGGGCGCAGCGTCCGCATGGCGCGCCAGCCAGCTTCGCGCGCGTGGCGGGAGTTTTGAACTGCTAATACAGTTGCCGCGTCACGCACTGTCTCAAATCCGCGTTGCGCACTGTTGTAAAATTAGCTCAAAATTTGATTTCTCAACGAAATTTGTTCGTTATATCCCGTAACGGGGAAATTTTACCTCGTTAAAACGAGGTTTTAAATACATTGGTTTCTATGGGGACTTTCAAGGGGAATTACGATTTGCTCGTTATATCCATTATTTCGTTATAGCCCGTCTCGTTATAACGAGGTTTAACTGTATGTTTGCATGTTCATTCAAAATCTTCATTGTTGACCCCGCCAATCTTACTGCTATAAAAAGAATATGGACAAAAACATTACGTGCAAGTAGCTCATTCTGGAAGCTTATAATGTCTGTTCAATTTGCATTTCGTTTTGTTGGCCTCAGGTAATCGCACAAGCATGCGGTAATATGTCCCAATACAGTGAAAGCTTGTTCGAACTTCAATAATTAAAATTTATAGAAAATTCAAACTGTGCGATTTGTCCTGCAAGCTTCCATAGAAGTCTGTGTATAAAAAACCCCATTAATTCAAACGTGAGTGGTGTCCGCAACGGATAAATCGAATTACATGCAACCGGGCCGGCCGCTCGAGACCTGGCTCACGGCCAGTGGAACACACGTGCGGCCTACACATGAGGCAGCGTTGCCTCAGGATGACAAGAGAAGAACGTAGAGAAAACGTAAATCAGGTAAAAGCACATCTGAAGCTCCCATAGCAGACGTTTTGAGAGAAGTTTCTGTGCCGACTACGTCAATGTGGACACAAGTTCAGAGTGAGGGGCGTGCTGACAGATAGCATCATTTCTGAGGTCGGAAGCGCTTCCAGTGACTACAATGATATGAGCAGAGAAAATACCAGTGTGGCCATCGCTTGGAATGAATGACCGGAGGATGGAATGCTGCCCATCTCTCCTCCAGTTCTGGAGTATACGCCAGCTTCGCATCGCTGCGCCGCCTGCCGCCCTTCTCCGCGGCGTTGACGGGTTTTGCGCTGCGTGCTGATAGGGCTCGTGCAGTGTTTTGGTTCTGTTTCGCTTCTTTCGCTTTTCCGCGCCCTATAAAAACTTGTTATGGTGACGTCTATAGGCAAAGAGTACGTTTAGGTCACTTAAAAAGCAGCTGCATCTTCGTAGAGTACGCGATCGCCTGCAAGAGCTACCCGGCGAGGCGGTTCTGCGGGCTTCGTCGCCGCTCTTCCGGCGTCGGCGAGGGCAAAACATATCACCCATGTCACCTCCAAAACATCAGGCACTGCCGCCTCGTTTAGACCTGATACTGGCACAATGATAGGTTGGCTTCATTTTGCAGCGTGGACAACGAACGCGGCTTCGTTTCGAATATGTACGTCGCAGAAAAATGTGTTTTGGGGATTGGATTACCCAATCCCGGACAATAACTAATGCCTGCTTTAGGAATATAAACCATGGAAATATGTTAAGTAAATTCCAAGCCTGTGCGTCGTTAAATATGTTCCCACACACGCCATATAGCAAGAACCAAGGCAAGTTAATGAAACTAGGGGGGAAAAAAAATGCTGTGCAATAATAACTCTAACAGAAACCAAAAAAAAAAAAAACAGTGCAGCTTCTGACATGCTATAGACGTTCGTCGAAACTTAAGCCAGGTAGGGTTCACTGGACTAAGTATACGCGAAATACACTGCTTTTTCGCGAGACATCGGGGGGGGGGGGGGGGAGGGGGACGCTGTGTACAAATGCGGAGCGGAATCAAGCATGAACGGTTTTTGTAATCCCACACACAAATCTCGCGTTACTTTCCTTTTGTTTTTCTACTTCAACGAAGAGCTGATCGTACGGCGGACGCATTTTTGGAAGTATACAGGGTAGGCTGTTCAACAATTAAGCGATGAAAGGTGTCGTTGGAAGAGTGTGGTATGTGATAAGAACCTCTGATTTCACTTTCTGCTTTATTCTGTAGGGTCCCTGTGCCATATGACGATATTTCGAAGTAGCATTTAGTCGCGGACGCGGATTATATTCTTAAGCCCGTCTCCGCGCTGCGCGCATGGGATATATGTAGCAGATGAATGTTTGCGGGCGCTCACCTCACGACAAGACGACTCTGTCGTGTGCTGATCCCGGAGTATAATTATGCACTGTCCATAGTACTTTTGTTGAATATTCCCGAAATTAACACAGACTGGCTTGTAAATTGTGGTGATCAATATCTGAGGTATAATATTGGCAAACGTAACTGGCGTGCCGTCAGGTATGAGTGCTCCGCTGATAATGTAAGCGCACAAAACCGATTTAAATCGTAGTGTATAGCCGTAGCATGAATATCTGAGGAACCGGCGGTTACGCAGACACGGCTAGTAAATTCAGGTCCGTGTAACAACAATCGGCTCCACCGTACGCCGTTTCCGCGACGCTGGCCTGTGGCACAAAACCTGGCGCTTATCAGACCAAAATACCACACTAAAACGCGTCAAAACATTTTCACTCTCTAAACACCACATTTGCGAACGAGTGACTGCTCCCCATAACATGGATTTCAACGGCTGCAAACGGTAAATCTCAAACGTGAACGTGCCGCAAAAACAGCGGGGCCACTGGGGAGGGGGCTTTTATCATAGCCGTGTTCTGTTCAAGCGTGATAGTCTTTCGCTTTCGCTTCCCGCCTGTCGCACTCGCGTTGTTGTAATCACGCCGGCAGTACGATAAAAGATATGCCAAAACCCACGCACACACAACTACGCAGCGACGCCGGCGATACGAAAAGAGGAGGGGGGGGGGGGGGGGGGAGGAGGAGAGGAAGGCGACGCAACCGCGCGCGCCGTGTGCATGGGGTTCTTCTCGGGCTCACCGCGGATAGTCCGCGGATTCCCCGAAGCCATAGGGATACGTGGGAAAATCGAACGTCGAACTGCTTCTCGGGGAGCCCGCGGTGAGTCCAACACTGTTAATCGAAGGGCCCCATTGTCTGCATGCCGTGCGCAGCGAGAGGAGGGTGGGGGCTTCGCGGGCGCAGCGTCCGCATGGCGCGCCAGCCAGCTTCGCGCGCGTGGCGGGAGTTTTGAACTGCTAATACAGTTGCCGCGTCACGCACTGTCTCAAATCCGCGTTGCGCACTGTTGTAAAATTAGCTCAAAATTTGATTTCTCAACGAAATTTGTTCGTTATATCCCGTAACGGGGAAATTTTACCTCGTTAAAACGAGGTTTTAAATACATTGGTTTCTATGGGGACTTTCAAGGGGAATTACGATTTGCTCGTTATATCCATTATTTCGTTATAGCCCGTCTCGTTATAACGAGGTTTAACTGTATGTTTGCATGTTCATTCAAAATCTTCATTGTTGACCCCGCCAATCTTACTGCTATAAAAAGAATATGGACAAAAACATTACGTGCAAGTAGCTCATTCTGGAAGCTTATAATGTCTGTTCAATTTGCATTTCGTTTTGTTGGCCTCAGGTAATCGCACAAGCATGCGGTAATATGTCCCAATACAGTGAAAGCTTGTTCGAACTTCAATAATTCAAATTTATAGAAAATTCAAACTGTGCGATTTGTCCTGCAAGCTTCCATAGAAGTCTGTGTATAAAAAATCCCATTAATTCAAACGTGAGTGGTGTCCGCAACGGATAAATCGAATTACATGCAACCGGGCCGGCCGCTCGGGACCTGGCTCACGGCCAGTGGAACACACGTGCGGCCTACACATGAGGCAGCGTTGCCTCAGGATGACAAGAGAAGAACGTAGAGAAAACGTAAATCAGGTAAAAGCACATCTGAAGCTCCCATAGCAGACGTTTTGAGAGAAGTTTCTGTGCGGACTACGTCAATGTGGACACAAGTTCAGAGTGAGGGGCGTGCTGACAGATAGCATCATTTCTGAGGTCGGAAGCGCTTCCAGTGACTACAATGATATGAGCAGAGAAAATACCAGTGTGGCCATCGCTTGGAATGAATGACCGGAGGATGGAATGCTGCCCATCTCTCCTCCAGTTCTGGAGTATATGCAAAAAGGAAGCCTTCCACTATATTTGCTCGTTAGAGCAACAAGTGTTGGTTTTCGCCTTTAAGGATAAACAGCAGGCTTCAATCGCGGATTTTTCCAAGCATTCAGTTGCAGGCTTGCTCTAGTGCTCCCCAATCACATTGTATGGCTCTTGTTCTTCACTTCGGTTAGTTCAAACTTTCATTAATTCTAACTGTGATGGAGTTCCCTTGCAGTTCGAATTAACGAGCTTCTGCTGCATCAGTGCAGGAAAGTACAGTAAAAGCTCGTTAATTCGAACTCGGTTCATTCGAACTTACAGTAGGCCCAGAATGGTTACAATGTGTTGTGAATCCAAACCGAACCAAATTTACTAGAGATGCAACACAACGAAACAGAAAAACAACAGCGTGGCGGGCACGCTACGCTCCTGCAACAGCTTATTTCGCATCTACAGAGGGCGCTGAGCCAGCGCCGTCATCACTCCGGCGCATGCCATTATTATTTACGAAATCACCTGCCACAAACGTGTAGTAGTGCTAATTCGCAATAACAAGTCCAGAGGTTACTTCTTTGTCTACTTGCCCACGCAGTGTTGCACGATGTCCACGCATTCTAGTGCCCGCCTGCTAATTCAAACTGCGCTTAATTCGAACAACCTTTTGGTCACCTTCGAGTTTGAATTAACAAGCTTGTACTGTAGCTTGTGAGTTACATTATCATTCTCTGCTTTCCCTTATTTTATAGGCTATTTGAGTGAAGTTTGTGTTAAATGTGGGTCGAGCATTATCTCAACACGGTGATCTTTCAAATTGCCCAAGCTGGTATTTTGCCTCCATGGCCTCTTTAAAATGTTCCAAGATCTCACATAGTGATGTTCAGTGTCGCTGTTTTCCACCTCCATCAGACAAAACCCCACCTGGTCAATCATGTCCGGCCGGTTGGTGGCTGCAACCAGGATGACGTCCTGCAGCTGTTCTATGCCGTCCATCTCCGTCAGGAGCTGGGCAATGACGCGATCCCCCACATTGCTGCTTCCACTTGTGCTGCACAACAAACATCACAACTGAGCCACTCACTGGAGCCATTAGCCTCTGCCCACATTGTGGTGAGAGTGGCTATCAGAGCTCAGGTGCCCCAGTGCTAGCCACGACAAAACTTGCCAAAGCTCTCGCTGCATGCGAGCATCCTTGAGCCTTGCAGGGCACCAAGCTTGGGCATGTTATTTTTTGCATAGCAATCTATCAACTGGTTTGCAAATCACACTAATTCAGGGGTGTACACCACACCTTTAATTGCGCACAGAACAAAACACGATGTAAAAGGCACGGAGGCCTGACTGTTCCCACCATGCAGCACATGTGTGCGGTTCAGTCATTGTTTTTTGCACCTTTACTGAAAAATCAGCCAGAGAAATTCACTAATTTAACGAATACTAGCACTACTTTAAGGAGCCAGCAGCAATGAAAACGTCTATAGTGCCTAAACACAAAATTATTCTGTGGCTAATGTAGCATCCACTTCTGGCTTTGCTTGTGTAGCGTGACGTCTATAGTGCCTAAACACAAAATTATTCTGTGGCTAATGTAGCATCCACTTCTGGCTTTGCTTGTGTAGCGTGGCACCACGCCAGGTAGCAAAAGTAACTGCACTTTACGATTTTTTTTTTTCACCTGTACCACAAACTTCCGTGCATTTTCACGTGAGAGTGCAGTTTCGGTTCGAGACTTAAATTTTGAGGCTCTAGGCTGTCCTGTTGGCATATAGTCGCGTGCACGGCCGTGCGCCTCCACTGTTATCTATGGTGTCGGATCGTCGGTGACGAGTCATGCTGGCAGAAAACGAAAAGTTGTCTATTTTAAAGACAAATTTCAATTTTAAATGGTGTCTCTGCTGGCAAGAAAGAATAATGTCGCCGCCTGGTAGAGTATCCCAGATATAGAACCCTCTCAACAATTTTGAGTGCGGCAAAAAGCACCAAGTTCGCAAAAAGGCGCTCTTTCAGCACACGCTTGGTTGTTGAAACGTGTTAAGGCACCAAAAAGTGTCGAAGGGTTAAAGTGACACTTACATTACGTTTGCGCGGGGGTAAGTGACTTTGCTTTTTTGTAGCGCCATGTAGCACCTAACTTCGTGCGAAAGCAGCAGGCGCAACTCATGCAGGTTTTGCTGCGGATACGCAAGTTCACCTTTTGACCGCAGACACACGCCCTGCGACATGCACCCCTTGAAGCGCATTATGTCACACACCAGGCCGGCTTTCAGCGCAGCGCAATAGGCCCCGTTTTCAATTGTTCAGCTCAACTAGTGGCGGCGAAATGATGGAGGCGAAAAGCAAAAACGCCCGTGTGTACGAGATTTCGGCGCACGATAAAGATCCCCAGGTGGTCAAAATTAATCCGGAGCCCTCCACTACGGCGCGCCTCATCGCCTGCATTGCGTCGGCGTGTTAAACCCCACAATCAATCAATCAATCAATTAGTGGCGGCGACCGCGAAGGGAGCATCCGATCAGCTGATAGGCAGCTGACCAACCCCGCAGCCTCCGGCGCATGCAATGCTGGGTTGTCTCAGGCTTTGTGAGTCGTCTTGCCCGGCGAAGAGGAACGCCGCGTTCGCCATGAATGAAAGCGAGGCTGGGCCTCCTTCTGTGAGCGTTGCACGGGGCCAAATGGCTTTGAGCCGCGATTGGAAATACAGCTACGTGAAAGGTTGACCAAGCGAAACCAAGACTCAACCAGACTAAGCCAAGCTTTCGCTTTGCATATCCAAGGTTAGCTGAGCTAAGCCGCAGCCTTTTTTTTTTTTTTCCACTGTGAAATAAATCCATGAATGGTGAGTTCATCTTTCCTGAACTCTAGCATTTCGGCTTCGTTTTTGTTTCATTCCTACGAGCCTTAACTTGAAACCGGCATGTAACGAAAAATTGCGAACTTTTGCCAACTTCGTTACATTCAGGTTTAACTTTCGTGTGATCACAACTTTTCCCTTTCTAACAGTGGAGCTGTTTAGGGGCTCGCAATGTCCGTTGATGCTCGTCACTCCAAGTGATGGTAGCCTGCTGGGCCGACAGATGGCACCACCGCCTCAACGGCTGTCCAATGTGTGCCCTCGGCTGGTGCGTCAGAGCACGTGGCACGCTACAACCCCACATATATGCACTGATAAGCTGCCAGACCTCGTGGGTCAGCTTTGAGTACGCACATATCACGGCGAGTGGCGCTGAGAGCGACCCTCACTTCTGCAGGAGGTGGTCCGCAAGCGTGCCGAAGTCAGCTCAGTGGTTTCGGCAGATTTCATAGTTGTGGAACTGGCTTTAATTTTTTATTTTACATATCATTGTTAGACTGAGTCGGTACAAAATCACCTTGAAGACGGCAGTGGACGTAAGTCATTTGTGACAATTAGTTTGGACAGAGAGAGGGTTAACAAATATGAATGATAACTATGATCACTGGGAAACGTCCTTAGCGGTATACGATGAATGAATTTAGATTTTTCACAACAAGATATATTCTCAAAGATTGCTCAACATGTGTGTTGGCAGGTTTCATGAGAGATAGAACTGTGTACACTTGTTCATTTTTAGTTTTTCCTAATTTTATTTTTGTTACTTATGCACACAGCAGTTACTAGCCTAAAGGAGAGTTGTTTTTCTGGAACACAGATATGTTGCAAGAAAGAAGTCCTAGCGCCGATGACATGCTTTCTCCAGTGGCTGCAGTTTTTTACAACCTTGTGGCTATGTACAGGGCAAGGTATAACAGTTTTCCAAAGATGCCAGAACTTAACCAGAATTTTAGACAGCATAAAGCACATTTACGCTTTGCAATTACAAAATTTTCTTTTTTTTTTTGATATTCTTAAATTGGTACTGATGTTAAATTGTTGCTCTCGTTTATTTTTACTTGGTCCCCCAACTCTGCCTTTGCTATAAGAAAGGTGCTGGATGCGAAAGGGTGCTATCAAGTGGGCCTCAATGCCAGGTATACCACAGGTAAAAATACCTTCACTCCAACATCATAGACAGATAAAGTCACTCAATAATGTTTTTTTTTTCCTTTTGTTTCGTGGAAGGCAGTAAAACATTGAACTTTTTTTATGGGCGGCTCCAGAAACCAAACACATTCTGTGTTCGAAGCCCACAAAGTCAGGAAAGCAGTGGGGAGAACGTAACCCGTAGCAAAGGGACACAACTCATGATGCACCAGTTTAGCCGTTTAAACTCGAGAACAAGCAAAAAATATGACACCTTCTTGCCCATTTGTCAGGATTCAGGATTCGCCAAAAGGGACACTTTTGAAAGGGACGCAAAAGGGACAAAACTCGAGAATGCCGCCCCAGTTGTCAGTCGGCGCTCGCCCTGTTTTTCCTCCGCTCTTCTGCGCCGTTTAAACAAGCAAAAGCTATTCCACTGCAACGAGTGATTCCCAGGCTCGTCAGGCCCGCTTAGTGCTTCAAAGATCAGGATCAGGTCATCACGGGCACGCGGCTGCCAAACGAGCATTCATTATCCTCGGTAAAGGCAATTAAAATTTCGCACGCGTGTTTTGCAACATGCGGTAATAGTGTGATGCTGAGCCACTGCTGCAATAGCAGCGTACAACCAGAACACAGGTTCGGCGGTGACTCCTACAGGAGCGCATGCGGACACCTCACCTTCCCCTGTGCACCGCCAGCGCGTCGATCTCGTCGAAGAAAACGATGCACGGCGATGCTGCCCTGGCCTTGCGGAACAGGTCCCGGACGGCTCGTTCAGAGTCTCCCACCCACTTGCTGAACAGCTCGGGACCCTGGACAACGCCCGCGGCACCAAATGAAACAGGGGGTGGGCTTGCATCATTCAATTTCAGTACACGCAGTTCCGTTTCTTTGTTTAATTATTCGTTTCACGGCTGTTCCCTACAGCGGGTGTACGAATATAAGTACCTGGGCTTCCTCTTCACACCTACCTTGTCGTGGTCAAAGCACATTGAATATACATGCCACAAAGCACTAAAAAAATTAGACTACCTAAATCGCACATTGTGTGAAGCCCCCCTCGAAACAAAATTGCTATCATATGAAATACTAATCAGTCCAATCTTAGAATACGCCTGTACCGTCTGGCACCCTTATACAGTATCTGAAATGAATACTCTTGAATCTATTCAGAAGAAATCAATTTGTTTCATTTTCTGCCGTTTTGATTGGAGCTTTTCACTGTCATCTCACCTTGCTACACTAGAATTACAAACACTGTTTGAGCGCGTGAATGCGAATGCGTTAAACTTTATTAATAAGTGACTTTAAATGCCTTGTGTT
Organism: Haemaphysalis longicornis; assembly: GCA_013339765.2. Taxonomy (NCBI): domain Eukaryota; kingdom Metazoa; phylum Arthropoda; class Arachnida; order Ixodida; family Ixodidae; genus Haemaphysalis; species Haemaphysalis longicornis. The sequence continues at coordinate 160,797,927 of CM023451.1, read as the reverse complement.
CTTATCTGTGTTATTCTGTGCAGAAAAGTGTTTTGCACTCTATGTACCTATCCAGTCCTGATGATAGCCCAATTGGGCTGCAGTATGTATAAATAAAATAAAATAAATATGTGGCAACACTGTAGGTCGCGCTTTGATACGCTTAACTCTGGGCATTAAAAATGGAATACCAAAAGGACAACTACAGCGCATGCATCATGCACTTGTTCCTGTTGAAATAACAGACAGAACAAATAGGCACATGGCCCAACATGTGCTAACAGCACTGAAATAAGTATCACAGACCATGACCAAACACGCAGCACATGCACTCCAGAACTTTATTACTATAACACATTAAAAATAATGGTGCAATGCCTACATTTATGTAAGAATGCGCAAGAATGTGTAATTGAACAGAAAACACGGAAGTGTTGCTTGGGTTGCAGCTTTCCATCAAATGAGAGCGGCTATAGCCAGGCCCCAAGCTGACAAAAAAAATTATGGCTCCGAGAAACATCGCTAGCATCCACACTCTGAACTGCATGCCAGCTAAACATATATTACCGGTAGCCCTTCCTCCACTCTGTATACGAACACACACCTCTAAACTTGTTACACACAATTCCAGAGTTCACCATTAAAAGCTGCCTCGACCGAAAACCTTTCTTTGTGAGTCCGAGAATCCATGGATGCCATGGTTGCACGCACAAGGCATACATCAAGGTAACATTTACTGTATCGTTATTATTTATCCAACAGAACTGCCCACTTGGCACTAAGGCACAAAGCACCTTGTCGAAATAAATGGTGTACCCCGTCAGCAAATGAAAACAAATATACTGAGGCAACTACCGCGGGCAATTTTGTTGGTGCCTCATCCTTTCGTCGTTGTCTTTTTTTTTTGTTTCCCCATAGAGTTAACGGAGGTTTCTTTCATCAGTGATGCGGCACCTGCCAGCAGCACCGCAACTGGCAGAGCACTGCTTGCGAGTTGAATTTAACTCCGTACAAAGATTTCCCGGCTACTACAGCACCGGCCAAGAATGATAATGATGATTTTATTTGGTTCCTCGCGCCTGCTGTCTGGCCTTTATACCACTATTTCTAGTCTAACACCAGTATGTAAAATCATCTTGCAGGTACTCTCAGCATCAGCCGAGCATTCCTTCATGACACCAGTGTTCGCTGATCCTGCACCGGCCCCGCTGCATGTCCCTCACATTAACTGTGGCCGACCCTACATATGCATTAAGACTGTTGAAACAGGAGCATGGTCAACGTTTGGATACAGGACAATGAAACAGGGCAGTGGCTCCTCAATTGGGCACAACAATGTCCTACCGCTGTAGCATAGCTATGACTGAACGACTGGGAATGGCACTCAGTTCTCAGTCCCAGAGCAAAACCTCTGGGAAAAGGAGGTGCAGTAAAAATATCCCGGGCCGTCTCCACTAACGTGAAACCTGGTGAGGGGTGAAGCATGCAGTGTATAAGTGTATTCTTGGTGCCTTGGCGTTTTTGCCAACAGAGGTGAAACCGTTGGGGGGTAGAGGTATACAGCTTTGCTGTAAAAGCCTCCTGTCTTTGAAGCACAAAGCTCTCTAGCACGAGGCGTAAACAAGTGTCCTGGTGTTTTTTTATTACACGTTACGTTCTAGCACAAGGCGTAAATGAGTTTCCCGGTGTTTTAGTACCGTGACTACATGAGTCGAACAATGATTACGATGATGATGACGACGACAGGTGACGCCAACAGCCGCAGCCTCTAAAGGGCTTGGCCCCTAAAAACGCGTCCTGATTGGCTAAAGCACAGCCTCAGGAGGTGTAAGTGAACTGCATGCTGCAATGCACAAAACAAAGCAGCGATGCATGACCCTCCAAACCCTCCTGGCGACACCGTACGAGCATCCCTGCTGGTCACAAGGGAAGCGTCTGCACCACAGCCCGTGTGTGTGGCTGCCAGGGGAAGAAGAGGGGGCCACCCACCTTGATGGCAATGAAGTTGAGGCCGCTCTCGGTGGCCAGGGCCTTGGCCACCATGGTCTTGGAGCAGCCCGGCGGGCCGTACAGCAGCACCCCACTGGGAGGCGTGGCCCCCAGGCGGAGGAAGGCGTCCTTGTGCTTCCACGGCCACTCCACGGCCTGCTGCAACCGCAGCTTCACCTCCTGCATGCCCCCAATGTCGCTCCAGCGTACCTGCACGCAAGCAGAATGGGTTGGTTGGTTAGTTGAAGAGGCCTGCTTCATGTACTAGCTTGCTACACGTGCAAAAGAAAAAGCACAGCCACTACCGAAACCAATGCAGTGAAAATACAGCACATGAAACGCCAGTGATTTGCATCCGCCGTGCATTCAAAATTCTGCAAGAGGTGTACTACACGGGATGGGCCTACACTATTTCAGCTTCACAAGGTTTGCAGACACATACCGTATAGTGGGAATATAAGTCCAGCTGGAATACAGGTCTACTCTCTCACCTTGCGGCAAAAAAATGGGAAAAAAGTTAGGTACACAACATTACTTTATTGAAGCAATAGGCATCTGTTTTGGCTAAGGTTGTTCATTAGAGCCGTCTTGTGTCTTCTCGGACAACCGCTTCTGTATGGTTGCTCCCATACAGCAATTCGTCCTCGGTGCAGTCCGGGGGATTGCTTATGGAGAACTTTTTATACTCTCACAAGACCATGTCATCCCGAAGCAAGCGCCAAGCATGGGACACCCATGTGTCAAACGTCACGAGAGCCAGTCTGTGCAGGGGGCCAGGCGTCTTGGGGTTGTCGCCACCCATCCATATTCATGAGACGCCACACAACGCTTGCGAGTAAAAGTCGCCACCTTGTCCTTCAGTTCCAGTTCCACAGCGCGGCGCCCACGAATCGAGGTTTTTCAAGCGTTGCATACTGAAACCTGTCCCTTCAGCTTCTGCCAGTAAAGTGAACTCCTTTCAGTGACAGCTGAGTGGCGTGTTGCCGTTGGTTTGGGCACACTATGACGTTTCTTTTAAATGCTATGATTAACTTGCACCAACTACCTGAACATATCGGGAGTGAGAAAAATCGATCACGCTCACTGACAGCGAGAGAAGCATGGAAGAGAGAGAGAGAGAAAAAAAAAGAGATGGCGGTGGGTCGGATTTGTCGGTGGCGATGGTGCCTTCACGGTTTCAATCGGCTCTATGGGCTGCCTAGTTGCCAGATAACAAATAATATTATGCTAACGACAGGTATATAGGTCGAGGGGTGACTTTGTGGCAAATGTTTTCGTAAAAAATCTCAACCTATATTCCGAATTATACGGAACCTAACGCAGTAAAAAAATGGCTTTTATTTGGTAGCGAGTCTCGGCCACATCAAGATATCAAGGATAAAACATGATGTAAACGTGATTCAATCCCTGAAATCAGTTTTATAATAATTATGCTATCATGCCAGAAAAAGCCCCCCGAAACCTTCCAGCTGAAATTACTAAACGCAATGTAACCTTCATAAAAAAAATTCTACTAGCTTTGCTGCAAGCTACGACCAAAAATGGCACTACATATAAAATAGACGGGCTGATTTATGTACGTCCCCTAAGAATGAGAGGTGATCATTCAAGTGTGTGGCCTTGGATTCTGAGTACATTACCCAACATTGCCCATGGAAGGCATTGGACACGCGAAGTTACTAGGGTTGCCCCCTGCCCCCGAAAGAAAAACCGGCCCTCCTGGGGGGGGGGGGGGGGGGGGGGGGGGGGGCGTGGTATTTGCAATGTTGAATTTGCATTGAAAAAAAAAAAAAAAAAAAAAACTCCATGTTCTTTTTACAATACCTCATCCATAAAAAGCTCTTCTTTGTATCGAACTGTGGCGGCGGCATTTCGTTGCGTAGTTAGGTTGCCACCTTTCCCCGAAGAAAAAACCGGCCGTTCAGAAAAAAAAAAAAGGGGGAGGGGGGGTTAAGTAGAAGTTTGAATTCGTGTTGAAAAAAAAAAACGCCATGTTTTTTTTCTTTATTGACGGCAATGCCATTTCTGGTAGCGTTTTCCTACATAGGAAACTACATAACGTTTGCACTGAAGGTGATTGAGATTTTGGCTATTGCTCTGAATGTGCTGCACTGAAAAATAACCGCACTTGCTGACCGCGCCGGCGGCATGTCGTTGTGTTGTTACTCCTTTTGGTCCCCTTCCATCTCAGGAATCGCGCTCGGCCGCGTATTTCCTCTGCTCGCGTGTCTTTGCACAGCTTTTTGACACATATTTATTGTCGTGGTTGCTGTATTTACGCTCCGCGACACGATGGCCAAAAAACCGGCCAATGTCGGCCAGTTTTAGGTACAGACCGGCATCCGGCCCGTTGTCTAAAAAACCGGTCGGGCCGGTCCAAAACAGGTCAGGTGGCAACCCTATGTGTAGTTCCTCCCCTTGGTCCCTCTCCATCTCATGAGGGAGCGCCCTCGCCCACGAATTTTATCTGCTCGCGTGTCTTTGGGCAGCTTGTCGACATAATTTATCGTCGTTGTTGCTGGATTGACGCTTACATAACGCACAAAGAATAATCGCGGTACAAAGGCCAAAAAACCGGCCATGGATGGCCGGTTTTAGGTGCGAACCGGCAACCAGCCCTGTGTCTAAAAAACCGGTTGGGCCGGTCAAAAACCGGGCAGGTGGCAACCCTAGAAGTTACAGACAAACTTGTATCAACCCAAGCATGCATCAAATCATCCATGTTTTATTTGCGCACCAGCAATGCACTGTTCACCCCATTTCCATTTCCAGCACTACACACCGAACGAAGCAGATCACTGATGGCATGCATGGCTATCATCATGGCATAAGCCACTGTCCAGAGCACGGAGCAGACATCCACCCGTTCTTCAACATTAAACTTTTCTGGGATTTTCAATGAAAATCCCAGAAAAGGCGAGCCCTAACATTTGCATGGCTTTTCATGCCCCTGTTCTTATCTTTTCAACCATACTCACGCATGAATACGTGACAATCTCTCCATTACTCTTTCGGCTTGCATAGTACAAAAGCAACGCTACATTACAAATTACAAATAGGTTCCAGAGTTGACTTCCCCACCAAGCAGGCTGCATTTTTGACAGTGCAGTACGAAAGTCCTAGGGGAGAACAAGAAAGCGACACAAATTAAAATCCAGGTTGTTTTTAAATCAACAAATCTCTCCACCATCGCTAAGGCGTGCCTCGTAACGCCGCAGCATTGCTTGCGCTTTCAATTCAATTTGAAACGAACAACCTCATGCCTCTAAACCATAATGATTTGCTTTTGTACACCTGCTGTACCAATTCAAATGCCGCAGAAGCCCCACATGTACCCAAAGCACAGATGCTGGTTACCTCGCACTCTTCCAATTACAGCCAGTGCCTCAGAGGCCGAAATTCTTGTTTATGTGGTGTTGTAATGCAGGATTTGTGACAGCTTGGCTTCCTGGCACAGCTTTGGCACCGTGCCAAAAAACCAATATGGGGCACATGTGAAGTGATGAAGCGATAAGTGCATGCCATGCGGTGAAGCCAACTCTGGTTCATACTAGTATTAAACATTTTCAAACGTCAAACTTGAAGCATTTAAAAAGGTGTTGTAAATCCGGTGAAACAGGTAAGATTATTTATTACTTCAACTGTCAATTATCCAGCACCCAACTAGTTTTCGTGCAATCAAGAGTCAAAGGCCATTTGCCTCTAAAGTTGCGCTCGTGTTTCCACTGCATCAACGTACGGCAAAACTCGAGTCAACCCATTTTGCCTACAGAATTGCTCTTGTGTCTGCACTGCATCAGCAGACAGCAAAACGAGTGACACCAATGCCCCTGAAAGCAGTGTTTTTCAACTTGACTGGGGTTCACGAATGAGCTGGACGCCACATCAGACCTCATATAAGGGCATGTACAGCACTTAGACACCTCGCAGTGTCTTCATCAAGATTAGTTTCGCACTGATCGAGATGTACCCCTAAGGCCAGATGCACGCAACAGCAACCCATACCTTGGGGATCTCCAGGGCAACCTCCCGCATTGCACTCGGTTTGGTGTTGCGGAGGGCAGCGGCCATGTCAGCCTTGGTCAGCTGCACAGCCCGTGAGAGGGCAGCATCGCTGGCACCAGAGCTCGTCACGTTTCTTTCAAGAGCACGCAGGGCGGCTGCAATCGGATGCCATTTTCATCACCATATGTGTGTGCAATGGGTCCAAACTAGGAGTTATATTACAAAGGAGCCTCCCCACAAGCAGCAAACCCAACCCAACAATATAGTTTTCTTTTCTACACCTACAGTTTAACCTTGTTATAAGAGGCACGGAAATAAGAGGCACGGATATAAGAGACACTATTCACCCACATGAATGGCCACCCTATCTTTGCCATTAATTTGACCTCTTTTATAGCAGACATCGAATGTAGAAGATAGTTGGTTATAAAGGACAAGTTGTCCTTGAAATTTGGTCAACAATCTAGCTTGTAACAGACATTTAAACTTTAAATGCAGTGCCACCAGTCACTAACTGCAGTCGTGTCTGTTGTGGAGACAGAGGAGGACGACAGACGTACGCAGTCGCGATTCATCATAATTTCAGCACACACACAGTGGATACGTCAGCTATAGAACACGACAAGAAGACCCGGCCATGTACAGAAGTAGTTAAAGCTTACCACCACGCGTACACGCGTTACCGCGCACGCGGGCTTCTGCGCAAGTCAAGAATACCCAGAGTGCGCAGTGGGCTTTCCCAATCGCATAGCTACCAATCAAGAAGCATCGCAGAAGTTGAGTCCTACAAGTGTGATGAAAATTAGAGCACACAGCGGAAGAAGCTCTGTGCTCTGGCTATTCACCAGGCTTGTCAATGCGATATTTACGATTCATCTTCCGCAAACAGTGAATTGAAGAGAAAGCTCGTAGAAGCTGTTGTAAAAGACAGTGTAATTACAGCCATGAAGCAAACAAAGATTCTGAACTATTTCATAAATTCTGGAGGCAAAACATAAATTAGAATAAACCTTTTGCAACATGCTGTAGCATTCTTTAGAGCTTATTTTAGTTGTAGGGTGCCCACGTTGAACTAGGGGTTGATCAGTTAGTGAAAACATGGTTCTCTGCTTATAAGAGACCTCTCGTATAAGAGACAGAAACTGTTCCTCGGTAAGTGTCTTTTATAAAGGGGCTCAACTGTAGTTCTAAGGTTATATGGTTTGCTTATTAACAAAACAAAGCGTACGTTGTTTTCAACGTACAAGGGGACTGGAGATCTTTTGAAGTTGTCTCGCTTGTGGAAAACTAAGAGAGTTCAGAAATAATCTACCTCAATTAAACAAGGCAGCTTAGGGAGGCAGCCTCTAATGCATGCTGAAAGCTTTTATTTTTACATACATTATTTCTTACTGTGTATCACTGAAAGTTCACTTATGTTGAGAAACATGCCATAGCGTGACAGGAAGTAATGACAAGGGGACAATCAGACAAACTGTTTGTCTCCCCTGTCACTGTTTCTACTCACATCGTACTATTTCATTCTTCAATTAATAACTCATACCAAAGTCCAGCCTCAAAACTACACAGTCAGTTGAGGGCTTGAAAAAGGCACGACTTGCTCAAACACCTCAGGTTATGGACAGACATGAACGTACACTTACCATCTGCACACATGGCAGCCAGGTCTGCTCCGGTGAAGCCGTGGGCAACATCCGCTACTTCAGCAATGTCTTGGTCACTGAGTGTGTGGCTGACGTCACTCAATATTTTCCGGAGAATCTGCACACGTAAGGAATGCCAGCAGTGGTCACAATAAAGAAGAAAAAGGCAGAAGCAAACATTTCACTGTTTCCACCCCAATTCAGCCTCTTGTCCCAGCACAATGTTTGCCAAATACGCGCAATTTATTTATAGCAGGAGCCAACTGTTAAGTCATATACATATCTAGTGAGAAAATGAAAAACTTAAGCCCGAAGTTTGAGAAGTACCATGCTTTTTTGAGTGCGACAGTGGTACACCAAATGCACTAATCACCCTACCACCTGTAATTCCAACGTGCCCAATGCAATAACACACACCTCGACTCCAAACCATTTGCGAAACAGATCTTTGCATAAGCTAGTACGAGGGCATAAATAGCAAGCATAAATAGTTAGAATAAAGGAGGTATTCTATCAGACACACTACTTTAAATGCTCACACATCAGAAATAGAACAGAAACAGTGGCAATGTGTACCTTTTACACATAATGAAAGTAGCATTGCTCTGAAATTGATTGATTCAGATTCATTTGAACAAGAATTCGTATGGCATGAGCATCTTCCCTGAAGATGTTGCCGGCCACCAAGAATTCCTCCCAAGCAGGTTACAATAGGGCCCCCCCCCGGTACTAATAGCCCCCCCCTTCCTCCCCGCCCCCCCCCCCTTCCCCCCAAAAAAATCTTTTACGCACATAGCTTTGGTAGCCAAATCAAATTCGTAAAATCACCTGTTGCCGGCCGGGTGCCGTGGGGACGCCGATCTCGATTTCCCGGTCAAGGCGACCAGGCTGACGCAAGGAGGTGTCCAAAGAGTTGGGCCTGTTGGTTGCACCCAGCACCAAGACCCACTTGTCTTCAGCCAACTACAAAAGAGGGGGTGGGGCAGGAAAATGCTGTATATTGCTTAACCTCACAAGGCACTCAAAAAGTGAACCAGATTTTGACTCTAATGAAGCGCAAGACGGCAGACGTACTGGTAGTGAATCAATGAGCGAGATCAATGTAGCTGCTGCCCTGGCCTCTTGGTTGGATGTTCCCGACTCGCGCTTGGGACAGAGTGCATCTATTTCATCGATGAAGACAATGCTTGGTGCCCTGCCGAAATGTAAAGGAAGTAGAAAAGGGTGTCAGTGGTCTCGGCATGTTGTTGGAGGCACAGCATATGCAAGACACTACATTTCACTTGGGAACTACCCCATGCATGGCACACTTATGATGTTGCATACTACCACAGGGTAACATTCCCACAAACAGAGGAAATGACACTATACGAGGCCAGGTGGATTATTTAGAAAATAATATTACTAGAATAGCCTCAAAGGGAAAATGGCAAGCAAGTGACAAAAGTTGATCAGGAATCAAGCTCAGCTCAGTATTAAACAGCATTCGGCAACAAGGTGTTCTACAGCTTTTAATGAATTAAGGAGAACACGCAGGTTCTTTTTTAACAGTGAAGCTGTTGAGCAAATCATTTGTGTATGGTGTCCACAGTTAAAAATACCAAGAAAATGCTGAATGCTCGTGCACACGTGCCTCGAGCGCATGTTCACCAAGCCAAGCCTACCCACTTCGGAAGGTTGGACCACTTTGGCCACAGAAAAACTTCAGCGTTCGCCATATCGCGGCAACACTTGCTTGGAACGAGAAAGACACATCATAGCGTACGCCCCCGCGTTCATTAACCCCGTGTCGTCGCGCGCATGCACTCTGTACTGTAGAAAAGCCGCGACTTGAATGTTGAAGCTGGTGTAGGTGATCACTGACTCCTCGTGAACCAGCTGCGGATAGTTCGCAAGGCCGAGGAAAACGTCGCGCTTCAAGAGGCTCGGCGTGCAAAGCATCCGCTAGAGACGATAAGCCGCGTTTGCAGAGTGGCGTACGAAAATGTTGACCGAAATGACAAGCTCACTCTGGGCTTTGCTCAACATAAGTTCATTGAAATGCCATGCCACTGGCATCAACCACGACACCACAATGATACTAAAACTCAACTTTGTGTCTGTCACTGATCACCCACAACAGCTTTGCCATTCAAGCCTTGCACGCGAGTGCAAGCTTCGCTGAATTCTTTTTGTTGGTTTGATGCAGGCACCATACCTTTCACAGGCATCCTTGAAGATGCTCTTCAATGTGGCCTCAGTTTCTCCATAGTACCTGCATTTGGGATTCAGTGCGAAACCATGAGCGATTGATCCCAAGCACACCCAAGCAGAGGGCTGCTTTCCTTTATTAAAATTCAGTTGCGAGTCAGCGCCGTGTCTATGTTTGCCCTTTCTCTGTCTTCGTCTTCCCTTGTGCTGTGTTCAGCATTAGCCCAAGCTCAATTATAAAAGTGACCTCAACATCAATTTGCAGCATGCAAGTAAGCAAGTGAAGGCAGTGGCGTACTTGCTGAACACCTGTGGCCCGTCTATCACGATGAATGCTGCTTTTGTCTCGGCTGCCACTGCCCGAGCAAGCATTGTTTTGCCCGTGCCTGGTGGACCAAAGAGGAGCGCTCCCCTGGGCGGCTTCAAGCCTGCACACACACGAGCACACAGTGAATAGACCTTTGCACTGGTCGCTCACATACAAATTCCCGACTTTTCCAGCGTGCTTCAGTAAACACAGCCCAATAACCGGAAACAGTTCAGGCACACAACCCTGGGTTTCCCCAGCAGTTCTTCAGGATGACTATGAGCTGATCTCTATGTTGTCACCCCACAACTAGGCTTGATGCACAAGGGTCTGTACCCTCTAACAACACAATGAAGACACACTGCCAAAATTCTTTCTTCTGCATTATTACAACCTACCACCTAAGTAGTACTAGCATTTATGCTAACTAGCCAAAAATTCGCCCATTGTTCATTCCACGAGTACACGCGGCAAAAGTTGGATAGTATGAAATAGCATAAATGCACCAGTAAGCAATTTTAAGCATTATACTAACACTTGCTGTGAGCACTACTATCCCTGGTATTCCGAGTATCTCTCCACTCGAGCCTCGAGTCGAGGGATCTTTGAAATCGATTTCTCCCTGCATAAGCATTGTGGAATCCTCCCCTCAGCCGAGTGGAGGGAGCAAATGGAGTGGAGGAGGGACTCAGAATATGGGCTTATAACTAAATTAGAACGAAAACAGAGGGAAACCTATTTGCAATGTCTGACAGTCCCACAGCACTAAATGCAATAGCATTTGCAAACACAATAAAATTTTACGCCGATGTCAAATATGGGCAAGGGGTGCGGGGGAAGAATTCTGCACGATGGAGATGGAGAAGAGAGGATGAAAAGGGGGCTCCTCTTTGTCCCCAACAATCTCTCCCTCCCCTTCCTCCCATCTTATTGGGCAACATAACTCCCACCCCACATGCACACTTTCCCCATGGATGCCGAAACACTCAAAAGCTGCTGGGATGACTGCTAGACTCACCGAACCGCGAAAACGTCCCTGGATGCTTCAGAGGCACCTCGACCAGCTCTCGCAGCTGCCGGATCTCCCTGTCCAGGCCTCCGATGTGGTCGTAGCTGGCACGTGTGGGCTTGCGATCATGCTGCTGCGCCGCAGACTTGACGACGATCTCTGTGCCAGCGCCAATTCGGTGGAAGGCCACCTCCTTACTTTCGCGCTGGTGATGGGCAACCGATTTCGGCGTGCTGAAGGCAATGGGGCTGTGGATGGACCACGAAGCTTTCTTCACTGAAGGTGTTCTTGGAGATGCGCATTCCATAAGGCTGCTGTCGCCCCCTCCCGCTCCTTCGTGTATCCGCAGTCGCCTCATGCTGTTGTCCAGGCTTTCGTCTTCGGCTAGTAGGCTCCCATCCACGCTCTCCAACAATGAGCCGTCCTCTCCCCGAGATGCCAGGACTTGAAAGCATAGCACTTGTCCGTAAAAGCGGCACTGGAGCTGAGAACCTGCCTCCACAAAGGCACCCACTGCAAGGAAACATAATGCCAGTGGGATCGGTTCCACCAACAGGGTGCTGCATAGGAATGGTACAGCACAACGGCATGAACATTTTATATCCCTTTGATGCCCAGTGTTGCACAGGAGGAACAACTCAAACAATATTTTTTTTCTCTCGCACTTTGTGGTTTTTTCGACATTTAAAGCCCATCTATCGACAGACAAAGGATCCCGGACCTTCAAAAATTAAAGAAGAGAAGGCAGCACGTACTGCCGCGTGCTAAAAAAATATTGCTTACGCGTGTCAACTTGCATCGAGCCCGGGTGGCTCAATGGGCTAGTGACAGGTAAGAGAAATTGTGCAATTTCGTTGTTATTACAAATTATAGCAATACAAACTTTACATTACTGTTTTCACTCGAACCATAAATCATGTTGATCAAGGTAGCTCTTTTGTTCAAGTGATATACGGGTAGCCAGCACCCAGTGTTTCCCAGTGCCCAGTGTGTCCTACCTAGTGTCTGTACTAATGAGCGAAATTTTTTTTACTTCATATTTGAGATGTTGGAAACCCTTTTAGATCATAAAAATCTCTTCACACTTAAGCAAAATAATAAAGTTTTAGGCATCAAAGGAACATTATGTGCATGTACAGTCAAAGTGTCTTTTTTCTTTTTTTTGTGGGGCAGAGCAAGAATTGGATGTGGGGGAGTGAAAAATGACAATGTAACCAACTTGTACACCTGTTGTAGTTTTCTGTAGTTTGGACGGCAGTAGTCAAGCAACAGAACACTTTGAACAGTTCAATAGACTATATCTATGCAAGCAAACTTTTTATCTGCAAAGATTTAAGATTAAAGTGGGTATGGTAAGTAAATAATTTTTCTTTACTGCACATCATTTAGGGAAGTATTTTTGAATTTCGAACACTACTGCAGCATCTGACATAATTAAAAATGGCCATTCAAAAAATAAAATGGTCTCAGTAAACAAACACACTGCTTACTGTTCTGATGTAGAAGGCACTTCTGAAGCACCGTATCACGCTTATCAGTCGTTCCTTGGGTTGGAATCACCGTGACGTTGCTAGCAGCAACGACAGCGCCACAGTGCTTCTTCACAGTCACTGTTTTCCGCTTGCTAGTCTTGTGCTGGTTCTTGAAGGCCACACTGGTCAGGCCAACATTTGTGGATGGCCACGCAATGAGCAAGCTGGCTTGTCCCTCCAGGCAAGCTTCCACGACGTCCTTGATTCCTATGCCACATGTCCTCATGCACGACGGATGTAGGTACAAGAGCTGTTTCTTCAACCAGTCTGGCAGCATGGCGGTTGAATCATCACCTGGAAAGGTAAAGAAGGACACAAATGAATGGAATGCAGTGGTTACTTTAATGTCACAATAAATATCAAGAGTAAAAAATCATGCACTCCTGTGTCTAACCACGACGATGGTTGAACATAAAGCTTTCTCATGATGGATTCTTTGGTTGGCCAATTCCTCACTGCGAGTATGTGCTACTCTGGAGGTACGCAGCACTTGTCTATAATACGCACAGCAACTCTCGGGTGTGCACTCCGTAGGCCTAACATTTGGGTTTAGGATGTATGGCGGGAATCTGTACCTGCTGCTTGGTGTTTGCTTCGACAAAGTCAAAATGAAGCAATCAGTTCCCAGCAATGGCCCTAGGTTCAATTCTGGCCATGGGAATCGTTTTTTTTCTTTCACTTCACCCACAATCATCCAAAATCATCGGCGGAGAAAGTTGCCTTTCTTGTAGGGAGTATTGGCATACAACGGCATCAGTGAGGGCACTAAAGCTTCGCTTTAAAACCAAAATGAATTAAGCCAGCTTGACCCCATTAACAAGGACTGGGAAACACAGAATGTGCTCATCATAGTTGGGAGGCATACTCGTGTCCGGATGGCACACAGGGGTTCTGAGCCCATCCTTGCGTATTAACATATATCATATCAGCATAATCAAGCATTTAGAAACAGCAGGATGACTTCGGAAACACATAGCCAAGTTGCAGGCAGTGTTGGCAGAGGTGACACACGAGTGTCAAAGAACTTCTCCCCGTGCAACTCATTACACTGGGCGACCATATAGTGGGTTCGTTTTGATTTGCCGGCATGATTTTAACTAGTTCAGTGAGTTCTGTCCCATTCTTTTCTTCTTGGCAGTGCGGGAGTGGCTTTCCTTGCACTCCCGTGAATGAAGGTGCAAGTTTTTAGCTGAGGTAGATGAAAAAAGTGAACCCCATCCTGCGAAACGGTGGCATCGCCACAAAATGTTTTCACGAAATGTGGGCCGAATAGAAAGGATTTAGTTTATCGACAGAGGTAATATTTAATAGAAAGAAATTCTGAAAAATTCGGTCCATTCAATCTAGCTTGCAGTTAATGAACAAGTGACCTGTGAAAAAAGCCATGGAGCTTGTGCGCCGTTGTGGAGAACGTGCATGGCTATTTTACAACTGTTTTTGAACCTTATTTGTGAGTACGCAGGAGAAGCCATGAGCTCAGCTTCATATAAACTGTTGAATGAGTTTATGAATTTGCGGTGCAGGCAAACCGAACCCATTCATTCACGTGAGGTACTGTAGAAAATAAAGCAGTGAGTTTGTCCCACACGTTCAGACAAATTGAACAATGTCCCTCACGAAAACAAGTCAATCCCCAAAACAGCGGCGCCTAATAAGCTTCAAATTTTGTGGCAGTTAATTGCAAAGACTTTACCTCACTCGCCGAAAACAGCCATAAACATTAAAAGCTCGAAATTTTATGTACTGACAACAGAAAGCTACGATAAGCAGGAGTTTCTGAACAAAGCGCTCCGTTATGTCCACAAATGAACTCCGAGAAGGCAGTTTTACGTAGAACAGTTAACCTTAATAAAAGTAAAAGCCTGCTGTGCCATTCACAGGGTGTCAGCGTCGGAAAACCGGACGTTATGTCACTTGCAGGTTTGATACCGGGCCACGATAGAACTTCCCCACGCGCACATCACGTTAACTCGGTGTTGCTTCAACGCGCAAGACCCAAAATTTAAACTGGGACAAGTCTGGTTACCGGAATATTCTTGAAGAGTTCCGTGCAAGACGTTGTCGTGAATAAAGTCGTGGTCTAACTTGTCCCCGTCGTCTACAACAAACTTGCAACGCGAACACATTCGTTCATGAACGGAAGCATCTCTTGATGCCACGACCACGCCGCAAGCACCACATTGCAAGAAGTCAGATTTCACAGCTTTCGCTTTAGGAGGCATGTTCGTGCAAGGCACAACACGGCAGTCTATAATACCGATACAACTAATCGCATGTTCTATGATCAAGGTGTGATACGAAACTTTTCAAAACAAAACTACACGTGCGAAGCATGCCTTCGTAGACGGCAAAATAAACACTACTTGTCGTTTCGACGTCACGAACAGTTAGGAATCTCTGGTTAGGAATAACGATTCGTTCTAAAAAGTTCCACTCTTTTTAGCTCCTATAAAAAGTTTTTAGAAATAAAATAACGCTTTTTTGCTAAATTGCAGTTGCAAACAGCCGCTGTTAAAAACTGGAACCAGCCACGTTACAAAATTGGAAAAGCGCGAATTTCGAACTCCTTCATAACGTCAGAAAGGTCCCTCACTGAGGCTTTGGCCCCAGGCTGAGGTGGACCAAGGCTAGAGCCCCGCATGAACAAGAATTTTAGACTCAGGTTCACCTGACTGCATCAAAATGAGGTAAGGACCCGACGAAGTTTCATATGTGTGCATTCCAGACTTTTGCCGACGCGGCGTGTCTCCTGTAGAGCAGACTTGTGATCGGACCATGCAGTGCTATTCTAGACACTGTAGCAGTGCTTTAACTGGGCTACACACTCTCCTACAATAATTTATATTCTGTGCGGAGATGGCGTAGTAGTTCTCTACACCGTCGTAAGTAGTCTAAACCCGAGACAACACGTGACTTTGAGAGTATGCACATATTGGTTGACGTTCCGACGTTTCTCTTTTTTTTTTAAATTTTTTTAATGGTTACTTTAGCGTTTTATTTGTGCTTCAGAGCATGCACAACACCAATAAATCATTTCTTAAAACAACAGAACTGTTTAGGCCGAGCTTTGCCCGTCCGTCGCACCAAAAAACATGTTGGTAGGGAGGTCCCGGGGATCGAACCCGGGGATCTCCCTCGAACACGGGATCAAACCCGAGACCGAAACCGGCAACCTTAGCACTGGGCCACCACAAAGGCCCGAGGGCTGCGCATGTGGTCGGAATCGAATCTGGGTCCCTCGCGTTATGAAACCGGTGTCTATCAGATTGAGCTACAATTTTTTTCTTGTTTCTTTGTCTTTCGCGCTAGAAACCGTGGCTTTGGACTTGCCCGCGGTTTCTAGCGCGTGCTCCCGCGCTCCACTTTGGGAGAGATGTGAAAGGCTGCGGGCGAAACAATGCGGGCCCGCCAGTCATGGAAAACTTTCGGCGGCAAGTTCGAAAATAAATGTGAGGTGCAACAGCTGGGTCTCCGACGGAGGGAGAGGAGCCGCCAGCTCTGCTGTTTCGCCAGCCTTGCACGCGCCATTTTTTTGTGCATAGGTTTCATTTTTCATTCATTCGCTGATGTGCTAGTGCGTACTTTCCGTCAAAACCTTAAACATACTTCTGCAACTGCCCAGCCTATTTTCCGTTTTTTAGCTACCTCGTGTTCTTCAACGCGTTTTATTAATTTGTATATTGAGGTCATCTTGACAAAATGTACACGCCCACATATATTGACTTGTTTTTCTGGTTTTATGTACATTCACGTGCATGGCTACCGCCGCCCCGAGGAGCCGGATGAGACTGGATACGATTGACGTTTCGACGTGCCCGCTACTAGGTGGAATTAACGCATGTTTGTTTGTTTGTTTGTTTGTTAATGATAACGTGGTGATCACATGGGCCGCACGCGACGCACCCGCCACCACGGGAGAGCGGAAGTAGTAGTAGTAGCACCTTTATTGGTAAGGAGGGCCAAAGGCCGGTTTAGGGAAGAGGAAGGGGGGTAGGGAAGAGGAATGCAGCGTCTTTTACAGGGACGTGGAAGCTTGCAGGGACCAGAGTCGACCCCAGCTACTCTGCCCGTGCTTGGCCACTTTTGATAGCAAACAGCCTTATTTTGTACAGTAGAGGTTTCTCCATAGTATGATAGTCTTCTGGGGTGCTTGTGGGCGCGTGGAAAGATGTGATGATGTCTGAGCGATGTTGCAAGAAGAAGGAGCAATCCCGTAGGAGATGGTTGAGGTCTGCATATGTGAGGGTATTGCAGAATGTACTTTTGAGAGGCAGATTGGGTGAGAGCCATTTTCGGATTATGTTCGTGGTGTAGGCGGCATTTTCTGGGAGCTTGTTGAGAAATACCTCACCGGCTCGTGGCAGGGTAGGAATGCCGGTTAAGTACCCTTGTGGGGTGGCAGCGATGTAGCGGTTCCTCTTGTCGCGTTTATGTCGAAGTAATTGCAGGGAAGGAGGCAGCGGTGACGGAGTCGGCGTGCATGGAACCAGCGGAGGTGTGATACTGCTCTCCTGTGCCGCAGAATGGGCGGCCTGGTTACCCGTGCAAGCTGTCTCGTGGCCAGGAACCCAATCAATCCGTACAGATACCCCGTTGCGACGCGGTAGGGCAACATGGTTCAGGATTTGTTGTGTGAGGGGGTTGAGAGAGGATTCGCGTCTGGGTTCTTGAACTACGCCGAAGGAGTCCGTGAGGATGCGAATGGGAGATGGGGCATCTGCGAGACGTCGAAGCTTACGTGGTTGAAGGTACCGACGACAGCGTGGGGCTCAGCCTCCAACGGCGTGATGTGGACAAGGTTGAGGCTTGCTGTGCCGCTGAGACCTGGGTTCACCAAGCAGTGCCAAGCCAGACCGACTGATGTGGTCCCTGACGCTGGCCAATCTCTCCGGGCAAACGGGACCGGTTGAGCTTTTCTAGGCGCTGTTTGCGCAGCGTGGAGTGACCGCGCGGGACTGGTTTCGAAGGTGCATTAGGGGCGACATCCGGGAGAGCCCATGGAGCCATTGGGCCTTAGCAGGTTGTGTACCTGGATGGGCTGTTGGTTGTCCCAATCTGAGAGCGCCAGTCCTTGCAGGGTAAGAGTCCGCTTGAAGTCCGCTTGCATTCGAGTTTCCTTCATTATCAGATCGATGGCGCAGCGCCTCTTCGGAGAGCGGAAGAAAATAAAAGTGGGCACGCAAGCGCTCGTAACGATGA
Organism: Haemaphysalis longicornis; assembly: GCA_013339765.2. Lineage (NCBI taxonomy): Eukaryota > Metazoa > Arthropoda > Arachnida > Ixodida > Ixodidae > Haemaphysalis > Haemaphysalis longicornis. The sequence goes on along the minus strand of CM023451.1, from coordinate 160,780,074 downwards.
CAAAGGGAGGGCGGTGCGAGCGTAGACAAGACAGAAGACTGCAGGCTATGCGGAGAGATTGCTATCCTCTTCCACGCCACGTGGACCTGCCCGCACGTCTGGCAGGGGCCGAATAGAAAATACGACCCGCTACTAACTTCACGATAATCATGGGAGGTCGCCATCGCCAGACCTGACTACTAGATCCAAAAGGGCCTAATCAGCCGGGTGAAAACGGGAGCAGATGCCACTGGAGCCCTGGACAAAAGGTTCCACCTTTGATACTATCATCTGTCTTTCTCCCCTCCCCTTTCCCTCATCTTTACTTCAGCAAAGTTTATTCAGTCAGTCAGAGGCCAACACCTGTGGAACAGCGGGGGTTGATCATTGTAGTTTTGTTTTCTGGTTGTCCGGGCAGGGGCACTTGAGTGGCTGTATCGCGTTCGTGGAACGCTTCGAGCTACGGAATGACTCGTGCTTCAAAGCTTCAAAGACACGTGGAGCCTCGGAAGTTTTTGTCCACACACATAAGAATGCACCGAACCTTAGCTCCGTTGCACCTACATAGATCACGGCGCACCGTCTAGTAATAGCAGCGTTGTCCTGAACACAGCAAAGTACCTATCAGTTCCGAAGCAATAAGCTCCCCGGGTTACCGACACGCTGCGAGAAAAACGCCGGGATGGGGGGGGGGTTTGTAAAGAGAATTCGAAAAAAAAAAAAAAAAAAACATGTATCACGGCGTACCGACTAGTGATAACAGCGCTGCACTGAAAACCGAAAAGTATCGAGGAGGGAAGGGGGGCATGCACCAAAAAATGACAAGTTTAGAGAAAGCTCAAGTACACAAAATGTTCACAGAAAGTATTCATAGACGACACTGGATCACATATGCATCACCTCAGCACGGCACGATAGCGACACTCCGGGTATCGCTCCTGACCTGCGTGAAGCGGATATATACTCCAACGTAAACGAAAGGCCTCTTCTCATAGAGCACTGTCAGCTCGCACTCCAAATGACTCATCAGAATTGCAGGCCACGCACGCGGCACAGTAGTGGGAATATCTCCCATTGCGGTTATTCTCGAAGGGACGCCGTATCACGATTTCGCCTCAGTACAAATGCACCCTCACACATGAGAAAATTTGGCAACTCATCATTGGAACACTTTCTCATTCGAAGTGTTAGGCAGAGAAGCCTACTCAAAAGAGTCCGAAACGTTGCCGCCACTCGACATTAAAATAATGCTAGAAAGAGAATTTATTGAAAGCTATAAAAGTGCTACACGGATAGCAAAAGAAAGCATTATTTACAGTGTGCTCAAGTTGCAGATTGACAACAAAAATCATGGTCTAATATCTCAGTGTGACCGCTGTGCGGGTAGCGTGCGGAACAACGCACAGTGCCAAATTTAGCCAGACATACCGGAACACCTTTGTTGTCCCGGTGCCATACAATCACTTTTGCAAGTTCCAGTAGTACCTGAGTACAAATAAGTCGCTTAGCAATGGAGGCAGACCCGACCCCACGTGATTCCGCTGGTTGACCAAGAATGGAATACTGCCGCGAAACATGCATTGGGTTTGTTTATTTATGTTTTGTTTTTACCGCCCGGCCACGCCGGGCTGTGTTATCTGTGTGCCAAGTGAAACGCGTAGTCATTGATTATTTTGTATTCCGCACTTGTTATCTCTTTTGATAGGGAAAGTGTTTCGAAGAAACGTCTACAGTGTTCTCGATGTAATTCGACGGTTCGAGAAACACCCGCGCCGAAAGGTATATACCCGCAGAGCAGACGCCGCGGTATTCTATTCGCAGACACTTGCCTGTGCACGTCACTTTGTTGAGTGCTGCTTGGCCACCTTGTATTCTTTGAGTTGTTAGGGGAGCACAAGTTTGTTCCAATAAACTTGTTTTTTCTTCAAGACAGCTGCATTGTCTTTGGCCACGTGAGAATATTGAAGGTGGAAGAACAGCTTTACCCACACTGCAAGGAGATCTATGCCCTCTATCGTATGGTGTGGGCCTGCCCAAGAAACCCAAATGTTCGTTCAATCTCCAACCCTTGCCATAAGTGGTGGGAGAGAGAACTTGCCAGATCAAGCTGCGATCCATCAGCTTCGTCAGCTCCATCAGCTTCGGCTGGTGGAACGTGCGGAGAAGGCAGCAGGCTCCAACGGGATCATGAAATGAGGAATCCGACCCCACGCTCGTTTAGGGGCAAAGCCCTTTAGGGGCTCGGGCTGTCGGTGCCTCCTGTCATCGTCGTCGTTTCATGTAGTAACGGTACTAAAACACAGAAACACTTGTTTTCCAACGCCTCGCCCTAGAATGTAACGCGTACTAAAAGAATACAGCGGGACACTCGTTTTCCAACGCCTCGCACTAGAGACTTTTACAGCAACGCTGTATACCTCTACGCCACAATGGTTTCATTTCTGTGGGCAAAAACGCCAAGGCGCCAAGGAAGGAAGGTATAAAGGTAACGGAATTAAAGGCAGGAATGTCAACCAGGCTGTGGCCTAGTTTGCTATCCTACACGTTGGGATGGGGAACAATATAAAAAAAAGATGAAAACAGCAAAAGAAGGGGAAGGTAAGGACACATTAAAGAGGCGTGGCCAGCCTTACGTCACTATTGGCGGTGAGCGCGACCACGGGCGGCGCGGCGAAGCGCGCCTCCGTGACGTCGGCTTAGGGATTCTGGCATTTGTCGTCTGCTTCACTCGGGCTCGTTCTCCCTGCTGTTTCTTTGCGTTCGGTTGTCGTCTGATGCTTGTCCGCACCAGGTTTTGCGTGTGCGTAACTTTTTATCGCAATAATAGACTTAAAATCGCATAGACTAGCTCAATTAAGGTGTGAATTAAAGTATTGTTTTGGGTACCGCTATGGAAGAAACATGCCGGCGTCGCCCCATTCCTTGCGAAGCCGGCCCTGTGCGGTGCACGAAAGGTCGGACCTCGGCGTCAACTTCTGAAAAAGCAATCTTTCCAACAAAGGGAATAGCCAGCTGCTATAGTAACCGACAACAGCGAAAATACAAGACGAAAACAAATTCGAGTTCTTCGGGGCTGCCGGTTTTGGTGCCGATTCCCGGTAACGGTAAAACAGTTTTTGCAACCTTGCCCAACGCTCGAAAGTATTATATCACATCACTTTACGTTGTTATGGCATGAAGGTATGCCGATGTGCACTATGGGGTGCAAGAAAATGTCGGTTGAGTTCCAAATGACCCACTGTGTGCCTACCTAGGCACGTGCTGGTTTTATACCAGGCTTCTAACCAGTATGGAAGTTTATTGATCAAAACGAGTCACGACTACGGTAAAAATGCGGTAACACTATGCTTGTTCAGACATGGAGGGATATTTCGGTACATTTCCCACAGCCATATCTTCCCAATATTCAGATATGCGCTATAGGAAAACGGCACTCAAGAACAGAAGGAGGGGTATGGGGAGGAGAAGAAAACTTTAGCAGTAAAATCGGGCTGATTAGTGGGCCGGGCCCTCAGTTCCGGACAAGAGAGTAAAAGTAATTTTCTAAAATTCATAGAACGCCATCCCGAGTAGAACAGGATTTGCTGTTTATGCCTGGAAGGGTTGGAAAACAATAAAGAGATGATTGGAAATATTAAGCGGTTTTGATTCTTATTATATATGCCCGTATACTATTTATTGCGTTCTTTAGCGAGCATAGCAAGTCTTCAACACCGTAATCATGTCATAACTGTTCGGGTTGAGAGTCAGTTCGTTATGATAATGATGCTTACGACAGGAATTCGGAGCACAAAAGGCGCCTTCGAGTACTCTCCAGGGGCGATCGCGGGGGCTTAGCACAAACCTTCTCATTGTATTTGCATGTGAATAAACAACGCACGCTGAGGATATGCACCTTCTTGCACGCAGCCATAACGAAAGCCAATTTGTGAAGAAGGGAACGCCATACAGTCCGAAGAAAATATCCACACAAATCTCTGTGAGCCTTCCAAACATCACCACACCTACTAATAAGACGTTTGTGACGGTGCAGAAATATTAATTCGTTGGGCACAAAAGTAAAAATACATCTGATACAAGTCAACAACAACGAAAGAAATACAAGACAGCCGCTTTATTTCCTGTTGTGCGATGCGGGTGTAGGGGCCCGCTGCTTCGTACGTAGCATTAGACTGATGAGTCTTCATAAGAGGATGCACCTCAAAAATACTTTAGGGAAGCCTACGCTTTTTGAATACTCATCTAGGAGCTCTGAACACTGAACCTCGCAAATAAGCTAGAAAGGACGACTTACACACGATTTTCTGACCTATGCTTTGAAGAAAGTTGTTCTCTCTCTCTCTCTCTCTCTCTCTCTCTCTCTCTCTCTCTCTCTCTCTCTCTCTCTCTCTCTCTCTCTCTCTCTCTCTCTCTCTCTCTCTCTCTCTCATCGTGTGTTGCAAACTTGTGCGGGATACAGCTTAAAATTATTCAGGGGTGTCAGAATTCTTGCCAAAATAAACTGAATTACTGGAAATGCGCTTTTTAATACGCACTAAGGCATCAAAGCGGGTGATTTCTAGCACAGGCACTGTTGCCCCTAACAAGCGGTGTGTAGCAGACGACAGCAGCGCGAGTCCCTAAGCCGACGTCACAGCCCGGGGGGCGCCACTCAAACATCTCACCGCCAATAGACTATAAAGTTCACTGACTTCATAGAGAGTAGTCTTTTGTGCTACAGTCTTCTGTGCAAGTTCGTTGAAGCACACGAGCACTTTTGTCGCCCTGTGCGTAGATGACGGAGAAGGCCAGTGGCCTCAGGATATTCTCCTCAGAGAACGGCTTTCGGGAATCCAGCTTCCGTAAAGTTGAGGAGAGTTGCCTTCTTCCCGATGAAAAACGTGGACAGTCGCATAAAACATGGCGTATGGTCTCCGGCGTGTCACAGACTTCACACGACTCACTGTTTGCCATTCCAATCAAATGGGAGTAAGCATTCGTGAAGGCGGCTCCAATCCAGAATACACTGCATGCTCCGGCCCGCCCCAGGTTTCCCGTTAGTGGAGAGGGCCCCGGATGTTTTTTTTTTTTTTTCTGCAGAATAAAGTTTACTCTCTCTCCCATGGAACTGATTACAGTTGTTCCTCGTGTGTTTTGACACCGCACTGCGCCGTACCGTCAGTATTGTCACTGACGGCGGGAGTAGCGTTTGGGTATGAGGGAGGAAATAAGGCAGATATTTCATGTTAACCGGATCGATATGCGCCCACTCACTGGGCACTCTGGCACTTCCACCGAACTTGTGATGAGGAAGAGGTACTGGTGGAGGAAAGCTCCCATGTTCTCCTGCCGAGCACAATAAACTTTCTCTTCTCTTCCCCAATATGAGGACCTCCCCCCTGCTGTTCACCGGGAACCGAGAAGCTATTGCTCTGTCCTGCTGAGCAGAATAGCCGGTGTTCAGCTCTGTCAACCGCCAAGTTGCCCTTCAGGGTATACGAAGCCACGCTCTAGGACTCTTGGCCGTCGTCTAAGGAACAAGGGAGATGAGCCCCTCCCACGTCTCTAATTTTACATCCACCATTTGGACAATTAGTTCGTACTACTACTATACTACTACTACTACTACTACTACTACTACTACTACTACTACTACTATACTACTATACCACTCTTAGTCGCGTTCCGGATGACGTCCTATCTATATGCGGTGGGCAGTATCAATACCGTGATATACGAGACCGTGGCAGACTCCTTTTCCGTGACCAAACCTCGCGTGGTTGCGGTACGCTTATATGCTGCGCCAACGGTCCGTGTCACGGCTATATACTAACAGACAGGCCGACGCGAGGAAATAAGCAAAAAGAAGGGGGGGGGGGGAGCTTCTAGATACATACTTGCGGCTAATGCACGTATTCCTCCTCTTACAACGCCCCGCGAGCTTTCTCTGGAGCGATCCGGCTAAAGCCGAAAAAACACCAAAAAAAGAATATTTCGCGCACATGCGCAGTAAGAGTGAAAAAAACTTCGCGCGCGGTGGGTTGTGGTCCGGTGACGTATGTACGCAGTATGACAGAATTTCAGCACGGAGCAAGTTGGGGTGCCGCGCTTTGACTCTAGCTCTGTGTAGTTCATACTCAGTTATGAGCGTTCACTTTTCTTGACCACGTTCACTTCCACGGACATCAAATGTGTGCCTCGAGGTCGGTGTAACAGTGGAAACAACTGCAAATGCAATGGCCTTACAAGGGCACTGCGAATGCAAGTTAACTAGTGGCGCCACCGGTTGAACGTGCACGGATAGGTAAGTCCCTGAACTTATTGTTTTCTGTTTTTTTTTTAACAGGGGGGGGGGGGGTGCAGAGCAGACTGTCAGCGTTGGTGTTCGTAGCCAGTTAGTAAGGGACACGGAATTATGCCTTTTGCATCGTCGAAGCCCGCTTCAGAACCGTACTCGATACTCGGGGTCGTACGGTAAATTTGACGTGCTTTAAAGAAAAAAAAATTGGTTTCCCAGTGCGGCGGCCGTTTCGGGATCCAGGCGAAACATAGAAAACGCTTGCATGTGAGTAACTTCAGTTGCCGTAAAGAGTACCTTGGCGGCATAAAGGAATTGCACTTTTGCGCGCGCTTCATTGTCCAAGTCAAGGCACGTAAAACTCAGCCTGAATTTCGTATTTTTGGATATTTATGGTCACTGCTTGTCGTTTTCGGTAGGGATAGCAAAAAGTTTGGCAGCGTTTTTAGGGGCGAAGCACCTTAGGACCTCGCTCTCTCGGCGTCTCCGGTCGTCGTCCCATGTCGTCACGGTAAATCAAGTTGTCAAACGATGGTCAAAAAACAAGCCTATAATGGGTAAAACCTGTTAAAATACACTAAAATGATTTAAACTAATTTGAAATACAGGAATAATCAGGATTTAATTGCATTAATAATAGAAATTTGTTAAATTCCATCTCGAAATTGGTTTCAAGCGCCAGGTATTTACCTGTAAAGCATGCTTCTTGGCATGCTGCGGTGTGTGAAACGAAGACAGCTTACGGTCAGTCTGCCTCGTTTAATTGCAAAAATCCGATTCAACGCAAGAGAGGACGCAACCGCCTCAGCAAATGCGGGGTTGCTCCTCCCACCCGTCGCTTCTCCGACGCCCAATCAGCGCGTGCCGTGTGGCAAGAGAGTGAGACTCACAATCTTTGAATACACTTATACACTGTACGCTTCGCGCCTCTACAGGTTTCGCGTTAGTGACGATGGCCCGCAATTTTTCGTAACTAGGTTTTCGCGAATGTCGTCTTAATTTGCCCCTCCTCTGGCACGTTGAGCAATCTAGATCGTGTGGAAATTTGTAAACTTCATTACGGTGTGTTTCAGTTGTACATTTTTAACACGAAGCAACATTCATGAGTAGAGACCGGAACTTTAGGCATGAAAAATCGAGGTTTTAGGCGCCTATAATAGGCCCTGAAAGCTTCCCTTTAGGCATTTATAGGACTAAATTCTGTCGTTTACGCACATATAGGCTCAATTCGTATTTACTTCAGCAGCATATATTCCAAATTTTTGACTTGCAGTAAAAACAGCGAACAACTCTTGTGGTTTGGGGAAGTATTTTTTTTTCTTCGTGGAAATTAGCCACACAAGAGCTGCTTAAAAAAATTATGTGGTATGCCGGCTGATTCGACAATAAAAGAAAGGCTTCAAAGCCACGACAAGGGAGACCCATCTCAATGATTTGCGACATGTAGTTATGCCTCACTTCGGAAAGCGGCGCCCACGCTCTCAGCTGTGGAAATGCTTTCTGCTCAGAGTGTGAAATAAGCACAAGAATAGGCCAAGTCACGTTCAAGTGTAGCGTGGTGTAAATAATTTCGGCTGCGACGCATTTTTCGTCTGCAGATAGTGTTAGTACTAACGGCAAGCATATTTGTAGTACTGTGCGCCTGAGCCCAAGGACGCGGGTTCGATTCCCGGCCGCGGCGGCCGCTTTTCTGATGGAGGCGAAAAGCGAAAGCGCCCGTGTGTTCGAGATTTCGGCGCACGCTACAGATCCCCAGGTGGTCAAAGTTAATCCGTAGCACTTCAGTACAACGCGCCTCATCGTATGTGTAGCGCAGGCGCGCTAGACCTCATAATCAATCGATAAGTGTAGTTGTAGTAGTTTTTCGCCCTTAGCCGAATTCTTAAAGGCCGAAGAGGCACAATCGGTAACTGCTGTTTGAAAACACAACTTCAGACCGAGAGGAAGATCTTAACTGCAGGTATTTATTCGTTGACAAAGTAGTACGCCCTCCTCAGCTCTTCGCAGCACCTTTGAATTCCATCGATAGAACAGGGAAGTGCAATAATTCTGTACAAATTACTGAGCTATTCTGTTCTTCAGAATCAGATGGCTAGGGAAGCTGCGGGAGTAACACCCTTCAGGCACTATGCAATATATAGCGAATATGAATATGAGACAGCACGCAATATTCTTTTCAACTAATTCTCTCATTGCTAGGCTTCCAAATTCCCTTGAAGGTTTACCTGGAACGGCAAATGACGACTGTCACGACCAGATTGATTGATTGATAAATCTTTATTTGCGAGCCTGAGGCGCAGATGTTAGGGCGCCCGCCTGGTGGAGGGCATCCTTAGTCCAGGATACCCTGGCTGCGGCTGGCTGTCCGGGCCCTCGTCACCAGGTCTTGCTGGATCCTGAGGTCCGGGCTAGTCAGGTAAGCCATCCACTGCTCATAGGATGGGTGGGGTTGGGGTGAGGGAGGTGCGGGGGTTTTTTGACACTCCCATACCTGATGATATAGGGTGCCAGGAGAAGGACAGAAATTACAGGTGGCGGGGTATCGAGTTGGGTAAATGGCGTGAAGAAGGGTGCTGTGGGGATATGTATTTGTCTGCAGTCTTCTCAGGGTGGTGGCTTCATCTCTGGATAGTCTTGGGTGCGGTTCCGGGTATTTTCTTCGGTCGAGACGGTAGTGGGCTAATATTTCGGCGTAATTCGTGAGCGGGTCCATTTTGGGGGCAAAAAGCGAAGTTGTTCCCTCTTCGGTAATGGCCCGGTGTATATGCGCGCGGGCAGCGGCATGTGCCGCCTCATTACCTTGGAGGAATTCATGTCCAGGTACCCAGACAAGGTGTACTTCGGGGAGTCGGGGGATGCGCTTGAGGATGTAAAGCGCTGTTTTGGAAATGCGTCCCCGTAGGTAATTACGGCAAGCTGCCTGGGAGTCTGTCAGCACTGTGATGGCGTCGTCACCCGTCGTGGCGGCTAGGGCAATTGCAACTTCCTCGGCAGCCTCTGCAGATGTTGTGCGGACTGTGAGAGCGGTCATTTCATGCCCTGCTGCATTTGTTACACACACAGCATGGGCTGGCCGATGCGGATACGGGGACGCGTCGGTGTATCGTGCAATTGGGCTATTACCGTATTTAGCGCACATAGCTTGCACTCTAGCGATGCGTCGAGCCTTATTGTGAACCGGATCCATGTTTCTCGGAATCCGGGCTACACGAATGGCTTCTCGTACGTGCAGTGGTATTCGTTCTTTGTGCTCTTGTAAGGGGGGTGTCGAATAGCCTAACCTTCTCAGCGTGGCCCGTCCGGTCGGTGTTAATTTTAGGCGTTCTAACTGGGAGATGTGATGCGCCCCTTGTATCTCTTCCCAGGTGTTATGGATTCCTAGACGCAACAAATTCTTGGTTGATGTCTTTGGAGGAAGGCCCCTAAGGCTAGTCTTGTACGCCTGGCGGAGCAAAATGTTAAGCCTTGCTCTTCACTCGTTTTGAGGGCCAAATATGGTGTGCCGTATGCGACCCGGCTAATGAGTACGGCTTGAATAATGCGTATGTATCAGACTCTTGCATTCCGATCTTCGATTGGATACACGGATGTATTAGGTGAATGAGTTGGGAGAGCGTTCGTTGCAGCGGTGGATCGTATGAAGACCTGATCCGTTTTTCGAAATCGTGAGACCCAAGATGCGAGATGGGCACGGGGACTGGTTTTCCTGCGTGGTGAGCGCCGGATCCGGGATGCTTTGTTTGCGATGTGCGCTGTCTTGGTGCAGAGAGTAAGGAGGGCCGATTTTTCCGAAGCACACTCAAGGCCCCGGGCGCTTAGATACTGCTGTGCTTCTTCGATAGCGCTTTGCATGGCGTCTTGTTGCTCGCCCATGGACCCCGTAGGGGTCCATAGGGTGAGGTCATCCGCGTAAAGCGCGTGCCTCAGATGTGGGATATTTTCCAATTAGAGGGAGAGGTCCTTCATAGCGATGTTAAACAGAAGCGGTGATATGACGGAGCCTTGAGGGGTGCCTTTAGGAATGGTCTTGAATGTGGTGGAGCGGAGATATCCTATGCCGATAGTTGCAGTACGACCGGAGAGGAAAGCCGCGACATAGTCGTAGATTCGCTGTCCACAATCAATCGAGGTTAGTCCCTGAAGGATGGCGCGGGTGGGAGACGTTGTCGAAAGCCCCTTGATATCCAGGGTGAGGATGCAACGCTTGTGTGTGCTTGTGAGCCGATCAATTATTCTTCTTTCAGTTGCAAGAGGTTGTGGTTGGAAAATGGCCTTGTCTTCGATATAGGGAGATGGATATCTTGGGTAGAAAGATTGGTCGGAAGCCGTACATTGTGGTTGGAAAATGGCCATTGTCTTCGATATAGGGAGATAGGCGGTTTTGCACCATATGTCAAGGAGCTTTCCACACAAGACGGGGGTCGAGGTTAGTGGAGCAAGCGGTTTTCCAGGTTTAGGTATTAGAGTGATGTCGGCATGCTTCACTGGTTAAATGGGGTGCAACGTGTTCCGGACAATCCAATGCTCGTGTAATATGGTTAGGAGTCCATCTCAGCTGGAGGCACCCTGTCAGGTTCGGAGCACTTATTGGGGAGGCTGGGTCTTGTCGCTCCTATATTGCCAAGGTTTCGTGAGCTCCTCAAGGAGATCTTTTCTGTGCCGTGGTAATTGTCACGACTAGAGTACTTAAAAAGTGCCGACATGCTCATTCCTATAAGCTCTGTTTCTCGTTCCTTCTTGGTCCTACGTAGGGTGCCTCGATGCGCGCCCGCTCCGCTCGGGGGTGCTTCGAGGCACCCTAGTCCTACGCGTGCTGCACCTTGCCGTTCGGCGCGGCGCCGTGATCGGCGGATGACTGTGCATGCGTTTGTGGCGTCATCTTAAAACTCAGCTGTACCAGATTTGCACGTGGTTTTTCTCTAGGAGGCGTCTTTGACCTCGAGTGGCAAGTGCGAGGCTGTGTGGCGTTCAATTTCTTATTGTTATTATTATTTTTGATTGGTGGTGGTGGGGTGGGGGGGGGGGCGGGGGCTTTAGGAATGGATATGGCACATGGGTAAGATTTTTCGCCGTTGGTCCGCGGGCATAACGCGTCAGAAGGACATAGAACAAGACAGCTCGCGTGGACAGGGCTGACGTCGGTGAGGTTGGCTGCGGTGTCGCTGCGTGCGGACCTCCGGCTGGCTCGGCCGATGTGGCGAGGTCGAGGTGGTCGAGGTGGTGGTGGCTCGTGCAGGGTTGGCGTTTCTCGTCTTGTTTGGCACGGCTCGTGGATTTTAGATGCGACTGCATCTCATTCACTCGCATTGTCCCCTCCATACGGCTTGTTTGTTGTCCGTGCACACCCCTCCCCCATTCTCCCTCGCCGCGCGAGCTGCGCTCTCCGCCGCTCACCCCCTCTCCTCCTCCGATAGAGCGAACACTCTCTCGCGAGGGGGCATTGGATTGGATTCGATTGGTTGGCTTGGCTTGAATTTGGATTGGATTAAAGTGGATTGTGTTGGATTGGTGTTGCGTCATAGCCGCCGCACGTTGCGTCATAGCCGCGGTCGTTCCAGCACCGGCGTTCCGATTTCCATCGATGCGTTGAATGTAGCCTAACAATTCTGCTATCTCACCCGGACGCCAACCGTAACAATCAACCGATCACTGTGATAACAGGAATGCTAGCACCACTGAGACAAGGCTGCGAAGCGGCGTGAACGTGATGCTGAACGCAACGATTGAAGCGTTTGCGTTCAGCATCATGTTTCACGCAATTAGAGAATCAACCCAACGGAAACACCAAGTGAACCCCCAAGATGCGTCACATCTCCACGGGGTTCCCCTCGTGGCAAGGTGGGGCAATTTTTTCCCCTGCAAACGGGGTGGGACAAACAGCCCGTGGCGGGCTTCGGAAGCGAGAACAGTCCTTGCAGGCCATCGACTCGACAAACTAAAAAAGGCATATATAACCGAAAAAAGGCATATATAACACACACAAAAAAATCCCGCCATCTCCGCGAAGTGAATGATGATGAGAGGGGCGAAGCTAAAATGCTTATCTGTAAAACCGTGAAACATTCGCCCACACATCATATAAAGACTCGACACGTCCAAGCTTTCCACCGCTCCGTTGACAAGCCCGTCGACGACGTCGATGTTTGTGGTGATTATGTATACATAGGGCTTGTTTGGGGCGATGAGAATCTCCATGGGTAAGTTGGCGAATTCGGTGTGTGACATTTTAGCCAACTTGGCCATCGCCTTCTGCAGAGCGTCTTGTGTCGTGTACCCCGGTACGTGTCTTGAGCTCGCAGGCGACGAACGACAACCTCTTCTTCCTCTTCTCCTTGTTGGGTAGCAACGAACGCGTTGAACGTTTTGACCTCTTCGGCGAATCTTTGGTTGGCCAATCCCTAGGGGGATCCTGCCACAATCATCATCATTCCGCCGTGTATGGCAGCAACGAGGGACGGGACAGGGCCCGAGCAAGAGTCTTGAGCTCGCAGGCGACGAACGACAACCTCTTCTTCTTCCTCTCCTCCTTGTTGGGTAGCAACGAACGCGTTGAACGTTATGACCTCTTCGCTTAATCTTTGGTTGGCCGATCCCTAGGGGGATCCTGCCACAATCATCATCAATGTGACGTGTACAATGTTGAAAGTTGAAAGTTTATTGCGACAACATGTACAGGAATGGCTATACATAGGCCCTTATAGTAAGATTAGGCGCCGAAAAGCGCATTTAGTCAAAATAGACATTATAGGCAAAATACACTATTGCTTAAAATTCTCCGTTTACCTTAGTTCGTGCTTATATGCTAAATAGGCTTGATACGAACTCGAGGAAAAAACAGGCATTTTGCCTAAAGTTCCGATCTCTATTCATGAGCAACACGAGCCCCCATATTGTTGTTTCCGACACGGCTGTCATCTCTTTGGAGTGTCAACTCACGGTATGTAGAAACGAGATAGCACTGGCAGTGCAAACGCGGCGTGTCGCCGGCGGGGCGGTCATTCGAAGCGGTCGCTTTTAATGCTGTTGCACATGCGCTGGCTGTCGTTCGGTGCGCGCAGTTTACCTACGCTGAAAGGGGCCATGCAGACAAAATACAAGTTTTTGTTTTATTCGAAAGATTTGGTGTTTTATAGTGCCCCCAGCTCTTGTCCGGCAACAAACTATGCTTTATTCACCGAGAAATTAATCGATTTAAGTTAATACTTTGAATTCTCCCGCCAAACCGGGTGTTTCGTGACGTTTGCGAGGACGTAATCAGGACGGGTCTTCAAACGAACGTTATTGCGCCGTTTAGTCTGCAGCGGGCTCTGGAACGCCTTGTTTACCGTCAGTCCTTCTAGATGGCGCCACCATACTGTGCAGGGCCGCTTTCTAGCTTTGCTTTGTTTCGGACCGTATTAGCACCTGGCTTGTTTTTATTACGGTATGTAGTAATCGATTTTGTGAAACATGGGGCATTCTCGACAAACAGGGCCTTGTGAGACAATGTCGCTTACACTAATCGGCCAGTGTCGTGTCAGACAACCCCAAAGCGCCGGAAAAGCGTAGGGCGCGCAGTAGCAACAGTACTACGTACTTCTATGTTTACGTGTACTTACGTAACTTCCATTGTTTATCCCACCATTCTTACTGCTATAAAATGAATATTCATTACATTTAAGCGAAAATAGTTCGTTCTGCAAGCTTATAAGCCCTGCCTAACTTGCGTTTGCTTTTGCCGGCCTCAGCCAATCGCACAGCTGTGCAGATTACGTCATAGGTTCTAGTGCGGAAATGAGCTTGTGAGCCACATGGCCATTCCCTTTTCCCCTAATTATCTAGCTTATTTGAGCGAAGTTTACGTTTAAAGTGGTGTGATTATGAATCTAACGAGGCAATCTTTTGGATGAAGCCACACTTGTGTTTTGTCTGCATAGCCCTTTAAGCAAAAAAATGTTGCTTGCAATTTTGTTTGATCTTTCATAAAATCTTATACGCCAATTTTTAAATTTATACCTCATTCGTAGTACGCAGTCAGTGCTGCGCAACCAGTGTGCGAAAGTCTCTCTATTGGTGTAAATAGTTTCACAAAAAGAAACTAGGGCACATAACCCTCCGGCTGTTACAGCGAACAGAGTTTGTTTACGAAGTTCAATTGACGTGTCGGCGTCAAAAAAAACTTCGCAGTGGCTTAGCTCGGCTATGACAGGATATACGTAACGTGAGCTAAGGTTCAGCTGGTTATTCTTAGGTTTCCTGGCTGTTTCGGATTAGCTGATTATCGTTCTTACTGCTGCTAAAACGATTTCCAACCCAATCCAATCAAATACAATCCAATTTAATCCAATCCAATTCAATCCGATCCAATCCATCCAATCAAATTCAGTCCAGTCGCGGCGGCGGCGGCGGCTACGACGCGCCAGCTGTGCGCCGTGAGACATCACTACTCGCGCATGCGCAGCACGGCTCTCCAAGAGCCACACGAAACAGCTCAGCCTTGGCCAGTGTAGCTCACGCTGCAATAAAATTATGGCAAGGTTTCCTCGCACGCCTTTACAGCGAAAGAGGGCTCCGTCTTCATATGTATATGACGCCCACGTCCTTTGGAGAGCGTTTGAATCTACAAGCAGTGAGATAGGAATAATGGCCTAAAATTTAGTGATGCGCTTGCCTTATTTATGATATTTTCACATATCCGGTAAGGCATTGGTGATACTTCTGCTGTGCCTCTTCAGGCTATACTGTTATAGCGGCCATAAGTAACACCTTACACCGCCATTTTGTACCTTCTCTCTTTTTCACCTGTCGTTTTTTTTTTTTCACGCTGTGCCAGCGCAACATATTGCTGCTACCCGTGAATCAACGCTTCTGAAATGTTTTTACGGTGCTGTTTCCATTTACTGAATATTTAATTGCGACGAGGTTCCAGAAGAACCATCTCCCGGGACCAAGATTGCTTGGGGCGATTTAACAAGGCCATTTACGTCATCGGAAGTGGCGAGGTGGTGTACCTTGGCCATAATAGCAGACGTGGGGAAACTCCTCTTCTTTGTTTGGCAATATATTACATTAAGGAGATGCGTATCCGTCAGCTTTAGGCCAAACAATGGGCCTTATACAGTCAGTAGTTTGCAAAAAAGATGAATTTCCTCCCTGTTTTGCGAGCAGAAAGCTGCTGAAAATTCCGGAACAAAACAAAACTATAATTTTATCTTGACAGGTCATCGTTTGCTAAAATATTTTCATTTTTGTGTTTAATAAGGGAAATCTGCTAACATTTATATTTTTTCGTTCAGTATAAACATTTTGTGTTCAGATTTGTGTTTTGGATGTCAAACAAAAAGAAAAACATCGTTTCTTGGCCATGGCGTCATTTATGTAATTTTCATCCCACACTTGTGCATGCTCATGAACCCAAGAATGACAAAGTATTTAACATTTACATAGCCAACTCAGTTTTGTGTTCGTTCCCCAAGCTTGCATGAGTAGAATATCCCTTCAAGATCCGGATAATGAGGTTTAAGGTATGTAATTACTTGTTTTACAGCTTGGCTTCCAACATAGCATTATGAATAAGGGGACATTTATTTAACAGCATGTGCGTTGAGGCTTGATAATTCCGGTGGCAACACAGTGAGATTGTAAAGGTAAAACCTCATTGGGCTCTGTTAGACGGCAGAGTGGAAGTCTTATTGGTCTTGTGCATGAAAAGTGAGGTCATGAAGCCGCTCCAGAAGTGCACAAAACACAGGTGTGTGAGTGTATTTGCAGGCAGTGCAACCCATTTATTAGTGACGTTGTTTTATAAGGACTAACATTCTGCTGTACATGGATGCGCGCACGCCCAAGTGCTATGCCATACCTTTTGTGGAACGGCTTGTAAAATGTTGATAATGCCGAACAGCGATCGAACGGGTGTCTTACCTTTTGGGCGAATGGCTTTGAAAATGTTGGGAATCTTGCCTTGCAAAGGTTGCCCCTCCGTGTACAATTACACTCGTCGATAACAGAAACTCAAATTAAAGCAGCCCACTCAAACAAAGTATAAAATGACCCCGGTAAGCGTACGCGTGCGTAATACGCGCGCCGTTTAGCGCGCTCTGGCAGAGCATTTATCCGGTGTGCGCGAGGAAACGCTAGATAGTTTTCTCGTCTAGTCTCGTCTAGATAGTTTTGTCTAGATAGTTCTCACACACACACACGCACACACGCACACACACGCACGCACGCACACGCACGCACGCGCACACACGCACGCACGCATGCACGCACGCAATTTATTGCGATGTTTGTTCCGGTATATTATGTTCAGAGCGCGAAATTTAAAAGAAAGGGGGGGGGGGGGGGGTGCGGGGGAGCTCTTGCCGTCAAGAACCTGACGTGGGTTAGATAAGATTTCGGAGAAGAGCAATTATTTCAAAGCAGCAATAGTGCAGGCGTCGCGGGGTGCGTGGTTTAACAATGGTTCACTGTACTATTATGAGCAATATGAAAGGGAACACAGGAACGCGTGGCAAACAGCCTCGAAACAGGCTCGGAGCGATACGCGGATGGCGCTGTGAAAAACAAAGGGGGAAAGGAGGGTGCTCTTCCACTAAGTGTTTGGCACTCCCACCACGCTAGGAATTTCTACAAAGCAGCAGCTTACGGAGTCATTTCATTGATGATATGGTATCGTCCGACAGCCGATAAGACGCACGGCAGGAATGGGAGCAGTTGTTAGAACAGCGTCCCCCTTTCCACTTTGTTTCCCACAGCGGCCGCTGCATATCACGCATAGCTGGGTCTGAGGGTGTTTTCTATGCGTTCATGTGTTCCCTTTCATATTGGTCATAATAGTACATCTCCTGATCTTTAATTTACCCCCTCCCCCTTACAAAAAAAAAAAATAATACGCCAGGGAATGAAACCTAACAACCGGAACAGCTGCGATGCGCCCAAACAAATTCAATACACCTGACACAAACCTGTCCCTCGTGCTGAGGCAGCGCTTATTTTCAACATGACAATGCGCATTCCCTGCCAGTTATTTGCAAGCTTTGTGAAAGAACATTCTTGACCAATGGCAATACTGTTGGCAATAATGCAGAAAAATTCCTACCGCTTGAGTTTGCATCAATGGCATAAAGACCTGAACGGTGCACTACACTGTTGGAACGGACACATATATTGGCAAAATGTTTGCGCTCGTGTCAGTAATAATAAAGTTCCGCAAGCAAAAAAAAAAAAAATCCGGTCTTGTGATAAGCTCCTGCGCGAGGATACGGCTGGCAGTCTGTTTATATGTCCACGTTTGCATTCCCCAGCACCTCACCGGCTGTGGCGCTGCGGTCATGACAACAGCTTCTTATCTGAACGGTTCAGGTTCGTATCCCACGTTGTGTGCATGTGATTATGTACATACGTGCTTTCTATGTGTGCTCGGCATGCGATTTGTATACAATTGCGTTGATATAGCGTGTTGGAATAAACTGCAGCAGGGCGGCTAAAAAAACGGCTGAAATCTTTTTTTCTTTTTAAATCGACGAGGCCGCTTATTTGAAGGGCCGCATGTTTTGAAGGCCGCTTGGTAAATAGGAATAGAACAGCAAAATAGGCCGCGTATGAAAAATTGCGGCCAGCGGCCCGCCGAACACGTGGCCCACGGATTACGCACCCGGCGTCTAGGCAGCCCTCTGGCCTGCGCTCGAGGCCGCCTGAACCGCCGCCTTATAAGCGGCTTTAAATTGGCATGGCGTCCCGCCTACTTGCGTGCCGTGTAACCAGGAATTAAGAGGGTATGATTGAGGCGTTCTGTAAGGCCGTTTGTCTGGGGGTGATATTTATAGATCAGGACCGTAGCCAGAGAGAGAGGGGGGTTCCAATCCCCTCCGAAATTTTTTCCTGGCAGCGCGTTAACGAGACTTACTGTTCCTTTCGGCAAAACTCAGCCCTTCCCATAGCCCAAAACCCCCTCCGCAAAAAAAAAAAAAAAAAAAAAAAAAAGCTGGCTACGGTCCTTCTGTAGATAGCATGTGTTTAGTAGAAGGTGGACGATATAAATTGCTCCCAAGAAGCGCGCAAGGGAAAACTGATCTTAAAAGAACAGAACTTCCATGGAACTGATGATGGTGGTTCCTCAGGCGTTTCGACACCGCACCGCACCGTATTCTTCACTATTTTCGCTGACGGCCGCGGGGGAATCTTCGGGTACAGATATTTGATTTCAACCGAAAATGCGTTCACTTTCACTAGTCACTCCGTCCAAGATAGCCCAACACTTCCACCGCCCTTGTGATGACAAAGAGGTCGTCCGCCGTGAGAAGATACAAGAACCACTGCAAGAAAGCTCCTAGGTTCTACCAAGGACATAATATGCTTTCCTGCTCTGCTTATATACCCCCGCCTTTCTTTTCGTTACCATGGCCCGCACCCTCCTCTTCCCCTGGAACTAATGACCCATTTCTCTGTCCCGCTATCGAGAAGAACCGGTGTCCAGCTCTGCCAAGCGCATATCTTAGAATACGAAGCCCCACTACTAATCTAATTGTTAACATAACGGTGCGTTGACCTTTATTAAGAGAGGACCTCCTCAACATACTATAAAAGCTAGCTTTCCGTTTCGACATTGTCTGAAAGATGAGGATGAGGACATGGAGAGGAGGAGGAGGAGGAGAGGAGGAGGAGGAGGGGAGGAGGAAAAACTTTATTAATGTACAAGACAGAGTTAAAGAGAGGGAGGAAAAGATTTTATTGAAACAACGGTGTGGTGGCGGCAGCCGTCGAACTAAGTTGCAACACGATTGCTTCGGCAAGCAGCGTTGGCCCGGGGCATCCTGTTTTCGCGGCTAGATGCATGCACTCCCCAAGGCGTAGCCCGGCAAAAAAGATGAATTGACAGAGAGTCGGAAGATCTAAAGCGATCTACTTTCTCTGGACAGCGTAGTTAGAAGAAATGGATCCCCAGTGGCCTTCTTTCTGGCCGCTATGCCACTTCCTGCTTGCCGATTTCAGGGGCGGCTTTCTTCCATTCACTCTTCTCTCGCTCGCGTATCGATGGTGGACGCGCCCTTCCACGCTCATGGCACAAGGAGGCCTGCACGACTCGTAATACGCCGACTCTGGCATCGAACACTAATTGCTCGCGCGCGCAACTATTAAGAGCCGGCCGCTGAGGTCGCACGGTATCGCAATCGAGGAAGTCGGGCGAGAGAGAGAGAGGGGGAGGGCGTGTGCGCGCATCCAAATCTTTTTCCTCTCGTCCAGGTGAGAGTCGAATTGCAAGCGTACAGGAGGGGTGAAGCGTATATGCATGCATGGACAAGAGGCGCCGGCGTATGCGCATACACGCCGCCGGTGGGTTCCTCTACGACGGTGCGTCCATATATGCGGAGGCCGATGACGCGTCCCCTTCGCAACGGCGGCCTTGGCGCGGCCGCAAACGTTACTTGAGCGGCGTCGGTCGTGGGCGACCCCGCTACGGTGGGAAGCAGGCGCGGGCGATCTGTCCCCCGGCTGCGGTGGTGGCCACTGCGGCGGCACTCGCGGCCTGCCGGCCCGCGCCGGCGCTGCGACAGGCGACGCCATGGAGCTCCGCATCGGACTCGACTACGTGGTGGAACACCCGGAGTACACGCGGACCCTGGCCACCGGTGAGAGAGAGAGGGAGGGAGGGAGGCGCCCTCACGGGCCGTTAAATTCCGCGGTCACGCCTGCGTTCTGAGTCGATAACGGTAGCCCGGGACGATCACAATGCTTATCGCGGTGGTTACTTTAAAAGGCAGGATGGCACCCACGGGCACCGATGGGTGGGTGGTAAGAAGTTGCGACAGATTCAGCAAGTGCTTGTCACTGGCGTCGTCTGCTCGTATTCATCAAACGTACGACATTTTTTTTTTTAAATTTAGGCTCTAACATTTGTTTAAAGGCAATTAACTGGCCCCATTTATTCATTATAAGCTAGACATGCGATTGGTGTTCACCGGTGCAGTCGTACTTTTATCTGATCCTATTTTTTCATTTCTTTTTTGTGTTAAGTTAGAGTCATTAACGTTCGCTTAAACGGGCAATGAACGCGCCCCGTTTCTTATTACAAGCTAGACCTGCGATTTGAATTCACCGGCACACAGTCCACTTGGGTTTGCTTTTATTTTTTCATTGCTTTACTTCGTTTACGCAATGCGTCACTATTTATGCAGTCAAAAATACAGCCGGCGTCTCGATCCAAATGATCTAACACTCCGTCTTGGGCTCACGTATATTTCTCCTCCTCCCTCGATCCGTCTTTCATTTTTGCTTGCTTCTCTTCCTTCACGCTTCCTGTCTCCGACGAAGCGTATAGGAAGACATGTCATAAAATGGAAGTGATGATTCCTTTCAGAGCAGAAAAGGATTGTTCTCACCAGACGAAATAAAATTATGGAACTCTATAAGCGAATTTCGGAGTGCCTCTTCCAATTTCAAGTCAGCGCAGGCGGCGCGGGCGCTCTGCCGTCGAGGTCACGTACTCTTTCGCCAGTCGCGGCGCATGAATCACAGCCAAAATGAATTGTCCTTCAATACCAGAAGGACTCCACGCTGAAGGAAAACATTATGGTGGGGACTCGGGCTGGGCGTGTAACTTCGAAAAAACTGTCAACCGGTGGACTACCAGGAGGATAGAATGGGGTACCGAAAGACGGGACTACCGAAGCAAGGAGGAGGTTAACTCGATCAAGGTACAAGACAAGAAAATTTAGGGGCAGAAAATGAACTCGGACATTTCCAACGTCCAACCTCTACGGGAGCGGTGTTCGTCCTGTGATGCACACAAATAGTCTGGTGATGACGACGACGACGACGATGATCATGATTTGATAGGAAATTCCTACAGTCGTATGCGTGGGAAATGCCGTCCGACGGTATTGTAAGCACTCCACTATATCGACATCCACCGGCGTTTCGTAACAAATTTGCCGCGTCTGGCCCTACATCCCTCTAAATAACGTAAACCTAGGCAACCTAATCTAAACATGGCATAGCATGACCTAACACACACAAGGAAATCATTTAAAATATCAAAAATAACCTAAGACATAAAATTATAGTTTAATTTAAGGATATAAAAAACAACAACTGAGGCAATACACGGTCTCGAACCGCAGTCCTTAGGATGATGAAGCTAAGACAGATCCTATACACTACAACGACAGACGCCTCGGCTGGTGCTAGCCTAGTCTTAAATATTCGAATGTCGTCGGGCGGCACACTAGAAACTGCGGCGTGGGAATTAGGAGTGGGTTGAGGTTGCGGCAAAAAAGATAGAAAGCAAAGGAAGCAACAAAAACGAGGAACTGTGCTGGATGCTTTGGTATAGAGAAGCAGCAAGCATAGAATGACCTTGCGGTTCTTATCGCCGTCCCGCGTATACGTGCATGCATTATCACAGTATTCGAACAGAATGGCGCTGAGTCCAGGGCTGGACAACGAAATCAGTAAACCCCGTTTATAACGAGATCACTTTATACGAAGTGTTTCTTGGTTCCCGGTGCATTGCATTGAGAAGAAATCACTTCCGCCTTTAGCGGAATATCGTTTATAACGAAGCTGGTTTTCTGTCGCGAGGGTTTGTTATAACGAGAGTTATTTGCTGTATGTTATTTGCTGTATGTATGTATGTAAGTTGGCTGGTAGGCCCCTTTTCTGTGTTGGTCCTTGAGGACCTACATTTTTTTCCGTCCATTTTTTTTTGTGTGGCTAAAACGCCTTCACGGTTGTTCTTGTTTGTGAGGGTTCCCTCGTCTATGAAGTCTGCTAAAGCTGGGACACCCTTTGTCTGCGCCACGGGCGGCTAGTACCTCACGGGCGGAATCTTTCCGTTGTTCAGAATTCATCCCCGTATCCATAGCAGGATTATTCTGCTGCCACCTTGTTCATAGATGTGAGCAAGGACATCTATAATTATGAAGGCATGAGGGCTCGCTTGAAAAAAGCCAGTGCGCACGCCCGATATTCCGTGGGCTGCCAGGGTGTGAAGCCTGTATGCGGTTCCATCTACCGGAAACGAGTGTGTTGCCGTTGAAGCGGCGTTGCGAAAACTGCCATCGTTCGGAGCGCAAGCCGTCGCAATATTGAGCGACTCCAAGTCAGCTCTTCAGTTGTTGCCGCTGGAGATATGCCTATGAAAGACCATGCCAGCGATGTTTACATCATCTCAAGAGTCTCACGAATGGCGTTTTCACCGTCAAATTCCGGTGGATACCGTCGCACGCCAGTGTAGCGGAAAACAAACATGCTCGCCTTTTTTCTAAAGCGACCAAGAGGCCTTATTATCAGCATCACTTTAAGCAGCCGTGGCGTCCACCACATCAACCTGCCGTGACGAAGCGCCTGCGAAGAGTCGAACCCTGTTTGCTTTACCGAATAAGAACAGCCTACTTAGAGTCACGTACAAATGAAACGCGAACACGGAAATATGAACCAGAACACACAAATATCGCAATTTGTTTCCATGCAAGTCAAAGTGACGCGTGGCTTGGTTACAAGAATAAAGTTGGAAATTGTGGCTTTCCAAATATACCAATAGCCCGCCATTATTGGACCTCAACGAACAGAATTTTGCAGTTTTGCGTGTTATGGTTCATATTTTCGTGTTGGCATTCCATTTGTTCATGACTGAACATCTGTTTCGCCGTTCAAGGTCAGCCTTGCCTCATTCCCTTCATTCCCCTCGTGTAGTGCGCCTGGTGAAATTGATCACTACGTCATGAACTGTTACAAACAACCTGGACCAGTGGATCGGACGAACTTTTTAGGGGCGAAGCCCCTTAGGAACAGGGGCTGTTGGCGTCTCCTGTCGTCGTCATCATCGTAATCGTCGTATCATGTAGTCACGGTACTAAAACACCGGGAAACTCGTTTACGCCTCGCGCTAGAACGTGACGCGTACTAAAAAAAAAAAAAAACACCGGGACACTCGTTTACGCGTCGTGTTGGAGAGCTTCGTGCTTAAAAGACAAGAGACTTTTACAGCAAAGCTGTATACCTGTCCTCGCCTCCCCCCCAAAGGTTTCATCTCCGTTGGAAAAATGCCAAGGCGCCAAGAATACACTTATGCACTGCATGCTTCTCCTATCCCCGGGTTTCACGTTAGTGGAGATGGCCCGTTTTTTACAGTACTTCCTTTCACTTTGGCATGTTGTTCCCATAGCTTCCGTGTTTCTCCTTATAACGGTTTGTCAAGGCCGCCCTGACCGGCTTCAGCTCCGCTCTCTGTGACAACACTTGAGGGATCAATTGTGATAACACCGGTTATATTGTCACGTACGTAGCAAGAAGAGAGCTGTGGGACCAACTTCCGGTGAAGCAGAAGACGAAGCTGTGCGGGGAACACATCCTGAACAGGCTCTCTCAGTATTTTCGGCCAGTCTATGATATAGGCGACGACAGAAAAAAAGTGGGTGAAGTACCCGGTCACCGAACTAGATGTTATGGAGGTGGAATGGATCCTCACGCACTCGAGGGGCCACATTTTCCCCCAGAAAACTACCGGATCCCTTACTCAACGCCTAAGGGGAATGCGTCGAAATCAATGTAATGCTGATAACTCTCCGAGTATTGATGACGGCGACAATTGTGATGAGTTATATTCATCTTTTTAAGGCGAAAGTCTTGAAGGGATCATGAAGACAAAACACTACTTCGATCAGTTGGAAAGAATTCGCCTTTGGTAACTTACTCTGCTCCATCAGCTGCAAAAGGCGTTTTTTAGCCGAAAAACGCTGGAACTATGGACTTTTTTTTTTTCAAATTTTGTCCGGCATGCAGTGACGTAATATGAACAGAAGTGGCGCAACCTGGACCAGCACTAAAAACAGAGGTACCTATAAGTGCGTAACCTGCACGTTCGTGATACGATAAAAAGGAACTAGAGGACCTTCTACAATCGTCCAACCACGTTTCCTGGTGGTTGCGTTGCCCGGCGGCAGCCAATCCCACCAACAATACTCTGTGACGTCATAGAGAAATCGCCGGAGAGTTGCTAGGGTGTCGCCACTGGTTCATATGCTTTTTTAAATACATTCATAGTTTGTTTGAAGTTCACGATAAAACTGGTACTGTTGTTATCGTGACACAGGGGTCATTTTAATGAACTAAACTTAAATTTAGTCTTAATGGCCCCTTTAAAGGGACCCTGCAACACTTTCTGTAAGCGCTTTCACTCTTTTCTTCGCGTCTGGAACCACTGCGAAAGCTATAGTCATCGCCAGCACGGAGCGGCACTGCGTGATTTGCTCGTCGCACCAGATGCGCCTTCCATTTCCTGCTTTGTTTTGGGGGCTTTTTTTTTAAGTTACTATCGAAAAGCGTTCAATGCTGCAACTGAAGGAAAACCGACCAACAGCCGCTACACAGCCTTAGTGACGTAATTCGAGCCGTCGAAGAACGTCAAGACCGGGAAAGAGAGAAAAATCTCATGAGCGAGTTTCCGAGTTATCTGATATGGGCATAGAACAGTAATTCTTGGCTGAGGTACTTTGCGACCCCCTAATATAAGTACTCGGTGTGTTGGGTGACTACGTTCTGCAAGCATTTAGGATTTCAAAAGAAGTTGAAAAAAGTGTTGCAGGGCCGCTTTAATATATCCATTGTTTGTTTTAAGTTCACGATAAAATTGGTACCGTTGTTATCGGGACAAAGGGGTCATTTTAATGAACCAAACTTGAATTTAGTCTGCATGGCCCCTTTAAATCGCTATGTTTCAAGCATGCGCTTGTGAGGTTCAGGAAACAGGGGGAATAAAAAAAGTTGCAGTTTCTCGGCGCGGTGCCGAAGCGCGGGATTGCATGCCAGGAAATGGAAACAGCAGTGCAGGAGGAGGGTCGTGGTTGGCGACGATTGCGATCGAGTTGTGCAGTGACTGATCAAGGGATGAAGGGCGCGGCCGCAGAGTTCAACATAAAGTTCAACAGCGGGTCAACAGAAGGTCCAATGAGACTTCCGCCTTCACATTCTTAGTAAATGAAGGAAGCTCAGACTAGCGCGTAAGACCTGAAGGTAGCGAAGCTGTACGCAACCGTCGTGACCATCATCATGGTTTAAGTCCGCGATTGCAGCCGATTTGCTCCTTCTTCGTGGCCGCAACGACATTTACTCCATCACTGTGGCTATAAGTGTGAGCTTCCTTCCTTTTTTGAAAGTGATAATAATTGGACATCACCTTGGAGTACGCTATGACGTGTCTTTCTCGTTCCGAGAAAGCGTTGCCCCGATTACGGAGAACGCTGGAGTTTTTTTGTTCTTTTTGGCCAATCTTGGCCAATCTCCCGAAGTGGGCATGCTTGGCTTGACAAACGTGAGTCGGGGACGCTGGGCGATCGCCGCGAACCACGCATACACGAGCTCTCGGATTTTTTTTCGGTTTTGTTAACTGCGCACAGCATTTGCTCAACCGCTTCGCTGTTAAAAGTTCAAAGCATCCCCCTAGATTTTCGGACCCCCTGCGTCGGCAACGACGATGATTATTTTGCCGTTAGCGTGCGGGTTCGTGAAAGGATGAAGGTACCTCAGTGGCTTTAGCAGTAAAATATGAATTCTATGCCTGTTTGCTTAATTCCCCTGCGCAAGAACTGCCGCCAAGGATGGAAATGTGTTTGCCGTGGGCAAATGTCTGCCAACAAAGAAACTTTTGCACAAGTCAGTCCTCCTTTAGTTAAGGAAGCGATACAACGAGATTAGCTCTCTGCGATGTATCCTAGGATGATCCGAACAATTGCGAATCGACATAAAAAAATGGGGCCTCAAATTAGGCCTCTATTTGCCTCACACACACTCACGTGGCTGGGTTCGCAGGCAGTACCCATCGACACAGCTTGCCGCAGTCCTCGTCCAACTCGTTGCCACTTCTCCTTGTCGAACTTCGCGTAACCTTACAATGTTACAAGGGAAAGCATAGCTGTCAGTACATCCCGTGTTAAAAATTGCTGCATCCATAAGAGGGCTGCATTTCGTTTTCATTGTTCATTATGAGCGCACATGCATGTAGACGCTGGCGGCATTATCAGGGTGCAATTATGTGCATTTAGTGTGTGTGTGTGTGCGTGTGTGTGAATGCGTGCGTGCGTGCGTGCGTGTGTGTGGCTGGGTGGGTAGGTGGGTGTGCGTGTTATAGGCACACAGGTTTACCACTGAGTACCGCGAATCTCCTCCTTGCGTCTTTTTTTATTTTTAATGGTTTAATTTCCATCGGAATTGAAAATAAAAGAAAAGAATATAGAGAAGTGAGACCACTCTGTCCCGCTTCTGTGCCGTTCTTTTGTGTCTTCCAGAATACGCCACGATGCAAATTTTCAGCGCTCCCACAAGCTGTTGTTTTCAGTTTCCGACAAGAATTATACCGGTCAACCTCCCCGAACTCCGAGAACGTGCCGTCGCTTTGAAGGCCATCGCCATCGTGATAACCATTTGATTTTTCGCGGTCGGCGCGGTCGGGGCTGCTTTCGCCGGTGCCCGTTTTTCTTCTCCAGCCTGATTTACGACGCCGCACCTCTTCACTGACCTCTCGTCCACAAGGAACCGTAGCTGCGCCCACCGCCGCTGTTTTTCCACCGCGAAGGCCTCAGCGGAGGGGACGACTTTACCAGCGTTCGAGGCAACTGCCGTTTCCTACTTTACGGCAGTTTAAGGAGCCCTCTTGAGCTTGCTTCAGTGCCATGCGCCAGCCAAGTCCCCCTGCTGTTGCCTATGCCTGTTCGCTGCTTTCACCACTCGACCTCCGCGTCGACTGAGACTGCTTTCGGAACGGTCCTAACACTGGGTCCGAACGCGTCGGATCCTGAGAAGCACCGTGGCTGGTGGCAGGTATATAAAACCAAAAGGTTAGGCTGCGTGGCCGCGGCTTGGCGTCGCGAAGCTTGTTGCTTGAATACAGTACGTGCGCCGGTAAATTACAAAACACCGGTATTTATTCATTTCTGGTATCACGTGATGTCTGGCCTCGCTGAGCCTGCTGGCTGCATGATCTTCCCCCTCCCCTAAGCCTTCCACAAAGCACACTTGGGAAAAAAATTTGCTGGCGATTACGATACTCCCTAATGCGATATTTGGGCGCAGCAGCAGTGCGCTGAGGCAGCACTGACTCGTGAGTTCTCTCGGCGGCAGCGACGATGAGCCTCTGCGTCGGCGGCGCAAAATGAGTCTCAGGAAGGGACCGCGACCCGCGTCTTAGGCAGGGAACGCACACCATCGTCACGCACACGCCGCCCTCACGTTTTCACCAAGCGTCGCGCCGTCGAGCGCCTCGTGCGGGCACAGTATACTGCCCCCTCCCATCCCCCACTGCACACTTTCGGAGAACCCTGGCTCGCGCCGCCATGGCGAACCGCCCTCCCCTCCCAATTTCGTGACACTCCATAAGAGGGCTGCATTTTCTTTGCTTTCTTTCATCGTTCGCTTTTTCTTTCACTCGTCGGTCTTGCCATCGTCCACTCGGTTACGACGGCGACGTGGCTCAGCCCAGAGACGGCCGCCAAAGGGCTGCGCCCTAAAAAGAATCCTGATTAATTGTTACTTCAAAGAAATTACGAAGAGCGAAGAATGGTATGACAGGTGATGTGTGTTTTATATCCTTATCCGTTCACACCATGTTAAAACCCTTTACCGTTCATCGGAATCCCACTTCCTATTACATTACTGGGGACGAGTGTTCGTCCGTCACTGCATCAAACCCCAACCCTGCTCATAGGTTTCGTAGTTTGAACTACAAAGCAATACTGAGGCTGTAGGGAAGCACCCCTAAAAATTCTCCTCCTCCTCCTCCTCCTCCTCCTCCTCCCTCCAAAGCTTAAGCTTAATTAAGCTTTGAATAGTGTATTCCGCGTGCTTGCCATTACGATGGCGAGGATGGTGCTAACGAGGGGGAGGCATCACACACCTATACTTACGAATTCCCCTACGAACATACTTTTGTGCGCTCGCAGGAGCATTTGCACGTACTGTAAAACCTCGTTTCATGCTCACTGCTTAAGTGTGCGGGGAACACATCATACCCCGCTCTTAACAAATTATCGCTTATAACGAAGCCAGTTTCCTGCACCATGTACTGTATAAGGCTTTGCTTGATGCCAGACATGCGTTATATCTTATGACGAAAAAAATAACATTGAAAGCGGAAAGTGGAGACGCGGCTGAGTACGAAACCTGCTGCTATGTCTAAGAGCAAGACAGCAAAGCAAATTGTAATGAAACAGCAGCCGAGGGGAATGCATGCGCTCATTAGACAGAGTTGTATTCCACGTCAAAGAGGGAAGAAACACTGAAGGGAGTTTACGAAATATGCCTAATTAATATGCCAAATTTAAGTCTAGAATGCATAGTCTATGTTCTGAGTTATTTCGGTCATTTTGCGCGCATTTAAATGCGATAGCGGTATTTATTTTTCACCGTCCTTGCCGCCTATTTACGATGTCAGCTCGTACGACCCACTCGGAATTTCTCGGGGAGACATTTAATCGATTGCTAGCATATTTAACACTGTAGAACGAGTGAGTAAAAAAAAATCGGTTTCGGCCCCAAGGTGGGCGAAAATCAAAATGACGTTTTCTGTCCTTCTGAACGCCACATATAAACTAAGTCTTTACGTTGCTTATTCCTATTGGGAATTACGGGCTCGAAGAATGAATACAGAAAGGAAAGCCAGCAGTTAAAATGGTGCATTTTCTTTCTGTATGTTATCGATGGGCCTCTCTGTTGCTTGGGCTGGGCATTCCAGTATAGGGGTCGCAATGTTACAATCCTGCAATTTTTCTGCTTAGGCCCCATTTTGCTACCCTCCTCCGTAAACTCCAGCCTGTCCCCTCACATCCAGTTTTGAAATGATTCCTGCGATCCTGAACGCTTGCTGTCCACGCATACGTGCATACAGGCCAATTCAAGAGACGCGTCTTAGCGAACAAGCTCTGTGCAACTCTAAACACGCACGAAGAGCTATGCCTGGCTATAAACTTTTATGGATACGGCGTATGCGCCACGCGACTTGGCAGAGTGTTACGAAATGATATATCTGTTCTGTTTGTGCTGCATTGTTTCCCGGTATGGCCAAGCAGGGGCTAATCAAGGAAGATGGGGTCGTGTTGTCGCGAAGTCTGGGAAGTTACGGTAGTTACTGCGCAAGGGAAAAAGTCGTTCAGACGGGCCGCCGACGCTTGTTATTTTTATTTGCTGAGAACGACTGTTGATTGGTATACTGGAAAGAAGCGCCATAAGCTCTAGGCAAAATGACGAGCGCGATAAGTGAGATGTGATGGCAGCCTTGTGTAGGGCGTTCTGGATTGATCTTGTGCTTCCAGGCGACGTTGTGTTCTCTGTTTAATCGGAACCTAGCCACGGGCAATTTAATTGCAGAAGAACGCGCGCTGAACATTTTTAGTGCATAGCAGTTTGGCTGCCGCTACCGTGGTTTGGCGGCGGCGACTGCGTGGTAGAGAAAAGTGTGGCGAAAGTGTGAGGGGGAGGCAGTGAGACACCAGAACCACGTGACATTTGCGCGGGAGGTTCAAACACGATTTTCAACAACATGCTCGGTGGCGGCGGCGCGCTGCGAGATAGCGGCAGAGTAGCGCGCGCCGCCGTGCGTTCGCTGATCGCACGCGATCACTTCCTAAGACGCAGCAGCTATGCGCCGTGACCGGGAAGACTGCAGTTCGCGCGGCGCACGAATTTCGCATTAGGGAGTAGAGGAGTCGTCAGCCATTTTTTCGTTTCGTAATCACTACGAGGTACGTTTTTACCAGTCGTGTTAGTTAACCAAGTTGCAGAACTCTCCGTTTAAAGTACAGTGAACCCTCAATAAAGCGAAGCTCTCGGGACAGGAAAATGGCTTTGTTGTAATAAATACTTCGTTAAAAAGGGTTGACATTTTCTTACTATGCATTACAGTTGAAAACATGAATAATTCAAATAAAGCACTATCCGGATCAAGCGATTTACGTTATAACAAGCGTTTACTGTATATAAAAATATTACGAGCGTTACCCGCCTTTTTTTTCGTAATTTTCAGCGAATCTTGTGTCGGTAGGGTTTGAATATGCCACGTCCGAGAATAAAAACTCCCGATGCTCCACGTGTCTTTCAAGCGCGAGGCGTTTGAATACGTCGTGTTTTCTATTAACGCCCGATGACCCCCACTGTCGCACGCAGTTGAAAGCATCATCAGGACCTCGAGCTTACACGTCTCATCACTTGGGGACGTGTCTTGAATAGATTAGTTATAACAGGCACCATTTTCGAGATCAAAACATGACTTGCACCCAAGCATATACGTGTCATCGCTTGAACATGCATTTTGGGTAGGTTAGTTATCAGTAGACACCATTTCCAAAATTATTAGAGTCAAAATAAAAGAGTGCATCTTTCTTAGGGGACGACCGACGTCAATGCTCACTATACAAAATTTCCTCATACATTTCACCTAAATCATCTGTCGCCTGTATTTCGTACGCTAAAAAGCTTCACCGCCACAGGGTGGAATGGCTCAATTTTTTTTTTTACGGCCAGCTGTTTGCGGCTAGGATACATAGTCTCCGGCGATAGAACTAGCGTATACCAAGAATTTTGAGTGCACGGAAAAAAAATACTAGAAAATAAGAAGAGGTCCTAGGGCCTCCATAGTTGGATACAAGACGGCTTAAATTGCCCCCCCCCCCCTTAAAAAAAAAAGGACTCCCTGGCAATGCGTTGGTGTCTAGACGTGAAGCCGACTTGAAAGGGATGAGTGTAAACTGTTTTTGTGAGTGGCTTTCCCACATTATGCGTTGTTGCACAGTGATGCGTAGCCACTTACGGAGGGAGTATGGCTATAGCCCCCTTTATACTCCTTCACACTTATACTTTATACTCTGTCGCCGCCTGTTTCCCGAGTCGTATATACTCCTCACCACGTGCGGCGTGTCTCTCTCCCAGTGACAGTGCGCATTGCTGCGTGCTCTTCGGCCGCCACTTGTGAGGCGCACTAGAGCCTGCACAGTGATTGGCGCAGGCGCCCTATAAAACGTCACTATCCCTACCCACCAATTGTGT
The DNA here is from genome assembly GCA_013339765.2 of Haemaphysalis longicornis. Taxonomy (NCBI): domain Eukaryota; kingdom Metazoa; phylum Arthropoda; class Arachnida; order Ixodida; family Ixodidae; genus Haemaphysalis; species Haemaphysalis longicornis. The sequence continues at coordinate 160,748,807 of CM023451.1, read as the reverse complement.
GCCTCCTTAGTCTATGGCGTAAAGATCGCGCAACTGTCCTTATAGTTGGACGTAGCAAATCCCCAATATAGCTATACCCCAACATAGCAAATCCCACCAGAGTACCAGCTTCACCGGACTTTCCTCTTCCAAAGTGCGCATGGGGTGTGTTCGACGTGAGTTTTTGGAACGTGGTGCTTTAATGACCGTGCTATGCTTGCAGCGGCCGCGTCGGGCAACAGCGACCTGCGGCGGCAGGTTTGGGAGCTGCTGGTGGCGCTGTGCGTCCGAGGCGGCGAAGGAACTCGGAGGGCTCTCGCCACGCTCGACCAGCTGGCCACGCTGCGCGCCCAGCGCACGCGACTGGCCGCCCTGGCGCTCGCCATCGCCCGCGGCACGGACGACGAGGTGCCACCGCTGCTTGCGCTCGCCAACAAGGCGCTCAGCGGACGTGAGAGGGCGCGCTTACGTGCCGAGCTCAGGGCCCGGGGCTCGCAGGTGAGCAGAGACAGTCTCAACGCCTACCATGCAAGTGAGAGAGGAATGACGCATGGAGGCAACACCTGTGCCCTTTATGGGCATCCGAAATAATTAGAGTAACCTCGATATTACGAATTTCCTCGTTTTACGAATTCCCCGATGTTACGAATTTCCCGAAATAACGAGCAAATTCGGACTCACGCCGCAGTTGACCACGGGTATAACACTTTTTCGGCGTTTTGAAGGTACCCATCTAACAAAATTATTCGTGGGTCCCGCTGACTATGTTAAATACAGGTTCAAAATCATTACTTTGAAGTTATTGTGTTCCGACTTTATCTTTCGTGCCGCTTGGTTCTGCTAGTTTACAGACGAATGGAGGCCATTAGGCGTAATTGCATGGGCAGAAACTGTTGACGAATAATGATTCATATTTGTACGACGTTAGCTTGCTTAGTTCGAATTTAATGTAAAGGTTGCTTTGTGGGAAATGTCGCTTTAGGGGTATGGTTTTACCAGCTTCGGGAAAGGTGCACTGCGAACTTGCTGAGTGCAGTCGGCATAGGGCCGAGTGAAAATCACTGAAAAATGGGCGTTTTGGAGACCCAGAGGAACCATTTCAATAACCTGATGTATTGTATAACATAACGAGCTCTTAGTGCAAAGTGCGCACGAAAACGTTGTAGAACATCCTAGAATCTAGAGTTTCGTCCACCCAGTCGTCAAAGGTTGCAGATCAACAGTCACTAATGGCTTTTGTCTCTATAATGTCAAGCAATGTCAAGCAGTGGAAGTGAAGTCCTTGGTAGGACTCTCCATGAAACGTGATATACACACGAAACGCAGTTATTACCTCTGCAAACAACTTTTCAGAACACTCAATGAAGGTAATTTTAACACTCAAGATTATTGCTGTCTAACTGTGCGGGTAAGGCTGTTTACGTGCATTCTAACAAAAACTCAATGGCGTTGTCACCATGGATAATTATGGCAAAACTTCGGCTCCGGTTAACTTTGTTTTTTATGAGCACTGCTTTTGTGCAGCAAAGTTGCGTATTAACTTAGGTACTGAACTTTCAAAATGCTGCGTCCCGTATTCTGGCATGTAACCGTCTTCTGGACCTTGCCAAGAAGCTCGTGTGGCATGAAGTTCTGGGTGGAGATATACTTCCCGAATAAGTATTTTCTGGTAAAAGCAACTTTACTGGAATTGAGTTGAATGTTTAAAGCTTTGAGACATAAACGGGATGCGTCGTTCCAAAAGGTTGGACATATTACGCTGCACGCACAAATGGGCGTTACCCTTCGTACGTAACTTCCAAGCAATGGAGGTGAAGTCCTAAAGCGCAAGAAAATAATGCTAACCGAAGGGTTCCCCCCCAAGATGAAGTAAGTTTGATGACTAGAAAAAATCCTCGGACATCTCCACTAACGTGAAACCTGGGCAGGGCCGAAGCATGCAGTATATAAACGTATTCTTGGCGCATTGGCATTTTTGCCCACGGAGATGAAACCGGGGGGGGGGGGGTAGAGGTGTACAGCTTCGCTGTAAGTCCCGTGTCTTTGAAGAACGAAGCGTTCTAGCCTGAGGCGTTGGAAAACGAGTGTCCCGGTGTGTACTTTAGTAAGCGTTGCGTTCTATCGTGAGGCGTTGGAAAATGAGTGTCCCGGTGATTTAATCCCGTGACTACATTATACTACGACGACATGAGGCGCCGACAGCCCGAGCCCCTGAGGAGTCTTGCCCCTAAAATTACCATTCACCTAAACTTGTTACAGTATTTCTTGAAGCTCATAGTTTGCATGGACTAATGTGGTATTGAGTGACAAGTGGGAGGGTGAAACTGGTGATTAGGCCTAATTACGGGTCGTGATAGTAATATTGTTAAAACCATGGTCAACAAATTACATTCATTTGGTCGTGATTACTTTCGACAGTTACGGCCAGTTCCATAGCGAAAGCTCATCTACGCCATATTTCCAAGGTCATTCATCGCGTCGCAATGACCTTGAGTCGCCGGAGCGCGAGTGTGGCGGGTGTGACTTCACGTCACGTGGTCTGCTGGGCAGAGGCTTCGCAGCTGCGCTCCGAGCCACGGGATCACGACCGGTTTTAGCGTCTGATTTCGTCGGTGCTTGGTCGATCAGTCTCGCCGTGGGTGGAGCGGGCTGGGCCTTCTATGCGCGCTCTTCAGCTGAAGTGACAGGCTGAATACGGTCACCCTGCAGATACAGCTAGACGGCAGGCTGCGGAACAGCAGGGGTGTGTGGTGCTTTCGGGCGATATTCCGTGATTGCTGCAGCCAAACGGTCTGCCATTTTTTAACACGAAAGTGTTTTATTCCGGGATACACAAACATTTGAGTGACGTCATATCCGTCCGGAAGTGACGCCAGTACAACTCAGCAAGCGGCCTGTAAAGGGTTCACGCCTGCATACGGGTTCTTCTTGCGGGAAAGTAACCTTTAGAACCAAAGAGTACGTTATACTTAGGGTTGTTCGTTTTTCGGGCTTTATATTTGAACACGAAAGTGTGTTATGTCGGGATACACCCAGATTTCACTGACGTCATATCCGTTACGGAAATGACGCCAGTACACCTGTTCCGAAGGGACCTGCCAGCAGGATGTCGCTTGCCAAACACAGCCACAAGACAGCCGCCGACCCGCAAATCATGCTCAGCTGCAGATTTCGCTGCACATTTCACTTTCGTGTTTTACCCATTCCTATGACAGATGAATCAACCACAATTTTCCCTTTGTTAGGCGCACACGTCGGCCACACGGGTAGAAACACGCAACCTTCGTCGCGAGTTCCCCAGTAACCGCGTCTCTTCGCAGGTACCCGCCGGCCTGACGTCCCCTCCGCCCGAGGAGAGTGGCTGGCCGTCGGGGGCCTCGGGTCCCCCGGAGACGCTGCAGCAGGCCTGGACGGCGCTGTCCACGCGGGCCGCCGGAAGCACCAAGCGCGAGGCGTACCTGCTCCGCGCGCTCCAGCGGCTCCTGGCCGACGACGCCTGGGACACACCCGTGCGCCAGACCAAGCACAGCCAGACGAGCCTCGAGGCCCTCGACCGCTGCGGGACGGCGCCCGCCGCCCCCGGCGCTGTCGTCGCAAGCGCTGTCTCCACGAACACGATCGCTACGGGCACCGCCGCTACGGGAATTGCGCCAACGGCATCGGTAGCGAGTGGTGACAGCAGCGAGAACAGGCGGTGCTGCTGCCACTGTCATCAAGCAGCCACCGCCGAACTCAAGGTAAGCGCGAGGTCTACGTGCCTGCCTTGCAAATTCGGGCGCCGCAAAGCATTTACACGTATACATGTCGCTCCAAAGATCGCGGAAACTTCTAAATAGCCCCAAACGTTTCCGGCACTGTCAGAAAAAATGCAAGGGTATTTTGTCACACTTGGTAGACTCCCCGAGAAAATGTAGTATACATGCATAACTAAAACGGACAAAGTGACGCATTTTTTCTTGCTTTCCTGCAAACGATGTCGAAAGACGATAGCATTTTCCCACTCTTGTAAGGGACCGCCCTTTTACCTTTTTGCCGCTCTCACGTCCCCCTATTCCTGCTCCTCCTTTCCACACAATTTCCCACGACACTGATGTTCTACTACCCTCCCCCATTCACTGTCCTCTTCCTTTCCCCACCTCTGAACGCCATTCACTTCCTGTGCTTCCTCTACATCGTACTTTTCTCTCCATCCCTTCCCTACTATTACTTTTCAGCGCGCCGTTACCCTGTGCGCGCGTGCTACAAGTTTGGTGTAGTGCGAGGAAGTTGTCGTGTGCTGCAGGAAAGCCTGTCCTTCTCAAACAAGTTACGGCAAACGGGATGTGTTTACACCTGACTCTACGAACAGACTGCGCTCGCCGAGATCCTTCCTTTCCCCCATCTCTCAGACCTCAGGCTCAAGGTTCGCCGGCTCTCACGAACCCGGGAAAAGGTGTTCTTGTTTGTCTGTACTTTGTTCGGGCCGTGTGCAAAAGCACTGTAGAGGCGGCGGAACCGCCGCCGCTTCTGTGTATAAATTCCGCCATCTGGGTAGTTCGAATCAGTCGACATTTGGGGCGGAATAAGAGCGCCGCCCTGCCCGTCAGCTCCATGCTGTTCCTGTATCGTCGCTGTTCATCTCTCGCCATGCAGTGAACCAGTTAAGTTTTGCTCTCGGCTCTTTGTCGTCAACACCAAGGCAGCACTTATGCTCGGCGCTCGTCCACCACGATACCTCTACATGACGGAAGCGACGGAGCTCGACATGGGGACGCCTTCGCTAATGTAACACTACCCTCCCATTCCCCCTACTTTAATCTTGCCAGATCCTTCGCCAAGCCTGGTCACGCGATCCACTCGCGGGTTCAACTATAGGTAGCGATTAAACATTTATGGTAGCCCTATTTTCAGCAGCGACTTGGCACTTCCAAAAATACGTTTTGATCTGATCGAAGTTTTACAAAACCGGGCGCGCACGTTCACTTTTTCAAAGAAACGTGCCCCGAAATCTTAAGTGCAACTCACAAAAAAAGACCGCCGATACACTCTCGAACACTTAAAAATACGTCGTTTCATTGGTATCGTTTGTTCACTTTACAAGTATGTAAACTGCTCTTATCTGTCACCACTTCCTGTCGAAGCTCCCGTACGCACGTCCAATAGGGTAAACAACCTGCGGTGTTTCAGACTCATTTACGGCCCCACCCAAGCATGTCTCTTATCGGCACAGCCTACAGCGGTAACATTATGGAATTATCTTCCCGACGAAATTGTTTAAATAGTTGTCCGTACACTATTCCGCAACCAGGTGTGCCAGCATTATTCATCATAAAAATGTAGATTCGCACATATGCACATGCGTCTTGCCGCATTTTTGCCGTTTTAATGCTGTGCGTGCCCCTCTGTGCGTAGTGTATATGCTTTTTGTACCAATTGCCTGTGTACCTGTCGCATTTCCGCACATTTGTATTAGACACCATTATTGTAACTACAGTCCGCATCTTCCATGTTACCTCTTCTGTTAGTTATACTGTATTACCATATTGTATTGTTTTATACTATATTGCTTCTGTTCAGTTTGTGTTCTTAATTGTCTTGTCCCCTGACTCAATGTTCCTACGGGAACCTGTAAAGTAACGTGAATAGACAAATATAGAGATTGAAAAAAAAATTGCAATGCGCTTAGGGGCAATCTTGCACTCACCTCTTGCGGCTGAAGTGTCCGACTGCGTGCCCCCGCAACGTCGCAGGTAACGCCGGTGCCAGCGCCGACGGTCACCTTCTCGGCGCCTGGGCCCGCTCCCCCCTCCAGGGCCTCCTCCACCTCCTCCTCCCCCGCTGCCCGCGGCACCACCCCCGCCTCCACCGGCTGCGCTGCGGGCCGCGCCGCCGCCTCCCGAGCCGGAACCGTCGCTCGTGCAGTCCTGGCCGCAGCCGGGAGCCAAGATGCGCACGCTCAACTGGAACAAGATTCCCGCGCAAAAGGTGAACGGCCCTTTAGCCCAAAGCCTGAAGACAAAATGCAAGTTCGCTCGTTAAAAGACTGCTTTGTCACGATAACAGTGATAGCAATTTTGCCGCAAATTTCAAACACATAATCGAAATATTAAAAGAAACCTATGAAGCACTGGCGACTCCCCAGCCACTTTCCGGCGATTTCTTTGTGACGTCACAGAGTCTCAGTCTTGTGAACGTCACAGAGACACAGAGTCTGGCGCCCCTAATTCTTTCAATCCTGTCGCTTGAATGCTAACGTGCAGTTAACACCCTAATGTCTTTAGTGCTGACCTCTATTGCGCCCCTCCTGCCCATATTACGTCATTGCTGTTTCTGAATATTTCTTGCGTGTTTCCGTAAACAAAACACGTCTTTTGTAGCTGGACTGGAGCTGAGGGAGTTAACAAAAGCCGCTGGCATTTGGTAACTGCCTTTCTTTCTCTAGTTCTTTCAAGCCGATCAAAGTTGCATTTTCTCTTCACGGCGGCCGGATCTTCTTCGATCTCAGCGAAAATTCAACTTGGCGAATCCGCCGCGCTAAGCCCAAGGACGCGGTTTGGATCCGTCTGCGGTGGCTGCTTTTCGTACGAGGCGAAAAGTGAAAGTGAATTTCGGTGGACATTAAATATCTCCAGGTGGCCAAAATTAATCCGGAGCTCTCCCCTACGGGGCACTTCATAGTCCAGGCATAGCTCGGCACGTTAAATTCCAGAATTTGGCATTTATTCAACTTCACAGCATTAATCGAAATATTTGGTTTGGTTAGTTCTAGTCGGAGCGAGCTGCTAGGGATCATTTGTAACACTGTAAAAGCAAGCATGCGGATGACGTTTGGGCTGCGGGGGCGGCAATGCTTCTTAGTTATTCCTCTTTCTTTAATGCGAGCTCAATGGCCAAAAAATGCTAAGTAGCTGGATATTCTCTTTTTAGTAAATATGTCGGACACTAAGCGCCTCACAACGTGACACAGTCCTAAAAAATGGGTCACTGTTTATAAATACGGCGTAGGTGTATATGGGGCGGTGATTATAGTCGTATAAATTAAGTCATCAAGATCTTGGGCGGGTTGTCACAAGATCAAGGAGAACACAGTTCGCAGTATGCACTGACTGGTATGGCCGAGCAAGGCGTACGCTGAAACAAATTACTAACCGAGATCTAAAACGAGAACGCAAATATTGCTTTAAATAAAAAAAAGTGGAAGGGGAATTGAAAATTTAGAGAGCAGATGGCGTCGTTCGAAGGAAATGATCGTTTTCAAGTGCAAATTTTAAGAACTTCCACCAACTGTGTTCATAAATACCCGCTTAATGCAGATAATCTCGAAATTATCGCAGCTCCAACGATCAGTCGGCAACTACACACCCGCCACTATAGTGAGTTTTTGTGATTTTTGTATACGTTTCATCTGGGTGTGTCGACGGAGAAAGTGCGACGAACGTCCGACCGAGAATATCCCAGAAAATTGTGGGACTGACATGAAAGTGTGCAAATGAGTACGAAAGAACGGAGAGACTTGGTCTCTTAATTTCAAAACACCCACCCAGAGAGCGGCACTGCTGTAAAACTGCAGATGCGGTCCTACCAACTAAATTAGGCTACCCGTATCTTATACATTTCTACCTTTGCAAGTGAAACTGCGCTTGTCATGCGGAATTTTTCTTTCGCGGAGCAACGACCACCACAACCGTATTGTCACGATCAAACCTCCTGCTATCCTCTTCCATTTTTGCGAAACTTTGAATGTCTTAAAATGTGAAAATGATATTGTTAGTACGATTGCGATTGAAGAACTCACCCCACTTCGAAGAACATAGGTCCGAAGAAGAACGGGAAGCTTAGTTTCGTTAAATCATTGTCGTTGGTGTAGCCAGCAAAGCGCGATCGCGTATAAGCAATCCCTGGTTACAACAAAATCGCTTTATTCGAATTGTCGCTTTATTCGAAGTTTTCCACGTTCCACCTGCAGTGAAGAAAAATTTAAATTATTCCCGCTTTTAACGAATTGCCGCTTATAACGTAACACAGTTTTCTGCTTCGAGGACTTCGTTATAACGGGAGTTTACTGTACTTTCTTGTTCCCGTCGTGCTTCGCGTCGCAGGTGCTGGCCGGCGGTCGCAAGAACCTCTGGCGACGCATCGCCGAGAGCCACTCGGGCGGAGCCGGAATCCCTCTGGACTTTGCGCACCTCGAGGGCCTCTTCTGCCAGCAGCAGCTCCTGCAGCCTTCGGCTTCGTCGCACACCGCGGGCTCAGGTGGCAACGGCGGAGGCGCAGGATCAGGCGGAGCCGGAAGCGGCAGCGAGGCGGGCGGTCGCACAGGCTCCCGGGATCCTGCGTCCGGACGGTCGGGAGACGAGGCGCCGCTCAGGATCCTCGATGCCCAGAGGAGCCTGCAGGTCGGTTGACGAGCCCGAGATCAGGCGTAAACTGAGAAATCCGGGGACTAATTGCTTCGGCTAAAAGCGAATAGCCTGGGGCGATCGGAAATGTTAGCGAAGAGGTGCAGAAAGCTGGATAAAAAAGAACCGTCTTTCCTGCATACTAAAGAAGAGCGAGATGGGACGGACACGGATATTAAAATACGAAGATTCAAGGCCATTCCCTTCTGTGAAGGCGGATTACCGGCGGAGCTGTTCGTGGGTTATTGGTTAGCCACAAACTCGCGCTCAAACCACGCCGTCGCACCATGGAAGAGTTCAGCCAAATTGCGAGTAGGCTTCACCGTGCAACTTGCAATGGGGGAAGCCTGCTTACCGAGCTTACACCGATCTCTCTAAAGTCGGCTGCACTTCTGAACACGAATTGCTGTAAAGACATTTTTACCAGGGAACATATACGACATCTTACATCAAAATATGAAGCACCGGAGGTGAACAGGTGGCCAAAGGGAGAAGGTGGGCCGAATTGAGGAGAAGGGGAGCGGCTGTTAATAGATATGGGAGTTATGGGATCGATCATGAGTCGTACTTGATTTTATATTTAAATATTGTATGAGTAAGTTGCATTAAATATGAAGTGCAAAGCACTTTAGGGGCTCGCCTTGTCGTCGTAGCTCGCTCGCTGGACCCAAGCAGAGCCCCACGACGTTCTGTCGTCGCGGAGTCCCACAGATGCTTCGAAAGCCAAGCCCTTTATATAGTCAGAAGCGTTCGAAACTCGTGAACCGCTGGCGCTTGTCATATGTCCACCCGTTGTTTAGCGCAAAGAAAACTGCAGGTACATTTGAGGCAAAATATACGTAATTAACCGGCAGCGCCCGTCGTTCATTTAGTTAGGAACGCTCGTTGGGTTGTTTTTTACGATAGTAAGCCAAAAAAAAAGAAAAAGTGGCGGTGCAACGCTGGCACGTGCGGCAGGAAAAGCAAGCACAAAAAGAACAGACCTCCCGCTGGCGCTGTTTCAGGCAGGGGGCGCGCGAGCACTTCGGAGGCGGGAAATTTGAATTGCATTGGGTGGCAGCAGTGAGCGGATAACGGCGCTACAGCCCATTATGGCGAATCACTGCTCTGCACTTCCGGCAGCTTTCACGTTGAATGGAAGGGCTTTAATTTTTGGTTGTTGCTTAGCCCGCCCTCAACACATTCACTGGTGCCTTTTCTAAGGCGGAAGCATCATGTCTCACCAGGCGGAATGTCCGGTGCTGTCCCCATCGAATGGGTGAAAAAAAATCTCCTTCCGGGCGTCGTCACCTAATTAAAATATACCATGGCAGGGGCAGGATTTGTTCCCAGTGACGCGCGGTGGCGGAAGTGATTTAAACACCTCTCTACCGCCACGTCACAAGAAACTAGGCTTCCAAGTACCTTAATTATTAACGAAAGAGTGCCAAGAGAAAAGTGAGGCGCAGAACAAGTGCGCAATCTTCGTGGCGCCATGGCGCTTGCTTCGAAAGGGTGGCAAAGGGAGAGATAAAATACATTCGTCGGTGCACTCAAGTCTTGCTTCAGTGCTATGAATGCAAAAACATTGTGGTTTCCTTTGGTGATACTTATCGGACCTCCTTACGTCTACATCGTGTGTGCGTCTCTTTCTTCGTGTCCATTTCTTCGTCTTTTTAGCTTTCCAGCCCTGAGATTACGGAACTCCGTACTGAGAAGCTGCGACTCCGTATTACGGTATCTTCGTGGGACCACCGCAATACACACGCGAGCTAGCAGGATAAAAGTATTTCATGAGTGTCAACAGGGGAAGTCAAAATTCTCTCTCAGCGCGTAATTCAAATCGCGTAAGCAGGCTTAAGGTCCCTGGATGATAATTTTTTAATGTTTAGCGTTTCTAGGGCCAAGTATGGGCATCTTTCTGATGTAGGAACGTCGTCCAGAGACGTCGTGAGTCCAGAGTGTGACATCGCTTCATGCGACGTTAAGATAAAGGGCTGTCACATCGGATGTGACCATCAGTGATGGCTTATCAGCCAGTGATATCCATTCTGATGTTGTCATCGTCACTGACATTCGTTAAGCAACAGTAGGTGCCCAACCACTGTATCCGGCTGCCGAAGAGACTGAAACGAGCACGGGATGCTCGTGGGGACGTCGCACCCACAGAAACCTTGAAATAAAATGAGCAGCGATTGGACATCTGTATAGACAGACGCGACAGTCAGCCGTGATTTCGAAAATGCATATGTCATAAAAATACAGTTTTTTTTTGTAGGCGCAACTGCCGGAATCCCCCCTAATGCTGAGCCTACAAAACATACCAAAGGTACCCGCCGCGGTGGCTCAGTGGCCAAGGCGTTGTGCTGCTGAGCACGACGACGCGGGTTCGATTCCTGACGGCGGCAGCCGCTTTTCTGATGGAGACGAAAACCAAAAACGCCCGTGTGTTCGAGATTTCGGAGCACGTTAAAGATCCCCAGGGGGTCAAAATTAATGCGGAGCCTTCCACTACGGCGCGCCTCATCGCCTGCGTTGCGTCGGCGCGTTAAACCCTACAATCAATCAATATACCAAAGGGAGTGCCAGATTTAGAGTTTTCAAGTTTAATTTGTTGTTTGAATCGCCTACGTAAGCAACCTTTGAGAATTGGCGTAACAGTCATGAACCTTCGTGTGAAGCAACTATCGCTAGCGAAGCTTTATTCAGACTGAATGCAAATACACGATGTTTTTTCGTATGTTCTCCGCATCCTTCTGCCAACACCTTTTTGAAAAGTGCAAACTTTGCGAAATACCGTATTTTTTCGCGTATAACCCACCCCTGCATAAAATTCTCACCCCCACTTTCAGCTCGTCGAAAAAGAAAAAAAAAATCCTCGCGTATTGCCCGCACATTTGATACAGGACAGGCTGCTCCAAAGCGACTGCTCAAGCAACACATCGCATAATATGTAGACAGAAAAAGCGTATATTTAGCAAGTAGAATACACTGACTGCAAGGTGAAGGTCACAATTCACTAATAAATTTCAGTTGTTAGCATACGCTTGTCCTTGTTTTCTCTTTCCTTGTTTTTGTATGTTTTGTGCAATCGCTGCCATGGAAGGCTTCGTAAGTGTTACTGCGTAGGAGCTTCACGACACAACGCGCATTGCCGTGAAGCTGCAATAAAGAAAAAAAATTACACCATCTTCCCGTAGGGGAACCCTGAGTAGTATGCGAAGCAGCCATGGAGTCGACTGAAGTTCCCATTAGTTTTCAGTTCGTCGTTTCCGTTGACGTTCAGCTTCGCGTGCCTTCGTTGTATCAGTAGCTTCTTGACGTAGTTTGAATGAGTGAAGGACATAAGGCGCGTTCGTAGCACATGCTCCCGTCTCGGTTTGTAGCGCAGTGGGAAGAGCGCCACGTACCTCCCGTTGCGGCCAGAGAGTCGTGGGATCGAAACCGGGCGCCGCCTAACTATTTCTTTTTATAGTGGACTGCGCTGACGTCAGCCCAAACGCTGACGGGGCTGAAGAGACGCGCATGCGCAGTAGAGTGCGGACGGCGGACAACGACAACGAGGGAGGGAGGGACACAGCCCCGAGCATGAGATGCTTCGCATCTAAAACACCGTGTATTATCCGTACCGCTACTTTGCCACTGGAATTTTCGCATTTTTGGTGCCGGTTATACGCGCGAAAATGCGGTGCTGACAATAACAAAGAGAGCAAGACGCGAGAACAGGCGCATTCCTGTCCTCTCTGTGTTTGTAAGTATCTTGTTCAGATGCACCTAGTTGCCCAACAGCAAGTATATCTCAACGCGCCTTTCCGTCCGAATCCGTAGGTGGGCATCTTCCTGAAGCAGCTGCGCGGCCAGGCGGACGAGTCCCTGCTGCTCGAGCACCTGAGCCGTGGAGGCGGAAGCGGAGGCGGCGTCAGCCTGGGCGCCGACAAGCTTCGTGCGCTCCAGGCCCTGCTGCCCGCGCCCGAGTCGGCCTCCGCGCTCGAGGCTGCGCTCCTGGAGAGGGAGGCCGGGCAGCTTGCGCCGCCCGAGGCCTTCCTCGCCAAGATACTGCGGCTGCCAGAGTGAGCTGTCTTCGTGCACGCTTGACAGGCTTCTCTACTTGAGCACGTACAGCCGGCAGCAAATTAAAATAAAATTGCAGGTGCCACCAGAAGTATTCGGAACATGGTCTCGTGAAAATACACGAATGTATCCTACTGGAGGTGGCCTGGCTCCATTCTTGTGCGTTTAATGGAGTCCTCCCAAACAGAAGAAACTTCCTGTATACCGGTAATGGCTCCCATAAGCTACTTGGCGGAATTTTTTATTATATTCTCAAGTCCTTGTTCCGATTACTTCTGGCGGAACCTGTGCAAATCTGAACACACAGAATGCGAAAAATATAATATAGAATATTGATACAGCCTGTTCATAAGGCTGGACTGCTGACATCCTGTTTCTAAGATATATCAAAACGACACCTGTTTTTTCGTTTTTTTCTGGATCGGCCGAATACATTGGTTGCAATTTGTTTTCTTTCTTCCGTTTTATTTGCCACGCAGTGTATTAGTCTCTAATCCTAGACATGGGAAAAGCATTGGGAATTGGTCGCAACAGACCAGCGTGCGGCCCGAGGTCGGATTAAAGTGTGAGTTCAAAGAAAGTTTAGTTGAAACTTAATGAAAAGATGGGTGAGTGAATAAACACTGGAGTGAAGTCCACGTGCCAATGGTTTCCTTTGTTTCCGTGCGCTATTTGCACAGTGGAAACTTAACGATAATAAGCGGTCCCGTTCACACTTCTCGTTATGAAGGCCCTTCTGCGTACGCACACAGTTTTCGCTCCAAGTGCCTGAAACGGTCATAGAAGTCCGTGGTGTTTGTCCCCGTGTAGTGTTTGGAAAAGTTGCCGCTATGAATTCAAACCAACCAGCCCGCCTTCGCATGTTATTGCACTCATTGCAGTTATCGTCTGCGCGTGGAAAGCCTTCTTCTCCAAGAGGAACTGCCGACGGTGGTCGCTTCGCTCGAAACTTCTATGACCTGCCTGAGAAATGCGGCCAAAGGTAGGAGTGGTCTGCCTTTCGCGGCTTTTCAAAGTGTTCCTTTCTTAAAAACAACTTTGTTTTGCACTGAAGATTTGGCAGTGAAACTTTGTCAAAGCGTACCGCGATGTAAAAAAGTACAAAAAGTGTTTTCGCGGATGTTAGTAAGGATCAGCTTGTATAATTGTCGAAAAAATATGCAGACGACTTCAGAACAGTGTTTTGAGGGTTTAAGTGTCTACTCGCAAGGAAGGTCGCACTGCGATTGAATGGTGCGGCTTCACCGCAACAATGGTCATAGTGAGGTGAAACAAGCTTGTCAGGGCAAGTCTAAAAAAGAAAACCCTCAGTAGCGAGCTGCCGGTGCTTCAAATAAGCGAATAAGTGATCAACGAAATATCGTGCGTTTAGACGAAGTCTTTTACCCAAAGAAGGGATTGAAGAATGAAGGGCGGAGGTGAAACAGTCTCGCCGAATGCAAATGAAGATCTGGCAGAGCAACTGAACGCCTCGAGGTTCCACTTTTTCCAAGTGCATGACAGTTTAGGAAAATGGGTCGGCAGAAGTGCGTACGCTCTGATTTAATTAGTTACCCATCAGTACGCAGGATTCTTTGATGTTTAGTGCACAAGCATTAGCTTGGTTGTGGTGCAGCCGGTGTTCCGATGGATACCATGGCGTTTATTACAGATAGGGTTATGAGAATATAATAAAATAAGACCATTTGTTCCTGGAGAGTTACAACTCCTGACTACATTAATTCATCATTTGCAAAAATCTTGCGGTTAGGACGTCGGTTGAAAAAAAGACGGTTACCTCACTGCAACGGAAACTTAAGGTGCTTGTTCGATGTCGCGATTTTTTCTCAGAAAAGTTGTATATTTAATTTGCCAAGAAAAGAGCTCACGGAAAAGCGTGCCTGCATTGCGGGCAGGTAACAATGGTGAGTTTGAATAACAACGTGCGGCACCAAATCAACGCTTACCTTCAGTCATCTAAAAATGTGTTGGCGAATTTAAAACGTCTTGTGAATTAATTTCAGTGTCGACTTTTTAGACGGCCAGTGTTCGTATTCTGCTTCATCCGCCAATATTAACTCTCATTCTACACAACACTTCTGAACGCAGCAAAAGTACCTCATGGATAAGGAGAAACGGCTGAGAGGGCGATTGTATATCAGACACCCTCTTGTAGGAAGAACCGTTTACAGTGATCTCACGTTTTATAACGAAATCGCTTGATTCAAATGCTCGCTTTACTAGAAGTTTTTCACGGCCCCCACTGCTGCGCATGCTAAGAAATCGTACCCGATTTTAACGAAGTGCCGCTTATAACGAAGTCCATTTTCGTTCCTAACGACTTCAGCATCACGAGGTTTTTCTGTATATACACAGCCTTCGCAAATAAAATAAGTGCACGTTGAAATAGCGGTACATTTTCAAGGATTGTGTTTTTTCATCAGAATTGTTTTTACATCGTTCAGTGGAGCTCGTTATATTCTGATATTCCGAATCCATGAAAGTGGCAGTTGTCCTTGTCCAAATATATTAGAAAGCACAAAGTAAGGCTCAGGTTGTACTTCATAAGACAGAAGTAAGTCTAGAAAAGAAACTACAACCGCGCGGTCGAAAGGTTTGCTCGTAGTTTTAAGATTTTTAATATGCATTCTTACTGCCGTTACACTACGCCTAATTACGCTTGAAGCCTTTTCTTGGCGGAGACCAGCAAAGGAGGAGCAAAATTAAAAAAAAAGGCATAGCTTAGGACATTTTTAATGAGAAGTTGGTTTCATTCGTCCATACATTCATCTTTCCGTAATGCGATTTTATGCTGTTCTGTACTTTGGAACTTAAAAAAAAAACACGACTTTCGTTTTCCGGTCTTCATCATCTTCCAGAAATCCAGGAGTGCAAAGCCCTGCATGAGGTCCTCTACATGATTCTTGTGGCCGGAAACTTCCTCAATTCGGTGAGTCTTAATCTCATCGAATAGCATCATTAATTATCTGAGCAGTAATTAATTTTTTATAAGTAAGGAAATTAAGAAGACGTTCGCGCCAATAATCCGACAGCCAAGAATGGCTTAAATTTCGTTGCTATTTTTACAAAATCAGTCGATCACGCTGCAGTCATTTATTTATTTATTTATTTATTTATTTATTTATTTATTTATTTATTTATTTATTTATTTATTTATTTATTTATTTATTTATTTATTTATTTATTTATTTATTTATTTATTTATTTTAAGACATGTAAAGGGCTTGGGTGAGGGTGCTTAAATCAGAGCAAGAAAGAAATCGGCAGTTAAATAGAGACAAATTTCTTAAGATAAGTACGGAGGCATGATGCGACACACATATATTCTTCAATAACACTGTGAAGATGTGGCACACAGCCGCAAAAATGATCACACAGCTAATCTTAGGTATTTACGCAAGATGAAGAAAGCACGCGAGAAAACGAAGAGAATAAATGCCGCGAATACGTTAAACAGGTGGAAAACTGATCTCGGTTTTTTAAAACTTCATGGCCCTCGTTATTTTGGTGACCTCAGATTCCGTGTTACCGCCGCCTGTTGCAGATTTGGCTGGGGAGGAAGGGGGTGTATATCGTTCGTTGGCTCTGTTGTTGGTGTTCTTTTCGGACGAGGCAAGTTGGCTGAAAACTGGCGACGGCGCCGAAAAGTCTGCTGGTTGGGTTGGCCCAGGCATACGATTCCCTATTCCCCCGTGCAGTCCCTCTCTTAGTTGGAGCCTTCACGGAGAGTGAAAGTGCGAATCTCCGTGTCGCGATATTCCCGAGTGGTAATATCGGTCTTTCGCCCCGTTATGCTTCATTGTATCAGGGCGCACTGACAAAATTTTGGCCGCATTCACTCCTCTTTTACTGCGTGAGCATTTCTTTGTGAGCACTCCACAGAAAAGGCGTGACGCCTAATACTTGCAAAACTAATGCATACACTGTCAAGTTAACACCTGCTACCGTTCGAATAATCCAAATGTAGATGATTGATACCTTCCCGCCGGATAGGGAAGAATTGAAAAAAAAAAAAAATCGCGGGGTCACCTAAGCATTCCTCGTGAGTTATGAAGCGAAAGCATTAAGACCCAAGTGCCGAACGTGTCTCATAATTATAATCATAATCATCATCATCGTCGTCGTCGTCATAGTCATCATCATCACCATTTCCTTCGTGGCGTTTGCTTCCCCTGCATGTTGACAGCTTCCTATCCCGCTATCCCTTTTCACAACTTAGGCTACTGGCCAACCTTTTTGGAATAAAGGTTTATTGAATTCAATTTCCTTTGTCCGCACTGCTAACGCGCCATCCGGCGGGACAGCGCGCTATTTTCATCCTTTTTTTGTTTGTTTTGTGGTGCTTTGAGCAGCTCGAGCCGACATCCCGTGTCTTTGGGTTTTCTATTTTCTCGCCTTTCTTCGGCACCGTTTTTATTCTGTTTTTCTCGTTTCCTATTGTGAAACACCACCTAACTCATATTTTTTTAAAAAAAGACCGGTGTTCCTGGTAATGTTCTCCCTTTTACCTGAAATATGCCCGAGTTTTGAAGTTGCGCCTAACATTATCGACATGTACGAGCCATGCCAGCAGTTTAGAAGTACATTTTTACCTATGCATACTTCATGTTCAAGCATTATTTCGTCTGTGTGTATTTTTTGATCCGCCAAGCTATCGTATGGGCAATTCGTCGGTCAGGATTCCTGATTTTAGACCTACCGAGATCACTTATACTTTTGCATTTAAAAAGTGCCGCACGGTGCATTATCAATGTATTTGCGTATTGTAGGAATGCCCGCTTTAAAGGTAGTCGGTGTGAAGCGCTTTAAAGGGATGCGTAAGGCTTTAGTGCTGTAATATAAAACTGTCTACATAGCCCCACGTAAAATGTCTTTTCAGTAATGCACTTGTGTGTATAGCGAAGCCGACTTTAACGAGGCTTGTGGGATAGCAAGGCGGCTGGTAAAATACTTATGCATTAATAAACGCTCTCGGAGATATTGTACAATTTTTAAAATGCTCCATTCATCGATTTCTATATGCCGATTGCTCCATGAACTTTGCCCCATGCCGTTTCTGTTCGTCTCGAGATTAGCTCATAGATGGCGATAGTGACGCGCTGTTAGTGTGGACGCTCCGCTGAGGGATAGCGTTGTGCGAGTGAATAGCCTTTTCGCAAGTTACGTGCGCACCAAACACGAGAGTGTTGCGCTATTGTTCAGCAATGAATGGTGTGGAGGCGGCAATACGTTGACATTGAAGGGACGCTGAAAGCTGAACGACGTTTTGTTTTGTGTGAAAAATCACGCTCCTCACAGCTGTTCCGGCTCCTGTTCGGCGGCGAACGATGCATTGTTTGCTTACAAATGAGTTACTCTATCTGCTGGCAGCTATCTCCGTTGTTGACGTTCGATTTTTCCTGGAAGCAAAAAAGCACAAAATCATTCAAGCGTAGAAGGTGCTGCCACCTAGGAGAAGAAGGAGGAAATACACGCGTGAATCTCCAGTATGGCTGTCTGGAGACGGCCGTACAGGTCGCGTAACCGATTTCGTCAGTAATCTCATGCTTTTTTTCGTGTTTAAGAAGGCAGGGAAAGTAACAAGAAAATTATTCACCCGCATAAATGTTCTTATTGCACTTGTCAGACAATATAAAACGCTTGACCGATATCGTAACTGAAACAAATCCTGTCACCGTTGCAGTGATGGAACATGCTTAATAATGAATAAGAGCTAAACTTCTGCCTTTTACAACGTACGTGGTTCAGCAGAAGTTCACCATACGTTCATTTTACACTAGCGGTAGTACCCAGCGTTTTCCGCCTGTGCGAATGTAACAACATGTATAACACCTATTAGGTGATCCGTGAAAATGCGTAATTTGTCTCAAATTCACGTTCTCCCCATTCGGTATTGCTTGGGAGGAACGCTGAAATTTCTTTGTGGACATAGGTAAGCATTACATATATGAGGGGAAACCAGTTTGATATCTTATTAACGGGCCTAGGAGATAATCAAAGAATTCCGAGATTGACCTAACGAAGACCAACATAACGGAAGCCCTCGCTATTCGTGTAGCGTATCAGAGTTGGGAATGAGGGGCTCGTTGGATGAGAACAGAAAGAAAACGCAGCAGTCAAGAAGGCGAAGGAAGGCATAGGGGAAAAAGTTAATAATTTTTTGTGTTCAAATAGACTTGATAAAAAAGTTTTGAAAGAAAAAGTGGGGGAAAACGTGCTCCCGGCGTGGAACCTAAACCCGTGGCCTTCCGAACGTCGTGTGTTCAGGTTATGGCAACAAACGATACATAATATCGTTACTTGGAGCTTTTCTTTCCTGTATTTATCACACTAGTGAAATAAGCTCGACAATAAGCCTTCTAGATAGAAGTGATAGGCCAATATAGAAGTGAAAGATTCCTTATTCCCTCTTCCAATCATACTAGTAGGCGCGTAGCCGGAGCACGGATGTGCTAATTTCGGTTTAACAGTTACAGATCGCCTTGTAAATTTGTGCCTTCCTTGCGTTCTCTCAAAATGTTGAGAAATTAGAGTGCAGTGCGACTTGACTGGAAATAATTTAGCAAGCTTAACCTTCACAATTGAAGGGGATCTCTAAAACATTGCGCGCTTTCACTCTTTTTTTTTTTTTTCGCGTTTGAAAGCACTACGGAAGCTGCAGTTATGGCCAGCCCGAAGCGACACTGCGTGATTTGCTCGTCGCTGCAGATGCGCCTTCCATTTCTTCTTTGCTTTGTGTTTTTTTTCTAAAGGGGCCATCGAATGCGTTCATTGCTGCAACTGAAGGAAAGCCGGCCAATCGCTGCTACACGGCTGTAATGACGTAATTCGAGGGCTCGAAGAACGCTGAGACCGGGAAAGAGAGAAAAATATTTTGAGCAAGTTTTTAAGTTATCTGACCCGCATAGAGCCCTAAATTTTGGCTGAGGTAATTTGGGGCCCTTATACTAAGTAGTGAGGATGTTGGTTGACTACGTTCTGAAAGCAATTAGGACATAAAAAGAAGTCGAAGAAAGGGTTGCCGGATCCCTTTAAGAGTGGAACGTAATTGTGTTATCGCATCCCGTTCATGTCGCATAAAAAATTTCTACCGGCGAAAATCTTGGGCTCATGCTCGAACGTCACCTGTTGGGGCAATGTTTTACTATACCGGGGGTTTCAAAGGGGCTCTACGGGATTTTTTGCTAACGCCGATTTTTCGCTTCTAGTCAACACTCAACACCGCCGAGGACGTCGGCTTTTTTGTGACACGGTGCCCTAGCTTAATGCTATGCGCTTGTAGCGTCATGCGCTGTGATATCGCCCGATCACTACGTTTTTCTTGGCGGAATCGCACGCCTGGCATGGTTACGATGTCTTACCGTACTGTGGGGAAGAAGACCCAGCGATATTTTTAGAGCGTGACTTTGTGAACGCAGCTTTGAAACTCACCGCAAAACAAAAAAATAAATCAAAGAAGAACGAGAAACAAGCACCTGCTGCGTTTATACACGAATGTCCACGTGACAGTTGTATAAATCGTTGGATTCAATGCTTCCCGACACGACTTAACACAAAACCTCTCCATCGCAATGAAAGCGAGAAGGAAATGACTGGCACGTTATACGCGCCCTGAGGCGCCGATTTAGCTACGCATTGCGCCAGCGCGAAATGCACGGCGAGTCGGATTTACAGAGCACTTTTGTCACTTCTAGCGTCAGCTGGCGTCTCAAGGAAGCGCGTCGCATAAGTCGTCGCAGAAGCGTTTGCGATGTCGGCCCTGAAAAAAACAACAACAAAAAACGAAGGCTTACGAAATGTAGCCCCAGGATTAGTGTCGCCGTCTCCGAACTATATTTTCGCACGCGTCACATATTTATCGTAACGACACACTTGTAACCGAGTGTCTAAAGAAAACAAAAGCATGCTGTTCTTTCTTTTTTCTTTTTGACGCGGCGTTATAATAATAGCTATTCGACAGTGGCCTAGTACACGCACAGCGCTTGTGCGTACTGCTCTTAGAGCTCTCTAGACGGCAAAGTTTGTTTTATCTTCATTTTGATGTGTGCTCTCGTCTGCGCTGCTAAACGTAGCTTCGTTCTTTCGAATTCTGAGAACGTATCTAATGATGCGTAACTTTGCCACTGCATAATGGGGTCAATCAATGCTTGTTGGCCTTAATCTGCATGGATTCCAGGAATGGCGAAATGCGTTACGCTCCTCAAGACGAGTGCCCTGTCACCGAATTTTCTGCCGGGAGACTCACTGTTCAAACTTGCCCTCCGGCCTGCTTGTGCAATAGTGAAAACACAGTTTAAGTTAAGAAGCTTGTAGATGTAAGAAGGTGCACTTTTTTTTTGTTATGCCTCACTTTCATGCGCGAGCAAAACGCTGCGAAGTGAGTCGCCAGGAGACGCATATTACATAACCGTCTGGGCCTTTAACGATGGAGCTTTTTTTGTTGTTGTTTTTTACTCGAGCCGAATTAGCATCTTGAGACTGGTGACATTTCCCACTTTAGGTTTGCTAAAATAGTTTGCAAAAAAAAGAAGAAACAATGTTCAGACTATTTTAATTTTGATTTGTTTCGGCGCAATGAATAATGCGCAAGACGATCACGGAAAAAGCTGGGGGCAGCTTGGCGTGGTGTGAGTACCCTTGGGTAATTAAGGCAGTCAGGAGAGTGGGTGTGTGCAGTGTTGTAATAAACACCGAGGCACAGGAAAATAAAACAAGAAGAAGTATATCTACGTCTACGTTTTAACAGAACTTCGGCACAAGTTTTTTTTTAAAGAAATGGTGGCAATGTAAATATAAAAGTCATAGAATTCGTTTAGCATAGTTGGGGATGGTACACTTAAGGAATTTTTTCCCCATAATTTGTTCGGAATCTGGAGACCTTCCATACTTTAAGGTGGCGGGTAACTTAAAGGGCAAGGTTTCGGCAGGATCCGCGAGCTTATTTATGTTTGGGCCCCGTGTAGTTACATTTCAAAGAAACTATGAAGCGTATACCGGCGTAAACTGTCCACCTATCTACCCGTATAAAAGTGTTGCTGGCGTACAATATTGTTGCCGAGGAAGGTATCTGGCTACAATCGAAACGCATTCCTGAAAAACAGAAATACAACGTTATTTAGCCGATTAAAAAAACAACGTAGTTCCGTAGGAGTAACCACATTTTTGCATTTAATGTCCGCTCGCCTGTACGAGTTATATAAATTACTGGCATTCGAGCGGCGCGCGCGTTCCTCTCGTTGTTTATTTAAAAGAGAATAGCCCGAAATGTTTAAAATAGCTTGAACCGCCAGTACATTGTGCGCGTGTGAAGCCGGAAAAAAATTGCCTTGGAGATGCATTGTTGGGTCTGTTATTTACGCGCCAATAATGGCTGGCAATCGGCATGGGCGCTAAACTACAATGCCTAATAGGAAGCCCGTCTAGGGCGGTTGTATAACCCGCAACCGGAGCTTACAACAGCGCCCTCTTTGAAAGAGGGAGCACGAAGAGTGGGTCTCCTTACCAAAGAAAGCGTCAGTTTAATCGTCGCGGGCTTCTAAGCTTCTTCTTTTTAAGGCATCCCGTGCAACGCGGGGCCAAATGCATCGGTTTCCCCTTTATGGGCAGCCACTTGAAACGGGCGCAAGTCTAAAAGCGCAGGCGAGGGCATTGCGTAGTTTTATTGGGACTCAAAGGAAATTTTCAGTCCTTTCTACTGCTTGGCACTCTTTTGTAATTTGTTGTCTATGACCATTAAATGTCATGCGCACTCTCTAGGCCTGGTTCGAGAGCCGGGGTTAGGGCCGTGGCTGCTACGCAATCGAGACAGGCCGCTGCTCGCTTAGACGGCTCGACATCAGTCAGGCAAACTGTCTAGGGATTTTTCCCGACTTGGTTTCCGAGGAAACGTTATTTTGTTCCTTGCCCCTCAAGTAATTTTAAAGGAACCTGTTTTATTTTTCGATGTCAAAGTTTTTTTTTTTGTGTGTGGAGAAAAGAAATGGTTAATGGTCCGAAGAGCGACTTTGGCAGATATGGATGGCCCTCAGTCAAACGCCTGGTTGGCATGAGTCTAATGTCCCTTTGTGGCTGGGCTACACGGATGTTTCAAAGGCCTTCCGAAGGCAGTTGAACCAATTGTTTATCGAAGTGCGACATTGTAAATACATAGGGCGAAGTTGTGGGCGAGAGTCACATAGTCAATTGAAAGTTACCGTGTAGCACAGGCATTATTCTTGGCCGTATCACCGTTAACTTCCGAAATTTTGCACGGATTCAATGCTCTTTTAGTGTGTAAGCATTCTTTGGTGAGCACCGCAACGGAAAAGCGTGAGGCCTTACATCTGCAAAACAAATGCACATTGATCCAGTTAACACATGTAGTCGTTGTAATAGTCAAGGTATGACCACTTTACCAGGGAAAAGACGGGTTCACAGAAAAAAGCAAACAGGAAAATCGCTAGACCTGTTTACGATCGTCCTGTTGGCTTCTTTCTAGGTCCCTGTCTTTTTTCGCTGGTAACATGGTTCTAAGTCAACACCAACTAGCCCAACTTTCAGCCTTAACTGGTACAAATATGAATTATTGGTACCTGCAGAATTTGTAAAGGAGGAACTCAAAGAAATCATACACGTGTGAACGTCGTGTTTCATATGTATTTATGGAATCATGCCTTAGCTTGACTCCTTACACTAGAAAATGGATGCATAGTCGGCTGAGTTATTATATGTAATTCTTATAATAGTACAAATGTAGATGATTAATTGCTACCTTCAAAACTTATAAAGAAGAGCTAGGGAAAAAACACAGGACATGATCCACTCCCAGTGCACTTATGCGCTCTAGTGAAGAAGGCTTTGGAGGGAGTCGATGCATAGAGTTTTGTAAGGATACATGGGGCCCTTGTATTTTGATAAAATCGGCTTACATTGTCATTGTCTTCGCATCAATGCATTAATGAATGTAGCGAAGCCGATTTTAAAGGAACTGGTTGCATAGCAGAAATGCTGGAAAGAATTCTTGCGCTTTAAAGAAACTCTGGTGTTTTGCCAACGGAAGTTGGCCATGCCAGCAGATTAGTGTCGTAAATAAACGTATACCCCTCGCAGCAGCAGTAGCAGCAGTTGCTCAATCACGCAGAAAATGACAACCCTGTCAAAACAGCTGCTTTATACATCTTGTGACATCACGAAACTTGAATGGTTAAGCGCGGTATTGGTGGAGTTCACCTAAGCATTTTAAAATAACAAGCACCATGGTAGGGACATGTAAATGTAAAATAAATGAATGAACGGAACTTCTAAAAGACACAAGCCTCCCCTAATAATGTTATAAAGCAGGATACCTCAGCCCAGGCGGTAGGTTTGTGTCAGTTTCGATTGTGTTGGAATCATTTGCCTTGCGAACAGGCGCGGTCAAAAAAAAAAAAAAAAAAATGCGCACAGGTAAACGCGAGAGCCTGCTACTGTACCTATTTACCGCTAGCACATGTATACGCAACAACCCGTGGCAAACTCAGATATCATTAGCGCAGTCGACTTAAAGTGAGACGACCGACAACTGCAATTAGAAAATTGCGTGAGCATTTTCTATACCTGCTCCCAGGAGGCAGCACTTTCTGGGAAAGCTTCACCGCCGTCATCAAGTCGCCCCTGTAAAAAAAAAAAAGCAAAAGGGGGCTCGACTACCTGCATTGCCTGGGCGCTGCCATACCAAAAGGGTGTCATAAAAGCTTCCAATCCGCGGCAAAAGTGAAAACCGTTCAGAACACGCGTTTAGGAAGATGGCTACGGTTTAGAAAAATTGAAAATACGGCTCGGTTTACCTGCAAGCGCTTCGTGACATCACAGAAAACGTCACGAAAAACGAAATGAGAGGCAAACAGCAAATGCAAATGCCAGCTTTAAGTAGTTACAGTAAACTCCCGTTAGGACGAACTCGAAAGAACCGTGAAGATTTGTTCGTAGTACCAGAAAATTCTCTTAAGCGGGCGTTTTTTTGCATTGTGCGTGTTACAAGAGAGCAAAAGTGGTGTTCGTCTTAACCATGAAGTTCGTCTTATCCGAGTTCGTCTTAACGAGAGTCTACTGTATTTATCGGCAAACAACGTGTCGTTGGCCATCGAAAAAAAAATCGAGAGAGATACGAAATGCATAACCTTTCAGCCAAAACCATACGCTTTTTAGACTTCAGTGTCCCTGTAATGGACACTCTCAGAACTTATGTACCGTTTTTAAAATGGGCCACGCATCAGGGAACACCGTAGTTCAATGGTGCCTCTATTCGAAGCGAAATCGGCCGATAGATGGCGATAGTGACGTGCTGCAAGGGACGAAAAGAAGATTAGAATGCTGGTGGACGAAAAGCAGAGAGGGGAATATTGCCTAGGACAGTTACCACCTGTAACAGAAAAAAAGTATTTTGTGCCTAATAAGCTTTTTGTGCCTGCCCTAAGCAGCGCTAGTATTGAACCAAAAGTGTAAAACATATGTATATTAGTCCTTTTTGGTAAGATGACATGTCATCACCCCGATACAAAGGGGAAACCAATAGAAATCATCATCATCATCAGCATCATCATCATCATCATCAAGTGGGGATTCTGCTCTGAGCACGCCGCCTTCGTTTCGTTGGTTACGTACGCACGAAATACGTAGACCGGGTACCTATTGTCTATCGGCGGACTACATAGAAACTGCAATAAGTTGGCGCAAAGAAATACTGAAGGCTCAATGACTTTTGTTTTGGATGTGAGGTCACACCTTTCACAAGGCGAGGCTTTGTTTGGTAACAGATGAATTATTGTATTTGGGCGCTATCTCTCCTTCTTCCCTTACATTTTTTGGTGAACAAAAAAAAAACGAAATCATTCGATCAAGAAGGTGCTGCCGCCTGGAAGCAGGAGCAGAAAATGTGAAGGAAAGTTTGACATCCACCTGAATGCAGCCGTACGGCTACAGCAGCAAAAATGCGCGCGCGATTCTCCAGCATGCCGGCTAACGATGGCTTTAAAGGTCGTACGTGTATTGCATATTGGCTAACAAAAAATGGATTATGCGTTAATAGACACAATCAGAATATCCGCACAATTTTTTAACGGGCCGTGAAGACAAAATACCAGTTTGTTCAATTTGAAAACACTAGCCTTTGGTAACTCGCTCAGCTTCAGTACAGCTACAAATGGCGGTTTTTACGAACGGCAACAAAAAAAAAAACGTAAGGAATATTTGAAATAAACTTTCAAATTTCGCGCCACCATGACGTAATATGGACGGGAGTAAAGTAATATGGGCCAGCACTGAAAACACAGTTATCAGCGTGTGAACTGCATGTCAGCATTCAAGTGATACTGTCAAGTGGAGCTAGAGGCCCCACTACTATCGATCAATCACGTTTTGCCAATGGAAGTTGGCCATGGCAGCAGATTAGTGTCGTAAATAAACGTATACCCCTCGCAGAAGCAGTAGCAGTAGTTGCTCAATCACGCAGAAAATGACAACCGCGTCAAAACAGCTGCTTTATACACTTTTCCGCACTACATCTTGTACATCACGAAACTTGAATGGTTAAGCGCGGTATTGGTGGAGTTCACCTAAGCATTTTAAAATAACAAGCACCATGGTATGGACATGTAACTGTAAAATAAACGAATGAAGGAACTTCTAAAAGACACAAGCCTTTCCTAATAATGTTATAAAGCAGGATACCTTAGCCCAGGTGGTAGGCTTTGGGTCAGTTACGATTGTGTTGGAATAATTTGCCTTACGAACAACCGGAGCCAAAAAAGGTGCGCAGGTAAACACGAGAGCCTACTACTGCACCTACTTAACAATAGCACATATATAGCCACCGACCTGGGGAAACTCAGATATCATTAGCGCTATCGACTTAAAATGAGACGGCCGCCAACTGCAATTAGAAAATTGCGCGAGCATTTCTATACCTGCTCACAGGAGGCAGCACTTTCTGGGGAAGCTTCACCGCCGTCATCACCCCGCCCCCATAAAAGGTGGGGCTCGATGACCTACATTGCCTGGGCGCTGCCATATCAAAAGGGTGTCAGAAGGACTTCCACAGTGAAAGCGTTCAGAACATGGTTTAGGAAGATGGCTACGATTTGGAAAAAATTAAATGGCCGGTTAACCTGCAGGCGCTTCATGACATCACGAAAAGCGTCACGAAAAACGAAATTAGAGGAAAACGGCAAATGCAAGTGCTAGCTTTAAGTATTTACTGCAAACTTCCGTTAAGACGAACTCGATGGGACCGTGATTTGTTTGTATTACCAGAAATATTTCTTAAGCGGACGTTTTTTGCATGGAGCACGTTACAAGAGAGCAAAAGGGTTGTTCGCCTTAACCATGAAATTCGTCTTAACCGAGTTCATCTTATCGAGGGTGTACTGTATTTCCCGGCAAACAAGGAAACAAGGCATCGTTGGCCATCGAAAAAGAAAATCTAGAGAGATACGGAACGCGTAGTCATTCAGCCAAATTAATACGCTTTTTAGTCTTCAGTGTCCGTGTAATGGACACTCAGAATTTATGTACCATTTTTAAAATGGCACACGCATCGGAACACCGTAGCTCCTCCTCCTTGGTGCCTCTATTCGCCTCGAAATCGGCCGATAGATGGCGATAGCGACGCGCTGCGAGTGTGAATTCTGCTCTGAGCACGCCTTATTCGTTTCGCGAGCTACGGGAACACGAAATACGTAGACGTGGTGCTTATTGTCTATCGGCGAATTACACAGAAGCTGCAATAAATTGGCCTTAAAAAGACGCTGAAGGTTGAATGACATTTGTTTTGGATGACAGGTCACACCTCTCACAAGCCGAGGCTTTGTTTGGTAACAAATAAAATTATTGTATTATTGGGCCGCTATCTCCCCTACTTCCCTTCCATTTTTCAGAGAAGCAAAAATAAAAAAACGAAATCATTCAATCATGCAGGTGCTGCCGCCTGGAAGCAGGAGCAGAAAACGCGCGTGTTATTCTCCATCATGGCGGCTGAAAACGGCGTTACAGGTCATGCGTGTGTTGCAGAATGGCTAGAAAAAAAATGATTACGCGTTAATAGACACACTCAGAATACCCGCACAATTTTTTAAAGCGACGTGAAGACAAAAACATTGTGGTCTATTTCTCTGTCATGGGAAGCGGTAAAACGCGAAAGTGAAATGTGCAGCGAAATCTGCAGCTGAGCATGATTTGCGGATCGGCGGCTGTCTTGTGGGTGGGCTTGGCGAGCGACGTCCTTCTGGCGGGTCGCTTCGGCAAGGGTGTACGGCGTCATTTTCGTGACGGATATGACGCCAGTGAAATCTTGGTGTTTCCCGGCATAAAACACTTCAGTGTTAAAATATAAAACCCTAAAACGAACAACCCCAAGTATAACGCACTATTTAGTATTTAAGGTTGCTTCCCCGCAAGAACGCCCTGTGTGCAGGGGTGAACCTTTTACAGGCGGCTTGCTTTGTTGTACTGGCGTCATTTCCGTGTCGGATATGACGTCAGTGAAATCTGTGTATCCCGGAAAAAAACACGTTCGTGTTAAAATATCACTTCGTTCAATTTGAAAGGACTAGCCTTTAATAACTCGCTCAGCTCCAGTACAGCCACAAAGGGTGGTTTTTAGCAAAAAGAAACGCAAGGAATATTTATCTTTCAAATTTCGCGCCACCATGACGTAATATGGGCGGGAGAAAAGTAATATGGGCCAGCACTGAAAACACAGTTATCAGCGTGTGAACTGCATGTCAGCATTCAAGCGATACTGTCAAACGGAGCTAGAGGCCCTAGTACTATCGCCCGGTCACGTTTCTGTAGAGTAGCTTAAGTCGGTGGCCTCAACCACACAAACAAGATTCATCATCATCATCACCAGCCTTTTCATGGGAGGTTGTGGCCGTTACTACATCAGGGTGGCCAATCCTGCTCTGGTGAGGGAGTGCATTGCCGGCAATGGTCGCCGGGGTCAGGCCGCACCCCAAGCCCCTTTGAGCAATTCCATCAATACGCGGATTTTTTTTTTAATCCGGTGGGAATTGTCCGGCACCGGGATTCGAACCCCGGTCCTTCTGCTCGCGAGGCGGGTGTTCTACCTCTACGCCATCGCTGCATCTCTGCTTCCAAACAAGATTGTGACGTCGAATATAAATCGCCGGAAAGTGTCCGGGCATAGTCTCCCATTATTTATTCGATGTTTGCGTTAAAGCTGGCATTATCGCCATCGGGACAGAGCAGTCTTATTAGTAAGCTGAACTTGTACTTTGTCTTCATGGTTCCATCAAAATGGCACACGCATTGCTACACCGTAGCTTGGGGAGTCTCTGTTCGCCGCGAGATGTCGACAGCAACGCGCTGCTGCTGGGGCTGCGCCGCAGTGGATAGGGCAACCAGTTAGCGTGCAAGTAGACGAGCGCACGCCTGTCTGTTTCACGAGTTACGTGTCGCTAAACTCGTAGGGAATAGTGCTACGCTATTGTTCGATAATGAACCGCATAGACGCGGCAATGAGCTTGCAATAAAGGGACCCTGAAGGCTGAATGACTTTTTGTTTTGGCTGAAGTACTACTCCTTTCAGAAGTGTTTCGGCTTCTGGTCGGCGGAAAACCATGCTTTTCCTTTGTTTATAAAAGAATTCTTGGATCTGGCAGCTGTTTCTTTCGCTTAGCTTCCATTTTTCCAGGGGAGCAAAAATAACGAAGTTATTCAAGCAAGAGAGGTGCTGCCACCTTGAAGCAGGAGTAGGAAAAACGCCCGCGATTATCCACCATGGCGGCAGACGACGGCCGTACATATCGCGAAACCAATTACGCCAGTAATCTCACACTCTTCGCACCTTCACGTCTATAAACACACACGGACACTAGCGAGGGGCGAGAATGGTTTTCACCTGCGTGAATCTTTTCTCTGTGCTGGTAGGACAATGTAAAATACACTTGCCCCGAATAGAAACTAAAAAAAAAGGCTTGCCTATTACGCACAACAATCCTGAGGTCCGGGATTGGGTGCCCACCCTGGGCGGGTGATTGTCATCACTTGGTTCCTCACTTTTGAAAACATAGCTATCTCCATTCGCAAAACAGTCAACTTACTTCGCATGCGTATTCTCCTCTCTCTCTCTCTCTGTCTTTCTGTATATATATATATATATATATATATATATATATATAATATATATATATATATATATATACAGTCCTAGTCCACTTATAACAATATCCAAGTGCCAAGAAAATCCCATCGTATAACCGATAATTATTATAAGCGGGTTGCGAAATAAAACGACGGAACAGAGCTCAAAACTTTTTATTCGCATGCCAGAAAGGTCGTACTACTACTAATTTGCGGAAAAGAAGCCACAGTCGGTCACCTATGTCTGCCGCGTGTGAAGCTAGCGCAAATCTTTTCCAAGAGCATCTATAGGTGGGTGCTTCACCTAGCTGAGGTAAACGTCCTTGGCGGAACAAAGTCCCCGAGGGTCTGTGTCACTCATTGGACTTCCTACGAAGAAAACTACCTGGGTAGGCTAACCGGCGTCGTTATAGTCATCACTGTTGCACTTTTGGTGCACAATATAACCGGATTCAATCGTTATATCCGATATATTGTTATAAACGGTATCAGTATAAATGAACTAGAGTATATATTATATAATATATATATATATATATATATATATATATATATATATATATATATATATATGTAAGGAAATGAGGGGCTCGTTGAGGAAAAATACAGAAAGATAGGTCAGCAGTCTACAATGCCAAAGGAGGCATAGGGGTGTGGTTGGGCTCTTTTCTTTTTCACTACGGTTAATGAAGTACACATTTTTTTTTAAATATACAGAAGAAAGAAAGAAAAACACGCGCCCAGAGTGGGGACCGAACCCACGCCTTTAGATTACATGTCGAATGCCTTACCAAATTCAGCTATCTGGGCGACTGTGTTCTCCTTCACTTCTGGCTATTTATATTTTACTAGAATTGTATCTGACAGCTTGAGGGTGGTAGCCAGCGCCACCCTGACTACACGGGGAGAAGGGGACCTTCTTTTCAACCCCCGGGGCGTGACTCAAACGTCTACAGCCTGTCATGAGCGGGTAACTGGCGGGAAGCCCTCTTATGCTACCTAGGCATCAAGGCTGCCAGAACCGAGACCCTCGCTAGGCTTTCGCAGAATAATATAGTAAGGAAATGAGGGCTCGTTGAGGAAAATACAGAGATAGGTCAGCAGTCTACAATGCCAAAGGAGGCATAGGGGTGTGGTTGGGCTCTTTTTTTTTATGGGGTTTATGAAGTACACATTTTTTTTTAAATATACAGAAAAAGAAAAAAAACACGCGCCCAGAGTGGGGACCGAACCCACGCCTTTCGATTACATGTCGAATGCCTTACCAATTCGGCTGCGGGGCGCTGTGTTCTCCTTCACTTTCGGCTATTTTATTACTAAATTTATCTAGTTAGGTGTAAATACTACAGGAAGAGAAGGAGAATCACGCGCCCAGAGTGCGGACTCGAACGCACGCCTGTATGAGTAATGGCGGGAAGCTCTTACCACCAGCATCTGGGCGACGTGTTCTCCTTACTTTCTGCGAATATATTTAAGGAAATGTAGGGGCTCGTTGAGGAAAATAGAAAGTAGCCAGCAGCCTACATCCTAGGACATAGGGGAGTGGTGGACCTTTTCTTTTTCAACCCCCGGTTTGCGTACTTAAATATACAGCGAAAGAGCAGGGCCCAATGGCGGGAAGCCCTCTGTATGCCTACCTAGGCATCAAGGGCCGACCGAGTTACCTCGCTTCAGGCTTTCGGGCATATAATTTATAGAAGGTATCTGAGCTTGGGCTGGTAGCCAGCGCCAACTACAGAAAAGGGGACCTAGTTCAAGGGCAGTACTACAAAGCCAAAGCGAGCATAGCGGGAATGCGGGAAGCTCTCTTATCACTAGGTTCAAGGTGCCAGAACCGGATTTTTCTTTAGCTTTCCAGAATAAATAAGAAAAAAGGGCTCAGTTGAGGAAAACAGAAAGATATCACAGTCTAATGCCTACCAATTGGCATTGGGGACTGTGTTCTCTTTTCTTTTCACTCTTAATGAAGCCATTTATTTTTTACTATGAATTGAAAACTGCGCCTGAGGGGGTACCGAGCGCCACGCCTTGATACACGAGGGCTATGAGGGACTTTCTCCTTCACTCCGGGCTATGAATCTAGAACGTTCTGACAGCCTGAGGGGGTAACCAGCGGACCCTCTATCTACCACGGGAGTCAAGGGACCTGTTTTCAACCCCCGGGCGCTCAAGCGTCAGATACATTCTAGTAAAATATAAATAGCCCAGAAAGTGAAGGAGAACACAGTCGCCCAGATAGCCGAATTGGTAAGGCATTCGACATGTAATCGAAAGGCGTGGGTTCGGTCCCCACTCTGGGCGCGTGTTTTTCTTTCTTTCTTCTGTATATTTAAAAAAAAATGTGTACTTCATTAACCGTAGTGAAAAAGAAAAGAGCCCAACCACACCCCTATGCCTCCTTTGGCATTGTAGACTGCTGACCTATCTTTCTGTATTTTTCCTCAACGAGCCCCTCATTTCCTTACTATATTATTCTGCGAAAGCCTAGCGAGGGTCGGTTCTGGCAGCCTTGATGCCTAGGTAGCATAAGAGGGCTTCCCGCCAGTTACCCGCTCATGACAGGCTGTAGACGTTTGAGTCACGCCCCGGGGGTTGAAAAGAAGGTCCCCTTCTCCCCGTGTAGTCAGGGTGGCGCTGGCTACCACCCTCAAGCGTCAGATACAATTCTAGTAAAATATAAATAGCCCAGAAAGTGAAGGAGAACACAGTCGCCCAGATAGCCGAATTGGTAAGGCATTCGACATGTAATCGAAAGGCGTGGGTTCGGTCCCCACTCTGGGCGCGTGTTTTTCTTTCTTTCTTCTTATATTTAAAAAAAAATGTTTACTTCATTAACCGTAGTGAAAAAGAAAAGAGCCCAACCACACCCCTATGCCTCCTTTGGCATTGTAGACTGCTGACCTATCTTTCTGTATTTTTCCTCAACGAGCCCCTCATTTCCTTACTATATTATTCTGCGAAAGCCTAGCGAGGGTCTCGGTTCTGGCAGCCTTGATGCCTAGGTAGCATAAGAGGGCTTCCCGCCAGTTACCCGCTCATGACAGGCTGTAGACGTTTGAGTCACGCCCCGGGGGTTGAAAAGAAGGTCCCCTTCTCCCCGTGTAGTCAGGGTGGCGCTGGCTACCACCCTCAAGCGTCAGATACAATTCTAGTAAATATAAATAGCCCAGAAAGTGAAGGAGAACACAGTCGCCCAGATAGCCGAATTGGTAAGGCATTCGACATGTAATCGAAGGCGTGGGTTTGGTCCCCACTCTGGGCGCGTGTTTTTCTTTCTTTCTTCTGTATATTTAAAAAAAAAAATGTGTACTTCATTAACGTAGTGAAAAAGAAAAGAGCCCAACCACACCCCTATGCCTCCTTTGGCATTGTAGACTGCTGACCTATCTTTCTGTATTTTCCTCAACGAGCCCCTCATTTCCTTACTATATATTCTGCGAAAGCCTAGCGAGGGTCTCGGTTCTGGCAGCCTTGATGCCTAGGGTAGCATAAGAGGGCTTCCCGCCAGTTACCCGCTCATGACAGGCTGTAGACGTTTGAGTCACGCCCCGGGGTTGAAAAGAAGGTCCCCTTCTCCCCGTGTAGTCAGGGTGGCGCTGGCTACCACCCTCAAGCGTCAGATACAATTCTAGTAAAATATAATAGCCCAGAAAGTGAAGGAGAACACAAGTCGCCCAGATAGCCGAATTGGTAAGGCATTCGACATGTAATCGAAAGGCGTGGGTTCGGTCCCCCTCTGGGCGCGTGTTTTCTTTCTTTCTTCTGTATATTTAAAAAAAAATGTGTACTTCATTAACCGTAGTGAAAAAGAAAGAGCCCAACCACACCCCTATGCCTCCTTTGGCATTGTAGACTGCTGAGCTATCTTCTGTATTTTCCTCAACGAGCCCCTCATTTCCTTACTATATTATTCTGCAAAGCCTAGCGAGGGTCTCGGTTCTGGCAGCCTTGATGCCTAGGTAGCATAAGAGGGCTTCCCGCCAGTTACCCGCTCATGACAGGCGTGTAGACGTTGAGTCACGCCCGGGGGTTGAAAAGAAGGTCCCCTTCTCCCCGTGTAGTCATGGTGGCGCTGGCTACCACCCTCAAGCGTCAGATACAATTCTAGTAAATATAAATAGCCCAGAAAGTGAAGGAGAACACAGTCGCCCAGATAGCCGAATTGGTAAGGCATTCGGACATGTAATCGAAAGGCGTGGGTTCGGTCCCACTCTGGGGCGCGTGTTTTTCTTTCTTTCTTCTGTATATTAAAAAAAATGTGTACTTCATTAACCGTAGTGAAAAAGAAAGAGCCCAACCACACCCCTATGCCTCCTTTGGCATTGTAGACTGCGCCTATTCTTTCTGTAATTTTTCCTCAACGAGCCCCTCATTTCCTTACTATATTATTCTGCGAAAGCCTAGCGAGGGTCTCGGTTCTGGCAGCCTTGATGCCTAGGTAGCATAAGAGGGCTTCCCGCCAGTTACCCGCTCATGACAGGCTGTAGACGTTTGAGTCACGCCCCGGGGTTGAAAAGAAGGTCCCCTTCTCCCCGTGTAGTCAGGGTGGCGCTGGCTACCACCCTCAAGCTCAGATACAATTCTAGTAAAATAAAATAGCCCAGAAAGTGAAGGAGAACACAGTCGCCCAGATAGCCGAATTGGTAAGGCATTCGACATGTAATCGAAAGGCGTGGGTTCGGTCCCCACTCTGGGCGCGTGTTTTTCTTTCTTTCTTCTGTATATTTAAAAAAAAAATGTGTACTTCATTAACCGTAGTGAAAAAGAAAAGAGCCCAACCACACCCCTATGCCTCCTTTGGCATTGTAGACTGCTGACCTATCTTTCTGTATTTTCCTCAACGAGCCCCTCATTTCCTTACTATATTATTCTGCGAAAGCCTAGCGAGGGTCTCGGTTCTGGCAGCCTTGATGCCTAGGTAGCATAGGAGGGCTTCCCGCCAGTTACCCGCTCATGACAGGCTGTAGACGTTTGAGTCACGCCCCGGGGGTTGAAAAGAAGGTCCCCTTCTCCCCGTGTAGTCAGGGTGGCGCTGGCTACCACCCTCAAGCAATCAGATACAATTCTAGTAAAATATAAATAGCCCAGAAAGTGAAGGAGAACACAGTCGCCCAGATAGCCGAATTGGTAAGGCATTCGACATGTAATCGAAAGGCGTGGGTTCGGTCCCCACTCTGGGCGCGTGTTTTTCTTTCTTTCTTCTGTATATTTAAAAAAAAATGTGTACTTCATTAACCGTAGTGAAAAAGAAAAGAGCCCAACCACACCCCTATGCCTCCTTTGGCATTGTAGACTGCTGACCTACTCTTTATATATATATATATATATATATATATATATATATATATATATATATATATATATATGGTCGTGGGTTCGGATCCCACCTGGCAGGGCATTTTTTCTCCACTTTCTTATTCTCCACATTCTTTATCTTGAGCTACTACATCCTCCCCTTTGCTTTCCGAGGTCTTCTTGACTGCCAATTCTTATTTCTGTCTTATATATATATATATATATATATATATATAGTTAAGAGAAAAGGTTCCTGGCTATGAGGTTAGCTGTACGATAGAGAGTCAAACTGAAAAACATAACAACATTTATTCTAACGTTTCGACCGGGGGCCGGTCTTTTTCAAAGAAAGACCGGCCCCCGGTCGAAACGTTAGAATAAATGTTGTTATGTTTTTCAGTTTGACTTCTCTATCGTATATATATATATATATATATATATATATATATATATATATATATATATATATATATATAGTTCGATAGCCCTGCTTTAGGGCTTTAGAAGGCACCGAGAGAGAGAGAAAGAAAAAAAGGGAGAGAGAGAATAAACTTTACCTCGAGGATTATCAGTTTATGATGCATCTTGAAAGTGATGCTGGTAGGTCGCGCTGATGGCTGTCAGCGTGAACTGAGCAGTGACGTCGGCAGCTCTGGCGACCAAACGGACCTGTAGTTCCGGGTACCGAGCTGCCCAGCGCGGCCTCCCACCTTTCTTCGGAGGGTATTGAAGAATATGCGGTTTTGCATTCGTTCCCCACGTGCTAGATTCTGACAACAGTGTCGTATTTTAACACGAAAGTGTTTTTTCACGGATACACGAACATTTCACTGCCGTCATATATGACGGGAGTGAAATATACGCAATAAACGCAAAAATGACGGCAGCGACTGATATATCAGTCGCGGAAATAATGCCAGTACACCTTTGCCGAAGTGACCCGTCAGCAGGACGTCGCTCGCCAAGCACACCCACAAGAGATCCGTCGACCCGCAAATCATGCTCAGCTGCAGATTTCGCTGCACATTTCATTTTCGTGTTTTACCGATTCTTATGACACAGGAATCAACCACAGTTTTTTTTTTCTTTTCTATTCGTAATGTCAGTCTCAGCGTGACAGGGAGCTTTAAAAATAACTTCGTACTGTCCTACAAAAAGGATATAAAGTACAGCGAACCACATTCGTTCTAACGTTAGCGGTCCAAATATATTCTAAAATCCTGGCCAACGTGGCGCACTCGCACACAAATCCGATTTCATTTACTACTCACGTACGACGAAGTGGGCCTTTTATGTTTCTGGTGGGCCTTGCATTCGTTTCTTTTTAGTTCCTTCTGAGGCCACGAAGGTTGCGGTGCGCGGATTTTTGTTTTATTTTGTACCCTGCGCAGTCGTGTCCAGTTCATCTCTCGATGCAACATAACGAGGCTACTGAGCAATCAAAACACATGAAGGTTGAGAAACACATATAAAAAACTCCCAAACGCATGTTTTATACGAAAACATCTGCTCTGATTTACTCACATTTATCTCTAGCTTTACTCTGTGCGGAACATATGCTAGAGTTCTTGGTCGAATGGCGTAAGACTTGTATTCCACCAATGGAAACAGGGAAAACATCAAAATAGAACTAATGGCAGGGGTAGTTCCCGTCATACGAAAGTAATGATTGGGCGTACAGTCGTGTGAGTGATGTGGTGCGCCTCGTTTTCTCTCTGCTACATTTGCTAACCCGTCTCAACGAGTTTCAGACGACCACATTACGCTTTTCCTTATCGATTTCCTGCCAGCCTTGACGCCGAGGTTTTTCAGCTTCGCATAGCTACAACGATGTTTCTTCTGTGAGATATATATTCAAAAATGCACCTTCATGGTGTTTCGTGTAGTATTGCTTGATGTGAGCGACGTCACCGTCGGTTCCCATCTAGAAGCAGACAATTTCATATAAAAAGCAAGCTCTATTTCGTTTAGCATTATATTTATCTTACAAAGACTATGTGTCCTTCGTATAATTGTGTGCCGGCGTTTTATTTAGGCCAGTAAAGCGCTTATTTTTTTGTTTTCTTTTCAAGAAAAGTCTGACTCTTTCTTTCTTGTGCTTAGCTTTTGGAAGAATTTGTTGCCTTTTGCGGGACAAATGCTTACGTACAACCAGCCTCTCATTTTCATTGCAATATGCTGATCTCTTTCTGAAGAACAACGTATACGGGGTTTCCTTCTACGCGATCCGGGAATGTATGGCGACATTTAGCTTAAAGTGGCCATGAAGACAAAATACAAGTTTGTTTTATTCGAAAGATTTGGTGTTTTGTAGTGATCCCTGTGCTTATCCGGCAGCAAACGATGCTTTATTCACTGCGAAAGTCGACAATTCAAGCCAAATTGTCATTCTCCCGCGGAATAGTGTGTTGTGACGTCTGCAATGACGTATATACTGAAGCAAACGTTAGTATGCTGACAAGGGTTACAGCAAACGACGACACACCTTGTTTACCGTTAGTACTCCTAGATGGCGCTTCGATACTGCTTAGGACCACTCTCCGCAGTCGCTTTTTTTTTTAGCGGATTTGTACCTGACTAATTTTATTTACAGTTGATGGTAATCGTTTTGGGAAACATTGGGGATGCCCGACAGACAGGGACAATGTCTCTTATGCCAATTGGCCAGTGTCGTGTGAGACAACCCCAGAGCACCGGAATGCTGTGCAGCTATTACAAGCCTAATGTACTGAATACGTACTGGTAGGTTTGCTTTGCAGGCCTCAGCCAATCTCACAGTTGCCCATAATATGTCACATGTTCTAGCGCGGGAAATGAGCTAGGGGGTCGCATGGCCATTCTCTGTTTTCCTCATTATGCAGCTTATTTGAGTGATGTTTGCGCTAAAAGCGGCGTTAGTCTTATTCTAACCAGGCGATGTTTTGAATGAACCAAACTTGCATTTTGTCTTCATGGACCCTTTAAGCATCGATGGAGCCTGCCTTTTTTTAGTGAGATTTTACTACCTTAATGAACATAAAATGCTTCGTAAATGATGTACCTCGGTAACATCCTTTTTCATTCTTTCTGTTTTAGCGCATAATACCTGCGCTATATTACCCAGACATGGTTACTTTTGCCCACTATCCCAGAAACGCCAGAAGCTTTGACCTCCGGCATAACCGCTTGATTGATTGATTGATTGATTGATTGATTGATTGATTGATTGATTGATTGATTGATTGATTGATTGATTGATTGATTGATTGATTGATTGATTGATTGATTGATTGAAGGAACGTTCAGACTTAAGGAAATTGTTCTCACATCGGCGTGCGTTTCGCGAACCGGAATTAGTGTGATGTGGTTTAAGGCGCAGTAATAATGGATGTTGCAAAATGACCACAAAATGAGTGAGCTGCATGTTTTGAAATAAACTGACCTCTTGTAAAGACCTATTTACATCAGGCGACGGTGCCTCTTTCAAGACGACCTAAATTTACCCTCGTGTGTTTTTTTTCCTTAATTTTTTTGGTGGTATGAAAGTAGCCCCCGATCGGACATAATTAAAAGCCATGAGAGATAGGAAGTCTCTGGCAGATTTTTTTGTTTTCGTGTGGCATGCGTACGCATTTGAAAGCATTGTGTTCCTATAGAAACGCGAGCTACTATTGAACAGAGGACGGAGAAATAATTGTTAATGGTCTGCCTCCTGATTTCATTCATGGAAGGTCATAGGCTCATAAGCAAAAACGTCTTTGCCCTTTATGCGATGCCTTCTTGCCGTGGGATCTCAACAAAAGAATCGAGAGTAACCCAAATATTACCGGCGTCCATTTATTGCTTCGAAGACAAAACCAAAGCATTTTCGTACCGTCTTTATACAGCGGAAATTCATTTTTCTAGATAGGCCTCCTTGGGGAAAGGAGCCCTATCTAAAACATCTCGAAATGCCTAGAGACGCCTGTTATCAATGGGCCACACTTAATTACACGTCGCATTCAGCATACTTACGTGTATAAAATGATATTCTCTTTTTATTCTGGTCCAAAATATATCATTTTTTACTTTAAGTTTGGCGCCGAGGACACATACTAAATTTTTCGAGTTAACTAAGTGGTTGAATGGCTGGGGCTTTCTGCTGCTGAGCGGGAGGTTGGGCGTCCTATTCCAGGTCGCTATGCTTCAATTGAGGTTTAAAGAAAACAACTAAAAAATCCTTTGCATACGTATGCAAGGTGACGGCGCAAGCTAAAGACAACCGAGGTGATTTTACTCCGTAGCGTTCTATAGTGTGCCTCGTAGTCCCGGTGTTTCGTAGGGAGCC
This sequence comes from Haemaphysalis longicornis, assembly GCA_013339765.2. Lineage (NCBI taxonomy): Eukaryota > Metazoa > Arthropoda > Arachnida > Ixodida > Ixodidae > Haemaphysalis > Haemaphysalis longicornis. Next base: position 160,709,681 of record CM023451.1, on the reverse strand, counting down.
GAAATCATGCCATGTAATTAAGAGCTTCATGTGATCCCACGGTAAGACATCGATTACACCGCTGTTGTCACTAAACCACAAGAACGAGATAGCCTGTCGGGAGTTGCTATTATCAGCGAACGCAGTGAAAGCTGTTTATACACAGCTCGTGAAATCTAAATTTGGAATAATTCGAACTAACCGCTCCTGTCTAACCTTACACCTCGTTAATTCGAAATTTCGGGTAATTTGTCCTGAACACCCTGTCTCACCCCACACCTCGTTAATTCGAAATCTTGGATAATTCGTACTGAACGCCCCGGTCTCACCCCACACCTCGTTAGTTCGAAATTTCGGGTAATTCGTAGTGACCACCTCGGTCTCACCCCAAGCCTCGTTAATTCGAAATATCGGATAATTGACCGCCCCTGTCTCACCCCACATATCGTTAATTCTAAATTTCGGGTAATTCGAGCTGACCGCCACTGTAAGACCCTACACCTCGTTAATTCGAAATTTCGGGTAATTCATACCGACCGCCCCTGTTTGTCCCCTGTTTGTCTACGTAGTCCATTTTGCGGAAAAAAAATGCATTCATCCTCCAAAATATGAATGCCGCATCACCGTTTATGGGTTTATTTTAAGGAAAGATGCGTGGCGAGCGATCATTACGACGATCTGCGCGCGTGATGTGGTCGAAAGAGTGGTTTTGCGCAAAGTGAACACAAATTGCAGTCTCAAGCACCTCATCGAAAGGAATGTTAAGACGTGGATCATGGCCGCAACTATACGCCTTGAGTTTCTCAAGATTAAGGCGCCTGGCTTGCTCCTACTCGGAGGCTGTCTTGACGCGTGAGAGGTTGAGGCATTGCAAGGTGTTGGCCTCGCTCATTATAGCGTGCCGTCAAGGATGTCAGAGCGGCGAGGCTTTCACAGGTAGGAGAGATTGCCGCACAAGTAGTTGGCGAAAACCCCGTCTTTTGAAACGTGAACTGCGTAAGCGAAGAAGACACACACACACAAAAAAAAAGGCCGTTCGGGAAGAAAACAGCGCAAGGGAAGACGAAGGCAGAGACTGGGCAAACACAGACACGGCCGCACTCGTAAAAAACGGCCGCCTGGTAATGGAGAAAATTCAACATCATGCACGGTATCTTTTAGTTTGAACAATACGGAATTATATCACCCACTACTTTCCGGTATAAAACAAGAAATATTGGGCATGATATTCAACGTTAATATAAGCTCGTAGATTATTTTTGCCGCTTTGAAAGTTACCATTCCGGAAGAAATTAGTCTGTCCTATCCGAGTGATGAGTTTTCGGTTCAGCTTTAGTTAGATAGAACTTCGTTGAATTCAAACTTTCCTCGGAATGTCGTTGGAGTGCTGACTGATGAGCTTCGACTGAGACGAAAGGCGAGTAAATTTGAATCGATATTATAGGCGTCCTGTAAGACGCAGGAAATTCCTAACAGCGAATCGCACGCTGCACCTTTCCTGTATGACAAAAGCAACATGATTGCGAGCACTACCGGCATCATTACGGTGACGCGCACATGCGCTCCTGGAGGGGTAAGATTGGTCGGGTGCGTTTTGCTCGTTGAGTGCATTCGAGCATTTAATGAGCGTACGTTCTTTAGAGAGAAGGCCGGGGGGAATTTCTTCGCGAACGTGATTTTCAGACATCCCGTTATCGAGCGAACGCCCATGAATGTGGCCATGGTTCGTAGCCCTTAGCTTTTGGACGAGGGCTTATACATGAGCCGATGCAGCCAGCACCGTGCACCTAAAACACTAATTTACTTGGACAGTGGCTTCATTTCATACGGCTCATATAATCGAATTATCGGCCGCCATCTGTAATGGGGCACCCGAGAATTTTGCTCTCACAAAAAATAATTTTTGCTAAGACTCTGGCTTTGACTCTGAAACCTTATCTGTGATGCAGTGCCTTATCTTATCGTGGTACTAGTTTACAAGCTGTTCACATAACTTGAACGAAGTATTCAAATGTCTGGCAACAATGAAATCGATGATCATTCATGGTAATGTGGCCCTATTATTTAAGACAAAGTGCTTACCCTTCTAACCCTGGAATCTAGCCGGACATTCTGAATTACAAAATTGTAGAACGTCCAAAAGTATGCTGAATAATGAAGTTTTGTCTAGTCTAAAGCACTTTTAACAAAGAAAGACGTTGTGAAGCACCAATGAAATTGGGAAAACAGTGCCGCTAAACTACTAACACGCACTCGCGATAAATGGTACGGTGGCCGCCTGCCTGTCATCCGGTACGCCGTTGCGCAACGCAGTAGCGTACGGGGCAGTCCTCTAGCTGGTCAGAAGTTGGCGCTTTTTTTTAACGCGCAAGCATAAATGGCCTGTCACCGAATCCCTGTGGGGAGCCGAAAAAAAATGACATACTAGAAGAGATTATTAGTACAACTGTCTCCGGCAATTTGGGAGTGCCAATACGAACCACGAAAATGTAATCAGGCACAGAGTTACTAAGGTGTGGAAAACACTCGGCAAACATGCAGAAGTAATGAACAGTAGGCTGCCGCAGTTACTAAGAAGAAAGGTAAACAACCTATGCGTATTCCCAGTGACGAATTATGGGTCAGGGCAGGAACCTGCGGACTTATTACGAACCATGAAAGCAATCTTGGGTTGGCCCGACGAGCCAAGATGAGAAACGAGCGTCCTTGATTAGGGAGCAAACTCGGGGGAAGGCATCCAGCTCAACCTAGGAGGAGGAAGGGGAGGTGAGCTGGGCATCTTATGCGGGGAACTGACAATCTACTGGACTAACATCGTAATTGAGTGGCTACCGAGAGACAGGACTACAAGCAGGAGAATACCGGTAACTAGAAGCAGAGACAGGCGAAAAAATTTTGGGGTAAAGATAGCCTTGGACAGCACAGGATAGGAGCGGTTGGAAGTCGTAAATGGTAGAGGCGTTCATTGTGCAATGTCGTGTGCGTGCGGGCGTGCGTGTGTGTGTATGCGTGAGTGCGTGCACAAACGTAGCTCGAATGGGGTTGGGAATGATACCGCGTGACATTGCGTTGTCTCTCGCAGGGGGGCTACGCAGGCAACGCGGCAGGCTTCCAGGTGATGTCGCTGCTCAAAGTGGCCGAGCTACGCTCCAATCGACCGGGCATCGGATTGATCCACTACGTGGCACAGGTAGGTGACGCACATGTGTGTGAAGAATAGTTTGGCTCCACGCGTGTCCTTGGGAGCTAATAAAAAATAATTTTGTTAGGTCCAGTCGTCAGTCTTAGGAAACTGGCCGGATCGCCTCCCGTTTCTATTCTTGGAGCGGCTTTCCGCGGTTCATTCGAAATTTATCTTAAGTCGTGGAGCGTTTAATTCGTTGTGTGGAAGGGATCCTAATCTAGCAAACAACGACTTCAACGCTCGTTAGTAAAACTTTGCTAGTACTAGATCACTCAAACCGCAGTTTGGACTGGAATGACTTACGTCGAACTAGCTAGCGCTCTCATTCTCGACTTTTTGCGGAATTGGTTAGGCTGCGTACAACATATTGCGCGTATTATTTTCACCTTCCCATAAAGCGGGTCTTAATTAACGATTATAATGCAGTTATGCACGTGGTTTTCTAGTTTTCCTAACACCTTGTTGTATTTTTTTTAATGGTCCGGCTAGAACTTTCTCGTTCTTGCAAGGCGACCTAATGCTCGTCTTAGGATTCGTGGCCATTTTGTGTGTACTACGGCAGCAGAGAATGGTCGGGAGAAGTTGTTTAGCTGTAAATTTTGAATTCTTATTCTTCTTTCCTGACCTCCCTGTAGAAGCTACAGCTTTGGACGAACAAATATTTCTTCAACTTGTACAGGCCGTACGAGGCCCTCAAGTGTAACTTGTGCGCATTCGCTTGCCGCTAGCCATTCCCGTATACGACTAGTAGTCAGCTCTTCGGAGGTTTCATTCACTTTATGGGGATCGTATTTGCTCACGCATTTTGTTGCGCGTCTCATGGCCGGTGCATCGCACTGAACGGTACTAAGCACCATGCGCGCGGGCAGCGAGATACAAACGGTTAGTCTAATTGTCGTCAGCCTTGCAAGTGGGTTTGCTCCACCTTTTAACTCACCTAAATAACACCACGCACAGCTAACTATGAGGTGTAGGAGACCGTAGCTGGATATGAGAGGTTGTGACTGGGTTAGAACACGCATTTATTCAAACTTGCTCTTCATTGCCATTTCTGCCATTTTTCCAAGCTCAATTGAGACACCTGAAGCCCGACAGAGTTTTCCAGCTATATGATATGAGATTTATAGGACAACCCCTGTTATCGGGGAGATGGTAGGGAGTTAGCGAGAAGCAGCTTACGATGGGAAGTTGGGGGGGGGGGGGGGGAGGGCATGAGTATATGTCGCAACATACGCATGTATGAGAAAACGTTTACTTGACCCAACACATAGATAACATTTAGGTAATAAAAATCAAACCGCTTTCTTAAGAGAAAGACGTTTACAACGCGAAGCTTTCTCCTACGCAACACGAGTCAAAGCTAAAGTCCGAAATCCACTCCCCCAAGGTCCGAAATCCAAAAAAAGGCCGAAACCAAAGTCCTCCTCAACTCAGCCAAAGTCTAAAGCCAACGTCCAACCCCAAACCACCAAAGTCCGAAGTCCAACCCTGCGTAGAGAATGTATTTCATCATAATCATCATCATCCCGCTAACCGCGTGTACTGGGAAACTACATTTTACGTGATTATGAGACGCCCGTTAGGTGTGTAGAGACATCCCATTGTCATGTTATGCGGTGTATGATTGACGCGCCCTTTTTGGAACCCGCTGTGCAAAGTTGGCTTTTCCTGAAGTGTGTTTTGGTCGGACGTCGACGCCATCAGTGAGGCATAGGAAGCTCCGCTTTAAAAGAGGACGGGTCCGGAGGCTGGCTATTCCTTCCTCCTGGAAGAGCCTCTCAATAGTCCCAGCGGTTCGCAGTCACGTTGCGAGGACGAACGTCAATCAAGAGTAGCCGTGCTTATATCGTGCGCGCCAACATCACGTGTCTCCCAGGAGGCGGACCGGACGCAGCTTCTGGGCCGCTCGGGTGCCGAGGCTGCACTGCCGACGCTGGACGCTGCGAGCCGGGTGTCCGGCGACCAGGTGCGCACCGACGTTTCGGCGCTGGCCGAGCGAGTGGCCAAGCTGCAGGCGGACGCCTCGAGGCTGGCGGCCCGTCCGCCGCACTCCCGGGACGACGCGTTCCTCGAGCGCACGCACGCTCTGATCGAGGTACGTCACTGACACACCTGCCGGTGGTGCCACTGTTGGTGCCTGAACCACACATAGAGAGAGAGAGAGAGGAGGAGAGAGAGAAGAGAGAGAGAGAGAGAGAGAAGAGAGAGAGAGAGAGAGAGAGAGAGTACGTAACTTATTGAATGGAAGGACAACACCAGACGTCGCCCTGATCGTATAGTCTCTGACCTGCCACTCTGTGTGGGGGTGGGGGAAGGGGAAAAGAGCATAGATAGAGAGGGTGACAGGTATGATGATGGACCTAGAGGTGATAGCATAAGTATGTACAAAATTCCTATGCCATGTACAGTACATGTTCAATAGTTCACCACAACGGGATTGGGCTACAATCTAGCTGCCAAACCGCTGCTTTTTAAAATGCCAGCACTGCCTTGAAGGCCTCAGTTCTGGCATATGTGCTTGTAACCAAAGCTTAAGTCAACTGTTTGAGGGCCACTGAGGGCAAACACGACTTCTTCATAATTCCCGGGATGGAAAGGCGGATTGACGGTCTTGATAGTACCCACAGAGGATTCTGTGAAACCACCATTGGGGCGTAACCAGAGGGAATTATGCGTTGGTGACGCGAAACTGCTGCCGCAAAACTGCTTCTGGAGCATGGAGTTAGCACCATACGTTATAGGCGGAAGCAATTAGCGCAAATGTTCTTTCATAGGTCTCTGACGTCTGAATGTACAAGCACATCACATCCGAACTTCGCGAGGGGTCGCGGAACTGAAACCATGGTTTAGTTTCGCTCTAAAAAGTGCATATATATATATATATATATATATATATATATATATATATATATATATATATATATATATATATATATATATATATATATATATATATATATATAGAGAGAGAGAGAGAGAGAGAGAGAGAGAGAGAGAGAGAGAGAGATGCAGGCCTGGAAGAGCAGCCGGTGCGCTAAGCACGGCCCAAGCCGTCTTTTTTTCTCACAAACGTGCTCGTCTCCCCGTCGTAGCCAAGTACGTTCTATAGCAGCGTTCCCACTCGGCGCGTCACAGAAGCTCAGTCTTGTTTTGCATACACTCCCGCACACCCTCGATCACGAACGGGCGGCCATGAGGCAGGTCCCGTCCCACGCGCGGTGTGACGCTGCGGGGGTGCTTGTTCGAACGAGGAATTATCCCCTGCCCCTTGCTTCACAGCTGGCCCAGCGGGAGCTGGAGAGGCTCCGCCGCGGCCTCCGGAATGTGGAGCAAGCGCGCACTGATCTGGCCGCCTTCTTCTGCGAGGACCCGGCGGGATTCCAGCTCGAAGAGTGCTTCGGCGTCATCGCAACCTTCTGGAGAAGTTTCAGGGCCGCCGATCAGGTGCGACTGCGTGTACTCGAGACCCTTCCGTCCCTGCTTCAGCGCCGTGCCAGTGGCATTTATCTCATAATTCTTTTATTGTTTATCTTACAATGTTAGTTGGCGCAAATTTAAATAACTTCAGTTATTTTTGAACGAATACAACTATGAGTGAAGCTGAATTATTTGCTAGAGAGCAGCAAGGTTATATAGGGAATAATTAAATGTGAACAAAAGCCGAATTGGCAGTCCACTAACAAACAACTGACTTCTTATGTTTTTTCTTTTTTTTCTTTATTAAGAGTATAAAAACGAAGAAAGCTAATTTGCAACAAAGAGTAAGTACACAGTGAAAGTGGAATCTGATTCACATAGAGTGAATTCCAACATCGCATCAAAGCTGTCGAAAAGCTAGACGGTCGTAAAAGTGCGCATAACGAATGCTATGTAAATCTTTTTTTTTTCTTTTTATAAAGAGTCTCCGAACAAAGAATGTGGGGATCCGGCGACAAGTAAGTATACGAAATGTATCGCTCCGAGCGAGAGTCTTAATAGCCACGAGCACGAAGACAATTCACATGCAAGCGCCATCGAACGATCCTTACAGACAAGTGCATTTGAAGAGAACTCAACAGCTCTATTTTAAACAGCGAAGCTGTTTAGCATATCGTAATTTTTCGTTCCCGCAGTTAAAAATACCAAGAAATTGCCGAGCGCACGCACGTGAGCGCGGGCCTCTCGCGGCGACCGCCCGATAGTTAACATATATAATAACCAAGAAAATGCCTAGCGCTCGTGTGTGCGTGCCTCGCGACGGCCGCCCATCGTCCCCGGCGCACGTTTTTCAAGCCAAGCATACCTACTTAGGCAGACTGGTCAAGATTGCGGCGACCGCACGGCAGTTTAAAAAAAAACAAGAAAATGCTGAGCTCTCGTGTGTGCGTGCCTTTCGGCGACCGCCCCGCGTCCCCGGAGAACGTATTTCAAGCCAAGCCTACCCACTTTGGGAGATTTGCCACGATTGACCAAATAGTCCAGCGTTCGCCGTAATCGTGGCAGTAGTTGCTCGGAACGAGAAAGCAAGGTAATGTTGAATGATTACCACTTTCCGAAGAATGAAAGACGCTCACATATGTAGCAGCAATGATGGGGTACTGAAGGTCGCTGCGGCAGCGAAGGAGAAGCAAATCGGCTGCAATCGTGGACTTAAACCTTCGCTATGGGCTTGAAGGTTGCGTACAGCTCGGTTACTTTCAAGTCTTACGCGTTAGTGTAAGCTTCCCTTTTTGTACACACTCTGGAAAGTTCGGAAAAACTTTTTTTATCGGGAGCATTTACGAAATATTTGGAGTCTTGGTGCAATTTCTTGTCAAAATATGCTGCCCTTAGCATTACACATCGCGACTTTCATCTGTGCGAAAACTTGTAACGGCATTTCTTCACCGGGATAGCTAACATAAATCAATACTTTAGCTTCACCACTAACTATGCTAGAGAAAATTATAGAACACTCGAGGACATTAGAGCAATGAGCCACGCAAGTAATGGTGCGGGCGAACTGCTGGACGTGGCCTCTTTTTAAGAACCAGTGAAACATGCACGTCAGTGTCCGCTGAGTTATAGAAGGGAGACGGGACATTTTTCTTTCGCTATGAAAGAAACAAATGTCGGCCCCCTTCTAAATGCGAAGCAGCGGAACTGGTGGTCTTCACTAGCTATAACTTAGCTTTTCTTAGGTCTGCCCTTCTTATCGGTAGATTGGACGCTGATGCCGCCTTGCGCACGCCGTCTCTTTCAACTATAGGAGAACCACATCCGCGTCAGAGCTTACGTCATCACTAGGCGCAGCCAATCATCGACGCGCGCCTCCCCTCCCGAACATCTGTGCCGCGCCGCGCACTCCCCACACCTGATCGTCGGCTCATTTCCTTCTCGCCCCTTCCCCTCACACTTCCTGGCCTAGAATGTTCCTCCTCTCCACATTGCTGGGCCGAGTTCTGTGCGCGCCGGGCACGGATGGAACTCAAGCTTAAAGGGACAAACAACCGATTTTTGTCGAGTATATATTCTCTATCCCAAATGAAAGGGCATCACTTAAAGTACCTTGATGAGAAACGGTTTTTGCTGATAACGCCCTAGAACTTTTTAAATCGAAATTTTTAGATCTACGAGCCGTATGTGTCCCTCCCAAAAATAATGCTGGTAACCATATATAGTTGCTCGGCAACATACTTTTGTCTGTATGCGAAATGAAAAACGATATTTAAAATCTTGTCCCCAGCTAAAAAATGTTTGAAGCGCAGGCTTTCCTGTTACTTTATGTATTTTTTTAATGCAACGGTCTATTGTGCACGAATGCGCCATCTGTTGGGATAGACGATAGGTAGAATCTGGCTTCACGTTGTGGAGGTGGGAAGTTCGATTCTCACCGGGCGCGACGGTTTTTTTTTCTTTTAAGCTGCCGTTGGCGTATTTGGAAACTGAAATCAAATATTTTGGCAGAACAAACGCCCCTGACTCAGGCAGTATCGTCAAAGCTCCTTCACTGGGCCTGTTTACTGTACGCTGCCGCTGATTCTGGGCATGGAGGCTCAGTTAGCTACACTGAGAGCAACCCAGCGACGGTGGGTGGCGTATCTTTAAAAATTTCAAAATAATGTTTAGAAATACATATACAATTTAACCTTGTACAAATACTTGTGTTGAAAGGTTTTCATTACGTAAATAAACGTTTCAGCAGTTACAGTAGCTGCTAGGTTTGCAGGTCACGTGACAGGGACACATATTGTAGTGCCAAGTTTCTACACTACGAACCGCCACCCTTCCGATTTCAGGAAGTTTGCTGCCAAAATTAAAATTATTCCCACCAATTTGTTTAGAAATTGCTTGTGGTTGCCGGGCTATATAAAACGCTGCCTTTCATATGAGCTAGATAACATATACGCGACAAAAATCGGTTGTCCGTCCCGATTTGTCATGGTTGAACGCGGTTAAACCACGTTTGTCACAGGATAGTTCGGTTTTCGGTCCAGAGCACGCAATGAAAACGCCCACACTTGCACCACACGATAGCACACTGCTCGACGCTCGGCGCTCGGATGCTGCTCGTCGCTCGACGGAGAGGCAGAATCAGGGAGGCTGGCGGGAATATAAAATGCGGAGAGGAAGCCATTGATGGGACGTTGGTGAGAGATACACTGAACACAGCATAAATGATACCAAAAGAACTGGTTGATTCCTCTGTGATAGGAATCGGTAAAACACGAAAGTGAAATGTGCAACGAAATCTGTAGCTGAGCATGATTTGCGGGATGGCGGCTGCCTTGTGGGTGTGCTTGTCGAGCGACATCCTGCTGGCGAGTCGCTTCGGCCAAGGTGTACTGGCGTCATTTCCGTGACGGATATGACGTCAGTGAAATCTTGGCGTATCCTGACATAAAACACTTTCGTGTTGAAATATAAAACCCGAAAACAAACAACCCTAAGTGTAACGTACTCTTTAGTACTAACGGTTGCTTCCCCGCAAGAAGACCCTGTGTTTCGTGCATCCTTTACAGGCCGCTTGCTTCGTTGTACTGGCGTCATTTCCGTGACGGATATGACGTATGTAAAATCTTCGTGTACCCGGGAATAAAACACTTTCGTGTTAAAACACCCACTTTGAAACAACGTTTCTGAGTCTGCGCACCTCTCACTTTGGCGCCCTCCATTGCAGGAGAACCGACGGCGCTCCCTGGCCGAACCCGATGGCGGCAGCACCGTGCTGCCGCGCGGGCCCGTGGAGCTGGTGCGTCTGCGTGCTGGTGGGGCGGACGAGCGCGGTGCTACGACCAGCGCCAGTTCCCCGGACGCGAGCCCGTCCAACAGCCTGCGCCGCAGTTTCCGCCGCAGCCGGCCCTCGTCGTCCGAAGTGGCCAGCGACGACCCGCTCCTGGACTTCCTGCAGCGGCACGGATCCGACCGAGAGGACTCGCTGGGTGCGTCCTCCTCACCCACGCGTGTGGTTCCTCTTGCACGTTGGAATATGTTTTTCTTTCGGGTACTTGCTCTCCTGATTGACGCGTACAACTTGCGGTATGTACAAAACGTCTTCCTGTCACACGTAGCTGTACACTCCGGGTTCCTTCGAGTGCAACGGCAAGACAGAGGTTGAATCAACAGTGCCTTATATTAGAAATGCATATACATTGACGATGGGGAACAACCATATGGATATGTTTAAATCCTTGCAACATCCAACGCAATCCGACGCACATGAGCCATGTACAGTTACGCTGTAAAAAAAAAAAGCCCGCTGAATGTACCCCGTAGTGTCTACGCAAGCTCATGGTGTCTGCAGGAAACCTTTTCATGGCTGTATAATCATACGTGTACAGTTTCTTGCAACACGCATGTGCACATAGAACCAAGCTGCTGTGAACAGTGTTCTCAATTTCAATAGACTTTCTGCCTGACTGGGTATTGAAGCACGTGCTCTTAGGATGTCATGTTTTGACAGCTGGGTCGGCTGCGCACGAGTCTCGGTGCAATAGTCTGGAAAGCGCGCGTATAAACGCGGATTGTATGAATTAAACGTAATTTTCATAGCAAGATATGTCTGAAGGCTATCAGGACTTGAGTTCTGCTTCTTTTCTTTCACGCGCAGCTCGAGCAGACTCTCACATAAGGCGCACGAAACTCTAAGAAAATCGCATCTGTGAAGGAGTCAATTATGTAAATTTTCTGACGTCGCTGTGCCGAACAGCTTTATATTTCCGAATATATTTATTTCAGGGCCTAAAGGCGATAGCACTGCGCAAAGTCCTTGGGTTCTTTTTATTTTGTTTTTTCACTAAGAGCTCAGGAAGGAACATGGGCAAGTATCGTGAGCATGCGTAAGCGGCGCAGGAGCACTGGAAGCCAATGACGTGGTTCCTTCCGTGTAGCGCTTTTAAGACGAAGGCAGGCAACAAACAGTCCACTAGCTCGCTTGAATAAGTTCTTTTCATAAAAGCCGAACACAGCTCCGGGCATGCGTACCATAGCTGCCGTCAGGTGAGCGAACGCGGAAAAGCAAAGCGTAGGGAGCGTGCGGCTCGGGTTCGTCGCCAGAAAGCCCGTCGCGGCTCTTGCTGTCGATGCTGTTGTCGACGTTCCCGCTTGAATACAGTCCAAATTTTGTGCACTTTGAGGCTACTTCCTGAAACCTGAAAGGGGCTGATTGAGGCCGAAAAAAAAAAAGGCCTTTTGGATGGGGGCTAATCATAGGCCTATGCAAGGCCCTAAGTGCCCTGTCCCACCGTCAAATGAATCCCTCCCTCCTCCTTCCTAACCACTCTCCGGCCACCACCACGCTTAGCGCAATCTATCGGGCCTGATTTGAGTCCGGGGGGCATACTTACAGGCCCCGATAGACAGCCACTCTGTCATGTTTTTTTTTCTGTGCAGCGGCAGTTGTTTAACCTAACTAAGCTGGTGGTTGGTATAATTATATGGCATTTGTGCTCTGTAAAACAGTGCAAATGCCCAAGAACAAGAGAAACAAACTCGCAACCGAAAATGTATTTGAAAAATCTAACAGCGGGACGCTATCAATTTCATAAATTAAACAACAAACACGGGAAAGAAGCGTTTATGTTATTTTTAACGCAATTTGAATGGCCCCGTTATTTTAACGTTGGTTTCTTTGCTTTACGGCTATCCGACGAACACGCGTGCCTGCATGGCTCAAGAGCTAGCGTTCATCGGTATTGTGGGCCTCCTTTCTATTACAGCTCAAGCTGCATAAATACCCATCACGGGCTCGAGCAAGCCAAGCCGCAGGGGGGCGTCGGCTCTCGCCACCCGCGTCCAATCCCTTCAAGGCGGAGAGATGGCTCTTAAAACTGTTTATTTCGAAGAACGCCACGGTACAGCAACTGTACTGAACCCAACTAGCTCCTGGGGAATTAACCCTCAATGTCTTCCCAGCCCGACAGCAGGCGGCAGTAATGGCGGTGGTAGCGCACGGCCAAGGTAGCAGTACCAAGCTTGACCCAACAATGCAGTGTGTCATCGAAGTGTTGGATAAACATGGAGGGGGAGTGATATCGGGACTGTTTGCGACTGTGATAATGAACTTCACACATGTGCCAAAGTGTTTCGGCTTGCTTTAAATTAACGTTCGTGAATGAAATACCCATTTGTGCTAAAGTGTTCCAGCATACTCTAAAATGACGTGCGTAAATGCAATACGTAGTAACGCCGGAACTTAATTGACGTTCAACGCAGGGCGCCGAGCGTCACGCCGCGAGGCAAGACGCCGCTGGGCTGCCGACCTCTCGGAGGACTCGACGTCGCGCGAGCGAGTGCCTCCTCGAGAATCCGACCAGCTGCCCGCACCTCCGGTGTCGCGCGAGCAAATCACGACCTCCACGTCATCGGCTGCTGCCGACCCGCCGGCGTACGTGCCGAGGCGCACGTTCTCCAAACTCCCTTCGGCCGCTCCTACAAGCGTTGGATCAGTCGGAGCTGTGGCCACTGAGGTACCGAGGAGCACTTACCAGCACAATCAACGATCCAAGCCCACAGAACCACAACCACCACCGGCCAGCACCGCTCCGCCGAGCGTTCCTGTAGCGACGTCCTCAAGTCAGTTTTGCTCGTACGGTGACCAGTTTACCTCTAAGAACCTCTCCGTCGCCTTCTGAACCTTTGGCACGGTCTGTTCCCGCCCTGGCAGCGACGCCATTATCGTCGACACCGGCGCCGCAGGTCAGCTTCGTGCACAGCAGCAGCTCTCCGAGAAGGAGTGCCTTGCCGTCACCCACGATTACGACTCCACGCATAACAACGCCGCCGACAACGACACACGTCGGCTCAGTGCTAGACCCCAGTCTACTGCGGAGGAGCGCCTTGTCGTCGCCACCGCCTCGGATGACAACGCCGCCGCCGGCGACGGCGCTGACTACTACCACGGTGCGTTCGCCTCCTCCCGCTCTAGCGCCGACTCCACCGCCGATTCCTGAAAGCAATGCGCCGACTCCGGTGCGAAGAGAAGGCTGGACGCGCAGTGCCATACCTACCATGCCTGGAAGCACCGTCCTGAAAAGGAGCCCTAGGGTGTCTCCGTCGGACAAACCCTTCATGAGGGCTACCTCGGCTTGGAATGCTAGATCCTGGGCCGCTGCACTCCATCAACGGAACCGCCCAGTCGGGATCGCCAGTGCCGACCCCGTACTTGTCGCCACCATCGCAAACAGCTGGAGCAGGCACGAGCGGAAACGCGTATCTGGAGCGCCGCATGCCGCTGCAGCCAATTCGTGACCGACAGGGGTTGCAGAGGTTAAACAGGCCCAAAACAACGTCCGGGGACATCCACCAAGCTCTGGCGCGGTGGCGCAGTTCGAGGCCTGGGATGAGTTCGCGGTGATTATAGATACTGGTGTCACTCCGGTGGCGGGGTACTGGTCATTGATGTGTGTCTCAGGTTAATGCTTCTCGCCTCGGCTTGCGTGCCAGACCCGAATGGAGGGATCAGCTGGTACTGGTCCCGAACCACGGTCTTGGTAACTGGTGGACATGCTAAGGTCATGTCGTCGTTAATGCAGCTTAGGAGCCGGGATAACCTGCGCAGCAGTTGTGAGAAAGATTCTACTGAAGAACAGGGGAAAGACGAACAATTGACTCGGATCAGTCTGGAGAGACGGTGTACTGAAAGATTAATGAGCACTGTGGAGCATGCAATGTTACATTGTGATGCGTCTAGAACAATGTGTGGGATGGTTGCGGATGCGTGATGAACTAACTGGTAGCGTGGCTAGATTTTCGTAAATCTTTTATACGTGAGATCGAAAAAATTGCAAGTGTGTAATTTTCCGAACAATTGTTGTTTGCGATATTGTGATAGCGAAAAAACTTGTACCCAAGGACATTCTCGATTTTTAACGCTTCTAAAAATCAGCTTATCTGAAAACATCGCTCATAGCGAAATTATAGCAGTGTGTATGCGAACTCGATGTGAGTCATTTTATGCAAGAGCCTACTTAAGTTTTTCTTCAGCTATCTTGCGCTCGCCTAACCTGTTAAATTCCCAAAACCTGAATCCATATTTAGCTGGCGGATATTTTTATTCGCATTTATGAGTAAAGGTTTTGACGATGCTTGTCGGACAGCAAAAACAAAAGAGGTACCTGCGCGAAATAAAGAATAACATGCAGCCCTCCACGTGCGTCACTGCGTCGTAATAAACTTATTTTGTAACTTTTTTAGCTATTTCATTTGATTGTTGTACCATAAAGTTCTTTTATGGTTACGCACACACGACCTCTTATATCCAAGATAACTGTGCCATCGGAGCAATACAGTGAAGTACGGAACCACTCCCAACCGTGCACTCGGATGTAGCAGATACTGGTTCCCAAGTCACCGGCGGAGCAGGGTCTATCTGATCTGGCTGACCTGGCCCCTGGGTAGCCGCCGAAACCAGACACCACCTCGCCCCTGGCATGCCACGTGGGCTTGATTTCCTGATGCAGAAGCAGCACGCCTTTTACTAGCACCTTAGGGGCCCGGCTTGTCGTCGCAGCTCGTCTGGGGTGACGGCATCTAGCCACCGAACTAACGGTGGCTAGATGCTGTGAGCTTTCTAGCTGAGGCTTCTAACAGAGGCTTCGAAAAGATTGCCGCTTCCCCCTGGTCGGTATTGAACCTGGGTCCCGTGCGTTACAAAGGCAATGTCAACCCTATTGGGTCACCTAGGCACAGGTTACTCATATGTGAAGTGTTGGGGCTGATCTTTGCTCGGCGGCGTAGGGAAACATAAGGAAAACATCACGAATTAACGCATTGCCCCAAATTATTGAAAACTCAATCCAGTGTCTATAGACCTTTTCAGGGGCCGCGGCGCCCTCTCTTGACTACTTTTAGTATCAACGCCAGGTTGATACCGAAACTGGTCAAGAGAGGGCGCCACAGCCCCTTTGGCGAATCACTCCGCACTGGACAGCTTTCACGTTGAGTGGAACTGCTTTTTGTTCTGGTTTTGAGGAGGGAATACATTCATTCATTCATTCATTCATGCATTCATTCATTCATTGTTTTATTCACTTCGATATACCCTGCTTCAATGCTTCAATATACCCTGTTAATTAATAATTACACTTCTAGTTTCATTTAACATGCCGCGTGGTGTACAGGTGCGGGGAGTTGCAGTTCCTATTTGAAGTAATCACGCAAGTTTCTGTGGTGAGCGTCGTGTTGAGCATCTAGCACACGTTGTTTGTACATGGCAGGTGCTAGTGCCGTGCCCATACTGTTGGCCGTTAAAGCACCGGTGTTGTTTGGGAACATCGGATAAAACCTGCATTGTCGGCTTCGACTGAAGTCGAAGCCTACAATGCAGTTTTGGTTTCTTGGTTCTGGCCTGTGATTCGTCTGATCGTGTAACGCCCTGATCGCGCGGGCGGCCCTCGAACAGATCAGAGTCAGCTACGTTGATTAAATTTCTGCCATGACACCTTGTGATCTATCGGGTGTTCGGTGTTACGTCTTGGAAGGCCCTTATACTATTAATGGTTATATACTTCGACAAGGTATCTGAGGCTGCTAGTCTTTTTGCATAATCTCTACTTCTACTTCAATGAAGTAGAAGAGGGTTGCATCTGTATACAGATTCAATGTCCGAAAGGTGGCGGAAGCGTACGGTTTCGGAAACGATGTAGTAGGTAACGAAGGGAAGTTTACTGTCGTGCGTACCCTATTTGTGACCCTGTTAACAGGCTTATGAGGCCGTGAAGTGGCGGAATTAGGAAATGCAATGGTATTTTTCTCACATCGTACGCATACGATATGGAAAAACAGGTGGGTTTTTAGAAAGTCTACCTTACTGCGATCACACGCGCACAAACACGCACACGCACACGCACACACGCACGCACGCGCGCACGCACACGCACACGCACACGCCACGCACACACACGCACACACACGCACACACACACACACATATATAGAAATTACGGGTACGCAGTCATGAACGCGAAGGAAGGCAAAGGGGAAAATGTGGTACGTCATTGATTCTTATTGACACAGATATACTTTAATGTTTGTAAAGACAGATTGTGGAGAAAACATGCCCGCTGTGTGGGATCCGACCCCATGGACCTCCAGAATACGTGTCCGGTGCGATAACCACTACGCTACCAGCGGGGCTGTGTTCCCCTCCACACTCTTGGGTATTTATGTTAAGGTAACTGTTTCCTGCACTTGGGGGTGGTAGCCAGCGCCACTCCGGCTACTCGGGGTGAAGGGGACTTTCTTTTTTAAGCCCCGGGCCGTGACTCCAGCGTCTACGACATGTCATTAGGGGTCCACCAGCTTTGAACCCTCTTAAGCTACCTATGGCACCAAGACTGCCCGAACAGAGACTCCCCTTTGTTTCGCTATATATATTTAGCGAATCAGAATGGGATCGAAATGAGGGACTCGTTGAATTAAAATAAGACAGAAATAAGGGTTGTCAGTCAAGAAATATAAACGCATATATATAAATCACACACACGTGTTTGCGTGTGTGTGCGTTGGTGAGTGTACAGCCGGTAAAAGGCTTGTCTATAACACAGCGTTCGTACTCTCAGCCCTATCCTGCCCCGTCGGAGCGGGATTTGAATAAAACTACTGCGGAATTCTGAAGTCTTAGCCCTTCGCTTTTGCCTCCGACATGTTTGGAACGAGTATGTTTTGGCAGTTTTCGGATGTAGCTGGTTGAAGTGGAAATCGCTGTTATAGACAAGCGTTTTACCGGCTGCACGTGCGGGCGCGCACGTGCTGAGCGCTGTTACTAGATTTAATCCTCTTGTCTCAAAAATCGCCCTTTCAGTAACCCACCCGCATCAATAGTGCTTCCAGACTGTTCTCTGTATTTAAAAGCACAGATTTTGACCGCGTTGCTTTATTTGGTAACGAAAATAATTCTAAGCACTGCGGATATTCCTACCCGCATCGTGTCTCTTTTCTGTACTGAGTACAAAGAACTGACAAGAAAGCCATCGTTAAAGACGGAGAGCGATGAAGACGCAGGGCGATCGTCTGCAGAGAATTCGCTCATTCTATACGTGCACAAGGAAATCGGCAGAGTGAGCACGACCTCCAACTGCGAGGAAAGAATCTTGTTAAGGAGAGCACCGAGGACGCAATTAGTGAAGAAAAGCAAACCTGATTTGAAGTACGCATTCTTAAGCACTTTCGCAACGCTTCGATAGTTGCAGTGAATGCGGAGCGATACGAAACACTGAAATAATAGTTCCTGGGCCCGCATATCTTTTTGAGCCGAATGGGAAAAGGAACGGCTACTTATTAAACATCTTATTTCAGACCTGTATCCATGGCAACTCAGCTAACCAGGGCCACATTTTTGATGGGGGTTACATTTACGAGGTTGTGTGATTTTTTTCACGGTTCAGTGCTCAAGGGTATGCAAAAGTGTAATTCTTTAGATGCATTTACAAAATTAGGGACGTTTCAAACGGTGAAGCTAAAGGGACCCTGCAAAACTTTTCTCAACTTTTATTTTTAAATCCTAAATATTTGCGGAACGTAGTCACCCAACACACCCAGTACTTATAATTGGGGGTCGAAAAGTACCTCAGCTAAAAATTACTGATCTATGCCCATCAGATAACTCGAAACTCGCTCAAGAGATTTTTCTCTCTTTCCCGAGCTTGACGTTCTTCGACGGCCTGGATTACGTCACTGAGGCCATGTAGCGGCTGTTGGCCCGGTTGTCCTTCAGTTGCAGCAATGAACGCTTTTCGATAGCAACTTTAAAAATGAAGCCACGAAAACAAAGCAGAAACGGAAGGCGTATCTGGGGCGACGAGCAAATCGCGCAGCGCCGCTCCGTGCTGGCGATAACTGTAGCTTTCGTATGCTTCCAGACGCGAAGGAAAGAGTGAAAGCGCTACTCAAAAGGGTTGATTGATTGATTGATTGATTGATTGATTGATTGATTGATTGATTGATTGATTGATTGATTGATTGATTGATTGATTGATTGATTGATTGATTGATTGATTGATTGATTGATTGATTGATTGTAGGGTTTAAGGCGCCGACGCAACGCAGGCGATGAGGCGCGCCGTAGTGGAGGTCTCCGGATTAATTTTGACCACCTGGGGATCTTTAACGTGCGCCGAAATCTCGTACACACGGGCGTTTTTGATTTTCGCCTCCATCAGAAAAGCGGCCACCGCGGCCGGGAATCGAACCCGCGACCTCGTGCTCAGCAACGCAACGCCTTAGCCAGTGAGCCACCGCGGCGGGTATTCAAAAGTGTTGCAGGGTCCCTTTAAAGCGAAAATGTGGCAACACTTATACTGAGGTACAAGTTCAGAACGGAAATAGATCATGCGGTGTATCACCCCGCCGAAGCGACGGACCCAGACATTAACGCGCACGGGCGCTTTGAAAGGAGATTGCGGTTAATGCGTGGCATTGTCTACTTTTTCTCACCTTGTTTCTTTTTTGTCGCTGCAGTAATTTAGGACCAGAGTAAGTCAGCGAAATCACGGAAACGACTCGTGTCACATTCAAAATGCTCGCGTTAAGGCACTCTTTTGCGCTGCGCGGAGGAACAGCCGGCGCGGTTACGAGGCGCAGGGGCTGCTTCCGTTTAAGTGAACCAGAGGACGGTAGGCCGTTTGGCCTTACGCACGCATGGAAAAAGAACTAAGGAAGCAGTACAGGGAGATATGGGCTGGGCGTCGTTTGAAGTTCGAGAAGCAGAGTAAAATATGTTTCAGAGTGAGGTTGAATGCAATGGATCAACGAAGGTGGGCAGCTTAGGTGTTTAGGTACCTATACTTGAAAAGCGTGGACACGCAGTGGTTAAGGAATACTAGAAGGCTAACGATGAAATACGGAAAGAACAGCGGAGAATCCAAATCAGCCAAGGTAACCAAAAAAGAGGCAAGGCCGATTGAAACGAATAAATGGAGAGAAAAATTGGAAGCTAAAACGTCGTTAGAGATGTGCAGGGCTGAGAAATTGTACATCAAAAAGGAAAATTTCTACGATAATACCCACGGCAGTGCTTTGCTTTTTGAGTCTAGAGCAGGTTGCTTTCGAACTAAGAGCTTTGTGGGGAAGTATTCACAAAATGATAGGGTATGCGTGGTCTGCGGAAAAGAAACAGAAACTATAAGTCACATAGTGTTAGAATGTGAGGGTATCCATCCAAGTCTACATGAGGGAAATATTCGGCTTTAAGGATTTAAGGATAGCACAGAGGAAGTTAACTTCAAGGCTGTCGAGGCGACGGAAAGAAGATTAGAATGCTGGTGGACGAAAAGCAGAGAGGGTAATATTGCCTAGGACAGTTACCACCTGTAACAGGAAAAAAAAGTATTTTGTGCCTAATAAGCTTTTTGTGCCTGCCCTAAGCAGCGCTAGTATTAAACCAAGGGTATAAAACATAGGTATACTAGTCCTTTTTGGTAAGATGACATGTCATCACCCCGCTGCAAAGAGGAAACCATTAGCAATCATCATCATCATCGTCGTCGTCGTTGTCCTCAAGTTGTACCCGAGTTTAACAATGCAAGGTTGCTCGTTTTCGGGTTTTATACTTTTTAAAGTCGGGGGGGGGGGAAATCGGGTGCTATTTTTTAAACTCATATGCGGGGAGAAATCGGGTTTTTTTGTCAAAGCACTCCGAAAATGTTTTTTTTTTTAGTTTAGAGGTAAACAGCTGGGTTGTGTAATACACTCAGTTTTTTTTTTTTTGTCAGGAGGTGTCACGAGTTCCCTAACGCGTTAAAAGTGTTGTTCGTTTCAAGCCGGTAATTGGGGGTAATTTCTAGACGGGTAATTTCTAGCAAATATTCTCCGAAATTTGACATTTGTTTGAAAATGAATCAGTAATGATGACAGTAAAGAGAATTAATAACCTCTAAGAACTTAAACATTTTATTCACGAAAAGCGGGTCATCGATTTTTTGCACATCCTTTTTTACATACATTATCTGTATGTACAAAATCTCTGTCCCCGTTCGTGACATATGCGATCGTCGAACGTATCCAAGCTGGGAGAAATTTCTCTCGACATCGCAGCTTCTGTTGGCTAGGCACAGCAATCTCAGTGCAGCCTTTGCCAGGCTGGGGTAGCCAGCGGTAAAGCCATGCCAGTATTGATTGATTATGAGGTTTAACGAGCCGACGCAGGGCAGGCGATGAGGCACGCCGAAGTGGAGGGCTCCGAATTAATTACGATCACCTGGGGATCTTCATCGTGCGACGAAATCTCGAACACACGGGCGTTCTCGCTTTTCGCCTCCATCAGAATCATGCCAGTACTCGATGAGTTAGAAAGCTGTGTTTGTGGGGATTGCTTCCAGCAAGTGCTGGTCGAGAACGGCGGACCGTCAGCCTACAATTGTGCGCATCGATACTTTGAAAGGGTCCATTCAGAAAGGAACTGGGTTTCGCCCGATTCTTGTGAAACATTTTCGTTGCGTAAAGATCTCGGGTTTCACCCGGAAAACAAACAACCTTAAGTATAAGCAACGTTGTGGTTTGGCAAGGCTAAGCAAGACGTCTCCGCCCTTACCCTCTTTCCACTTTTCTGTACAATGGCGGAATCAGTAGACTCACGTTGCTTTGCCGCCGTTTCTGCCGCGCTCCTCCGCTCTTTTAGCACGGCGTTCCGGCGCAGGATCAATTGCTGATAAACAAGGTGGGTCCATGGATGTAACTATGGTTACAGCTCAGGTTGGTTCACTTTTGATTGGCTTCGCACGTAATTTCTGAAGTGGCAATTATAGCGCTCTCGCGGTAAGATATTTCCCCGCTCTTCCCTATCTCTCTGAATAACCGCCGCCACTTATACTAGACGCCTGAACAGCCAGTAGTGAAAGTCATCGTGATTGTTGTCGCGACCTTCGTAGAAGCAGGACATTAGGCTATAAGGGAAACATAAACCGTCTATGGTAATTCTCTTCAATGATCATCCCCACTGTCGTCGTTTTCGTGGGCCAATAAGATTGGCCAAGAAACAAACATTGTAACAGCCATTGTCACATTCAGCGACGTGCGGACATCAGCAACCAAAACAACAATCGACAAATCTATCATCATCGTCCTCGCTGTCATGGCCGTCGTTGTCGTTGAAGATTCCCAGCTTTTAGAAATTTGGCCCTCTATTTCAACGGAAGCCAAAATCAGCCTCAGCTGTGCTCAACTCATTGCGCGCCTTCTGAGATCCCCGGTACGCTCTTTTATCAACAACGATTCTCTGCTATATAAGAAAAGAGGTCTTGTTTTCTTAATTCTGTTTCGCAGGGCTGCCTCCTGCGATAATCGATTAATTGTAATTCTTGTGTTGCTGAACTTGAACAGTCGTTGAAGTCCTGCAGAAGAGCGCCGTCTCTTGAGCACCGCTGCGGGTGCCTGACGGCTTATTACGGTCACTCGTGCCTGTCTGACGGAGTTGGTTGGTTTTAGCTCGTGCTTTATAGCACCATAAACACCAACGTGCCTAACCAAGCCAAACATTGCAATGACAACTGTACGACTCAGCTCAAAACGATCCCGAGCTAACGAACACGGGCCCAGCGCTTTGAAAATGACCTGCCATCGTTCCGGTACAACGACCCAGTACAGTCAGCGCTCCAACGTACACCTTGCCTTCAAAGTTGGCGCCCACGACGCGGAGGGAGCGATGAGCCTCAGCACATTGTTTAATTTGTTCGGCGCGCCGCGGGGAGGAGTAGCCCGAACGGGGTGGAGACGTCGGGCCAGCCCGGGCGTGCTGTGTACGAACAGAGTCATTAGCATACGGACAACAACTCCCAGGGCAAGGGAGCGTGGCCGCAGGGGACACGGCTGACGGGCCGGGGGCTTGTTAGGACTCCGGGGGCCCCGGTCCACCTCGGGTCTCTATTGTGGCCTCCGACACACGCCCTGGCGCCGCACAATGGAGGCCAAGGCAAGCGTGAAGTCGCGTGCCGGAAGGGCGCGTCCGGCAGCCCAAGGGGACGTCCGGCCCTGCAGTGGCAGCCCCGACCCGCCACCCACACGGCCCTGAACTTCTGCGCGCACCGCTCTGTGAAGTCGCTGGGGCTGATGATCGGGGGTGCATCCTTCCGCCCTCCACCGCGGCACTCGTGAAGCCTTGGTGCTGCACATGTGGGCAGAACTTAGCCTGGAGTCAGCGACAGTGCTGTCGTATCGTCCTTAATTGAGTTAGGTTCGTGAATTGGGAAGCTAAATACCTTGGACTACTTTCAGCGGCGAAATGCACTTCGGCGCCATGAAGTGTTGCTGTGCGGAGTCGCTGTGGCTGATGATAAGAGTAGTCGATGCCGTGGTGGGGAAGCCCCTTGGTACTGAACTCGTTGGTAGAACGTAGTCTTGAGGAAGCGACAGCGCCTCAGTATCGCCCTAAATAGCTTCATAGTTCCCAGTATCACGAACTAGGAAGTAATATACGTGGGACTACTTTCAGCCGTGCAATGAAGCAGCTAGGCGCTTTTTGGCACGTATACAGGTGGACAGCTAAAGTTTGTAGGTATCTACACATTGAAAGCATCGACACGCAGTGGCTAAGGAGGACTAGAAGGCTAGCGATGAGATACGGAAAGAACAGTGGAGAATCAAGGGCAGCCAAGGTAACCAAAAAAAGATGCAAGGCAGATAGAAATGAATAAATGGAGATAAAAAAAAGGAAGCTAAAATGCCGTTTGAGATGTACAGGGAAGAGAAATCGGGCATCAGGAAGGAAAATTTCCACGATAATTCCAAGCGCAGGGCTTTGCTTTTGAGGCTAGAGCAGGCTGCTTGAGAACTAAGAGCTTTGTGGGGAAGCATGCACAAACCAATGGGCTGTTCGTAACATAGTGTTGGAGTGTGAGTGTATGCCTCCAAATCTTCGTGCGGGAAATATTCGGCTTCTAGAAGCCCTAGGATTCAAGGGTAGCACAAAGGGAGTTAACTTCAAGGCTGTCGAGGCGACGAAAAGAAGATTAAAATGATGGTGGACGAAAAGCAGAGAGGGGGATATATTGCCTATCGGACAGCTACCGCGTGTACGTAACAGAAAAAAAAGTATGTTGTGCCTGCCCTAAGGGCTGCGGTATTATTAAATGAATGAATGAACACACGTTTATTGAAAAAAAAAAAGAGAGAGGGAGAGACGTCCCCGCGACATGACCGGAGGCCTCGGTCAAAAGTCGGAAAAGGGATAGGAAGTAAGGAGTGGGGAGAAAAGGGCAAGAAAGGCACCTAAAAGCAGTCCTCAATGCCAGCTTCTCTGATGAAAATCAGCAGAGTGTCCAGCAGGTGCTTCCTGTGAGGTGGGGCCCCAAGTGCGTTAACCCAAAGTTCGTAGTCTGCCGGCTGCCGGTCGTAGCGGGCCAAGTGTCTTTTGGCAGCGTTCTTTAGGAACACTGAGTGCCGAACATTCCCACAGGAGGTGTCGCACACTGCACAGAGCACCGGTACCACATTTCTGGCAGTTCGGGGAGCTGTACGGGTTTCCACGCCGGAAGAAATAGTGAGCCGTACTAGGCGTAAGGGCCGTGCCCGTTCTTATACGCCTTAGCCGCGCTGTTGCCCATCGGCTGAATCCGGGGGGCAACGGATTGGGGTCTTCGGAATTTTGTTTTGAAGAATGGCCCTCCCCTCGGCCTTCGCCAAAGCAGCCCCGCGTCCTCTGTGTCGATGTCGGCCTCCGCATCTGAATCAGCGGCTTCTGAACGGTCTTGCTCGGGGTGAATACGAAATTGCTCCGGGATATTCTGTGTGCCTCTTCATTACCTTCAATCCCTTCATCCACGGATCCATCGGATTTGGTATTGCAGGACATTCTGTTGGCATTCAGCAATGAATTTCTTTATTCTGCGGACAGTGCGGCTAGTAGTTTTGCGTGAACCAAGGGCTCGAATTGCGTCCATTGAGTCTGTGTAAATAATTATGCGCTCGGGAGGGCCGAGGATGCTCGGCTGTTTACGTGCATGTTCAGTCAAGGCAAGCAGGATGGCCCTTAGCTCGGTTTCTCGGCTGGAAATTTTGACAAAGCGCACGTGTGCATTGGCGCTTCGGTCTTCGAGGTTGTACCAGTAGAGTGAGACGTGGTCATGTTCAACTGCGGCGTCTGTGTAGACATGCAGGGTACGATTTGCTGTGGTATCGCGGTCTCCACTGGCTAGTTCTAGGAGGTGATCTTTAACCTTCCTTTTCCTTCGTCTTGGGTTGTCGTGACCGACATTTCTTGGCAGTGGCTTGCTCATTGTCACAATAATGTCGTCCCAAGGCGGAACCGGCAGCTCGTGCGGATGTTTGCCGGGGCAGCTCGAAACCAGCTCTGAGAAGAAGTCTCCTGCTTGCATTGGTGCTGTCCAGACGATGAAATTGTCTAATCCGTCTGTCTTAGGCTATGTCGTGAAGTCTATTAGCTTGCAGTTGTGCGTACAGAACGTCCTTGGCTGTAAATTTTGGCAATCCTGTAACGACGCGCAGAGCTTCGCGATGCAGGATTTCAAGCTTCTGCCAGTTTTTCTTTGTGAGGTAGGTATAGTTGATGCCGTACATTGTTTTGGAAATCAGGAGACCGTTTACAAGTGAGCGCAGAGAGCTCTCGTCAGTTGCCCATGATTTGGACGTGACTCGTTTGATTAGGTGGCTTGTGCTCTTCCACGTGTGGAGGAGTTGCGACATCCAGGTTTCGCATCTACCATCTTCATCAACAGGGAGACCGAGAATACGAACGCTCTCTTTCGCTTGCAGTCTCACTCCGTTCATAGAAAGGCTGATGTGGTCCTTCACTTGCTGCTTGCGAAGACGGGTATTGGCTACCACTACAAAGACTGCCTTTTCGGGAGAAAGGCGAAATACCCACTGACTCCAGAAAGTCAGTGATTGTGTTCAGTCCTTGTTGAGGAGCCTGCTCTTGTTCGCCGATTGAGCCGCCCGTCGACCAGATGGTGATGTCGTCGGTGTAAATGGTGTAAGATATGCCTGAAATATTGTCCAGCATAGGTGGAAGGTCCGCCATGACCATATTAAAAATTGTTGGAGACAGCACTGCCCCTTGAGGTACACATATTCGTCTGCTGGTTTGTCTCCAAAGGCCCGGCCCACCTTGATGCGGATGCTTCGCTCTGTCAAGAAAGAGTGTACGAACTTAAGGGTTTTTCCTGATAAGCCTAGGCATCGTGCTGCTTCCACGACGGAGACATGAGGAACGGAGTCAAAAGCTTTCCGTACATCAATTGCTACTACGATCCTGCAGTCAACCGACGTACGAGCTTCTTTTAGCGTCGAATAAAGAAGAAGTAGACTTTCTTGTGCGCAAAGCCCGGGGCGAAAGCTAGTTTGCGTGTCCCCAAGCTGGGTAGTAGTTTCCAGGTGCCATTGAATCCTGTTAAGAACCATGCGCTCCATCACTTTGAAGACGTTTGAAGTAAGTGAAATGGGGCGCAGGTTTTCCAACTTGTCTGGTTGCTTCCCAGGCTTAGGAATTGGTATTACCCAGGACTCCTTCCATTCCGGTGGTATAGAGGAATTAAACCAGGCGTCATTGAACCAATCAAGTAGTTGTTCTAGGATGTTGTCAGGAAGGTTTCTGAGCGCGGAACATGTAATTCCGTCAGGTCCCGGCGCGCTTGCTGACGCTGACTGGCTGATTGCTGTAACCAGCTCGGCCATCGCGAATGGAGTGTCCATAGGGTTTTCTTGCGTGTCTGTTGTGGATGTTGCCTTGGGCTCTGTTGGTGAACACATAACTTATGGCTGTGGAAAAAAAACATTTGTTGCCATGTTAGCGAGAGCGGCCTCGTCAACGTTGAGGCGAAGGGCAAGGTTCTGGCCTGCTGTGCGCATTCGCCGCTTTCCTTGCATAGCTTGAAACGTTCTCCACATTTTGGACTGGTCCGTTCTTTCGTTGAAAGAGGAGCAGTGCGCGTGCCATTGAGGTCTGCGCAACTTTTTGGACTACTGGCGAGCGGCGGTTGTGGCCTTGTTCAGCTTAATCCGCAGTGAAAGTGTTTAGCCGTTCTTCCGGTATCGCTGCTGTTCCTGAAGGCGACTGGCCCAAAGGTTGAGTAAATGAATGTCGGGATTTGGAGAGTCCGCCTTCACCGTATACGTTTCGGTCGCCGGGTGCATAGCGTCTACAATGGCGACTGAGACGTGTTTTTTACCATGGCTATTACCCAATGGAGTTTGTAGAAGAGTCTCTCTAAATTTGTCCCAGCGGATCACGTAGGCTTGGCGTGACTGGTTTTCGAAGAGTATAAAACATAGATATATTAGTTTTTTTGGTAAGATGGCGTCATTACCCCGTTACAAAGGGAATACCACTATCAATCAATCAATCAATCAATCAATCAATCAATCAATCAATCAATCAATCAATCAATCAATCAATCAATCAATCAATCAATCAATCAATCAATCAATCAATCAATCAATCAAATGATTAATTAATTAATTAATTAATTAATCGATCGATCGATCTGCCAGTGAAGTGTCATTTTGGCGCCTTCTGCCGCGAAAGGTGTCGAATCCTGTGGGATACCTCTGCTGTTCCAAGGATAACTTTCCTTTTCTGAGCTTCCGGGACTTTTTTCTAAGACTTTTCATTCTTGCTCCAATGACTGCTGGTGGCATGCCATCTCATTCCCAACTGGCCGTGTAGTTATGTATATCTGTGCGCAGTATCCGCAACCTGCCTAAGTAAAGAAATAATTGGGGACGAACGTAGAGCCTTGTAGCCTAAACTACATCACCTTACCGTTGAAATAGTTTGGCTCGAAATAAAAAAAAAAAACCCGGTGCTTTTCACTTCGAAGTCATGTGTACGCTGCCGCGCAATGCCTGCATTAGGCTTATAGGAGTCCACAACTAATTCCCTTTTAGGCGTTGTTATTCCTGCACGAGAAGCGGTGGGGTCGCTGCTGCGGTGAGAGAGAGAACTCCACACGCAAAACACCCTTGGCTCATGAAATAAGGACTTACACGGGCACAAAATCGCTCTTGCGCTTCTTCGGTACTACGGTGTCAACGTGGTTCAACGCGCAACGAAAAACACGCAACGGCGAACACAAAGTAAACAGAAGAGGTGCAAGTAGGCAGCCTGCGCCTGTCCTGTCTAACTTGTTTTCGCTGTTCCTGTTTTTTGTTGCGCATCAGTTACCACCCACCAACTGGCCCAGCAGGAAGTTATACTATGGCTTCGACAATCGGACATGAAACGTCTCTTCTTGTATACGTGTGCATAATGTGTGTAATCGCTAACTACCCAGGCATTCCTTTATATTTTCTTCCACTCGCTTCATACTTTTTCAATATTTTTTTGAGACTCGAAAGCATTAAAGTGCCTGTTGAGCTAAAAAGCCGGCGTCCTGAGTGTGTGTCACTCGTCGTGTTTGTAAAGAGGGGTGAAACACGCATGGTTTTACGGGTTGTGGCTTCTTGTCTCAAGAGGAGCTTTAATATTAGAGAATAAGGACCGTAGAAGCGTTAAGACATGAGGTCCTTTTTTTTTTTGCACTAAGCGTAGGGAGGAACATTCGGGTAAGCATCGTGGGTATGCAAACGGGCGCATGCGCACTAGAAGCCAACATCGTTTAACCTTCGGTGTAACGCTTTTTAAGGAGAAGACAGCAAACAATCCGCTAGTTCGCTTGAACGAGGTCCTTTCATTAAGGCCTAACATAGCTCTGAGCAAGCGTACCATAGCTGCCATCAGGACTGATGCAGGAGAACGCGGGAAATCCAAGCCCAGAGACGTACCGCTCGGGTTCGTCGTATGAAACCCCATCGCCGCTCTTGCTGTCAATGTTGTTTTCAATGTTCCGGCTTAAATAGGGTCCAAATTTCGCTCCCTTCAGAC
Source organism: Haemaphysalis longicornis (assembly GCA_013339765.2). Lineage (NCBI taxonomy): Eukaryota > Metazoa > Arthropoda > Arachnida > Ixodida > Ixodidae > Haemaphysalis > Haemaphysalis longicornis. The sequence continues at coordinate 160,681,248 of CM023451.1, read as the reverse complement.
TATGTACGTCGTAGAACTTGGAAAGGGCTAATTGAGGCCAAGAAAGACCTCGGGCAGGGCGGAGGTGGTAATAATATGCACTGGGCGCCCGCCCATCAAATTTCCCCCGACACCATTCTTCGGCCATCGGGCGTACCGGATACCATTCTCGACCAGATTTAGGGGAAATCCCCAAGGTGGAGTAAGTTTCTGTAAAGGGGATGTCCCCTAAATCTGGTCGATTAACAACTGTCCTTCACTTCGAGTTGTTAATCAATTCGCTTTCGCGCTACTAACGACTAGCCTCCTGGTTAGCTCAGTTGGTAGAGCGACTGCTCCGGTTAAGCAGTGGTCCCGGGTTCGAATCCTGGACCAGGACGAATTTTTCTTCAACTGCGAAGTTTCCGAGAAAGCTGTATAGCTTTCCTTTGTAGCCATATGGCTGCATTTAGGTGGATGTCAAACTTTCCTTTACGGATACCATTCTGCTTGCTTTGAGTCCCGGTGGTATACTAGCAGGCCCCTGATTGGCAGTCATTATACCACTGTGTCGAACCGAAACAAATCCGGTTCGGTTCCGGTTCCGGTTGGGGTGAATTCATTTCGTTCCGGTTCAGTTTCGGATCAAATAAATCGCGTAGCGAACCGGTTTGTCGAACAGAAAATAATATCGGTTTGCTTACGGTTCCGGTTAGCATGAACTCAGTTCGTTCCGGTTCAGTTCCGGTTCAAATAAATCACGTACCGAACCGGTGCGCGAACCGGTTCGATGATTTGAATTATCAGCTAAGAAAAAAGATTTAGTAGTTTAAAACGAAAATAAAAACAAAACACAAAAAATGTCAAAATGACGTTCTTTCCCAAGCGGTGCGGTTTAAAAGCAAACATTAAGCACTTGGGCGAGATATTACGGAAACGAAGTAGTGAAGACATACCATCGACTTTCCCGCGTAAACCTTATGTCGACCTAGGGATTACATAAAGCCAGAGCCAAGAGATATGATGGTGGGATATGTTTTCTACCTTTGCTTTTTTGTTGTTGTTGAAATCGCAATACTCGCTAATGAATCGCCCACGAAAAAACCGTCAAACACTATATTTTGTCTGCGTGCTGGCGCGTTTAAATACCAGCGTTTAATACTAGAGTTTATTACTAACGGTGTACATTTTCTATCAGTTATACCATAAGAAAAAGAAAATCCTGTTTTCAGGAGCTACGTTAATTCTTTAAGAAATTAGATTGTTTGGTAACCTAGAATAATTTGTTATCTGTCATCTTCTCGACGGTGCGAGCCAAAATTTTGTTAAAAGGTAGCTTTAGTTAACGCTCAGTCATTGCATTGTTTCTCTGATCATGGGAATTCATTTTGACGTAGCTATCACGGAAGTGTGCGTCACAACGAATCCTTCCACCTGACCTCCGGCTATGGTTTGGTCTGATACATTGCCGAATCTTATAAAAAATTGTGCAATTACAAAGTGAAATCTTAATTTAACGCGCGAAGAACAAGTTTGAACATTTTTTGGAGAGACGTTCTTTAATTTGTCGACAGCAGTATTCCCCTCCACTGGAACGTGTAGCAGTAGCAGTAAAGCAGCGAGTTGGGCAGTCAGTAAAAGTTCAACTCCGAAAACAAATCACAGCTGAAAGAGACCAAAACGGCTGAACAAGCAAGAAGGATGAGCGCTGGGCAAATGAGACAGTGTAAGCCGGCCTTCCTTTTTGCGTGTGTCATTTGCTTTAGTGTTGTTTTTCTTTCCAGAACGAAATACGCAGTGTCAGCAAGACCGAGAAATGCAGTTTCTTGCAAAATAAAGAGTGCGTACCATACGATAACAGTTTTTTCTGCTGCTGTATCTCTTACTATTTGCATTCTTTAAAAAATCATGCAGCCTCCGTCTAACGACGACGATGAGTGAACGCGAAGCTTCCCCGTGAGGGGTCGTTGCCGTCTGAGTTGGGACTTTGACTCGTTGAGCTATGACGTCGGCTCGCGTGCAGTTGGGACTTTTGATCGCAGCGACTTTAATTTTGATCCTTCGCCGTTTGATTTTGCACGAATAAAGCTTCACATTCAGCTATTGTCGTCGTTAGACGGAAGGGTGCACGATTTTTCCGCCTAATTTTGCACGTCCATGCACACCTCTCCATATCCAAACTTCTTCGACCGCGTCGGCAAGGCGCGATCGGAAAGACGTCCGCTTCATAATGCGAATGGCCCAGGTTCGATTTCGGCAACGAGAGGCGGTTTCTTTTTTTCCACTTCACAGGCAATCATCGTCACCGTTAGAGATAGTTGGCTTTGGTGCAGTGCGTTTTCGACGCGACATACGCCTATAAATTAGGACTCAATGAGGAGATGAGGGGTGACGTTAGAGAGGAGGGGCATGGCAGTATTCCTGTGCGTCTCCAGATGATGCGCATTGTCCATCCATGGTCCCTCAATCCAGACTGCAATTCCCACTCCACTCCCAGCGACCATGCAATTCTCACTGCACACTAGCTCTGCAAAGCGTGAGCTGGTTTCAGAACCACGCCTACTCCGGAGTTAACCCGGCTGAGCAGAGAAACAAAATAAATGATTGTCCTCCGCTTGGAATAACCAGGCCCACTGTTACCGAAGAGGGAATAGGGCCCCGTTGCCTTGATTTTGTGGTTGTTTTTTTTAGCTACACCTGTGGAGTTTGTTTTGGGATGGACTAATAAGCGATGTTAAACAGTAGCGACAGCCAATTTATCAACAACGGGCGTTTATCGGGAACTGATTCCACGGTACTTCGCCCACGGGCGTTCCTAAGCAGTGTATACTTGTGGGAATTTGTGCAGCGACCGCCATCTTTCTCACAATGCGTGGTCACAAAATTTCCAAAGTGGATTTAATTTTGTATTGGTATTAATCATTTATCAACCATAGTAATAAATATTAATAATATTTTTAATCCTAACGTGTTCATTGCGAAGTTCTAGACCACGTTTCAGTGTACTATTCGATTTAGTTTCTTCTACGGTGAACCTGCTTGTTTTGGTCTTTTTTCCTTTTATTGTGAACATAGGTGCGGACGAGCGGAGCACACCTTTTGGACATTTCACTAAAAAAAAAAAATGCTTGCCAAGGACAGCTTGTCGCATGAAACTTGCGTGAACACGTTCAAGGCGGCCATAAAGAAAAACGATATGTTCGGTTCAGCAAAAAGACTGATTTGGCCCAATCGAATGACACCAATTTTAACGCAACCTTCAAACAAATAATCGTATATTAAGGAGAGAGATATATATAGAGAGAGGAGAGAGAGAGAGTAGAGAGATAGATATAGCGTCTAGTGCTAGAGATAGAGAGAATAGATAGAGCGAGATAGAGATGAGAATACCTTTACTTTATCGAGCAGATTCTGATTAATGGGCCTCGCCGCGTGGAAGGGGTCCCTAGTCCGGGATGCCTTGACTTCGACTGGCTGTCCTTGTCGGGTCACCAGGCTGAGCTAGGTATCCGGGTCTGGGTTGGCCAGGGAAGCCCTCCACTGCTCGTAGGTGGTGTTGGGAAGGAGGGGCAAGTCCGGAGTGCGTTGGAACTCCCACACTATATGGTAGAGGGGTGCCAGAGGTGGGGACAGTGAGCACAGAGGGAAGGGTATTGGGTGGGAAAGATGAGGTGGAGACGGGTGGGATGTTGATAGGTATTCGTCTGGAGCCGCCGCCAAGTTGTAGCTTTCTCTCTGTAGAGGCGCTAGTGTGGTGGTTGGAAACGACGGCGAGTTTGCCTGCAAAGGGCGAGAATCTCCGTCTAGCCATCAACAGGTGGGGTTGATCTCGAGAGGCTAAACATTGGTCACCGTCAACAATGGCTCGGTGTATCAGATCGCGAGCCGCGGCATGAGCCGCTTCATTGACGGGAATGGCGTCGTGTCCAGGAGACCAGACGAAGCGGATGTCAGGGGTCGTTGAGCAGTTTTGAGGATGATTACGGCTGATGAGGAAACTCGGCACAGATGCAGTAGTGGCAAGTCACCAGCCACTTGCTCGCCCAGCTTTTAAAGGGACCCTGCAACACTTTCGATAAACGCTTTCACTCTTTTCTTCACGTCTGGAAGCACCGCGAAAGCTGTAGTTATCGCCAGCACGAAGCGGCACTGCGTGATTTGCTCGTAGCACCAGATAAGCCTTCCGTTTCTGCCTTGTTTTCGTGGCTTTATTTTTAAAGTTGCTATCGAAAAGCGATTCATTGCTGCAACTGAAGGAAAACCGGCCAACAGCCGCTACATGCCCTCAGTGACGTAATCCAGGGCCGTCGAAGAACGTCAAGACCGGGAAAGAGAGAAAAATCTTTTGAGCGAGTTTCCAAGTTGGCGTAGAGCAGTAAGTTTTGGCTGAGGTACTTTGCGACCCCCTAATCTAAGTACAGGGTGTGTTGGGGGACTACGTTCTGCAAGCATTTAATATTTAAAGAAAAGTTGAAAGAAGTGTTGCAGGGTCCCTTTAAGGCGTCACAGGGTCTTGTTAAGGCTCTAGGCGGCTGCCGAACAAATCCACCGCCAAGAAACATGACCATGCGATTGTACGGGTTTTTCGACTATCGCTTGATTGCACCAGTTTAATGCTAACATAGAGTGAACTCGCTGATAACCCAGTTTTTAGTATTACTCCTATTGCGTCACTGTTAAAATTACGCAGCACAAAATTTGCCAATTTTCTCGGTTCCTTCTCTTTAATTTTCTGTACTTTGTTTTCTATTATACTATATTCTGTATTTTTGTGGTCATCGCTTCTCAATTCCGTAATGTATCTCCACATCTCGAAATACATATTCGCAGAAAGCTTGTTTTCTGTGAAATGCTGTGCCTTCAAGATGTGTTGAATTCACTCCAGCCCTACATGTGGTTTCACGGCTGACTCGCAGCTTACCTCAATTGGTAGAGCGACCTACCGCGATTTGCGATGATTCGAAGTTCGAACCCTTACCTGAGATAATTTTTTTTTATTTGAAAGATTTCGAGAGGTGAAAGTACATTTACACATAAGGTGGAGGGCAAGAGGCTACAGCCTGACGAGGCCCTTCCTCCCAAAGTAGCTTGCACAGAAGTCGGGAGCAGCACACATCACAAAATCGTCGTTAACTCCGTCGTTAATTTCGTCGTTAACTCCGAACTTTCTGAGACAGCTGGACAGCTTTCCTTTGTAGACATGTGAATTGCGTCCGGGCGGATGATCCTACCCCAAAAAAACGGTCGTCTGATGAGAAAAGAAGTTGACAAAAATCCCTGTTTTTATTGTAAAGACTCGTTTATTGCTCTCAAAACAACAATGTTATCAACGAGCGCAGCACATGGCAAAAGACACACAAATCGTATACGGTGAACAACCGTCTGTTTGTACAATACCGCAATGCGGGCTTCCATCTGCATTTCGTTAACATAACACAATGGCGTTTCTTGTCAACCGGGACTAGATTCACAACAAACATCGCGAAAAATAAACCCCTCTACGCCGTCCACCGACAGAGCGCACAAAGAGACGCATCAAATGATATATTGGTGATAGGAGTTCGTGTTCTAGAGTACGAGAGGGCATCGCACAGGAAAGAAGCGAGGCGAACAATGTCCTTCGCTGATTCGTCGTAACGTGAGCTGAACCTCTTTGGACTGCTGAATAAGTGTTTTTATCTCTTCTCTCTCTCGCGCGCGCGCGCTGTCAGGCTTTGTCGCGAATTCAAAAGGTTGAACGGGGAGACGAGTTTGAGAGGAAAGTAGATTTGCAATGCTATTCGAATGTTTGAGGACACCCTTTCAGTGTCGCGGCCCTGGAAGTAATCTGCCAGAGACATATATCAGCCACTCCCCTTTTCAGTAATCTCAATCCCCGTGTGTTTCCCTATACAGGAGCGACATTTTAATCGCTGCGAATACGCCCTTTTCCGCGCGATCTGCGCAAATTCATCTGAACAACTCATAAAAGTAGTAGCAAGCGCCACGAACTGTCGTCTGCTCGTGGGCAGAAATTGGTCAGGGATCGTGGCCAGATGCAGAGAATGGTTGGCACGCGTCAGAAATGATGCTCACCGATTGTCTAAGCCTAACGTCAAGTTTCCATGATAGGGTTCAATGGTTTGAGATAAACAAGGCGCCGTTTGCCTGTACCGGTCGGTCTCTTGCCTACAGAATCTCTTGATGAACCTGTCCATATTTTAATATGTGTGGCCGATAAAAACGAAGCAACCATCCCTTCCTGCGTAGTGATTGTACACCCAGGCTCATTACCGAATTCCAATATTAGTCCTCACTAACCGTAAACAACAAAGCCTCCGTAAAAAAATTAAAGGAAGAAAGAACAGAAAGAAACAAGCGGACACTATAACACCTCCTAACGAAAATTTTAGCTCGAATAATGTAAATAACAACACCCGAAAAGGAAAATTCGCAGAGAATTTATCTCACAGATTCAATCGCATGATATGCACAGGGAAGCTAGCTTACCGCGACAGGTTGTTTCTGCCAATGTCTTGCAAATATGGCAGGCAGACCCAGCTATCATTTTCAAGTTTTGTGAGAGCCCGCGTCACTTGGGTATGTGAAGGCGACACCGACCCGAGGGAGGGTATTAAAGTGCGGTATTTACAGTAGCAACTTATTGTCCACAACAAAACAACGAGAATAATAAATTAAAATCATGATAAATTATGAAAAGCTACGAAAAAGGCGGCCAAGTACAGAATGTCTCATCTGGCCAACGGCGAAGCCTGTCATCTCAGCCAGGCTCATTATTGATGCAAGCTTTAAGTAGAGCTTGCGCATGGTTTCCCTTTCGTTCCAAAAAGCGGTGACCTTAGAGTAAATTATGACAAAAGGCGGTTTTCTAGTGCGCCCGACACGCACGAAAAGAAGCTACTACATGCAGCGCTTACTTAGAAGATCACATCTTTTTGCTTTCAATTTCCGGGCTGTGTTTTGGAGCTGTCTATATACTAATTTCTGCTGCTTAAGCCCTAATGCCATACTCTCCCTAGAGACACATTGCTAGCTCGTATTTGGAAGCGACAATTTTCATTTGTGTTTGAGATACGCACGTATGTGTACATATACAAGTCCCTGTTAAGATCCAAGCACAGGCGTCAGACCGCACTATAGTTCATCGTGTCCTCATCACTGTCTTTTCACAGGCGTGTGGTTGCTTTTACAGAAGCACATTTCGTGTCCCACTTGTGGGGACACGCGCCAAAACGGTGACCTTTCTTCTTCTCACAACTCCTCACCGAGGTTTGGTCATGCACTGGTAACGGCACTTGAGTGAAACTGTCAGTTGTAGCGAAACAGGGTCCCCAGCGACGTTTACCAACACCTCCTCTGTCGCTAGCTTGCCGGGTACAGTCTCAACCGAAGGCTCTCAGCCGGAGTAACCATCACACCTCCTCTTGGGAGCACGTGCCCAGGCATCCGAAGAGACCCGTGTCTGGCATAGTATCAGCTGCGTGTTTTGCTTGTCCACCGGGGATACGTTGCTGTCAGGCTCGTGACGTGACCTCCGGCAGAGATGACGCCAGTCCATGGCGTCCAGCTGCCTCGCAAAGAGGAGCCGCTCATCTTTGGTTGGAACTCTTTCCGCGGAGCCGCGAACGCTCACATGACGAGAAGCTTGAAGGTGAGCTTGCCGTTTCCGGACTGGTCGAGGTTTTTGGCCCAGAATCGGCACGTGACCCAGATCTCCGTGCGCAGAGGCGGATTGGGGAAGTGGAGCATGAGCAGCGGCGGTTGCCTCGACGCCGGGAAGAAGCGCAGCGGGAAGCCGTGGTACGGCGAGTAGCGGATGTCGATGTCCCTGTTGATGTGCTCGCTCTTGCACGTCACGTACAGCAGGCCCGGGTCGTACGCCTCGCGCACTTCCTCCGGAACGGACGCCAGGTCCGCGGGTGCCAGGGGCTGCGGCCTCCAGTCCGGGGCGCGCCGGAACACGAGCGCCACGCAGGGCGCGCCCTCGCGGTACCCGAAGAAGTCGCTCGCGCTGCAGTTGTCGCTGACCAGGCCGACGGGGAACGGGCAGCGGCCGCCCGGGTCGCAGCGGGCGCCTCCCCCGCCGCCGCTCTCGGCAGCGTAGCTGTCGAGCAGAGAGCGTAGCTGCCGCGACTGGGACTGCCAGGCGGTGGGGTTCTTGCGGTGCACGACGATGGTGTTGGTGCGGTCGACAAGGTCCTGGGGCTTGGGAACCACGTCTACGGCGACGTCCAGGGGTAGCCGCCGGTAGCGGGCCTGCTGCCGCGACGGGTGGCCGATGTGGCGCGACAGGAGCACGGCTGCCACGACGACGGCCACGATGATGGCGGTGCAGATGAGCGAGACGAGGCAGACGAAGGTGACGATGCGCCTGGCCGGGTTCCAGGGCGGGATCGAGGTCTGGCTCGACGGCGGCGACGGGCTGGGTGGCGCGGCGCCGTTGGCGGTCGTCGTCGCGGGCCGGAACAGCTTGCCCACGTGCAGCTTGAGGTTGGACACGTGGCCGGCGTCGGGCCCTTCCTGGCAGTGCAGCTGGTGCACCTCTTCCGGGAACGCGCGAGGCATCACCACCGGGTGGCTCTTCAGGCACGGACACTGCGACAAGGAAGAACAGACGGGCACACGGTCAGACGCCTTGGTCGTTGAGAGCAATTGGGCGCCTAATTATCGCTGGAAACACGTGACACAACTCTCTACATCCATCCATCCATCCATACATCCATACATCGATCCATCCACCATACATCCATCCATACATACATATGCGCGCGCCCGCGCCGCGCGCGCACACACACACACACACACACACACACACCACACACACACACACACACACACACACACACACACACACACGCACACACACACACGCACGCACACACGCACACGCACACACACACACATCTAACCAAACAAAGCACGTAATAAAAAGTCACATTTCAGTCCAACCAGCTACCGTATGCACAGCAGTATCAACAAATCGACAGTACCAAGCAATTAGCCACCTGCTAATTACCTAAGTTGTCCCCGTTGAGTTAAGTGACCCGCCCCATAGCAGCACAGGGGCTTCACGCCGGCGGTTTCATCCTCAAAGAGCCCCACAACGTCGGGCCTGTGTCGTCAGTCGCGCACGACGGGCTCCCAGCGTAACAACCCAGCCGCCGCGCCGCTCGAGGAACGATTGAGTCACGCGTGGACTGCTGCTGCTGCCGCGATTGCAAGTGTCGCCACTCGCCAGGCGCGCGCTCCCTCCGACCTCCCAGAGAGCAGAAAACAGCTCCGGGCAGATTTCATCCCGCGATCCGCGCAACAAACACGCCGTCGTGCTGCCCGGGCTTGCTCAAAAGTGGCCCAAGGACCCTTCCCCGACACAAAAGCTTTGGAAAAGGAAGCGCCGCACGTGGCCTCAAGGAATCATGCATCCGCCCGACGACAGCCGCGTCGAGCGTCCATCTGGCGGAGTATTGCGCGAGAGAAGGAACACAGGGTAGTGGAAGGGTTCAATTGAAGGACGACTTCGCCCGAACCCGGCTTGAGTGGCGGCGCGGGCCGAATGGAGTGAACGAGCCGCGCAGAGGCTTCCCACTACTTGGAAGCAGCGGACGATAAAAGAAGTGGGGGAGTCGGACGAGAAATCCCGGCGCAGGCCCCGTGGACTCGACGCAAGCAATCACAAAGTTCGGGCCTGTTCGCGCTAGCGCCGGGCCGCGGTGGACCACGGGGCGCTAACCACGACACTCACCCGCCGCCGGAGATGGCGAGCCAATTTACGCAGAGGCGATGTAGTTGCTATGGAAACGCGACTTCTTTTTCCTTCACTTTCGCGCCGACAGCCCATCCGTCACCGCGCATAGCTCGCGGCTCGCTTACCTCCGGCGAGGTTATAAATAAGCGCCCGTCCGACATGCGGAGATAGCCCTCTCGCAAATATGAACGAATCACCCTATTCCCGAAGTTGGTTGTCCAGCTGCGCTACATGGTTATCTCGGAGGATGCAGAGGACAAGAAACGGTGGCGCGAAGTTTTGAGATGGACGAGTTCGCCCCTGCTACTTTTAATATGCAACAAAGAAATAAAACAGCAAAAGCCGAACGCAAACACGCTCCCTTATTCTCTCGCTCGCGCCTGCAAAAGTGTTACCCTCAATCATGCGAATCTTCCCGCTTCCCTAAGCTGTTTCCAACTCGGAAGACAAGGTCGCCCTCTAAGCAGCAGTGGCCCACTTTTTAGCCGACTACGGACCCCGCTTTGCAAAGCTTGGGTCAACCCGCTTTTTTCCGCCGCCAACGAAGATGCCGTGAAGCTGCGCAGTGCCTTCCCAAAGTTCGTATGAACTTTTGGCTTAGGAAGCACTTAGTTGAATCATCATTATCATTATCATCATCATTCTTCTTCTTCTTCTTCTTATTCATTATTATTATTATTATTACTATTATTATTGTTTGTTTGTTAGTAGGTAGTAGTTGTAGTAGTAACAGTAGGATTAGTAAGCAATTCTTGATGTTAATTAATACTACGAGACTTTAAAAGGCGAGCATCGAATGAAAAAATACATAATCGACTCCTAATTGCGTGCTTTTTCAAATGCGTGTTGGCCTCAGTGAGGAATCCCGCCTGTCCGTCCGTAACGTTTGCTGTGTATCACTTTCGCCGCATACGGAAAGGTTGTTAAAGCGAAAGCTTTCTTAGCCAATGACCTCCCGTAAAAACCCTAACGCAATTCCCCATAGACCGGATGGTCGAGTGAAAAGCTCTAATGGGATCTTTGGGCACTCGGCGCGTGCGATAAACCGGGTTCCCATCTTGTCAAAATTCGTTACTTGAAAATTGCGAAAAGTGAACCCTTCTAGATGAGACAATACACGCATAGATCGCGAAGAAGGAGTACAATAGTGTACCTTTAGCTCATGAGACACCCTATCGGTATGCGTTTCGATCGTTCGTAGATGCGCTTCACTTAGTGCACGAAAAGTCGTCGCATGGGTTCGTTTCGTTTGCGATTTGGGTCTTTGAAGGCTGGACGATCGATTGGACGCAATCTTAGCGAAAGTTCTAACGTACTTTCGACGCAGCTTTGATGTGAGAAAGCTTTCGCGCTTCCCTCAACTTTTTTTTTTTTTTTTTACGAAGGGACGGTAAAGCTTTTAATAAATGGCCCTATAGGCTTCATATTGTAACGTGACGACAGAGCAGATGAGACGAACCATTACATTATTTGCATGGCGGCGGTCACATAGTCAGCGCAGGGTACGCCAGCCCAATTCTTTGTCGGCGTCGTCGCTGGTCTTTGGTAATGGCCCACGTAGGGCTGTTCGTTTTCGGGTAAAATACGCCCCGAACATGTTTCAGGAGGTTCGGGCAAAACCAGATTTCTCCCCGAATGGACCTTTTCAAAGGAGCGATCTGTACAACTGAGGTCTGACATTCCGCCGTCTCATCAGTATACCTGCTGGAAGCAAGCCCCACAAATACCCCTTCCGAACTCATTGAGTATTGGAATGACTGGCAAATGCTGGCAATGAGAGGCACAGTCCTCCACCCTGGAAGACCCCCCGACCTTCAGCGGTGGCTCTGGGGACCCCACCACCACTCCCTTCTTGACTTCCTCCGAGAGACGGGTCGCCCATGTATATTTGTAAATAAGTTATTTTTTTTTTTTTGCCAACGGGCATTCTATCGCAAAAAAAAAAAAAAAATGCTGCAGGCTGGCAAATGCTGCGGTGACATTCTTGTGCCTAGCCGATGGACGCTGTGTTGTCGGGAGAGCCTTCTCCCCATCGAGATACGTTCAGCGATCAGACGGGCCTCGAATGAAAACCGAGAATTTGCGCAAGCGAATCACAATAACGTACGTAAACAAGGATGAGGGAACAATCGACGACCAGCTTTTCACGAATGAAATGCTTCATTTCTTAGAAGTTGTCAATGCTATTTACTGTCATTATTTACTCATTTTCAAACAAATTCCGAATTTCGGAGAGCATTGTCAAGAAAGCCATAAACTCCCTCCGGTTACCAGCTTAAAATAAATACCGCTTTTTACGCGTTAGAAGTAAAAAGCTCGTGATAACCTTTTAAAATAAACGGAGTTATCAAGATAACCTTACTACATCTATCGATTTAAATCGGAAAAACCCGAATTTCGAAATTGTTTCACAAAAACACCTGATTTCTCCGCGAATATCAGTTCTTAAAATAGCCCCCTATTTTTACCCCCCCCCCCCCATTCATTTTTGAAAAAAAAAAATATAAAACCCGAAAACGAACAACCAACCTATATGTCCCGGGAAAATATTTTCATATACGAACGCTTACATGAAATTTCTTCTTTTCACTGCACCTGTGTAGAGTGTTGGAGCTGGCTTAAAAGGGGCTCAATGAGCCTGTATTGAACAAAATGTCCCCGGTCCTTCACATTTTAATAAAGGGCTGTTTATAGCGCCAGCGTGAATTTTTTTTTCTAGCACTGCATTTGCGGATAATAGTGGAGCCAACTTTAAGGGGTCGCGCTGTATAGAGCTTCAAGTTCATAGGGATTCACCGGGTCTTAAGGAGGTATTTAGTAAAAGCCCTAGGGACTTCATACTTGGGTATAAGACCGCTTATACCGCCTCCTAAAAAATATGTTTCCAGCAAAGCATTGGTGTATATTAGTGAAGCCAACTTGAAAGGAGCTCTGTGTATAGCGGGGAGTTTTATGCTTACGCATTACCGCCAACTCCAACTTGGGGGTTTCTGGAATTTTTTAATAACGTTTTCTTATCTTCCTTCGTTTATCTTTTTTTTTTGTCGTTCAGCGACCTTTCAACCGGCGTTTCGTGCCACGTGAAATGCTATTAAAAAAACAAAAGGCCTCTTACAACACCTTATTACTAGCTCTTCCTCAAAACGAAAAAAAAAAAAAAAGAAAACGTGTGCAGGTATTGCTCCGTGTTACAAGTACTTATCAGAAGCGTAACCGGCGTATTCGCCAGACACCTCTTTTCTTCCCGTACTTTCCGAGAACGCGCCGCCACTCCAAGAGGCGGACGTCATGCCGACGAAAGGGGAGCGGCGGCATCCATTCCGGCCGCACTGACCACCGACACATCGAGGCAGCGTCGGAACGCCCAAGACGCCCTGCGGGAAGCTTGGTCCGGACAGCCGATTGAGCCAAGAAAAATGAGTCTGTCGCCGACGAGAAAGAGAGCGCCAGGAGAAAGAATTCAAAGGCGGGGTCGTCGCCAGAGAGTGTCCTGTCTTCGCCTCGGCGAATCTCCCTCCTCCTGATCCTCTTCCTCGGTGGGCTCCAGATTCCGCGAAACGAGAAACGCTGCCCGCACACAGGGGGGAGAGGTGGCGTCACGTAGAAGGGCATCCCGCATCCGCTCTCGGTAAAGACAGAGCGGAGGCTGCCCGGCTGCGCTCGAACTCGGGATGGCAGCAGGAAATGAAGCGGCGGCTGTTTAGCGTCCCGTCTCTCTCTCCTCTTTTTCCCATAAACGGCGTGAAAACCGTGTTTGGAGAAGAAAAGTACCGTACACCCATCGCTTGCTCTTCGCGGCGGGGCCGGACCACTCATCGCCTGCTCCGCTCTCTCATTTCTTCCTTCGCCCACTTCCGGAAACTCGGCGCAGAAGTCGGTCTCGGCCAAGGATAGGAGAGACCGAAGAGGAGGCGGGGGTGATTTAGAGGTTGGGAAGAGGAAGGGGATGTTGGAGGGCTGCCACGGTCTGTTTCACCTTCTTTCGCCCCCTCGCACTCGCGGAATCCTCGTTAAAGACCACCACTTCCGGCGACCGCAGAAGAGAAACCGCGGCTTCCGGCCCCGTTGTCTCCGCACCCTCCACTTCTTTCTTAAAGACAGTGCGGCACACCGACAGATGAGTCACACGCAGGCTGTTAACTCCTCCCCAAACTAAGAAAAAGAAAACATCTTCCCCGCACGTGGATTCGTTCACTCCACGGCAATCGTTGCGGCTGCCGTTGTTTCGAAGGGGGAGTGGCAAACGCCGCACCTCCCAGAGGTACTATACGGCATATGGCGCGGGCAATCGGGTATACAGCTCGCCGGCGCCGCCGGCTCCATTCTTCTTCACGCCGTTGGCGCGACCCGGCTCGTTACCGGGCGAGAAAGCGTCGACCACACCTCGATGTTGGCGATCGGGAGCGCAACACGCCTTGGAGGAAAGGGGGAGGAGACTGTTCATTCGCTACGGCTATCTTTCTTCGAATTTAGGGTTCTCCGCATCGGAGTGACACGAGGGCTATGTGAAACAGCGTGCAGCGGATGCATCTGAGGAGATCTGTGCATAACCTGGGTAAACACGGCGCTGATCTGAGCGAACTTCTGGGAGCGATGTGGTTTAAGAGAGACCCGTTACGACCGCGTGCGTCTGACGGCACTTGGGACCGTACAACAGACATTTAGGTTCATTTAATCTACATTCCTTTGGTTTTCATATCCAGGCGGATAACACAATCCCCGTGCTAACCCATCTTCCACTGCTGCCCACGTTGCCCCTTCAGTAGCAGGCATGAGCATAAGTGTACTCTTGTCATTCAACGATAGTGCTAATAACACAAGGTAAGACACATCTTCCTGTCTACAAATGCGAAAACATTGCGTGATTCGGTAGGTCGGAAATCTGGCGTTCCTGGCGCACAAAGTGGCCGGCAGCGTAAAGAACAAACGTGAAAAAGTAAAACAAAGTGGCGTAAAGAACAAACGTAAAAGCAAAACAAAGTTGCGCAAAATTTTGTACGCATGGGAATCGAACCCAGAGCCTCTGGAATGTGAGTCGAGCATCCCCGCCCCTCCTGAACGACGGGCTCTAGCTGAATAAGCGTGAGCTTGGTGAATGCTTCGTGGCTTCGACTTAGAAACGTGTGCGAAGAAGAGGAAGCGGCGCGTGTTCCGTTGCAACTACAGCCAGTCAGAGCCTTGCTGTTTTCTCAGCACGACGAGGTACTCCCAGGCCTTCTTCCCGTGACGAGAAAGTACACGCAGAACATCTTGCAAAGCTTCACTGGGCTTAAGTAAACGCGTGAGACTCCAGATGCTCAGCGCTGCGTTATGCGTACCGCGTACACGCTCGGCGAATGCGATTCTCTGCCAGCTTTCCCCTAATCTCGCTCTCTTCTTTTTTTTTTTTTCCTTCCACGGCCTGAACCAACATAAGGCTTAGTCCCCCCCTGCAGCTTTCTACCACCGCGACTTAACACGAGGAGCACGGCACACTTTAAAAGTTGTCAGCGCACGGAAGAAGTTAAGAGCATTTTTTTCTTCTTCTTCTTCTTCTTGGAACCAAGAAAAATAATAACAATAATAACGCTTGTCCGCGAAAACATTTCGCACGCGTGTTTACCCTTGCGATGTTTCCCACCGCTCGGGGGCGCCGGGAGAACAGGAAGGAACTTTGTTTGCACTACAAAGTGTCGAAATTTCCCAGGCGTGCATGTCCTATGCCCGGATAAGCTGTGCGAGCGGCGGCGCGGACGGTATAAGCGTTCTATCTCGCCTCGTCAGCAGATTTAACGGCGCAAGGCTTCCGGGGAAGTTCGAACTTGGTGTTCGCGTCGACGCATGTCGGCACCTGCTCCAATTTCGCGCTACAAGGGAAAATGTGCAGAGAGGTGTCTCGCGTGCGTGTGCGAAGAAAACAGGTAACAAGAGCTGTGCGAGGCGTCAAATTTGCCAGAAGGCGGATCTTAAATTGGCTCAAATGCGTTGGAAGTTTCAAGGCAAAAGGAAAGAAAAAGAAAATTGAAGCCGTTTTACTCAACGTGAAAGCTGTCGGAAGTGCAGAGCAGTGATTAGCCATAATGGGCTGTGACGCCGTTATCCGCTCACTGCTACCACCCATTACGCTCTTCGCCGCCCTGTCTCACTCTTCTCTTGATGAATGGAAAGGAGTTTTCTCCAATGCAATTCAAATTTCCCGCCTTCGAAGTGCTCGCGCACCCCCTGCAGCCTGGTACAGCGCGAGCAGGAGTTGTGTTCTTTCTGTGCTTGCTCGCATCCGGCACGTGCCGGCGCCTTTGCAGTTTTTGGCGGCCACGTTTTTCGCTTACTACCGGAAAAACCACTAAATGGGCGCTGGGTCTGCCGGTTATATACACAGATTTTGCCTCAAATGTACCTGCAGTTTTCTTTGAGCTAAACAACGGGGAGGTGTATGACAAACGCCAGCGGTTCGTGAGTTTCGAACGGTTATTACTATATAAACCACTTGTTTTTCGAAGCCTCTATCTGGGTCCGTAACGCCGTTGGGACTCTACTTGAGTCCGTTATCTCGCTGCGACGCATGATTCCTGCAGTCGCCATTGTGACAGCGAACAAGCATGACGAACAAGGCGAGGCCGCATAAAGTGCGGTGGTGCACGTAAAAAACAAACGACAACAACGGTATCAGCAACAGGAACATCAATACCAATACCAACACAAAAGCAAAACTAACTGTGCGCGCCACGGTATCAAGTGAATGAAATGCGAGTAAAACAGGAACTGAAATGTGAAATTAAATACAACCGAGGTGCACTAACCGAAAGTTCGAACAGAGTGAGAGAGAGAGAGAGAGAGAGATATAGAGAGATACATATAGATATAGAGATATATCTGGGAGCTAGAGAGAGAGAGATAGAGAAGAGCCCCAACGTTTAACTGCCATTCAGTGGTCCACCTAACAGTGGAGAGCTGAGGTAGTGCGTGCCTATCAAATGCACACTATGTACTTTTATAAGCCTGAAGGCCCTCTGTGCGGGCTGCCCGAACGTCGGTTCTTGGTGGCGGATACTCATGGACATTCACTATTAAATCGGATGGCGGACTGGGAAGTCCGGAAATGTAAGTAGGACGTTGGGCGAACGAGATGAAGAGGAAAATTCGATTCTTTCGAGCCCTGTTTCCGTTCCGAGCGATTTTCCAGGCTCCATCCAACATTGCTTGCAGTTCGCGAGCGGACAGCGCACATCGATTTTTCACTTGACAAGCGCGGGCGCGCGTTGAAGGCACACGTGCGCACGCGTACAAGGCTGGCTCCGTGAAATATTCGGCCCAATATATCTATTGCTCTATAAAAAATACAACAAATGAACGGCACGAAAACGGTGCCAGCGAGGCTGAAAATTTTTCCCGCATCTTCGATCTCCTCGGTGCGAGCATATCATTTGGCCCGTAGCCCGCAATATTTTATCACGCAACGCCGCTTCAAGTTTCCACCAGTTGCCTGCCTTTCGTCCTAACACGTCGGTAATGCCACTTCCATGCCTGGATACGTCCCTATGCGCACGCGCGAGGTCAGATTTAAGTTACACCACTCTAAATGAGCGCATTTTCGTTTACGATCGATTGCAGTGAAACAATTGACGAACCACTACATATCCTGAGAAGCTACTCCAGAAAAGTGGCACCTTTTGTGAAAGTGGGGAGAGGCAAATCCTTTGATGAGATAACAGCGGTGTGCGTGTCCTTGAAGCAGGGTTCTCGTGCTTCAAGGTCGGCAAACGGAAGTGGCAAAGAAAGCTTTCGGTCCCGTAGTCCCGTAGACTGGTTGTACTCGAACCGTGAACGGTGGTAACGAATTCAAATTGTAAGGGATTCTGAGGATCTAAAGCATTCATTACACTTGACGCCATTTGCATGCCAGCAAGGCAGGTTCAGCGTGCGTGTTTTGGTCAGGGCACCCGACACGCACGCAGCGCACCGACCAATGGTTGTCAAAACTCCTAATCGGAAGCCTCGGGGGTGCATTAGACCACACGCGAGAGTTCACCGCTCTAGAGTGCTAACAATGTGATTAACTAGCATTACCTAGACAATGGTTAACTACTATCGCCGTTGCTTACTAGCGTTGTTCCACTAGCATGAAATTCTTCCCATTGTACAAGCCAATGTCTTGAAGTAAATAAAAATGGAAATAGATCAAAAATAAAACTTCGAAAACCGATTTTTTGTGAGCCCTGTATATATATTCCTGTTGCCGTTGGTTACTGCTGGTCAATTAACTGTGTAATAATTGAATGTCTGCTTATTTTGCAGCTAGAGCTTTCACGCTGGGCCGCACAACATCGAAGAGCAGTGGAAAGATGCCGTGTTTGAACAAAAACATAAAAAGCTTTCTGGCTGTATACGCGCTCCACATTCAGACTCGCAAATGTGAACTCTTCACCTCGAGTAAAGGATATTTAAAACAAATCCACGCAGCGGCACACTCTAATTGTGGAGCCCGCTCGCATTTCCGCACGTGACGAGCGAGCCCCAAAAATGAGAAACGAGAAATATCAGAAACAGAACGTCGGAAATCTATATTTCCGCTACGCCGCGGTAGATGATTCGCCCGCATGGAAGCCCTGAAACGTCAAAAATTTGGACTTACATTTTCATATTAATTTTATATTGCTTTCATGTCTTCGTAGTAGTGAACCACTCACATGTTCACGCTTTGATTTTGTGCGCAGCGTGTGGATGAAAGCGAAATGTAAAATTAAAACATTAAATGTGGCCACGGAGTAAAAAAGGGATTCCGTTTTATATAGGCACATGCGGAACGTAGAATTCAGCGCGCATCAAACACAAATCCAGCCGATCTTGCAAGGGGGCGACGCAATGGGATGAAATTATTTATTGTTTCATTAGTGCGCAAGATCCAGGTTGGACAAGTCCCAAAACCTCCGAGGTTTGAATCCCGTGCGCGTACTCTGATGCCTAGCATAGCACGACATTTTCGCAGAGTATCACACAACTTGAGGGATGATGTATTGAACAACGCTTTATGAAGCAGTTGGTCAACTCAATCATTTCAGCCAGCCAACAAGATCAATCAATCAATCAATCAATCAATCAATCAATCAATCAATCAATCAATCAATCAATCAATCAATCAATCAATCAATCAATCAATCAATCAATCAATCAATCAATTTGCAAGCATTCGGAGGGTCCACCACAAATTTGTGCGCGTGCTTGTGGCCCATCACAGTGTTACACACCCACAAAATGGCAGATATATGCAAAGGTGTCACAAAACTTTTTCCCGCTGTTTTTCCGCTTAGGAAATATTGTCTCACCTCAGCGGATACCTGATCCACGCGCGTCAAAAAGAACAAGCGAGATTTATTCGGGCGCGCGTAATGAAGCAAACCGAACAGGGCTTGCCGGGGCCCCTAGAACAAATCTGCACAAGGTCATCCTATATTTTTTGCCAGGCGCCATCATTTCCCGACGGAGATCTTACCAAGGCAAGGAGAACGGGGACCCAGGTCTAAAGTTCACTCAGCTGATGAAAGTTCCATGACAATAGTTTGTCGGGGGAACAGGGAGGCTGGGGAGTAACTGATGCGCATTCTCGTACGCAACGATCATTCAGATGAGGTTACGAGTACGCGTATTATACACGGTGAGAAAAAGAAATGACCGGTATGGAATTCATATCCCCCCTTCTTGAACTGACCAACAGACCGTATCATCATCATCATCATCATCATCATCATGTTATCTACAGCCTCCAATGAAAAAACAAAACTGAGGAAAGGAAAGGTGTTGGAACATTAGACCGAGGACAACGCTCCCTTACTAACAATATTTAGAAAATTTCAGTTGAAAAATACAAAATGCAGAGAGGGATAAATAATAAAGTGATAGCGAAAATAATAAATCTGTATAGCATACCAGCAACTGTTATCCTTACACGAGCCAACATCTTCACTCGATTGTTCACATCCCACAACTGCTTTTTGTTACTTCGCGACATATTCCGAAGTAGCGACAACTGACTATGAGGGAATGGGGCCGCCAGCGTGTTGCAAGGGCAATGGCAAATACGAAATCATAAAGACAGCTGTAGCTGAGTTGACGAGCTCTTACAATTTGCAATGTAGCTGAACAAGAACTTCTATTCCATGCTTTTTTGTTGTTGTCTTCTCCAAAAAAGTACCGGATGCATTCATCGTCAGTTACGGCGCTATACACTTGCCCATTGTCGTCGAGTTTGGCAAGCCAGATCAACGGCATGCTCAGTTCCGGGAAGTCGACAGCAGCACTTGAACAAACTGTGCATACAACCGGCGTCTGTCGATGGTACGACAGGAAATGAAGGACCAACCAACGAACGGAGCCCGGGAATTCTATAGCCGAGAGACTATAGACAAGTTGCCCTCACTCGCGCCTGTATGTCTGAACGCCTGTGCATGAATGGACCATACGGCGTGCGTACAAACACAAACTTTCACCCTTCCTCCATCCTGCAGGCGAAGGCTATTCATAGCGGCCGCCAATTCAGATGGCGCGACGGAATTCACTGAAAGCCCAAGCGCGTCGTTCACAAACTCGCGAGCGACGTCACAGGGACACTTTTACCTGGGCGTGTGTTACCCTGTGGGATCCCCCTCTAACGCGAGCGGCTCTCGCGTGACACAGCGTGCGAGGACTTCACTGGGAGCGGGCGCATAGTTGCCAACCGTTGCGGAACGGCCGGATTTCCCGTCGCGATCGGCGAGCTAGCAAAGCAGAAAGAAGGAGCGAACCAGTTCGTCTGGGCCGTTCGGACAACCGCGGACGAACCGCGCCGCAGCTTTCGCTAATGTATACACACGCGACGCCACGCCCGCGCCGATGTGATCCGGCTGTAGGAATGGCTGAGCCATGTCGTCACCCGCACCGCGCATGCGTCAGTGGTGCTCGCACCTGAACACCACAGGGAATAGCGGATACTATATATATATATATATATGTGTGTGTGTGTGTGTGTGTGTGTGTTATAAGGTAAGTAGAGACAGAGGCACACGAGAAAAACATTAAAAATTACACCATCTTCTCACGTGGGAACCCTGCGGGGATGCAAAGCCGTGGAGTATAGCGTGTTAATTGGTTGTTAGAGTAAAGACACGTGTAGTAGCGTATTACATGTCTTCTTTATGTATCGAGTAGTGGGGAACGTTTTGCGGCTTCTCGTTCTCGAAGCGAGGAATCCGCTGTTCGACGCTGGCGTTTCGAAGCGTTGTCACGTTGCCGAACGCCATCTGGATCAGCTACTCGCCGCTGGCGTTTCAAAGCGGCTTCTAGTTCTCGAAGCGAGGAACCGGCTGCTCGACGCTGCCGTTTACGTTCGGCGTCGCGAGCTCTCCTCTGTGCAGCCTTGTCTTCGGAGGTGCTCGCGGTTCTGACAGTGTGCTGGCTGGCGCTAGTTGAAGGTGTGCCAGCCAGTTCGCTGACGGAATCGTTGGCGTCCATTTGCAGTCATCGGACGGCGCAGTACCGAAGAAGCAACTGAGCGGAGCGCGGACGGGTTTATTTGCAGAGCAGAGGGAGTGGAGAGGAGGAGCAGCGCGCGTAGCGCACAGGTAGTGTGGAGAGGGGGAGGGGAGAGAGAGCGACGTTATCACAGCTGTTGTGGAGAGGAGGAGAGGTGCGGACGCCGGACCCTGGACGATGGAGGGTCGACTAATAGATGCTTTGCATCTAAAAAATAAGTTTACTTACGTTTCAGGAAGAGGACTTCCTTTCTTCACTCTGCAGAAAGGAAGTCCTCTTCCTGAAACGTTAGTAAACTTTTATTTTTTAAAATGTTTTCTGGTGTGTCTCTGTCTTTACTTACCTCGCACCTAATCTCGAGGTAAGTATCGAATCTCGAATGCCTTACCAATTCGGCAAGGCATTCGAGATCTAATCGAAAGGCGTGGGTTCGGTCCCCACTCTGGGCGCGTGTTTTTCTTTCTTTCTTTCTCACGTAATTAATAAAAAATAATGTAACGTCACTAACGGTAAAAAATAGTCTAACCATTCCCCTATGCCTTCTTTGGCGTTGTAGACTGCCGGCATTTCATTCTTTCTTTATACATATATGAGAGATAGATATACCGCGAGAGAGAGATGATAGACGAGCCGAGAGAAGAGAGAGATATATATATATATATATATATATATATATATATATCTATGGACGAGAGGAGAGCTCGGGAGTGACACTGCTCACTGTTCAGCATTCCAAACTTGTTCGTGTCACCGAGAGTTTAATACGCATAAAACAGATTCCCCAAAACTCCTGCCTTCTGTTCCGCATCTGCACCGGTATGTGAAAACGAGCTTTCGACTTTTGGTGCGACGTGGTTTGGAGCCTAACGACTTCAGCTACAGTTCTCGGTTGCTGTAACAATGTCCTGAACGACGTGTAGGGTTCAAAGCTCTGGGCTTCACAGCCCAGACGAGACGAGTGCTGGAGACAATTTAGCGCGTGCACTAAGAGGGGAGGGCAACTCGAACACCGGGATTACAAGGAGGGCGAGGTGATTGCGCGCCACTTCTCTAATGAGAGATCCCGGGCCGCAGAGTCTTGCCAGACAAGTCCCATTTGTTCAGTGAGATGACGGCGTGTGTGACGCAACGTGGGCGTTTCAAAGAATCGCCTATTAGCACACGCGTTGTACTGAGAATACGATGGACGCGACTTGAGGCAAGCCAACCTATTATTCAGATGAAAGCTCTCAAGGCCCCAATGTGCCGAAAAGCGGCGTTGTCCCGTGCAGAAAATAGCCGCTTCTGTGAAGAGTAAAAAACCCTCACGAAAATGTCGGAATACGTGAAAAAGTGCACGCGTAAATCAGTAAATGAAACCAAACAGCGTTGATTTATTTGAACCATAAATCAATTAAAGAAAGTATTCAGTAGAAATCCAGCGCGTTTTCGAATTCATACGGGAATCGCACCCAGTTCGCCAGAGCAGGAACCGAGTGCGTTATCACCACACCACATCGGAACGTTGCAAGCGAGGGATCAAGAGATAGCCTATAGTATGCGGCACTAACGTCCTATCGCGACAGGTAAACGTTGCGGCAAGGAAGTGGAACGAGGCTCCCCAGCCACGGAGAACACCGAAATCGTACAAAATCACCGCATGCCTCCCTGCCTTTGCCTCAACTTCCAACCTCATTAAACTCAGCCCTCCCAACCCGCTCGCAGAGCTACTCAAGGCACCTGAAAATGCCAAGACTACCTATTTCGCGGCTAGTTATCTTACTTTTGTTTTGTACGTACACGCACAAAAATAGGCGAAGCCTTATTACCGACTCACCGAGATTTAGATTTAAGGGCCAAGAACACCTTCAGAAAGAAATTAGATTGACAGAGCCGAGGCGCCCTGACAGCTACGCTTTATTCTGGATTCACAGCGACTATAAATTTCTTAAAACTACAAAGAAAAACAGCTTAATTTTGAGGATGACATACCAACTAGCTCGTATCGACACTTTAAACGTAATTACCGGGTTTCTCAGGCTAAAAAGTGCGTTCCTGGCCCGTTTATGTCTCTTTATGGTACATCCAGCCCAGCGGCTTCGTAGGCGGGATGTTGGCTCACGCCGCTCTTCTAGAGCGAAACAGCTGGAGGCCGCGCAGGCGGGGCGACTAAAACAAAAGCGCAAGTTTAAAACGAAACAAAATGCGAGGCAGCGAATCGCACTCGGCTGTCCATCGCCCACTGCAAGTTTCGACGGCGGCAGCACACGGCGAAGCGCATCGCGTGCCCTCCTCCCCGGCCAGGCGCCAACGGTGCATGAATCCAGTTCCGTTCGAAAGCCGGAAGCGCGCAAAGCTGCGGCGTGGGCGCCAAGCCACACCAGCGGCTCCCCGGACGTCCGCCCGGGCCGCTGCAGCACGCCATCCGAGCTGGCAGGTCCGACATTCCCGCCATGGCCGAGTCGAGACAGCTGCCCGAGTTCCTCTGGGGGCGAGAACACGTGCGTCTTGAGGCGGCACGCCTGAGGGCTGCGTGCCTGCGCGCACGCGAGCCGAGACGTCGGCTGAGGTGTGCTAGGAGTCGTCTGCAGGAGCGGACGCCACCCCAAAACTAAATTCCCCGCGGCCTACGCACTTTGGCCCTCCCTGCAGGGGATTGCCAAAGATGTGCTTCGCAACAACGTGGGGGTGGCTGTGGCGGTGAAGACTTCCTTGTTGCATGCGTTGCCAACCCCGACGAGTTTTGCCGAGGTTGCAAAGACAATCGTCTTTCTTGGGCTGCATAAACACAAAACATTTTGGTCTGTCTGTCTGTCTGTCTCTCTGTCTGTCTGTCTGTCTGTCTGTCTGTCTGTCACACGACTGACTTCACGTGCACATAATGCACGTATACAAGCGTCGTGGTCGGCTACAAGTTTTCAAGAAATGAGGTCAAATGTTTAGGCACAGACCAGAAAACACTGACACCTATATGTCCACGGGGTAAAAACACGAAAAACACAGAGTAATACCCCTGTCAAACGTGCCTATTTAAGTGCACTTCCGCCGAGTGGACTCGGGCTTCCCAAGTGACACTTCGGCTGCGCGCTGCTAAACGACGAAATAAAGTGCCCTTGGCCGTGATGTCAGTGACGATAGCCGGCGTAAATATTACGCAGAATTATTTGAAACTCCCCCTCTTTATCACGTGAGAAATAATGTAAACATTTCGTTGTGCGTGCATTGTTTAAAATCGCAATCGGCGCCACGCACAAGACCACAAAAAACAGAGTCGGGACGGCGACTAGAACACCGGCTCTGATATCTTCGCTGTTATTCACTGCGCAGTGAATGACAGCAGCATTATTGTTTGGGGGAAATTATCTGAAAGCGTGGAATATAACAGAAATAGGCTGAAGCAGGAACACAATCACAGGGCCTCAAGAAACCACCTACGAGAACGCCGCAGAGAACGGCTGCCATGGAGCAAAACCCCACCAGGCGGCGCTGGAACGTTGTTGAGAGAGAGGTTATTTTCTTATTTTTCGTCGCTGCTTCAATTTTTGTAAAAGTAAACAAGCAATACATCTATGATTAACTTTTAACGTTACTTATTATCATCCAAACGCTCACGGTTTTAGGTTAATTTTTTCCGATTGTCGGACTTCTGTTCACGAGATTACTCACTCGGCGAGCTGGCCCCGGTAAAGTGTGTTTGTGGAGCACACTCAGCTTAAAGTGCGTTCCTTGTAAAGTGTCATTCGCGTTTGCCGTTTAGCTGCTCCCGAATGACATTTTAGCCGAGTGCACTCTGTGGAAGTGCTTCGACAGGGGTATAACTGTAGAATGTTCGAATGATCTAAGCGTGGTGAGACAACCGTCAAAACACCTGTCACGTGACGCTTGGTAGTTTTCGGCCTGGGCATATATGCGTATACACACATGCTATATTGACCATGCACTACATACGGCTGCAACGATGCGGCTGCACGATTCTCTTTATCGCTAATCGTTGGCTATGAGTGCCGACATAAAGAACGCACTAATTTGTTCTCTACAGCCGCATCGATTCCGTGGGATCCCGCGGCTCAGCCTCAGTCGCCACGGCACTAATGAGCCTCCAAGTGCCCTGTGAATGCCTCGCAATCGCGCCAAGTTCGATTGCGGCGCTAAAAATACTCGCCTGTCGCTCTCGCGGCACGCTGAGTGCGGATGGATAGCATCCCACATGCGGTGGAGTAATGTTGACCAAAATCGACAACTTCCGAACTTCCGGTTTCCCGCAGCTTTTATTTCTTAGCCTCTGAATTCACGTTCCGCGCTTGTTGCTGCGAAGCCTGCCCGATGAACGTGATTTGCGGATTTATTGATTGTTCGCTAAGCTTTTAGAAGTCAGCACGATTGATTTGATTGATTGATTGATTGATTGATTGATTGATTGATTGATTGATTGATTGATTGATTGATTGATTGATTGATTGATTGATCGATTGATCGATCGATCGGGTCGTGCAATGCAAGGAATCCTCGGCTGTTTGTCTTAGATATAATGAGCAACGACGATACCGGTACTCAGATAATTAGGATGATGATGGTGATGAATATGATTGTAGACAGCGTTAGTTTATTGCCTTGCAATAAGGCTGCTTCACTGCGCAACAACAGGACCGTGCGAAGAAGCTTCAACAGCTACCAAGACATTGCTTCTTGGGTATACATATTCTACGCGTGCGTTCTCAGCGCGCAGACTCGCGGTGTTACTCTGTAGCACTGACCAGTGGCTAAAAGGGTGTTTGACTGCATAGGAATATAATGCGACTGTTTGGAGACACGCGTCAACGACGCCGCAAACGGCGGCTCGACTGCTGCAATGTGGCGGAGCGCCTGCACCGACACGGGCGCAAGGACTCCCCAACATGTGTGGACTGTTCGGGACCAGAGGTGATGGAGCACCCACTCTGCTTCTGCCCACGCACGGCCGAGAGCAGAGCTCCACCGAGCGCTCCAGCGTCAAGGCCTTTCCAGCGCCGGCGTGGAGAACTTTCTGGTCCCGAAGGGGCCTGCGGCAACCCAACGGGAAGTCTTCGCCCATCTGCTCCATTACATGGAGACGATCGCGGCCTTACGCAGCGGCTGCAGCCTTGACTGCAGTGACTGACTATGTGCCCGGACTGACAGCCCCGTCTCTTATTCTTTAGCCTCTCTTTATACCTCTCTCTCTCTCTCTCTCTCTCTCTCTCTCTCTCTCTCTCTCTCTCTCTCTCCTCTCTCTATCTCTCGTCTTCATCTCTCTCTCTCTCTCTCTCTCTCTCTCTACTTTATTCTTTCACTCCCCCTCTATTTCCTTTCCCCCGCCCTGGGTTGTATGCAGGTGAGCTCCCTGCCGAGCTCAAAAATATCCCCAGTGCACTTCCTCTCCTTTCGTTTTCCCACAAACCACAACACACGCAGCTTTAAATACCAAACAGTAGGTTTTATTTTTTTGCAAACTTTTAATGCTGAATCAATAATTCGGACAGGGGCCCAATGGTAGAGTTAGGATGCGCCACAGCGAAAGTGGTCCTGAAGCCCTTCAAGGCGATATAAATTACAAATCGATGGAACAGCTGTCACCGGAGCGTCGGATGCACGCATGCAACAAACGGTACCGAAATTCAGTAAGAATGCACCAACGAATGATCGATGGATTGTCATGGGACTGGCCCGCGAATTCGTTGCGCTGCGTACGATTGCCGCTCATTTCTTGTTACAGGCCGACAGCAGAGCATCGACGACTATTCTGTGCCTCGGAAGAAAAAAAAAACTCACGTTCAAGGATATGCAAGCCTGCAAAATGTACCCGCTACGAATTATCGACAGCCACTACATAATGAACAGTGCAGCATCCATCACAGCGTTAGTGAACATTAGGGTTCACGCATTTCTCCCTAGAGTAGCATGCGGCCATCTAAGCGACTCGCTTCGGCCGAAGTGCTTTGAGACTGCCATAAATTATGTCTGTGGCACGAATGCCCAGTTAGAACGGAAGGAGAGAAGAAAGGCCAGTGATGGACGAGGTTAACAACATTGACCGGTGGCCATGCATGAGCCCGGTTTTTCTTTGAAAAAAAAAATAGCGCAGCTGTTGCCTTTAGCACCCTACACTGGAGCGTTCTCCTAAAACCAAACCACCTTCCCAATTGCAAAAGGAAAAAAAAAAAACGCTCTGTCAGAAAGTCGCTCAACAATAAAAATCATGGCGAGGGTGAACATTGCGAACTTTCTTGTCCAGCCGGTTCTGCCGTCAGCGGTGGAGACACGGAGAACGAACCGGCGGTCGGAATAGAGTGGACGCAAGGTCTGTCCGTACTCTGCAGCCTCACAAATGGTGGATCCAGGAACCCCGCACTCCTTTCGGAAGGAAGCGTGTGCCGTAGCCTGGACGGCGGTGTTCAGGAGCGCTGATTCGGCATCGCGGGGGTAGACAACAGCGAGGTTAGCCACTCTGGGTCGGCCCCATTACAGCGGCATATGCACGTGGGAGAGCCGGGGGTACGCTTTTCAATTAGGAGCGGCACTGCGCGTCCGGGATGCCCGCCGCCGCCGCCGCCGCGCCCTCGTCTTTTCCGTTTTCTGCAGTGCCTTTCGCTCGCTTTCGCTGGGCCCACGCTGTGCAGGCGGCAGGCGCGCATGATGATGCATACGGGACGGCGCGCGGCGAAAAAACGTCCCGTTGCCGCCCGCCGAGGCTGTTTGGTGGCCTTTTGGCCTCGCAGACCGGACTTGCTGCGCCCCCGCGCACACCCGGTCCCTGCGGACCAAGACTTTGCCCCGTGTGTAGATGTGTTCCCTGAAGCACATAGATGCTATAGTATTGCAGCAGCGGGTGATAAGTGGTCACTGCCAACTAGTGTATAATGCCGACTAGTGTGCCGACAATGCCGACCAGTGTGTCCAATGCTAGCCGACTAGGCTTGCATTGGACACTATGACCTTTAATGCTCCTGGACGAAGCTACTCCTGGGCTATGAAGCACGCGGCAAGTGGAGGGCTCCGGATTAGTTTTGATCGCCTGTAAATATTTAACGCCGCCGAAATCTCGACACACGGGCGTCTGCGATTACGCTTTTATTTTAAAAACGGCTCTTCGACCGGGATCGAAGCCGTGTGCTTGGGCGTTGGACACACATTCCTCTATGGCACAAAGCGAGTAGCTGGTGCTATGCAGAACCGAGCGTGCGTTTGCGGCCCGATAGTGCGGAGTTGCGACACCGTTAAAGCTTTACACAAGCACAGGAGGAGACACATGATCCGCGGTTTGTTTTCCACTTCTGCGTGTGTTGCTGACGCGCGTGTGAAGATGTGACGTGCGAGAGGTGGACGGGGCGTGTCTGAGCGATCAGGCTCTTGCTCTGCGGTGATTATGAGCTCACTTTACAAGTTGACAAACAAAACTACGGCAGATGAATGTTCACCTTCCGAGCGCTGAAACCCACGCCACGCATAGTTTTCTCACAAGGTGGGGGATGAAGCCAGAGCATAAACTGACAACAACAAAAAAAAAATGTTGAAGGAACTAAAATATTTACTGAAAATTCTAACGGAGTACTCACGATGATGATGCCCTGTAACGCATGTTCGAAAGAGAAGTATATTTTCTGGCTATTTTCTCGGCTAATAAAAAACCACTAAACAAAAAAGCGCTATCTATCTATCTATCTATCTATCTATCTATCTATCTATCTATCTATCTATCGATCTACTATCTATCTATCTATCTATCTATCTATCTATCTATCTATCTATCTATCTATCTATCTATCTATCTATCTATCTATCTATCTGGTCCTGTCTGTCTGTACATACATACATACATACATACATACATACATACATACATACATACATACATACATACATACATACATACATACATACATACATACATACATACATACATACATACATACATACATACATACATACATACATAGGTACGCGTGGCGCGTGTGGGATGGCAATGCTGTTTCATTTATCTACATCATCACAATGCTGACTAGCTATGACACTTGCGGGCAGGCCAGGCCACTTCCCATTCGTCGTCGCGAAAATCACTGCCGACAGGGCAATTACAAAAGGGGGAACGAGCGTGGGCGGGGGTCAAGAACTGTCACAGCCACGTCCCATTCCCAGCGGGACCAAAGGCCGATCGATCCGCCAGCCGCAGCCGTTTCTGCGCCAGCCCCTTGCATGCTGCCCGTCCCGTGTGTATATACGCGGGCGAGAATTTCGCCTCGGCTGCCCATATTTGAGGTTCGCTGCCCTAGACGTCCAACGAGTACCGCGGTGCCCTGCAGACGTCACACACCACGGTACGTATACGTCCTTCTCTTTCTCCCGTTCACGCTTTCTCCAGTCGCGTATTGACGCTGTTTCCCACGGCTTCCGCCTTCGAGATTTGCTGAACGAACACTGACCGAGAATACTGGTTGGCCGAGCAGCATGCTGCCCGTTCATCGGTGAAAGAGTATCCCGCCGCAGCAAGCGTGGCGTTTCATGACGCTACGAACAATCTCGTTACTGCGACAATTTTAGTGCGCAGAACTTAAGCGTCCGCTGCTGTGGCTTGGCGGCTTTGACGGCCTCGTAACCGAGCGAACGAAGGAAACACCGAAGACAGAAGGGGCAAGTGTGGCGGAAGTGTGAGGGGAGGGCGGTATGCCAAGGCGGCGCCACAGAAGCCCAGCACGCGCTCCGTGATGCACGTACATGTACTGCATAGGTCCTTCGGCGTCCTCCTCGTTGCTCCTTTCTCCTTCAGTAAAGCAACTCTCTCTCCTCGTCGCTGCGTGGCTCATCCGAACCACGTGAGATTATGAGCGGGAGGTTCAAAAATGATTTCCGACATGCTCGGCGGCGGCGACGCGCTGCGAGATAACGGCAGTGTAGTGCGCGCCGCGGTGCGTTCGCTGGTCACGCGGTCGCTTCCTGAGACGCAGCAGCTATGCGCCGTGACAGAGTAGACTGCAGTTCGCGCTGCGCATATATTTTGGCATTAGGGAGTATAGTAATCGTCAGCCTCTTTTTTTACTCGAAACGTCACAAACAAATTCAAACTTGCTTATTAAATGTTGCGCCAACACATAACTTGCATTCCAGTATAACGCTCTTTTGTTGAGGCATATTCTGCGGATATTTGAGAAAACGATAAATGTAATTTTTAACCACCATCCGATATTGTCTGTTATAGTCATACGCGAATCCTGCCAAGTCCTTTAGGTATTGCTTTTGCGCCGACAATAATGATAGACCAGTTTATGTGGGTGGTTCCAGAACTACATCCTGATCTGCTGGTGCCCTGAACAAAGGGACAACGAGTGCGCTAATTTTATCAGGGGGGGGGGGGGGGTAATGTTTCGAATTTTTATCCCGTGGTCTCCAGGGTGCTTTTTTTTTTGTCTTTGCAAACCTACGATATTCGCAGAAATGTTAGCGCAGAACAGACAAAACAAAGGATAGACTGACGGCACTGGCAATTCCCGACCATCCCTCCCGTTTTTTGTCTGTTTTGCATATTTTTTTCTACAAATTCTATGACCCAATTAGCCCAGCAGCAAGTTTTATCAAATCGGAGAGCGTTTCCTTTCTTTAGCAAAGTGCATTCAAAGGTGTCGTTTCCCCCGCACCATCCTCTTCGTCGTATGTCGGTTGTGACTCCCAAGTCCGCAGTAGACTTTTATCAGTGTATTACGGTGACGTGTACGCTATAGAAGGTGTCTGTGATCGAACGCCCAGCCGGTGCTAACGGTATAATCGACCAACAAAACATATATAAAATTAGAAAGCATCATATAAGTACAAGGGCAATACTGTGTTTATTAGCATTGCACGCTAATAATATGACTACTTTTAGGAGTTCTAGCTGGATACAATACCCCATACGGTGAAATAAAAGGGTCCAGAATTCAGCAATGAACAAGTGTTTTTTTTTTCTCCAATATGGCAGCAGCTTTATACTGAGTTGTCCCAAGATAAGGCCAACTCGGAACAACCCAATGTGAGTGATGCACACATCCTTGGATGGTTCAGTATTGATTGCTTACCTGTCAGTCGGATTTTGTTCGCACAAATAAACAACAGGACCCTTAAGCGAAGTTGAAACTGTTAAAAATTGACGTGGCCGTTGTTCATCCAACAAAAACATAAACCGACTCACCAGGCCCTCACCGCGGAAACTTCAGAACTCAGAAAGCAGCTAAAGTAAACATATGCGCCCGGACGAAGCAACTGACTGTAAATTATGCAATACACGGGGGCTCGTCTCATCATGAGAAACGAAGATCCCCGCGAAACAAGATTAATCTAAATTAAACCCACTCACCTATGCAGTCTATACTAGGCAGTGGCGTACGCAGGACTTTATTTCAAAGGAAGGCGTTTATCTAGAATTCTATTACCCAGCGATCGCTGGATAACACATGCCGCATCCGCCACGCAGTCCAACATGGCCTCAGCCCGGCTTGGGAGTGAGGGGCGGGCGAGGCAGTCGAAGTTGAATATTTATAGAGCGAAACGCAGAGGAAAGAAAGCGCACCTAAGGGCTAGTAATAAAGCGTCTAAAGAGGACACGCGTTGAGCCCTACCCTGAACACGTAAAGAACGACGTGGTGCTGAATAATCAAACTATACCTACCATTTTACGACACATCTGCCGATATCAAACTAAGAAAAAAAAAATAATTCAGCCTCCCCAGTTTGCTAACTTGGACATTCGAGGCCACAGATAAGCCCCCCAAAGAGTTCTTTTGCGAGGGTTTCGTATACCTAGCCTATACAGCACGTAGCGTAAGGGCGATAAAGCTTCTCTTTGCGCGCAAACGGGATCGCGTAATTTGATTGTTGGCGAGAGTGGAGTAGATCGAATAGTTCCCGCACGCGCTACAACGCGAGCAAAGCGTTCCAGTTTTCCTTTATAGCTGCAGCCACCGCGCACACACGCGCAGCGCTTTTCGCTGAACTCGGCAAGCGTGAACGCAAGCTTGGGAACGCTGATTAAGGAAGACGTTCATACAAGCGAAATGCTGTACGGGCGTCCCAGAAGAGCGAAGACAGAGCAGAGGAAAGTTCAACTTCTTATCAGCCAGGGAGGGAAAAGTCAGCACGTTACGTGGGAGGTGCATGTTTTTTCTGTCATGGTACTGGAATCGAACTTCGTAAGCAGCAAACAGCGCGAAGGCCAAAGCTGCGTATACCCGGGGAACTCTTTTCAGGACGGAAAAACAAAACTGAACTGAACTGAAAAGTGTGTGCAGGTACTTTCCGCTGAATTTCCCGGAGAGAACGTAACTGAAGAAGAGGTCGAGTGCGTGAAGGCACGGCTCGGTGAGCAGCCAGTTACTGCATGCGTCGGAGAATCGAACGCAACAAAGTGGAAAGAATCTCAAGCTACTCTTAAAATAAAAACAAAACAAAACGAAAGAGGTACCGAACGCTCTGACCACATTTCGTTCCGGGTTCTCCACCCACCTGCCAGCTCTTCGTTTGAATAAAGGTTTTCCACCGGCTCCTCACGTGGATTCGCCCGGCTTGATAGCAACAGTAGAATAGCTGCAGTGTGCTAGTAGTATACCAGAAGCAAAGCGACAACTACGACGCCGACGACGCCGGCGACGACGGTGATAAAAATACGGTAACAAAATAAGTTCTGAAAGTTGAGCAAGTTGGTACTGGGATAAATGGATAATTTCAGTTCATGTCTAGCGTCTGTCCCGTCTGCGTTCTACTCCGTGTTCGCGGCTCTCTGTATCTCTCATTTTTTGCGTCGGGAAACATGCCTCAGTTATCACGGTAACAAAAGTTCAGCGTAGCGTTCCGATCAGAGTGATGCTCAATCTTAGGCAACACTTCTTCGGAAAGAGGCGGAGTCGTCCGTCGCTTTCCAGGCCGAACTGCGCCTGGTCAACGCTTTCTCCACTTCTCTCCGGTCAATGTCATGCTGAGATAACCCCAATGTCCGAGGCCGAGCGACGCCTTAAACGGCTCCGCGAACAAAGCCGGCGTTGCCGAAGTGCTGAAATGTCCAGCGGGCCCTCCCCTCCCAACAACAAAGTTTGCCGAAAAGAAAAATCGGATAAGAAATGAATCCCCCATTCCCCTTAGTTCCCTCAGGCCCTGTCTCCATCGGCCTCTTCGCTGCCTCGTTGGGCCGCGTGCGGCGTTACAGACGTTGGCATCGATCGACGCGCTCCAGATGCGGCGCCCGGGCTTGCGGTTCTCCTCTCGACAGGTCCGAGTAATAAGTGGCTCACGCAGGCAGGCGCCGGGGATACGAAAGCATGCTGCCGCGCCATCTGGTGTCCGGACGGAGAACAGGGGCGTCGCGCTCGCCTGATTTTACGTTCCGTGCTGGAACAGCGGCGATCGTGACACTTGAGTTGCGAGGCAAGTGCGTACTGCGTGAAATATGCGCCACTGCGCAAACTCTGTACCCTGCACCAGTGGCGTACGCGGGATTTCATTTCGGAAGAAGCTGAGCTTCCCCCTTTCCCCCAAAAAAGAAAACACAAACAAACAGAAGAAACGAAGAAGGCAAGAGAAAAATGGAGGATAATATAATAAGGAGGGGAAAGGTAAAAAGAAAGAAAAAATGTACCACGTTTAGAAAAATTGAGGCGCAGTGGACGCACTACACATAACTTTCTTATTGCCTTTTTTTTCAGAACCAGCGTATCCTGGTGACCCGTGCCCTTCGTGCTGCGGCAGGACATGGCATCCCGGACTAGGGACACCAACCATAGGGGACGATCACCTCAAGACGAACGCAGGAGATCATCCCCCGCTCCTTTACCATTTGTGGCAAATAAACGTTTATACTACTACTACTACTACTGCTACTACTACTAAGGGCACTACCAATGGCGCTGCCATGGAGTCGGGCTACTATGGTGTCAAAACCATGTAAGCATGGATGGTTACATGTGGTAGAGAAAGAACGATCAGTAGTCACTATTTGATCGTAGGCGGAGGTGTACTTGGCGTACTTGAGAGAAGGCTATTCATGCTTTGGGCCAACCAACCTTTTGTGCTTCCGTGCGCGCACTTACCAACGCTATATTCTCGTAATTTATATCAGCGCCCAAGCGCAAAAAAATGGAATAAACGTGTTTTCACTCCCTCCTGACGCCCCGCCATTGTTCGATGACCAATTAGTGACCGATCAACCTGCACCTCGCACTAGTGCAGAGAGGGATATTAACAGCGGCGGGTAGTGTAATGAGACGCCATTAGGGCTACTCTTAACAGCGGAGCTGTTGTAGCTCGAGCCTCTTTGTAAGTCTTCTTTAGGTCGTGCGTCACGCAGCGTTAGGAGCAGGTTCCCAAAACCACCGGTAGAGGGTGAAGTGTTCTCGCAGGGCCGGGTCCCTCTCCCTCCAGCTAGGATAGGCAGAGGGGAGGAGCCTCCCGCTCTCCCGTTAGCTGCCGATTCCTTTGCGCGAACTGTAGAATTTGCACGGCGACGGACGCTGTCGTTCTCGGACGAGTGCATGTTGACATTCGATCCCACACAAGAGAACCCTAACTGCGCTGTTTCAGCAGATTTCACACAGCATAAAACAGAGTTTAATTTTTTTTCTTTAAATTCCTAGCGGCAATTCCTAGAAGGCGCAGTTGCATTAGAGTATATATCAAGCGTGCTGCGTGGAGCACTCCACGTTATCTTTAACGAGCGCCTAATGACATGCACGCGCCTAATCCACTCGCACAGAGGATAAGAAGGACCTCCCGCTTTATAACGAGAGAAATGCCAGCGAGGCATCCGAGAAAAGTGCGCAGCTTCAAAGCCATCCCGCCCAACCGCGAAGTTCTCGCTCGGGAAGAGCATATTGTTTGCATTAACCAGCCCGGAAAGTGGCGGAAGTGTGCAGCTTTGTAGCACAAGGATTTTCGCGTCGTTACTGCGAAAACAAAACTCCGGAAAACGAAGATAGAGAGAGAGAAGGAAAGAAAGAAGGGAGATGAAGGGTGTGCACGTAGTAAACTCAGCACAATTTTCATTACTTGTGTTCATCGGCAATTTGCATGGCGTTTACACTTGCATGAGCTTCGCGCGCCATCGGGCTTAATTTGAATATCGAGCGGGCCTCGGCATTTCGATCAAGGCTGCGAGTTAACGATGCACACTCGCTGAAGGCAACTAAATATGAAGGACCAGGGCGGGGGACTGGCGCCGCTGCTGTCAGCAGTCCGAGAGCACAAGTGCGATGTTTGTACCTCTTTACAGTTACGATCGACGCTCTTCGCAGAATAGCATGTTCTATCGCCCCTTCCAACGACTGCACCGATGCTTCCCATTTTACGCGCCGAATTCCGAGAGTCATCCCGACGCGGCTTCTTACGATGTGCTTGTGTTATGAATACGACGAAGGGGCAACGCGATACACGCTCTCTTTGAATGCGTCGTCAACAGCGCGTGTGCAGAGGACACCAAAGTCCTCATTCCTGCTACGCCTGCTCATGAGTGGCCAAAGTACGGTCACGTACGTTCGTCGTCTCCTCAACGACGCAGCGCCCGGCGAAGATGCAATCATTTCTCCTCGCGAGTTTCTGTCGGCCAACGAAAGTTCGGGACGCAGCGCCATCGTTCATCGTCGCGCTCCGTCGCCTCTGACACGTGCGCCTTGCACCCAGGCGGGCCTATACTCCCCCGCCTTTCCTTCGCGTCGTTCTTGGATTCGACAGATCTTTTCGGTTATTCAAATACTGCACTCTTTTCCGTTTGTGAGTTGGATCGCGTAGCGTGGGGCCTACACAGCTCTTTTCGTGCTGCGTGTTATATTCCCCTTTTTATCGCGTTAGTCATTGCCCAAGGCGACTCGTTCAAGCGTTTTCCTTTCTTTCCACTCAACGCGAATTCATTTGGGTGGGTAGCGTGGAACAAAAATCGAGAGCTTTGCTTTTTATCGTTCGTCATTCTATTACGGAGCTTTAGCACCGACTGTCAGCTGCGAAATATGAAGGTGAACGCCAGTGTGTTCGAATGGAGCGTATCGATCACTACGAGCCACGTTCGAAAATTTTCTTTTCAAAACTGTAGTAGTTTTGGTGATTACTTACCTCCATTTTTGCTAACATTGATGTGCTCTAAAAACAGCAATTAAAAAGTTTGCTTGCTAACCTAAAAAACTGTTCTTCCGCAGCTGTCTAGGATACTTTTTTAGAACGAAAAAGAGTGTTTAATGTAAAACACCATAGATATACCTATTTTGAAAAGAAAATTACCTACCTTCCCGTCACCTGGCTACGTATGTACTGGATGAAAAACAAAACAAAAAAAAAAACAGGGAAATACCCCAACGAGCCCTCTGGACGTGATGTATAGCTGTATAAAATGAGTTAGCGAAAATTCTACAGCACTGTAATTACAGTACATCGCTGCTAGTTACACTGGAAAGCAATTTTCGTTCGAGATGCAAGCACCATTCGAATTTATTCATACTCAGTCTCATCAACGTGTTTGGTTAAAGAAGAGACATTCGCCAGCGCTGCTCTAAATGAGGAATCAGAACGATTTGACGTGCTAGGTCATTAAG
The DNA here is from genome assembly GCA_013339765.2 of Haemaphysalis longicornis. Classification (NCBI taxonomy): domain Eukaryota; kingdom Metazoa; phylum Arthropoda; class Arachnida; order Ixodida; family Ixodidae; genus Haemaphysalis; species Haemaphysalis longicornis. Next base: position 160,644,534 of record CM023451.1, on the reverse strand, counting down.
TGCACTAGGCGGACCCGCGCGCACTTGCAGTTAAAAAAAAAACAAATTTTCTGAGTCGCATTTAAGCGAAATAAGAAAAGGCAAGAGGATGGCGGGCGGCGGATTAAAAATTGAGTTCGGAGATTTGTGGGCACTTGTTCCCAGACGCTGCGGAGCAACGGCGTATGTCCGCCACTCGCTCGCGTTGCTCTTTCCTGCCGTGAGCGACTGTGAATAATAATAAAAAAAAACTGCCTCGATGTTAACTCGCTCGTTATTCTCAACCTTTTCTTCAACTCATTGTTTCGCCCCAGGAGCATTTCTGCGGGAAGTTACAGGGGATGTGTGCGATGAACCACAAAATGAACAATGAAAACTAAATCTTTTTCCCGGCCGCCCCGTAGAAAGCAATGAAACGAAACGCGCCGTAAGTCCCTCTGGCGCATTTGATGGCGCGCCTGCGGCTGGCGCCCCCCTTACTCCTTCCATTTTTCCTGCGAGAACCGGAAGAAACAATTCTGGCAATAAAGGAAAAGTCAAGGAAGACACATGGGTAACGCCGGTCGTTTTAGCCTTTCTGTGTTTTTTGTGTGAGCAGCTGCAAGAGTTTGGATCAGCGAAAAATAATTGGAAAGGCACGAGAAACTTTATATATATATTATAGCCTTGACTTTAGAGAAAACCAGAATATACGGAGTCCTTAAAGCAAGGCTAGCACCCGCGAAGGCCCTATCCAGAACGGGGCTTGGTTATTTATTTTTCTTCTTACGGCTGTGGAAGAGTCACTTTTGTTTCGGCTCGCCCGTGCAAATAATCTCAGAGGCACACTTGGGAAAACAGAGCCTTTTAGTGAGGCATTTCGCGTTCGGAAGGCCGGCTTGCCTTCCGGGAAGTGCGCGGAATTTTGGAAATCGTCGCTTCGAAAACAGCGTGTTTGAGAGGGAGAACGGCAAACATAACAGGAAGCGGCGATTTTGATTGAGTAAGCCGTGGCTGCAACCGTAAAACTATACAGACGAGGCAGTAAATCTTCAATAAAAGTGTCATTGGGGCAGTGTCGACGAAGTGTCGACATTGCAGCCGTGAGAGAAGATCTTGTGCGCTCCATGATTAAATTATTGTTGACAACAACGGTTTTGATATTTTCTTGGACATCTGTTACTTTCTCTTCCAGAGTTTTTCCCGTCATGGATTTTGAGGCCATAAATTTCACAGGCAGAACTCGCGTTGGAAATATAATTTCTACGTGTATACTCTCGAGACACAAGGCAGCAGCATATCTTTGCACAAGTTGAGGAAAGTCTCGAGTACGCCTAAAAATAAATTGAATTACTTTAAAAATCTCCTCGCCAGTAACTTCCAAGGAGCGGTTAAATTACACGAGAGCTCGTTGCGGAGCAAAAAGCAGTAAGTCTGTCCGAATCTCTCTCGAAACGTAATTATACTACGCACACACAAAAAGAAAACATGTGCGTTTCACCAGACATTCGAATGAAATGTACAATTTGTGCATATATAATTTATTAAAATAATTTTTTTACGCAAATCGAAGGTATAATTTGTAACCGCGGAGGCGCTTCAGATTAAATTAAAATTTCCCTTTTTGTTGTACGTCCCTGCCTAAATTTTTCATTTTTGTGTGTGATTACTGAGCTTCCTGTTGAGCACAAATGTTTCTGCTTGAGAAAGATCGTATAATGCAAAGACACGCGCACCCGAGCGAAATCAGAACGTACAGCAGCGGAATAATAAGGGGGGCCGCCCAGCCTTCGATTTTGTGTTGCGATTACATAAACTTTGTAGTGTACCCCTTCCCAGCCTAGGTGTCCTCGAGAAAAATGCTCAAATTCGAAACAAAAGGAGAGATGGGGGATTGGCGAATATTGCTGGCCGCGGAGCGTTGGAAAGATGATCCATAGCGAACGCGGAACGCGGTATGCGGACACTCTCTTACGATACGGTGGTGTTTGGACATCCCCATCCCGTCTGACGGGACAATCTCGGTTCATTCAAAACAAAATTGAGTTAACCAGTTAGGAATCGCTTAGAGTCTGAATCAACTATGGGACCCAGTATAGCCTCTTAGTTGATCGAGATAACACATGCGCCATAAGTGCGCTTCACTGCATCCCCTGCTTAGCATCGCCAACCGTGGGACCGCTTATAAGATACATGTTGCCGAGTCTGTCGCTCCTTCTGTCTGTCTGTTTGGGCGTGTGCGTGCGTGTAAGTTTGTGTCTTGGGGCGATCCCGAATAATTCCAATTTTTTTTTTTTCGTTTTTCCTTTACTGGAGTCTAACATTGCGCCGCGACCCGTTCCATAGCCAACTGTAACTCTCCGACAGGGCTGGCAACCGATCCTTTCACATTTCTTCGGCCCGCTTCGTATACATGACAGCCGGATATGGCGGGCGGTCGGAAAGACGTGGCTTTCGCGTGCCATATGCTGTTCTGTACCGATGGCAGCGGAGCCTGTGACTAGTGTGCGGAGGAAACAACCAAAACGGGTCCGCCGTCCCTGTTCCCCTTCTTTCCACGCTGCGTTTCCGACTCATGGGAGTGGCGCAAGGCCTGCGCGGACAGACGAAGTTCGGTGGAACACGTTGCGGGGCTTCCGGTTCTAGGACGGCGCTGGGGAATTCGCTCGCAATTCTATTACAGAGAACACCCAGACGAGAGTGCACGATCGACCAAAGGAATTTTGTTTCTGTAATCAACCTTTAACTCTAGCACATCAGGAGGTGCAAAGCAGCATTCTGTTGGAACAGAGCGTTACATGAAAGTTACTGGCTAAATCATGCTCGCGCTCTCTCTCTCTCTCTCTCTCTCTCTCTCTCTCTCTCTCTCTCTCTCTCTCTCTCTCTCTCTCTCTCTCTCTGCGTGTACGTGTGTTTTGTTAGAGCCACGCTACCGTAAAAAAGCCGTACTGGTTTTCTTCTCATTCACATGATATGAATGAGAAGACAAAACAAAAAGATACGATAAACTACTGCGGAGGTACGCACTGCACAGGCCCTACAAAAAGCCCCTGTCCGATATACAAACGTCAGTACAACATCCCTCATTACCCGGGAGAGTTATGCAATGTCGCATACATTCTGCAATCCCTCTGCGGAAAAAAGCGTCTTCGACTCAAGACTCAACGGACGTACCGCTCCCGTACTGGAACGACACCAGCCGCGACCGCATCGTCCGACTCCTTCTGCGCGTCTTGTCAGGAATCGCTGACCACTCTCTCTTTCAGCCGTTTCCATGCTGGCCAGCAGGCCAGGCCACATTCCGGCCGTGCTCTATAGTTGTCCAACAGGGGTCCGCGGTCGGCCGTCTGTCCGCCGCCGTGTACGCACAAAGAGAGCAGACCTGGGCAGAGGAGTTAAGCAGGCGGGGTGGCGAAAGTGGCCTTGCTTGACGCGCTGCTGCCCGGCGGCGGCAGATGGTCAGCGGTCGGGTTCCGCGGCGCGGTGCCCGAGGAAGAAGGAAGAACCTCTCGGCCTTCGGCAGCCGTGGTGCGCGCACATGGCGTGCGTACCGAAGCAGGGGCCTCAGCGGCGGCATGTGCGTGGCCGGAGCTCCTTCACGAGTCGCTGCCCCCGAGTTTCTGCATAGCCGACCATGGGTGTCCGATGGTTCTCCGTCTAGCCTGCAGCGCTGCCTCCATGGACCGACGCCCTGAGGACTTTCCAGCCCCCCGATGTACTAAGTACGCAACGCTGCTGCAACGTGCTTTCCCGCGAGAGGCATCGAGGGACTCACGGTCTCGCGAGGTTTTCCCGAGAGGAGTAGCTTGCGGAGGAGGCGAAGAAGCGCGAATCGCTCGTCGGTCTTTCCAGCCAGCGTACGAAAAACTCACCATGCCATGGCGCAATACCTGCGCTCTCGACGATACTATGCATAAGGCAAGCATCGCGCTGGCCCAAACGGAGGTTATTTAGGGGCAGAATAGAATGCGGTCGGCGCACTCATTTCGTAACCACTCCTTCCCAAAAAAGAAAAAGAAACGAAGCCCAAACGCCGGGGAATCGAACCCCTCGAAAATGTTTCGAACTGTTCAAGCCGTTGCCGAACGATTCTCCACGTTGCGATCGAAAAAAACTGGAGCAGCTTGGAACGACTGAGCCGGTCGTTATGGTGTGCGTGCACCGTAACATGCCCGTTTATTTATTCACGAACTTGGCAATTACGCGAACACGTAAAGCAAAAGACGTAGCGCGGGAACGATGCGCGACGATTAGTCGCTGATAAACAAACGCGCTGCACCCGCTCGGCATATGTTCCCTCTTCTCTGTGACTATTTTTGTTCACTGGTTCTCTCCGGGAAGACATTGTGATTTCTTTACGTCACAAGCTCGCGAGACGTTCAGGAAGTTCTTTTCCTTTATAAATATTCCCGCGACAATTCCCCGATTACCAGCCATCGAATTACCATGCGCCCCTTGCCTGAGGGCATGGAGGATCCAAGTAAATAATTTATCGGCGCATTTGCTCAGTCTGTTTCTTTTCTATTTCCAGAAGCACCATTGCAGACCTCGACAACTACATAATCCGTGCCTGCGCGTCAGCGTGTGCGTCACCGTCGAATCGCGCTCCTGAAAGAAGGAACGGTGTGTAAATGGCACTGGCTCTGACGTTTCGGAACGGCCTCCACCCTTTACTTGGATGGGATGATGAATCATCACTGTTCTTCGCTACAAAAAAAAAAAAACAGTGACGTCATTCCTTCATTATGCAGAACATGTATGTATGGCGTCAGCACTGCGTAGTCATGTATTCAAAGAAATAAAAAAGCCTGCCTTTTTGGGACTCAGCTTCTGAACGGCCGTATTTATGAATAATGCGTTGTCAGAGTCACTGTTGCCAACCAGCACGAGCTAACGTAGACAGGAGGAAAGTGGACGGATGAAAATGGGTTCTTTTTTCTTCCACGGTTGGGCTTTCTGACCCGCATCTTTCAAGTTTTCCAACAGAACCCCATTGATCTGTCGAACCGTCGTCTTAATCTTCATTATCTTAACTTTGAAACAACCCTGCATAATCGTAGCACTCGCGAGACAGTCTTAGTGCCAAAATTTTTGGGAAATTCGCAGCAGCCGTATTTTCGCAAATAGTAATGTTTTAAACTGCCTACTTTCCATATGCATCGTAATTTCGACTTCGTCTGAGTCAGAAATAACTAAGCGTAAAATTGGAGTATATATATACCCCTCACTTGGGAGAATTTACCGAGTGCAGCTTCGCTGAAGAGCAGCGTGAACAGAAAAGCACAGTAAAGAACGATCAAAGAAAAGGGTAAAGCGAGCTGGAACAAGCCTCAGGGTGTGCTGTCGAAGTGCTGCCCGACAACACACGAAACCTGCAGGCGCTAACGAGATTACCGCGAATCCTGACACTCGATCAGCCGTTCGCCGAAGCTGTTGATCAAGTCAAGGTGAAACGGCACCAAGTATCGGTTATACCACTTCTTTTACTTCCTGTTCCACCATATTCGAAAAATTAGGTGAACGTTGCCGAAGTGGACGATGCTTTTATTTTCTCTCCCACGAAATATCGTGTGCTAACACCACCTCAAGGCCGTGTTTCTTTCAGGGGCGAAGCAAGCCCCCTAGGGGCTCGGGCTGTCGGAGCTTCATGTTGTCGTCGTCTCATGTAGTCGTAGTATCATGCAGCCACGGTACTTAAAAAACCAGGACACTTGCTTTCCAACGCCTCGCGCTGGAACGTTTCATCTCTCTGGGAAAGCGCGTACTAAAAGAGCACACCGGTTTCCAACGGCTCGCACAAGAACGCCTCGTGCTGAAAGACACGAGACGTACAGCAAAGCTGTATACCTCTACTCCTCAACGTTTTTATCTCCGTGGGCGCAAACTCTAAGGTGCCTAGAAAACACTTGCATGCTTCGCCCCTCCCAGGTTTCACGTTACGGTCTCATCTCCGTTGGAAAAAACGCCAAGGCGCCGAGAATACAATTATACACTGCGTGCTTCGTCCCTCCCCAGGTTTACCGTATGTGGAGATGGCCCGGGTTTTTTTGTGGTGGGGTCCAACACCTTGACGTATTTTCAACCACTGATGGGGAACATTACGTCACACGTTGGCAACTTTTAGTTGCGCAAAGGTGACCTGATTTTACTTTGTAGGACGCCATTCTTAACCGTCATTTCGCATTTCTAGAAATAGGCCGAAAAACGCGAGCTTTCAGCGCCCCAAATTCGTCGGAAATCGTATGTTCGAAACCATTTATTTGCCACAAGGGTCACATAAGTCAGAAATAGCTGAAAATAGAAAGAAGGTTTAATTTTTTTTTTTTTTGAATAGCAATTAAGTTGCAGCTATCGATTTGATGTAACAGCGTAACAAGTGGGAAGTGAATGCCTCTATATTGTAAAACACGGAAGGTTACGCTGCATCTACTCATACTTAGTCTCTTTGTCACATGGTTGAACACGAGAAGAAATTTAAAAAAATTATGAACTTCATAATTAGCGCGCAGGTCGAGTTCGAGCTTCAGGAGCGAATGCATCGGTGGTACCAGTATGATGTTTTTTTTTTTTTGTTATCGGAAGAAATATTTCACTGTCAATACTGAATCACACAACCGAACGCCACAGCATAAACGGCGTGCGCCGAACTAGCCGACGGCAGTGTGCACATGGCAACGGTGGTAACGTAACGTAAATGGTAACGTAAATACAGTTTGCAAGTTCGTATTAAAGTAGAGAGGCAAATTGTGGTACAAAAAGCGAAGAAAATAAAAATATGACAAATGCGAATGAAATGATTCTATGGTGTTCCTCCCTCAACACGCGTTTTTCGCTCGCCCTTCGGCCAACAGCATTAGAGCTCGTTGGGATAGTAAAGCCGATTTCAGCTACAAAACGTGCTTATTTCGCCAGCCTTAACTTGCGTCATTATATTCAGCATTCGTGGCCATATTTGTCATCCAAGCGTCCAGTTACACAACGGGTCGTCAGACTTTAAAGTGCATACGTCTCGTATCGCTTACGTAAAGGAACAGGGCGAACGCACAGAAAATTCGCGAAGCCAAGAGTAGAAACCTTGTAATGAAAGGATGTGTTGAAACGTTAGTGTCATTGCCATTTTTCAACTTTATCTTCGCCACGAGACGCCCTAGTTATGCAGAAAAAAAAAAAGGCGAAAAAATGTTTGACCAGCCTCAAGGTTTTGCCTAAACACTAGAGAATGATTAAGGGTTTTTTTTTTCTTCTTTTTTTTTTCGTGCCCTCCGTGCGAACTGATGGTTACTATTACCTCCCACGCAGCCCGGGAATTTCAAAACTCCGGAGGTCGGTTTAAACGGCTGGCCCTCGAGCAACATGATCAGCGCCGACAACGCAACTTCCAATCTTTTCTTCCAGCAAGCCAAGGCTGAGGGGAGTAATAATAATAAAAAAAGAAACACAGAACCATCTTGCGCCGGCTGGTGTGGCCTTTGTTCTCGAAGAAATCCGCGAAGCCGCCGGTGTGAGGGAGAAAGTTCCCGCACGCACGGCTCATCGAGAGAGCTCCGCCGACGCCGGTTGCTCGTCTTGCGCGGGCGTGCGCGGATCAAGCTGGGAGAGAGGATTTAACCGCGGCGTCGCCCTTCGCCGGCAACGTGCGATTGATGAGGACGGCCCGACGGAAGCGGGCCCACACAAAGTCCATACAGGACGCCGCGCGCCCTAAGCGCGTGGCGGTTTTAACACGCCCGGGCGCGCTACCACCGCGTACAGAAAGAAGCACCGCCGCAGTGTTTGTCAGCCGACCGACGACTATTTCGGGCTCAAATACGCTTACTTCCTTTAGGATGACACACACCAGCATGGGCGTTTCAAGTCATTCTCGGCCCTTATTTTAGAACTCTTTTTTGTTTTACTTCGCAGGTCGCTTTGGAGGCTGTTCTCGCACGCGGTGGCGACTGGGTGCAGTCAGTGCGAGAGCGAGCGAACGAGAGAGAGAGAGAGAAAGCGATGAGTATCCTCAGCTGCGCGGCGGCGGCTTTGTCGCCAAAGGGGTGTATGCATGGATGGAATCATGCGGCGTGGGTATTAGACGTGCGTTCGTCGCCGCCGGGAACTACGAGACGGTTCCGCCGTCGAATCGATGACGGCGAGCGGCTCAGGGCTGCGCGCGAGATCCGCCACCGGCGGCGATGGCGGCTTAGCCGACGCGCGCAAAGAGCCAACGTGCGGAGGAACAAGATAGTGCACTCGGCTCAGCGGCCTTTTCCCAGTGACAGCCGCTCTAACCTCGTCTGAGGGCCCCCGGGGGTTCGAGATTTCCTTCGGGCGGAGGCGAAATGTGTCGCGGCGCAGATTTGATTGGAACGTGGTATTACGTTCCGCCCTCTCCTTTTCTTTGAGCGACCGCTTTATAGTGCCGTCGTAAATGTGCGGGCAGAAGCGAAATCGCCCCCTCCCGGTCGTCAACGGGAGCGCACAAGCCAGCCGATGCCACTCTCCGAAGGGCTAATGAAGCAGCGGAGGAAGATCGTTAACGAGGTCGATCGAAATTGCGGCGAAGAGCTGCTGCTGCTGCTGCTTGCTACGCTTTGGCTGCGTTTCACCGCCCATTCCCTGTTATATTCGCAGTTCCCTTTCGTCGAATGGCTTTGATCTTTTTATTGGCCCGACCGCGCTAGGCGGCAGGTCTTCGTTTGATTCGATCGTTAGCGGGTTTCCGTCGACGACGGTTCACTTCCCCTTTCAACACAGTGTGCGTTAAAATGAGCAGTTCCCAAGAAAGCAATCGCAGTGCAGAACTACACGAGAAGGCGCCAGATAGTTCCAATAGAACTATGAAAACGCGTCAAGATATATCAATAATGTGCAGTGAGCGGTTGACTGTTGCAGCGGCTGAAGTTGGACGTAATTAACAGGGTGTTTGAATGAGAGGTACCGCGAGCAACGTGCGACAATAGAGTTATAGCAGAGCGGAGAACCGGTCCTGGTACGGTACTCGGTACATCCGCGCATGCGCACAACCAGTATTTCCCACACAGCGCACGCGCAGTAGCACCGGGTGCCCACCTGATACCGTACCGGGACCTGCTCTTCGCTCTGCTACAACTGTAATATCAATAAACTGCTTTGCCTCCGCCAAATATCAACTGAGTAGCAACAACAGCTGTTTGTGTGGCCGAGCGTATATTCAAGTACAAAACGCGGCACTTTTGACCTGTCCCGTGCCGTAGAGCGTGTCTTGAGACGGTCAGAGTTGTCTGAAGTTATCGCTGTCGTCATTTCAAATGAAACGCGCGTTATACCACTTCTACTAAATATAAGCTATTATAATGGCCCTTCTTTCCCGTTCTTTCAAATGAAGCTTGGCGAGCCATGACAACACATCAAAAACAAAAAGAAAAAACATAAACATTACAATGTTCAGTGAAACCTATTAGCGAGTTCGTAATTGCAATTGTAACCAGTTATGAGCGCTGTCACCTTTCATATTAGAGCGGGCGGGCATTTGCTAGAGTTATATTTTAAGGCCGGATTATTTCGTTCCTCGCCGGATTATTTCGTGCTTCCTCGGGGATTAGAACTGTCCAACAACCGAGGAACCGTTATTCGCGGCAAGAAAATGTTTTCAACCGAAAAGGAAGAGCAGAAAGGCAGCTCAAAGCTAGGCTGACCGTTTTCCTGTATTTGGGAGCGTACTTGCGACTTCGCAGTTGCTGTGGCGAGGCCTTGAGAACCTGCTGCGACCGGCAGGACGAACAGCAAGCGCGGCGACGTTGATATATCGGCTTAATTAGGTTCGTCGACTGAGAAACGACCGGACTTCGTGCGGGGCTTGGCAAGTTTGCAACCCGCACAAACAATAAAGACATTTGTCAGAGAGGCGGTACAGTTAAGCTATTGCGGAAGACAACCCGAAATGATAGGGCGACGGTTACCGTTGAACGGGAGATGGACTTAATAAAAATATCCGCATCAAAGCATCTACAGACCGGCGGCGAGGGCCGTGAAAAAGCGCAGAGCTTCAAGAGCAGGCAGCCGAAATTTCTGGGAATGGATGAATTAATGGACGGAAGGTGTAAATTGTAAACCCCCCGGGTTTCCCTTATCTGCCCACCGCTCTCCTTCAAGACATTGAAGTAGCGAGGGCTAAACCATGGGTTCGATTTCCGGCTTCGGGGGCGTTTTTTCTTTGTGTGCGTAGAGTAAATGAGGAAAGTGATTGAAATAACCTTTATCGGGAGAAATAGAGGGAAGAAAAGCCAATACGCCAGTGAGGAAAGCCAATCTGGAGAAAAAAAAAACAAGCAAAACGACCATGGGTACGAGATTTATGCGCATGTAGATTAGTGATTTAAGTTAATTCGTAATTGCACCCCCCGCTCTCCGCCACACCGTCTGTGGAGCGCCGCAGCAAACGTGCTGATGTGACTTTTGAGACACGAAATGCATTTATCAGTACTCACCTCTACCACCTCTTCCACCACCACCATCATTATCATCATCATCATCATGTTCGTACCGAATGAACTCATTTGCCACACACGCGAACACACGCACAAGCCCACACGCACTTCGCAATATTTATGATATATAGTACCCACGTGCGACTAATTCAGGAGTGGGCATCACAGCCTGCCGTCAACCAAATTCTTGAACAAGTTCTACGCGCTGTGTTATCTTCTCAAGACGGAGAGGGGGGGGGACGCGAGGAAGAATCTGTCACGTCGGAGTAGAATTTTCCTCGACTTGAACCCACAGCGCCAAGGGTACAGGCCGTTGCTGATGCGGTCATCTGCCCCCCCCCCCCCCCCCACCCCCACACACACCACGCACACACACACACACACACACACGCACACACACACACACACACCACACACACACACACACACCCACACACACACCACACACACACACACACACACACACACACACACACACGCGTGGTCTAGAGAAAACAAAAACAACCCCCATGCCAACAAACGACACACAACGCACGCGTAGCAGTGTTAAACAATGAATAAATGCCGCTCGCATGGATTTCCGCATTGTCTGATTTCTCTTTTGCTAGTCTACAAGCTTGCTTACTGGAAAGTTTTTTCTCATTTCGACCCTTCGATGACTTTCTCAGGGAAACGTCAAGGGCCTGACTTGCGTCGTTTATGTGTTTCTTTTTTTCTCCTACGTCGGTGATCGAGAAGACAATTGCACAAATCACGTGAGTCCTATCACTTGTTCTGGGGACTCTGGATACGGGACAGACGACTCTTGCTTTCGGAGCAGCAATTCAGTGCGTGTGCTATAGGTTAACGCGAATACAGGAATTTTTCTCCTGTGTATACAATTGCATAAAACGTTCACTAATAGTTCAAAACTGCAATGAGGTCTCTCGATTCTTAGGTCCTGATGCCAGCAAACCTCGCACGGCAAAAAGTCGGACTCGCTAAGCTCATGATAATTGCACCGGAGGTGACTTGCAAATCCAGCTGGCCGTCTGAAAGGCTATGTTCGATGCAACTCCGGTTGTGGCACATATAGAATAATCCTATTTCACGGCTTTCTATGCAACAGTACACCCCGCTCTGAGGCGCATGGAAATGATAAACGCTTTCGCAATTCGAGCCGACGAGGAATTCATTATGGAAGCTGCAGCATGAACATTAAAGCGGCGGAAGCATGGTTATATAAGAATTCGACAGAATGCTTCTGGAACGCGCCCGGCAAATTTTGATATTTTCTTTGATGTGCATGCGAAACTTAAACGCTCCGAAATGCTTCTCATTTGTGTATTCCAGGCTCCGTTTCTTTCTTTTTTTAAGACATGATTTTAGAATGCGCAGCATACAGGGGAATTTTTTTATTTATTCGGGTTCAAGCCGGACTTTGAGGGGTGCTACGTGCGCGGCTTTTCACGCTCACACTGGTTTACTTATTGCGAAGTAATTTCGACGTGGATTTTAAATTTTGTTTTGGGAATGCTGGACGCGCACACTTATATGTCAACGAGGCTCCTTTACACTTTTGATATTTTAAGATCAGCTCAAGAGCAAATCACGTTTTTTCTACTGACGCTTGATTTTCTTCTGGGAGGACATGATTTTGTACCCAGAATCAGCGTCTCTTCTAACAATAAGTCCTCTGTACTACAACTGTCGGTCAGTATCAAGATCGCGGGATACGGAGAACGGACGTGTATACTTCGAAATTTTTTAGCCAGAATGATCCTGCAATTTTTCTTGGTTCGATTTCAAACGATGGAAAGGGCTAATTTCAAGCCTTTACGATGTGCCTCCTGACGCGTTAGTTCACCGCGTTCAGACATTTTTAACTCACATAGCTTATGTAACGTAGAAGAAAGAGTATTTGCGGTCCCTTGTACGTGTTTATAGACTAAATTGCGGCGGCAAGCAATGTTGTAAAATATTGGAACAAGAGGTACAGTGAGTGCGACAATCTCATCAGAATTTTTTATTGGGATCGCTGCATAGTTCATGCTATATTCATTTCCTTGCACCCCCCCCCCACCCCTTTTATTCAAGGTGATGACTTCAGATAATCGAACGCTAATGTCTAGTACCTGTTATGAAGTTATATGAAATATTGTGGATCGCTCCAACATTTGCACGTCCCTGTATTTACACTTCCCTCTAAATAGCTACAGAAGTCAAAAAGTACCGGAATTTCTGTACGATATCTTAGAAAGGTGGCAATGCTCTGGGATTTCCTTGTCTCCTTGCTCCATCTAGCAATCTGTCTACCCCTGCTTGTAGTTCTTTGCCCGTCCTTGCGTTACTTCTGTCATCCATCCCTTGTCCCTCCTTCGTGTGACATGCCTTGTCCAGCTCCAGTGGGTATTAATGCTACAGAAAGGCCATTATGCGCATCTCAGCACGGCACTGAACGATATGTCCGGTTGTCACCCCAAAGCGACAGCGGCGGATAGAGAAGGGACCGAGTGACAGGAGATGAGTGAGCGGTAGGCGGAGGGAGCTACAACGCGGCACAAGTGTTGTGGAGAGGAAGAAAACCCCTGCCGCGTCCCGCTGCCCTCGTTCGAAGCGTCGAGGTGGCCGCAGCAGCTGGACAACCATACCACCCACTCAACGCACCCTTCGCTGAAAAGGGGTTCGCGCAGCGAACCTTCATTGCTTGGAAAGCGCTACAGAATAAGAACGCGAGGCACTCAACAGTGCCAAGGCGTAGGCAGAGAGGTAGCCGCATAGAATGCTCGCAAGATAGCTGATGCTTATTTTTAACACGAAAGTGTTTTATTCCGGGACACACAAACATTTGAGGGACGTCATATCCGTCACGGAAATGACGCCAGTACAATGAAGCAAGAGGCCTGTAAAGGGTGCTCCCCTGCACACAGGGTATTCTTGCGGGAAAGCAACCATTAAAACTAAATAGTGCGTTATACTTAGGGTTGTTCGTTTTCAGGGGTTTTATATTTTAACACGAAAGTTTTTTTTATGCCGGGATGCACCAAGATTTCATTGACGTCATATCCGTCACGGAAATGACGCCAGTACACCTTTGCCGGAGCGACCCGCCAGCAGGACGTCGCTCGCCAAGCCCATCCACAAGACAGCCGGCGACCCGCAAATCATGCTCAGCTGCAGATTTCGCGGCGCATTTCACTTTCGTGTTTTACCGATTCCCATGACAAAGGAATCGACCACAATTTTTTGTTGATATTTTGAGTTTGGTTAGAATTCCCGCGAAATAGCAATGGCTTTTTTGTGGATATTAAGTTGGTACGGTGAGTATACTCGACAGCAGCAAAATGTGATACGGGGCATTATCGAGTTTCATCACTACATTTGTCAGAACCTAACATGGCGAGCTGTGAATTGCTTTTGTTTTGTTTTTAGCGCAATGTCTCTTCAGCAGTTCGCTCTGTAATCCATGGCGCGCGAGGCACAAGCATACGACGCCGCCACCGGCGCCCGAGCGACGTCCCAAGGCCTTTCGGGTTCAACGGGGTCGTGCTCGAGCATCAGAACGTGACACCGCGGCTCTGGCCGGCGCCAGTCCCTTGCGGACATCGTTCGCGTGCTGCAGCAGCCGCTAACTAGCCGAGGTCACGTTTCGGGCGTCGAGTGCCCGCCAGGACGTATTTTTCAACTGCGGGACACTTGTCCCTTCCCCTTCCCTGCCCATCACACGTGCATGAGCGGCCGCACGTCATATCACCGCTGTGTTCTGGGTGACCTAGAAAGCCACACACGCGGTGAGAATGGGCGCTGATGTCGTTATACGCGAAAGCTCGATTTTGGCAAACATAAACATCGCCGGTGTCCGCAGCTTCAGCCACATTGAAAGCACTTCTTCAACTGTCTCAAGAGTGGTTGCGCGGAGCGTGAATACTGCAACCGTAAACGCGTTTTGGAGGTGTGAATTACACTACAAATGTGTTTTTAAGGAACAACGAAGCCAAAATACAACTGTGTTCAATTTGAAAAAAAACTAGCCCTTGGTTACTCACTCAGCTCCATTGCATCCACGAAGCACGGATTATGAACAAAAGCAACGCAAAGAATATTAAAAAAATGGCAGCATCTCCACTCCGTGGATGATGGCGAGGGTACGGAGTACGGGGACTCGAAATGACGTCCAAGTTGCGCCCCGAGTGACATGCCATTTGCGCCCCGACCGTCATTCGATTTGGGCCATGAGTTGCACCTTGATTATTCCCTAAGTTAAACTGCAACTCACGGTTCAAATCAATTTTCACTTGATTTTCTTGATGGTGGTGTGCGCGCGGATGGACGCGGACGTACATTGGGAGGTCCTAAAGTACTCCGCACCGTTACAGGCGAGGGAGTAAGCCGTTTGACTCTCGGGTACTAACTCACGGTCGTAGCCCAAAGGGTAAGACGACTGACACTAACTCTGTCTGGTCTACCAGGCACAGGCTCGAATCCTGCCGGTGCCTGTGTGATTTTTTGCGATTGTAAATGCTATGCGCACGGACGCGGACGGACATTGTGCGGTCCTAAGGTGCTCCGCACCTAAAAAAACATTCAAATTTCGAGCCACAGTGACATAATATGGGAAGGTGTGCCGTAATGTGGGCCAACGCCAAAAATATAGTTATCAGTGCGTTAACTGCGCGTGAGCATTCAAGTGATGCGATCAGACGGAACTAAGGGCCCACTACCATCCCCCGGTCCCGTTTCCCGGTAGCGGCTTAGGTTGGCGGCGGCCAACCGTACACACAAGATTATGTGACGTCATTTATGTGACGGCCAGTCGCTGGAAAGCGGCGGGGGAGTCGCCACTGCTCCATATGTTTTCTTTAATATCTCCATTATTTGCTTGAAGTTTACGATAAAATTGGTATTACGGTTATTGGCACAAATCAATGTTTGTAATGGCAAAACTTCTCTACACGGCCCTTTTAAGCGCAAAATGCATTTAGAAGAACCAAATTCCTCCCCTGTAGCTTTCGTGCGTGAGTACGTAAGTTGAAGTTTCGATACGTGAAGTGGAAAATAGTAAAACCATCCAGGCTTAACGGAGACAAGAAAGAGGGTAGAAAGCTTTCAGAGACGACTTTTGAGCAGCATAGGCGCATCTTGCAGGGCTGAGCTCAATTTAGGCGATAACATGCACGAGCATGTCAGGAACTAAGCAATGAGTAGCTGTCTAGACGATTAAAAAAAGTCGGCGCGCACGAAGTAGCCTGTACGCAGGTAACAAGAGCACGAAACTTCGTTTCTGGATTCTTTCAGACGTTGTCATTAGGGCGTATGGAACCATTTTCTAGGGGCAAGCAATTTAGGTGGCGGGGATATTACAGCAGTCGTCGTCGCTCATCATTAGTAGCTCCTGTCGGGACACTGTCGCCATAATCCGCAGTGAACGAAAATAATCGCAATAAAACAAGAATTCGGTAACGACCCCCACTTATTAGTTGTTTTTTTTTACTTGGTTCAAGTATTAATATATAGAGATCTCAATAAGAAAATTCTGAAATTCCGAGGCGATGCCACCTAATTACATTCTCTTACATTTTCCAGCAAAAAAAAAAATACTTAAAAGCGAAATATTTTTCTTCTTTTTAGGCGTCGTCGTGGGTGCCGCAGGTTGATTGATTGTAGGGTTCAACGCGCCGACGCAACGCAGGCGATGAGGCGCGCCGTAGTGGAGGGCGCCGGATTAATTTTGACCACCTGGGGATCTTTAACGTGCGCCGAAATCTCGCACACACGGACGTTTTTGCTTTTCGCCTCCATCAGAAAAGCGGCCGCCGCGGCCGGGAATCGAACCCTGCGACGTCGTGCTCAGCAGCGGAACGCCGTAGCCACTCAGCCACCGTGGTGCCACAGATGCACTACTTTCAAAACCAACTGCGTTAGATGCAAGTTGCCGTCAAGTCTCGAAGACATGTAAGCTGGGGTGTACAATGTTCGAATTTTCGAATGCGGATGAAATAGTTCTTGTTACTTGATTCAAGCAGATGCGTTCGAATATTCTGTTCTAGCCGAATATTTGGGCGGAAGACAAACTCTCGTGCAAGTATCGGCTGCTAAACACGAATCTCTGCTTCTAAAGACGCACCATGCCAGTGTCAAACATTGCTGAAGGTGGAAGCGCGGATAACGTGCGGCACAGCGGAGACGATACGCGACGTTTTATACGAGTGCCCACGCTACTCGCCTGACAGAAAGAAGCTGTCGTCAGCACTGAGGAACCTAGACTCTCGGCGGCCATTTTCGGAGGAGAAGATTTTGTGCCACTGGCCTTCTCTGTCATCCGCTCGGAAGGCGACTAAGGAACTCTTACGCTTTCTACGGGCGACGAACTTAAACACTAGACTCTAGACTGAAAGCCTGCAGTGTCAATCAGTGTCAGTGCTTCAGCGCTGGGCATACGTGTCTGGGTTCAACTTTTCTTCTTTTCTTCCTTTATCTTTTTTGCTCATTTTCCCTTTCCCACGTGCAGGATAGCAAACTAGGCTCTAGCCAGGTTAACTTTCCTGCCTTCCTCCTACATCTTCCTTCCTTCTCTCTCTTTTTTCTTTTCTCCCTTAGCGTACACTGCGGTAAGAAAGTACTCCCACTTGTAAACGGCATTGGAGGTGTTTAACTAAAAAAGTGCAACTATAAGCGGGGAAAAATTCGGATATTTGAATAGATATTCGAAGTGACATATATTTTTATACGGTCATTCCTATGTGATCCGATCCGTAAATTTCGCTATTCGAAGACTTGTATCTCGGAATCTAGCGTTCTGCGGTAACATTTCATTCGGGTCGCGTCTTCCAAGGTGAGCTTGTCCCGCAGAGTAAAGTAAACTCGGTTTCATTACATCCCATTTATTAGCATTTCCGCAAGCACCAGCAGCCTTCCGGTATGCAAATTTGTCGCGTGCTACCAACGCTGGACGTGATCCATCCCGTCCTACACTTTATAAATGCACGTCCAAACCGGCAGCATTTACGTTGTTCATAAGCTCGTTTGCGGGACACGCTGTTGATGGAAAGCGCCAGACGAGCGAACTCCTCTGTCTAAGTGACAGCTTGTAATTGGAGTTCAAAATGAACCGCAGTTCATGTATTTTATTTTTCAATTTTTTATAGTTATCGTTATACCCGTTGCACGCCGGGGGAAGTATTCGGGAACGTTAGCTATTGGTATTTTGATGTAACTGCTCCGTTGTTATTGCTTATGATTCAGATAGGCAGGTAACTATAATTTGCAAGGCATTAAGCTATTTATTTTTCTTCCCACAAATTAAAAACTCACCGTATTTTTGCGATTCTAAGCACACTCCCCTACTTTCGGGAAATAAATTTGGAAAAAGTTTGCATGCGAATCTAAGTACCCCCTTATGTAAGCTGCAGCCATCTCAAGGTGGATTTCAGACGCGTGGAAGTGCACGCCCAGTACGACATTGTGGCCAAGTCATTTATGAAGTTTTCCATCAGAAACCACCTCAACGGAACAGAAAATGACCTGCTGGGGGATGCTGAGAACGGTGGCCCAAGTGTCACAACGGAGTCGAATGGTAATGACGGTGACAGAGTATTCGACCCGCCGCGGTGGCTCAGTGGCTAAGGCGTTGCGCTCCTGAGCAGCACGAGGTCACGGGTTCGATTCCCGGCCACGGCGGCCGCTTTTCTGATGGAGGCGAAAAGCAAAAACGCCCGTGTGTACGAGATTTCGACGCACGTTAAAGATCCCCAGGTGGTCAAAATTAATCCCGAGCCCTACACTACGGCGCGCCTCATCGCCTGCGTTGCGTTGGCGCGTTAAACCCCCACAATCAATCAGATCAATCGACTGAGTATTAGACCTAAGGCGTGGGATCACTGTCTGTACCTATTTTTATTTTGAATGTTTTCCAAAGAAAACATTATTCTTGGTGCCGTTCTTGTCGAGATACAGCCGCGGAAAGAAGCGGCGGTGAAGTTAATTTAGGCGTTTCGAATATAAGCACCCCTTCAATTTCAATACCGCGATCATGTAAAAAAGGGGGTGCTTAGAATCAAGTAAACACGGTATATATCTTTCCACTTGCTAAAAGCTAAAAAAGAAAATATTATGCCAAGCAGACATTGTTTACAGTATTTCAGCGAATTCCTGTAGTAGAGTCAGTTCACACGCCCCAAGCAGGGAAACGAAAGGGCAAGAGATGGCGGCCCTACTTTTTTTTTTCCGCAAAATAGAATAAATTGTACCTGTAAGCTCAAACCGAAGAAGAGTAGACGCAATAGCCGTGGCCAATCCCCTCTTGTAGGGACATCTTCCTATTGTTTGCACCCACGAATAGCCACAAAGTAGCGACAATGAGGTATACTCTTGGCATTGACCAAGCTACCTACTTGCGCGACCTGCTGGTGGTTAACGATATTGTTGGAAACGTGCGCCTCAAACATTTTCTGAATTCGTAGAATTCAGACAGCACACAAGGGCACGCATTCTCCGGGTGAGGGCACTGCAAACATCTGCACCGCATGCTACGGCCTGCCGGGAATCTAAGAAAGCACCGTTTAAGAAAGTTAATTTAGTCATTGAACTAGCCCATTGACCTTCAGCAGACGTGTAAACATTTTTGAGACGCCTGACAAGAGCGCCAATGCCGTTTGGAAACAATGAGTTGGCGTTAAAGTGGAGTTGATTTGTCAACGCCAGTAAGGACTCTGCCCCATTTATTCAACAAAGAAGACATGTCCGCTGGAGTCCTGTCATATCGCAGTTTAGCTTCGCGAGGCTTTGCAGGCCAATCACGCCGAATTTACTGGCGTGTAGATCTACTTCTTTTCTCCTCGTAAGTGTAAACCAAAGTTGAAAGTCGACGTATAAGTTTGGTTAGATAACCAGAACACATATTATCAAACAAAATTTGCAACCCGATAGAGAAAATTGTTTTTAACTTACTAACTTCGAGCAATTTTTGTATAGTTAAACTTAATTTTTATAAAGTCTGACTTCAGGGTTAGACTCAAGTTATATTCTCGCGATAATGTAGCTCATTCTAAAAAAATACGCTGGAGCCTTCCTTCCAGAAGCTATAAAACCACTTTCTAAGATTAATATGTCAAGTATCAACAGCGTTCTTTTCCCAGCACCAAACCGCTCTTTCAATATACCCCCTAACAAAAGGGCCAAAAGGAGCAGTTTGAAATTCCCGCTGGTAACCCCTCAATCCAAACGAACCCTGAGCTAACCACTTCAACGCACGATGAGGATTATCTCAATCTCTAACAGCCTCGATATTGTATCCTCTTATAAACCCATAGAAGTTGTGTGCGCCCATAAATAAGACCAGCCGAAACGCAAGCGGTGGGCGGCATAATTCCTAGTCGGCAGCCAAGCTGTAGCCCTTGACGTCATCGCACGTGTTAAACGGTACATTTTAGAAAACACTGCCAAAAGAAAGCCGCCACAAGATACCACGTTCACCATCTCACCTTATGCACAGCCGGTAGGTAGCTCCTCTTGATGGGATCGTTCATGGCGAAGTAACTCCACACGGGTCGTCGCCACGGCGCAGGTGCTCCCAAGTCTCACGCCGGGACAAAACAATCACCGCAGGACGCACGGCTACAACTACACCACTGGTGGAGAGCCCGCGGGGACGCTGCATGCACTCCGAGCTGGCGCGCTACCACTGCTCCTGTGTCGGGCGTCGACAGACTCGGGCAAACCGCGCGCGCGACCGGCACGCGACACCCGCTCTCCACCGGCCGGACAAGGAGGAAACGCCGCTCAGCCAATGGGAGGGCGCGGTTTTCCCCCCGGCAGCGCCATCTGGCGCCCTTCTGGGCGAATGAACCGCAAGCCCTCTCACTTAATGGTTCATGAGGCAACATGAAAGTGCTGTGGTATTGTAACCGGAAAGGAGTCCTGAGTTGCAGCGCGGGTGCTAACCGCTGGGAGTGAAGCTTTCCTTTTCGTTTCGTGTTGGTGCGTTGTGAGCTCTTCGGAGTTGTGGCTGTTTGTCCGCGGCGGCTGTGATGTATGTCATGTATGTATGTATGTATGTATGTATGATGTATGTATGTATGTATGTATGTATGTATGTATGTATGTAGTATGTATGTATGTATGTATGTATGTATTCGCCCTAAAATGAAAACCAGCAGTCATGTACCAACGTGGTGGGGATGTTCCTAGTATAAATTCAACATGCCAACTAAATAAGCTCTTGAGAAATAGATATTAAATTTACTGCCAGCTTCCCCACTGTGTATATTTGCCCAGTATCTTTATGCACACTTCGATTGTCCGAACTTGTTCTCTTATTTGCTTTTGTGTTGCCATGCATTTTCTTGGTGTCTTTGGTTTCTTAGACTGCCAGGCTCTGCCACTCAGGCCCTACGTGGCTTTGTCATGCCAGACTTTTTGTCCTGTTTCAATAACAAAATAAACGACCTCATCATCATCTTCATCATCGTCCTCATCATGTGGCCGTATGAAGGTATTTAATAAAAGGTCATATGACTTTCAAACCTTATTACGCCAGAATACTTACAATTGCCGTAAAAGAATATCTCCCAAGCGATGAACTTGTATATAGCAGTGAAGCTGACCCTAAGGGGCTTGGAGTGTAGTATACAAGAAAAAAAAAAAATGCTTGGGGATTATCAGACGATTCCCACTCAAGAATTTCTGAAAATGTTATTTCTAAATGGCCCTTTATTATTTGAATATAAAAAAAATATCGTGATGAGTTCCTTTAGTCATTGACCCTCGGCTACAGGGTTTAGGGTTTCCAATGCAAACGAAGATGTGTGTCTGCAGATAGCCTTGTGAAAAGAGGGTTCCCGCACTACCTGACAATTCCGAGTCGGGGTTTCTTACATTTTTCCTCGAAACAAAAAAGGGCCTAACAAAACAGCCGCGAGAAAAAAAGGATCAATGTGGTTGCACTCTCCGACGCAATTGATTCGCCTAATAATGATAAGTAAGTCTTTATAATCGTTACCGCCGCCTTCGTTGACGCGGAACCGTTGGCAGCATCGCATGAAGGTCGGGGAAGGAGGCACGCAAAGAGGCTTGCTTGCGGTGCGGCGAACCGCTTTGCGGCAAGGTCAGCTTTAGTTTGGATTTTCTGCGGTAAAGCCAGCCTTGCAGCGAAAACCTTTGCAGCAAAGCTAACGATGATCGCTGATGCAAATAGTGCTGCTACCTCCAGGTTTATGTTCGCGCACCCGTGACCGAGTTTCTCGGATAAAGAGGCTATTGCCGGGCTGCGGCAAGATCTCTGGCTCATTAACTCATAAAGTGTTTGTCATGATGCATGAACGAGGGAGCTGATGCAAATCTGACGTCATATCTACGAGTGGCGTCGCAACAGAAAGTGACGCAATCAACAATATGGGGACAGGAGTGACGACATATTTGAGTATGACGTCACATAGGCTTCTGGTGACGTCAGCGAAGTCTTAGTGAATTTTAGCCCATACGACTAGTTATGGGCTAAGTAGTACGGCACGTGCAGTAAGAAGCGTTGGGCGCTTCACCCTGTATGCGTGTCGTTTTTTAAATCATTGCGTCGTTTGTAGCTGTATATCCCGCAAGCAAAAAAAAAAAATCGCCAGCTAGCCTACTTCGCATCGTGCTCAGTGAAGAAGTGCAATGCAGTGAAGCAGTAAGGGGTGCGTAACCGGTTGGGGGTGCTGGCTAACAAGCGGAGGTGCTGGTTAACGCCGTGCGGTCACTTCCAGCCAAACCCCACACATATCGTTGCTTGTAAGCGATATTCCATGTTCGTGAATTTTAACGATGCTTTTCTTCGTGAGCGCCAGCAGTTACTAATGATAGTGTGTGTGTTCCCACTCGAAAATGACGACAAGAACACTTCCTGTAGTTTGTCGAATTTTTGCGTGTCGTACTGTCGTATTCTTGCGTCGTGATTCTGGCAGCTGGCTATGTCACGCCAGCATGATGGGTGTCGTAGCGAGAGGCAGTTCTGTTGTGACTACAGGAATGTTTGTCGTTGAGAAAATTGAATTTGTCGTTACGACATAAATGTGTGTCGTAACAACAGATGGCTTTGTCGTAACAACCGGGCTTCTGTTGTCGCAATAAAGTTTTTTGTCGTACGACAGGAATGATTGTTAGGTTTCTGCGGTATTCCTGCTGCCATTTTAGACTGGGTAGTGATTTTGGGTGTTTCATTCTTTCTTTTATTTAAGTCACGTTTTACCGACGTCCGCGTAACTTGAAGGCCGTGTGTGTGCACCTCCGTGCGGTACGAGGAGCAGCTATAACTACCATTCCACTCCTCGCGTCAGTGAGGAGCTAGATCAAGCACCGATTTCGCTCGGGGATTATAAGGGAGGAGACGTAATGCTTCTTTTTCCTGGAAAACATAATGTAGATCATGATCCCGCTTTCCATGACCGTGACGAAGATCAAATATCAGTGTCACTGACGCGAAGCGGGGTCAGCATCTGACTTTTTATGCCTCTCATGACATTAGTTACGCACGAGCTGAACCTCAACCGCTTCTTATATCATAGGAATCGCCGGGTATTGTGTACAGAAGTGCGTTCGAGATTTAAAGAAACATAAAAACAGGGGAAGTTAGGGACAACGACGAAGAATCTCGCTGTTGACAGACTTACAACGAGTGGATTGAGAGATAAAAGTGGTAACTTATAACGAACAACATGGATTGGGAGGGAAAGTAGCTGGCAGGCTACATGCAGATTTGTAGACCAGGATGCGTAACTGAACGGGGTAGCCTGGTACGCAATGTTCCAACAATAAATAATGCTGCGTGTAAAAAGCCCTCAAGAGAATGAAGGGACGACGAATAGGGACTGACAGAATGATCAGTTGCTTTACTAAAGGATCAAGCTTTATTATGCGCTGTAAGTCGAGGATACTTGAGTGGGGTTAGATTAAAACAAGTTTCGAAATGTGTGCCTTCACTCAGCTAATCCCCACGCTTTTTTATGGCCTTGAGCAATCTCCAAGAACAGTGGGTCGCAGCCGCAATGTTTCTCACCTAATTTGAGTACTCAAACGTTGAACGTTACTGACGTAGAGTAATACTGACGCTCGCGACAACATCATAACATGACGATACCTTGAGTGATGCCCCAAAAACGTGCACTTGAGTCTGTGGCACTTTCTGTCAAAGAATATTACATTCAATGTGGCGAATTAAACGTTCTGTTTTGGCCCGTGTGACGTGGGTGAGCGTTCTAAAGGAGGAAGCAAATGATAATGTAAACGAACAATCAAACAAACAAAACAAACAAGAAACCAACCAAACAAACTACACGAAACAACAGGCAAGCGAATGCTTTTTGAATAGGGAAACTCGAAGAATAGTTTGAAAGACGATCAATCGCGAAAGCTTCAAGGCCTACTTTATGAAACCAGCCTGAATGGGAAGAGAAATACCCTGCTCAATCGTAGCGCCATACGACTGGAAGTGTCATTGTTTTGTGCCTTTTGCTCTAACAGGCAGGATGTTTTGTGAAGTGCAGAGACACCCGCTGAAAACGGCTTTCAAGGCCCCTTCCTTGTTTACGTTTGTTTGAGCTCAGCGACTATTCTCCTGTCCCGCTAGTTTTTTTAACCTTTGCAATGAGCCGCAGCTTAGTCAGGCGCAAAAGCGGAACGAAGTAATTTCGTTATGCATTGTCAATGAAAGTGCAAGTTTCCGTCCTCGAAATGGTGATCAAAGCGGCAATCCCTTCAGCTCGCATTTAGCGAATCTCTTAAGCTACACATTTCTTCAGAGATGACTATACATAATCAATAACGAATTGTCCCTGGACAATTTTCAGACTTTGCTATCTTAGGCTTATTGTTCCTGCACAAATAAGCACCGTTATCTTTTTCATTCCACATTGATCCCTGCCGATATGCAGTAAATCGCCCGTGACTTCCCGCCCTGCGTTCTCCCGGTGTGGCTGCCGTTACAGTGACGGTTGCTGTTTTATGCATAACTGCGGCTCGGCACCGAACTCTGCATGCGCTGTTCGTTAGTCTGCGACGAACCCCCCATGCGCTTCCTCCGAGGTTCGGGACAACGTAACCTGCCAAGCTCTGCTCGTTAATTCTTCAGCAACGCCGCGCATGAAACGAGGATATAGCGCGTGGATCCCTCGCTGTTTCCGGCCAAATGAATACGCGACTCAGGGATTATGAGTCGCTGGGTGTTTTCTGCGGGCCCCGGGCAAGACGGCGAGTAGGCGAATAAAGAGACGGAAGGATTACAAAGCAAGCAGCATGAGTTCGCGGGATGCATATGCATACCCCGCGGGCATATGACGTCTGATTAGGTTTCTCGCGGTTCCTCCGAGCAACCCGACGTATGTATTAGCCAATGTTCACGCCTGGGCTTCGCAGTTCATTTGTGACGCAAAAACATTAATTCCTGGTCTGAGCTAATTTTCAGGTCGGTTGCTATAGATTGTTGCACCGTGGGACCAGAATCTCCTGATTACGGAGGAATCGTATTGCCATGTGCTTAGGTCAGTTGAGGTTGCTGTTATAAAGCCATTTCCGCGACATGCAGCTTTTCTTATGGAAGTCAATGACATAATGCCGGTATTGCGACGTCAGATCAGGCTTAAAGGGACCATGTAACACTCTTTTCAATCTTTTTCCGAACCTAAAATCATTCCAATACACAGTCAACAAAGTGGATTCTTAGCATAAGGGTTCATAAAGAATCTCAGAGAGAAATTACTGCTGTACGCCCATCAGATAACCTATAAACTTGCCCAAAATATTTTTGTCACTTTCTCGGTCTGAGCACCGTTTGCCCGCCAAAGTGACGTAACTCTGGCTCTACAGCAGCTATTGGCCAGCCTCCTTTCAGTTGCAGCATTAAGCGCACTCGATAGCCACTTTAAAGAAAATAGCAACAAAATCAAAGCACAAACTAGAAGACGCAACTGCTGCAAACAGCAAATCAGGCAGTGTCTTTCTGTGCTGGGGATAACTACATTTTCCCAGTGTTTTTCACGAATGAAAGAGATAAAGCGTTTATTGGCAGTGCAAGGTAGTGTTTGCATGGGCTCTTACTTAACATATGTTATGTAGCCCCTTTCCCAAGCGGAGAACATCAGGGGTATATATATAGCGAATAAGAATAGGACATGAGGGGCTCATTGAAAATAACACAGAAATAAGGGTTGGCAGTCAAGAAAACCTCAGAAAGCAAAGGGGAGGATGTGGTAGGTCATTGAAACTGATAAAGAATTTGGAAAGAAAGAAAGAAAGTGGAGAAAAAATTCCCGCCAGGTGGTATCCGAACCCACGACCTCCAGAAAACCGGTCTGGTGCGATAACCACTACGCTACCGGCGGGGCGATTTTCCCCTCCACTTTCTGGGGTATTTATGCTTAGGTATTTTTGCTTCCTGTGCTTGGGGGTGGTAGCCAGCGCCACTCGGAGTGGTTATCACACCAGGCCGGTTTTCTGGAGGTTGTGGGTTCGGATCCCACCTGGCGGGCATTTTTTCTCCACTTTCTGTGTATCCAAATTCTTTATCTGTTTCAATGACCTACCACATCCTCCCCTTTGCTTTCCGAGGTTTTCTTGACTGCCAACCCTTATTTCTGTGTTATTTTCAATGAGCCCCTCATTTCCTATTCTGATTCGCTACATGCATAGCGAGGGCCTCTGTTCTGGCAGTCTTGGTGCCATAGGAAGCTTAAGGGGGTTCAATGCTGGTCGACCACTCTAGACATGCCGTAGACTTTCGAGTCACAGCCCGGGGGTTAAAAAGAAGGCCCCCTTCACCCCAAGGAGACGTCGCTCACTGATAGAGCGGAGGAGACAGACGCCGTTTATTTGGCGAACGCGCAGCCAAGCAGCACTAGCCTCAGGGATGATAATGATCATGTACAGGTGACGAAGATGAAGCATTACTGAAAAGGATGACAGGTGATGATGATTACACATAAGATTGAATCAGCGAAATATTGTGCCGCGGAGAACTACAGTGCTTCAACTAATATATATATATATATATATATTATATATATATATATATATATATAATATATATATATATATATATATATATAATATATTTATATATATATAGTAAGGGAATGAGGGGCTCGTTGAGGAAATACAGAAAGATAGGTCGGCAGTCTACAATGCCAAAGGAGGCATAGGGGTGTGGTTAGGCTCTTTTCTTTTTCACTACGGTTAATTAAGTAAACATTTTTTTATTTTTTTTTATTTTAATATACAGAAGAAAGAAAAACACGCGCCCAGAGTGGGGACCGAACCCACGCCGAACCCAAAGGCGTGGGTTCGGTCCCCACTCTGGGCGCGTGTTTTTCTTTCTTCTGTATATTAAAAAAAATAATGTTTACTTAATTAACCGTAGTGAAAAAGAAAAGAGCCTAACCACACCCCTATGCTCCTTTGGCATTGTAGACTGCCGACCTATATATATATATATATATATATATATATTATATATATATATATATATATATATATATATAATATATATATATAATATAATGGGGTTTATTAGCAAACGGCTAGAGCGTGGTAACGGGGGCTGGTTGTACCAGAGGCCAAGCTAGCTCGGGAGTCCACGCGCAGGTCTCTCAGCAAGATCGTTCTCGATGGGGCTGCTCCGATGACTGAGCCTTGCACATAGACCCAGTTGGGGGATTTACGCCACCTGACAGTCAGCCTCGGTCTCAGTTGAGCACACACCCCTTTGGCCACACTGGCGCGCCTGCTAACGGCCACTATCTCTGTTACAATTACCCCCCGGGAAAAAAAAGGAGCCATCCTTGGCGACTCAAGGCGAGGTGAGGACGAGCGGGTCGTAATACGGCTTAAGGCGCTGAATGTGAACAGTCTCGCGGCCACGGCGACGACGATCTGTAGGAAGAGTGACCGGCTCAACGACGTAATTCACGGGTGAAGTTCGCTCGACGACTCGGTAGGGTCCCTCGTATTTAGTTGTAGTTTGCTCGAAAGGCCGGGGGTATTGGACGGTTTCCAAAGCCAAACTAGTGAACCAGCAGCGTATGTAGGAGCGCCGCTGGAAGCGTCGTGGCGAGCCTTCTGGCGACCTTGGTCTGCGGTTGTGAATGATCTCGCCAGTTGCGGCACTCTTCTGCTTGCTTGGCGATTTCCGAGACGGGTGCAGACTCGGACGCATCCGGGTGGTATGGAAGGATAGTGTCCAATGTACATGATGGCTCACGTCCGTATAATAAAAAGAACGGCGAGAAGCCCGTAGTTGTCTGCGTCGCCGTATTGTAGGCGTAAGTGACGAAAGGCAGAATAAATCCCAGTTGGAATGGTCGGGAGAACGTACATCGAAATCATGTCGCCTAATGTACGGTTGAAGCGCTCAGTCAGTCCGTTAGTTTGCGGGTGATAGGAGGAGCTCTTTCTATGAACGACTCGGCATTCGGTCAGCAGGGCCTCCACAACGTCTGACAAGAAGACGCGTCCCCTGTCACTCAACAATTCTCTCGGCGCTCCATGGCGAAGTATAAAACGTTGAAGGAGGAACGATGCAACGTCGCTGGCGGTAACAGCGTGTAGTGCGGCTGTTTCTGCATACCTCGTGAGGTGGTCAACCGCGACGATAATCCATCGGTTGCCTGCAGTCGTGGTGGGGAGCGGACCATATATGTCGATGCCGACACGGTCGAAAGGGCGAGCCGGACATGGTAGCGGCTGCAGCGGGCCGGTTTGGTGTTGAGGGGGACACTTGCGACGCTGGCAATCTGTACACGAGCGAACGTACTTGGTTACAAACGTGTACATTCCACGCCAGTAATAGCGCAAACGCAAGCGCTGGTACGTTTTGAGCACCCAAGCGTGCGCGCACGTTGCGTCAGCGTGGTAGTGGGAGCAGAAATCAGAGCGCAGATGGCGCAGAGCGGGACGACGAGTAACCACTTCCGGCCCTCAGATGAATAGTTGCGGCGGTAAAGAAGGTCGTCCCGAAGGGCACAGTGGAAGCCTGGCGGGCGCAGCGCCGAGAGGCGGCAACTGTTGACGGACTCGACAAATATTGACGGACAGAGGCGATCCACGGATCTTTACGCTGTTCCGCAGCCATGTCAACGGAGTCTAGAGACGCCACGGTACCATCTGGCATAGATGAACTGTGATCGTCCGACCCCACGGGTGATCTGGACAGGGCATCAGCATCCGTGTGTCTGCGTCCGGACCGGTATACGACGCGAATGTCGTGCTCCTGCAGGCGAAGAGCCCAACGACCGAGTCTGCCAGAAGGGTCTTTGAGTGAAGACAGCCAGCAGAGAGGCGTGGTGGTCCGTAACGACGTTGAATGGACGACCGTAGAGGTAAGGGCGAAACTTGTTGATTGCCCAAACGATCGCCAACATTCTTTCTCTGTTACGGAATAATTCCGTTCCGCCTTCGTCAGAGTGCGGCTGGCGTATGCGACGACGTATTCATGGAAGCCAGCTTTCCGCTGGGCGAGCACGGCGCCAAGACCGACACCACTCGCGTCAGTGTGCACTTCAGTAGGTGCAAGCGGGTCAAAATGGCGGAGTATTGGGGGCGTCGTAAGCAGGCGCCGCATGGTCACAAATGAGTTGTCACAAGCAGGCGACCACTGGAGACGTTCGTTGTGTCCGCTGAGGAGCTGCGTTAAAGGGGCGATGATGGTTGCAAAATTTCGGATGAATCGGCGAAAATAGAGCATAAGCCGATAAAGCTTCGGAGGTCTTTCAGAGTGGCTGTTTTGGGAACTCTGCCACGGCACGAAGCTTGCCCGGATCTGGAAGGATGCCCTCTTTGGACACAACATGGCCCAAAATTGTTAGCTTTCGAGCAGCAAAGCGGCACTTCTTCAGATTCAGTTGCAAGCCGGCTGACGTGAGGCAAGTCAACACTTGCTTAAGGCGCTCAAGGTGTGTGTCAAAATCCGATGAAAACACAACAATGTCATCCAAATAACAAAGACAGGTTTTCCACTTAAGGCCCCGTAAAACGTTGTCCATCATTCGTTCGAAAGTGGCTGGCGCATTACAAAGCCCGAACGGCATCACGTTAAATTCGTAAAGACCGTCAGGTGTAACGAACGCTGTTTTGGAGCGTTCGGCATCAGCCATGGGCACTTGCCAGTAACCCGACCGCAGGTCCAAGGAGGAGAAAAACTCGGCACCCTGTAGGCAGTCAAGAGCGTCGTCGATACGGGGCAGCGGATAAACGTCCTTGCGCGTAATCTTATTGAGGCGGCGATAATCCACGCAGAACCGGATCGACCCGTCCTTTTTTGTGACCAGAACAACAGGAGAGGCCCACGGGCTGGTAGAGGGTCGGATGACATTACGGGTAAGCATATCGGACACTTGCTCGTCGATCACGCGGCGCTCCGTAGGTGACACGCGATATGGTCTCTGCCGCAGTGGGGCGTGGGAGCCGGTGTCTATTTCATGTGAAACTGCCGACGTGCGTCCCAGGGTGGTTTGTACGCAATCAAAGGAGTCGCGAAAACTCTGAAGGAGGGCGATGAGCTTGTCGCGTTGCTCAAGGCTAAGGCCCTTGTCGACGGACTGCAGGAACGCATCCGAGCTTGACGCACGCACAGGACTAAGTGTGCCAACAGTGAGCAGCGATGGTTCGTCGGGCACAGCGTTCACGTGAGAAGGGTCAACGGCTTCCACACACCCTATACATTCCCCATGGAACAAGGTAGTCGGGCAAGAAGATGGGTTACAGATGACGATTAAGCTGCAACCGGACTGGACGTCGATGACAGCAGATGGTAAAGGCAGACATTTGCGCGAGAGGAAGGACCTGGACGGCGTGAAAACCACAGTCGTGTCGTCCACATTGCACAAAACGGGTACTATGATGGAAGATCTCGGGGGAAAGTTCGTATCTTCGGAAACATTTACCTTTGTCGACAGCTCGTTCGGCGGCGGCTCGTAGAACGGTAGAAGTTCAACTTGCAAACGGGCGCAATCGATTATGGCATGATGTCGGGATAGGAAGTCCCAGCCGAGGAGGGGCTCGTGCAGTGTTTTGGTTCTATTTCGCTTCTTTTCCCCTTTCCGCGCCTAAAAAACTTGTTATGGTGACGAATATAGGCAAAGAGTACGTTTAGGTCACTTAAAAAGCAGCTGCGTTTTCGTAGAGTACGCGATCGCCTGCAAGAGCTACCCGGGGACGCGGTTCTGCGCGCTTCGTCGCCGCTCTTCCGGGCGTCGGCGACGGCAAACAGCATATCACCCATGTCACCTCCAAAACATCAGGCACAAATGAATTCTACTGACGCCTCGTTTAGACCTGATACTGGCACAATGAGAGGTTGGCTTCATTTTGCAGCGTGGACAACGAATGCGGCTTCGTTTCGCATATATACCCCACAGAAAAATATGTTTCGGGGATGTGATTACCCAATCCCGGACAATAACTTATGCCTTTTATAAGAATATAAACCACGCGAAAATCTAAAGTATATTCGAAGCCTATGCGTCGCTAAATATGTGCCCACACACCCCATATAGCAAGAACCAAGGAAATGAAACCACAGAAAAATAAATGCTGTGCCAATGCGGAATTTAGAAATAATAGCTCTAACGGAAATGAAAAAAAAACAAAACAATGCAGCTTCTGGCATGCTAAAGACGTTCGTCTAAACTTAAGCCAGGTAGGTTTCACTAGAGTTAACTATACGCGAAATGCACTGCTATTTCGCGAGAAATCGGTGGGAGGGGGGGGGGGGCAGAGAGGGGGGACGCCGTGTACAATGCGGAGCGGAATCAAGCAATGAACGTTTTAGTAATCCCACACATAAATCTCGCGTTCACTTTCCTTTTGTTTTTCTACTTCAACGAAGAGCTGATCGTACGGCGGACGCATTTTTGGAAGTATACAGGGTAGGCTGTTCAACAAGCGATGAAATGTGTAGTTGGAAGAGTGTGGTACAGTCGAACCCGATTATAGCGAACTGCAATATGCACCGCGATTTGTTCGATATATCCAATAGTTCGATATAGCCGAACCCGCCTATAACAACAAGCTTATTGTTACGAGTTCGCATTGCGCGGTAGCCCCCCCCCCCCACCCCCCCCTTCCTCAACTCCACCATTCCCGCATAGAGAAACGAACACAGTAAAGTAGCCATTAACCATACCCAAAATAATCCATTTATTGCAATTAATAAAGCTTCTTTCCGCCTAACGCCTACTTTGCAAAAAAAAAAAAAAAGGCGGTGATTTTTTGTTTTCACTTTGGTTTTGGCGGCTCAACTAGCATAGCATTCTCTGCACGAAACATTATTTGCAGCAGTACGATTCTGCGTTCTCCAAAATCGAAGAAGCATGGCGGAGCACATCGACTACCGAAAGCGCTTTCTTAAGCATCGGACGGCTTTCACTCGCGACAGATCGGCAACGTTGGCGAACTTTTCCCACGTTCACCGAGCTGCGCTTTCTGGACTCCTACTGGGCGGGTTGTCGAAAGCCCCACGCGGGGGAAATATTTCCCGGAAAGGTCGGCCGTCACGTCGGTCCGGGAAAGCGCAATGTCCGTCGCGGCTCTTGCTCCTGGTCGCGGCCAACCACTTTCATCGCCGCTCCGAGACCACGCATTTGGGCGGCATTCTAGGCGGCCGGATTCGATATATCGGATGTGAACTTCGTATAAGGAATCAGTTTCCATGTAATCCGTAACTGGATATTTTGTTCGATATATAGCAAATTCCCCGTATCGGGTTCATTATAGCGGGTTTGACTGTATGTGATAAGGCCCTCGATTCAGTTTGGCTTATTGCAGCTCCCTGGGCGCATGACGATATTTCGAAGAAGCTTGGTGGGCATTAATTGTGAAGCCGTCTCCGCGCTTGCTCGCAGAGGATATATGTAGCAGAGAAAGTCTGCGGGCGCGCACATCACGAAAAGACGACATGTGGGTGCTGATCCCGAGTATATTATGCATTGTCCTCGTACGTTTTGTTGACGTATTAACTGAATTAACACAACTGGCTGTAATGGCGATCATATCTAAGGTATTATTTGGCAAACTAACTGGTGCTGTCAGGTATGATGCTCCGCTGATTACGTAGGCGCACAAAACTGATTAAATCGTAGTGTTAGCCGTAGCATGAGCATCTGAGGAACCGTGGTTACGGAGACACGGCTAGTAAATTCAGGTCAGTGTAACTCAATCAGGGGTTTATGCAGAATTAGATTTTGGGGGGTTCGGAGGATGTTTGGGGGGGTGTTGTATAAATCCCTAGCAGGGCGGGGGGTTGGGGAATCTTTTTGGGGGGGTGTCGAATCCTCTGGGGGTGTTTGGGGGTTAGGGGTTGTGATAAATCCCTGACTACAATCGGCTCCATCATACGCGGTTCCCGACTGCTGGCCTGTGACACCACTGGCGCTATCAGACCGAAAATACCACAGTAGATCGCGTCGGAACATTAACTCTCGTAAACACCATGTTGCGAACAGAGTGACTGCTCACACAAACATGGATTTCAAAACGCCCGCAAACGGAAATCTCATTCGTGAACGTGCCGCAAAAGGAGCGGCGGCACTGGGGAGCGGGGCGAAAACTCCCGCTTCTGCTTTCGAAACGGCCGCTTACGGGGGATTTCAGTGGCGCCCCTCAGGCCGCGCTCGAGGCGTATAGAAGGAACACATCGGCGTACTGGCGTACGTGCGGGTTAGACTTCAGTTAATTAGGGTTAATTGAAGTCCACGTATAAACGCTACGGTTTTGCAGCTGGTACCTTCCATGGACGACATCGAAGACCCGCTCTGAACGGGTTGTGTATGCCGCCAGCTATATCTGCCAGTAAATCTAAAGCGTATTCACTGTACCTCACGTTGTTTACTCACGTCCAGAGATGGCAAAATTACTTCTAAAAAGTAATTATATTACATTACTCATTACTTTCCTAGAGTTTTCTAAAATGTAATTGAATAACATTAGAAATTACTGGTGGCCGAAAGTAATGACATTACTTTTCAAAAGTAATTACTTTGAAATTACTTTCCGGGTGTGAAATAACGCCAAAAACAGCCCAGATACTTCGGTGCGCTGCAAGAAACTTGTGTTCGTCACTTATGCGATGCTCCAGCTTCTCAGGACCGCGCGAGTTCCAAAAATTCCCTTTAAAAACACTTAAAAAAGTGCGGTGAGTCCCTTGTTGCGACGAAGAGGTCGGAATGGGGGAAATATTCATAGTACGTACATATTGTTTCGGTCGAAGCAGTGGCAAATTACGCGCATACACGCCGAATTGGTACCGCGGGTAACTAACTTAGAATAAAGTGGTAGTCTGAACGAGAACATTTACATTTAACGATTGTTTACAAACAGGTAGAGCCGAGCAACCATAACGAACAGCGAAGACGCGAGCGCCTCTGTTGTCCTCTCTCGCCTTCGGCATGACCGAAAGAGTGAGTTCGTCGGGGCATTTAGCTCTTGCATCCGAATGAATGCGCATCAAACTTGCCGACAGCTTTCCACAACAACACGCGGCAAACTTCCCCGAGTCATTCACGCTTACTCTCACTTTCAATGCTTGGGCCTCGCGCACAAACCGTGCATCCCTTCCGACGCGTGCCTCAGCCGCTGAGCGACCGAGAGCATGTTCGCACCTCTCTCCTCCTTCGTATCACACAGAAACGAAGCCGCTTCTCCGGCGCACTTTGGGTCCTCGCGAGCTCGCCGTGGGAGGCGTCCTTCGCGTGAATGGAACGCAGGAACGGGGCCACACCTCGAGGGAGCTGCCATACCAAGGCGGCAAATGGACACCGAGGCCCGAAAGAGAGCGACGGGGACGTGCGACGATCCAGAACGAGCATAGCCGGAACCTGCTGGGCTCGCCAATACTCTTGCCTCCCCACGTGGCTTCCCCGCCTAACCCAACTCCCCCTCCTCCTCTTTTCTCCCTCTTCTCCCTATTTCCTGATATTTTCTCTTTTTTTTCTTTTCGCTCTGGAACTGCGAGTGAGAAGCACATTTTTGGACAAAGGTCAGGGCCCCATTTGTCCGGGAAAGTGATAAGGATGGCCTGCGCTTCTTTTCTGGCCGCCGCTACCGGAATCACCGCCAGAATTTGACGCCGTTGCTGGAATTTTTGTCCTTCCGGGTTTAAACGGTACGAAAGAAAGAAGCAGAAAAATGCACTTCGATGAAAGAAAAGTTCTTCTCATTCGAATTCAAACGAATTGCGCGGATCTCGTAAAGGGACGACGTCTGCGATTCTTTTACGCATGAAAATCGTTTTAAGGCACATGGTTGCGTCGGTGTGTGGGACGATGAAGGGAACAGATAAAAATATTTTTTTTTTGCAGCTAGGCATTTATTTGAAGACGGGGGATGGTTCGTCCTCAGCTCTTTTTGTCAGTTTCTGCCTGCTTTCGCGGATCTTCATTGCCGGACAATATATATAGTACTCGGCATGATTTCAACGTGCTTGAAATGAGATTAGCGTTGGAGGATGACTTTTTCGACGCAGCCACACTGCGACATGAACAAGATTGAACTGATCAAGTCTTTAGATTTTAATAAATGTGACTCCCTTCGGCGCCATTTGCGTTCCG
The DNA here is from genome assembly GCA_013339765.2 of Haemaphysalis longicornis. Lineage (NCBI taxonomy): Eukaryota > Metazoa > Arthropoda > Arachnida > Ixodida > Ixodidae > Haemaphysalis > Haemaphysalis longicornis. The sequence continues at coordinate 160,609,589 of CM023451.1, read as the reverse complement.
CATGCGCTCGCGTAATTTCGATGTTCGCTATTTTGGGAACATTTTCAAATCGCGATCAGCCTACCGGGACCCAGTGCTGGCGCGTTCATTTGGTGATGACGGTCAGACAGAAGAACTGACGCAGAAAATAAACTTCAAATGAGTGGAGAATTGGGCCGATTGGTACAGGATGGTGGTGCAGCAGCGCGAACTGACGGGGCACACAAAATGGAAGGACCAAAACGAGCCATGTTGTTTCCTTTTCTGCGTCCGCTGTTGCTCTACTATGAAAATAAGCTTCACTCCCGTAATCGTGGCTTCGCATACGAGGTCCTGTGATGCCAGGTCGCTCCGTTTCATCGACTGTTCTCATTAGTGTGAGTGTGAGCTTGTATGACGGTGCAGGAGGGGTTCATTCTTGGTGTGGCGAGGTAAGAGAACCTCAACAGGGTATTTTGTGTCACGTGTGGTGCTCTGCCAGGCGGAGGTGCGTGTTGCGGGGTGCGTGAAAGGCGTGCGCGAAGCGTAGTTCAGGCAGATGGGCCGACTCGGAAGAGGTTTTTGGTGTTGTTGGGGTCATCGCAATACCTTTCCTCATCCGACGAAACTCCACTTGCTTCATCCAACGCAGTACCTCCCGCTGTGCAAATTTTGCGCTGCTCCGGGCGCCCTGTACCACATGGTATGGGAGTGTTCGGCAAACCCCAAAATTCAAAGAATCGCGCACCCTCCCTGAGAGCAGGGCGAGAAGGAGCTGCCCAGCTCCGGTCTCGATTCCCAGCTTAGGCTGGTGGAAAGGGCCGTGGCGACACGGGTCTCCAGTGGAGTCCTGGAATGAGGACCGGACACCACATTACGATGCTCGTAGTAAAGTTTATTCTCTCTCTCCTCTCAGGGCCTGTATGCATCATGGGTGCCCGGAAAATTTTTGGAGCGTCGCGGTGTGTGGTGAAAGCAATGTGAAGGGAATCAGTTTATGCTCGTACCCTTAGAGTGGTATCTTTTCTCGACACTGGTGCACAAAAGTGAGGACACTCCCTCCCACTTCCAAAATTTTCCAGCTCAAGAAGGGGAGGGAGGGAGATGAACGAGGCTACTAACTGCGCCTATAATAAAAAAATTACGCCCATCTTCCCGCGAGGGGACCCTGATGTGATGCGACGCATCGGGGGGTTCAATTGGCGTTTCCATTGGGTTGATTCTCTTGCGCTGACGCTGGTATTGGATTGTGTCAGCCCACTCGCTGAAGGGACCGTCGCTTCCATCACGTCTTCATCGGAAGAATCAAGCCAAGCAGGAAGTCGTCAAGCAAGTCACGCGGAGTCGAACGAGAGCGAGCGCTGACTGATCCGCCGCAGCGCGCTACCCGCTTTATATTCACAGCGCCTGAAGGAGAGGAGACAGCGGAGGAGAGTCGCGCATGCGCGCACTTGCGCGAGGGGAGCGGAGCGAAGCGAGCGAAGCGCGCGCACGCAGCTGTTGTTTATGATAATGAGACGGAGTGAGAGTGTTGCGCACAGCTGTCGGAGAGAAGAGCGGAGGAGAGTCGCGCATGCGCAGGTGGCGTGCGGACGCCGCTGACGCCGACGCAGGAGGGGCATGCCTCAGAGCAAGAGATGCGTCGCATCTAAAATAACGACTACTGATAATAATCTTTCACTCGCGAGCTATATACACAACAAGCGCACGGGACTTCGCCGAAGTCTGCTCTCCATACGGCGATCACACATGTTTACAACAGTCCTTCTGAAGACGAATAAAAAGGAACAGAACCAGAAGATCGTGCAACGTGCGCGATCTTCTGGTTTTGTTTAGAAAGTTGCGATTAATTCCTTCTGTGGTTGCCAGGCTTACTATCTTCTGTATTTATTTTGCTTTTTCCTGTTTTTATTCTTTTATGCCCAATCTCCTCCGTTTTTTAAGTATCTCTTCTTCCCTCGTTCCCCTCCAAATGAAACACTGCGTACGCGACTGCTTCTATAGGTGAGGCACGGGCGCTGTTCGATGCGCACGCAGTTACTAACGATTCGGCCTGTGTTCCTCTCACTCCGTGTTGCCGCACAGTAATACACCGTGTAGACGTGTGTAAATGTGTAATTGCGCCACTGATGGAATAATCGCACCTCTACATCCCGAAAGTAAATGCCCCCCTCCCAAAAGGAAAATAAAATCGCGGAAAATCATCTAAAGCTGCTGCGACCTACAGCGGCAGTTGCTGGACATGATTGAAATGATCCAAGGACCGCGTGTCAAGCGGGCGTCCTGAAGCTGTAGGCGCCATGTGTTCATACGTTGAATTGCCATGGAGCCGATGACTCTACAGACATACTACAAAGTTGTTGTACCCTTCCCATTTTTGGCCTACCCCGGGTGTATATGTGCCACGTGTGCGTGGCATGTCTTGAGTGGCAACGGCGTATATTTCTAGCGTTCATGCCTTCAGTTGAAGCAGAATCTGCAATGATGAGTTTCACTTCCAGGCCTGAGAAAATGCCTCGTCACTTCCGCTACACTCTCTCTTTGCCCTTTTCGCCTACGGAGCTTTATGTACTACTAGAACAATTGCATAGGTTGACTCTAAAATGTCTCTCCAGCAATTCGTTGGTGTATAGAATGGAAGCCGACCATAAGCGGATCGCTGTAAATGTGAACGTTGTAAGCTGGCTTTCCAACAATGTGTGTTGCACAGTGGAGCCAATTCATAACCAATAATAAAAAACTTGCAAGGGCGCGAACGCATCTGAAGGGGGCAATGGACGATGATCGGGCAGCGGCCACCAAGCGCAAGAGCAGCGCCGCCTGTATAAACATTGCCTAACGCGTCGGCCGCTTTCCAATGGGAGCGGTAGGGACGCTTAGTTCAGGCACTCATCCGGGTGCAGTGCTCGCGAGTCGCGAACACTGCACCCACTTCTACAGCGTGTGTCTGTCAGCTTGCCTCTAATGCGCCGGAGCGCCGCCCGGGGAACGCTAGACAAACTATCAACTATTTTGCATAGTTTCCGAGAAACGGCGCTGGCTGGCGGACATCAAAGCACGTAGAAAGACTGCGGACCGGGAAAGGGTAGGAGAGAGCAACATGAGAGTGGCTGTTTGGCCATTTTTCGCTAACGCGTTAGGCAACGATTATACAGGCGGCGTTGATAAGAGCGATGCGCGTCAGCCCCCTGTTGTGCCAGAGCGCGCAGCCCAAATTCGCTGCACGGGGCGACGCGCCGACAGCGGGGCCGATTCGCGCCTCGACCAAACCGCCCGCAGCCAACAGGCCCAAACTTGCATCGCCACAGAGCCCCCTCTCCTTGTCCCGCCGTGGCGGCTCGGCCGAATAATGCATCCGGCGAACTGCCGGCGGCAAACATGCGCTAACGTTTCTGGAGAGGGCTCCGCGGAGACGGCGACGGCGTCGCCTTCCCTTTCCCCGTCATGGCGGCTCGGCTGACGCAACCGCTTTGCCTCCATTCGCCGGATTTACAAACTTCGGCCAGTGAGAGTCCTGACTGGAGCGATTCAAACCGCTCGCGGCTGCAACATACTCCCGGGGTTATAAAACCCGCCCGGAGGCACAGCGAGCGCGGCACTTTTTGGCGGCACTTTCCGGAGGCACCGAGTGGAGAGGTGCTGTCGCCTTTGTGCGAGCCATGTAACGCTGTTGTTACCCTTGTACATACTGTATATAAATGTTGCTTCAACTTTTCGTCGGCTCGAGAACTTCATCGCTCTGCTCTGCGCTGCGTCGACCACGGACGGAGCAAGGCAACGACGTCGCTACACCAGTGACTGCGCTCGGATGGCCAGTCGCGACAGTGGTGACTGCGGTGGGATGCCCAGTCCTATATAACAGTGGTGACAGCGTCGGGATGGCTGATTACCAAGACTGGTGACAGCATCAGGAAGGCGATTTACAACAACCCCGAATATCGAGAGGCGGAAAACGCAAGACGTTGGTGTAGCTACAATTCTACTCAACTATTACCCGGTGCAACGGCGCAGCTTGAGCGGGAGTTTGTGACCAACGAATAGTCACAAACAGCTAGGCTGGTCATCCACCTTTACAGTGCGGAATGGAACTGAATTTTGTCCATCATATCTCGCTCCACCGTGCATGCTCCCTGATATCGCCGATGGACACATCTACGACGTATACACGCCGAGCAAAGACCCGCACCTGTAAGAAACTATTAACTGCTGTCGTTTATGTGCTTACAGAGACTCTAGAGCACTTCCCATTAACGCACTCACTCTTTCCTTCGTGCCTGCAGAAGCGCTGCAAAAGCTACAGTTGTCGCCAGCACTGAGCGGCACTGCATGATATGCTCGTGGAGAAGGTACGCCTTCCGTTTCTGCTCTGCTTTTGTGGCATTTTTGTTCTAAAGTGGCTGTAGAATGCGTTCGTTGCTGCAACTAAAAGAAAGCTGGCCAACACCCGGCACACCGCTGTAACGACGTAATTCCAGCGGTCGAAGAACTCCAAGCTGTTGTTGCCCTTTCGAAATTATCACAAACCATTCGAAATTATCACAAAGCCAACTTCTCACAAATTAATTGTGAGCTGCATTTATTTCTAATTGATTACTTAGACGGATTTGATGAGCGATCGCTGGAATGCAACTGGACATTATTTAAGAACAAGATCATTGATTTGACAGGAACGCGTCATTACCGTACTCGGGAAATTTCGTGTAATCCGAACGCTCCCTGGTACAACTCCAACCTAAAGCGTCCTATAAAACCGAAAAAAAAAAAAACGTTTGTACAGCGGTTCCAAAACATCTCGCAGTAGTTATAGGTGGTCTTTGTACCGCTCAGCAGTCAATGAATATGTTACTGCTGTCAAAACTGCAGAACAAAACTTCCTGACTAATACAATGGCTAATTTTTTGCAAAATAATCATAGGAAACTTTGGCGCGTCGTTAACCCAGCTGACAGCTCTCGCATTACTCTAACTGACACAAACGGTGAGCCTATACCTCATGACGAATGTGCTAGTGTGCTAAACAAAGTGTTTTCTGATGCATTCTGTAACAATCCCACTTCTTGTCTACCCAGTTTTAAAAGCCACGACTACATACCGATGTACCCTCTGCAGATTGACCCTAACGGAATAATGAAAATTATTGACTCCTTAAAATTTCTTCTAGTTCAGGTGTAGATGGTATTAATTCCAAATTCCTTAAAATTATTAAGCAAAACTGCTCTATTATCCTAGCAAAGCATTTTGAGCAATCCTTAGAACGAAGTAAAATCTCTGCTGATTGGGAAATAGGAAAAGTGGTACCAGTCTTTAAATCTGGAGACAGACAGTCCACCTTCAATTACAGGCCAATATCTATTACTAGCATACCATGTAAAATTTTGGAACACATCATTTACTCTCATGTTGCCAGCTTTCTCGAATCCAATTCATTTTTGACCCTGCACAGCATGGATTCCGTAAGTCTTTCTCGTGCGAAACTCAGTTAATTTTGTTTACTCACAAACTTCACTCTATTCTAGACAACCGTTCATTTGCTGATTGCATTTATTTCGATTTTGCTAAAGCGTTTGACAAAGTTCCGCACGCGTTACTCCTACTCAAGCCTCGATACTATTATTGGTCTCGATATTGGTCTCGATACTAGCATATTAAATTGGATTGAGTGTTTCCTAGTGCATCGCCAGCAATTTGCCACAGCTAATGACACCAATTCATCTCTAACCCCGGTTATCTCAGGTGTACCCAAGGGCAACGTCCTTGGGCCGCTACTTTTTCTTATCTATATCAATGATCTGCCCAAATGTATCTCATCATCAATACATTTATTCGCTGACGATTGTGTCATTTTTCGGGAAATAAATAACGATACTGACATACACGCACTCCAATCTGACAATAAGATGACAATCTGACAATCTGACAATTGCAGATGGTTCTAAACACTACAAAATGCAAATCAATGCGAGTTTCCCGCATCACTACTAACGCGTACTCATATTTCATTGATGGTAACATTCTTGAAGCGGTTACTTCTTATAAATACTTGGGCATTCATATCACTACTGACCTATCTTGGAATCTTAACATTGAAAGCATCACCAACAAAACCAACCGCATGCTTGGCTACATAAGACGAAATTTTCATTCCGCCCCTTTTTCGATCAAACTGCTCCTTTTCAAATCACTTGTGCGTTCAAAACTTGACTATGCATCACCGATATGGGATCCATGTACTGAAATTCTTAGTCATCAACTCAAAGTGATTCAAAACAACGATGCACGTTTCATTTTTTCCAACTATCAGCGAGCAGCCAGCGTATCCGGAATGAAAAGTAACTTGGGACTAACATCTCTGACGTCACGTCGCAAAATGCACGGTTGTGCTTATTCCATAAAGTTTTCTCCCACAACGTGCTTCGCCACGCTTTACTTACTCCCCCTTCATACATATCTTCGCGTTTAGATCATGTTCATAAAGTTTGCGTTCCTTCTTGCAACACTAAGGCCTTTTTTCATTCCTTCATCCCACGTACCTCTAGCGACTGGAACCACCTTCCTTCTAATATTGCTACAATTAGCAACCCGGATTTGTTTCGTACCGCTGTGTCTAATATTATATTTTAGGCCATTTGATTCTGTATAACGTTGCATTGATTTCTGCGAATTTCACTTGTCCAATGTATGTATTTTTTATCATATTTGCAATGAATGCCAAAAATTGTCACCCATGCAAACCTCAGCTGCACTTCTCTCGTCGCAACAGGAAGATTGCGACCTTATTGACCCGTATAACTCTGTTTTGTAGTGGTATAGCTACTTCTGTTCTGCTGTTTGTACTGCAGTTTCCTGATTTAGTTGTAATGTATTTACCCACTCCCCTCTCAATGCAATTGCCTTGAAGGTATTCAAAATAAAAAAAAAAGACTCGGGAAAGAGAGAAAAAAATTTTGAGCGAGTTTCTAGGTTATCTGATGGGCATAGAGCCGTAATTTCTGGCTGAGGTACTTTGCGACCACCTAGTCTGAGTACGGAATTTGTTTGGTTGACTACGTTATGCAAGGATTGTAGATTTCTAAAAAAAGTCGAAAAAAGTTTTGCAGTGTCACGTTAAATGTCATCTATGCTTATGCTGTTCCGACAATGACTAGAATTTTGAAAGTGTTTTCAACCTAACGGAAAACGAAGCTGAGAACGTTTTTTTTTTCGGCTTCGTTGCAGTCGCCAGGTGGCGCGTAATCCTTTAAAAATTTTCAACGTATTCATTATCTCGGGTTGTCTTCATTATTTCGTTGGACGAGCCCTCCAAAAGTTCTAGTGAATGGCGGTTACCATCCAACAGAGAGAACCGGCTGCTGACCTACTGAAGGTGTACCTAATGAATATTCCGCGTAGAGATGTGAGCGGTTGAAAAAAAAAAAAGTAACCTTGAAGAAAAAGAACGTTCTGTGTATGGTCGCTGCAGCCACTACCCTCTAGGAAAAGGGGCAGTTTAGTATCATCGCTGTCCTCTTTTACACTTGGGCGTGAGTAGAAAGCGTCCACAAATGCGGCGGTAACGTTGAAAAGGGTGCAGGCCAGTCGCACACAGTAAGCATCCAGCGGCACCCGCGCGTCAAACACATGGCTGGCGAGCCGTGCGTTTGCGTGGTGAGCACATGGGGATACAAAAATTGGTTGCCATCCCGCCCTGCGGAAGTGGATGTCCATCAAAGCCGCTGCAAATCACTACAAATGGTGATGGAGGAGGGCATGTTTCTCGTCGGCTCGGTGGGCTTGTCGCTTGCGCTCGACTAGTGTCACTAGATAAGGGTACAGGGCACCGACGCTCTTTTCTCCATTTTTTTTGTTCCGCCGCCATAGTCATTGAGTAGTTCGCATTACGTCGCTTTTCGTGACAGTTGTTCACACTGCGACGGTTCATGGGGGCCGCCATTCTGTTGTTTACGCGTTTTAATCGGTCAACTCTGGTAGGCTTAGCTCGTCCGCCTTGCTCTGCGGCTGCACGCGGCTGACGTCCTTCCGAACGTGAGTCAAAGATGACGCGTGTAACAGCATTTCAGCACGCAGATGTGCGTCTAAAAATGCCGTTTCGCTGCATCTTCCGGTAGCATTGTTAACAAAGCACCCGGTCGAAGTTTACGGCGAGGCTGTATACAGATGCGGCAATCTCGTAACACTGATGAACGCCGAAATGGCCGCCGTTGTTGACTTGCGTGCCTCAGGGGCGGTACTTTCAATACCTTATCTACTGACAGTACGCTCGGCTTCTCTGGCGGCAAATGCTGGGTTCATGCTTAGCCGGACACACGCGCTTGGCGTCTTGGGCAAGAACTGCTCTATTTAGTGACAATAGTGCTGCCTAGCCTTCAAAGATAATCTGCAAACATTATCTTTCCCAGGAACTCATAATGGCGGGGGGAAGGGGGTAGGGTCCCATTGTACACAAGCGCCTTATCATCCATAATGCGGTTTCAATGCTTGTTTTGTGGCTTCATTAAGCGAATTATGGTATCTATGTTGTATGCCTGGTTTGTCTGAGGCATGCGCTCGGCGTGTTAGGCCTTGGCGTTTTTGCCCCCAGAGATGAAACCTTTGGGGGGTAGAGGTATACAGATTTGCTGTAAAAATTCAGTGAACGGACAAGGAAGGAGTACACTTAAAGGGCGGCGTCACACAGATTTGTCGTGTACGCCTGATCGGCGAAAGCCACTGTGCTACCAATTCGGTTTTGTTTATCGGCTTCGGCGCCGTCGGCCGCTCGCAGACGACAGGGGAGAATTTCCTCCCCCGTTTTGGTGTTTGGTAGAGGCCGTACAGAGGGCGATACATGTAATGAACTATAAAGGAAGAAATTCGCAGGGCTGGGGAAGAAAACCCGTGCGATTCTCTTCCTTCTTATACCCTTTTTTTCTTAGAGTGTCTGGTCACTTTTCGCGTTTGATGAGACATCTAAGGCTTTCACCTTAAGAAGTACGTCGAGTTTTTTATAGATCTGTGCGAAATTGTATCTTTTCAATTTTTCCTGTTTCCTAAAAAAACAGGAAATTCGTCTTTTCATGCCCCTCAAAATTTCACGAAAACTTACCTCTCTAATCCTGCTACCGGCCATCAGAGCCTGCGGTGTTATTGCTTTCACGAGTGCCGGAGTGTAGATCCCTGGCGATGGATAATATTTTAGCTGCAACGATGTGAAGGAATGTGACGCCTGAAAAAGCTAAGGGTACGACGACTAATGGTAACTGCTTCTGTGTTTTTTTCTGCGCAGCAACGTGTGAACGCTTACATTTTATAAAAGGAAATTGAACACCCAGAAAATGCCAGAAATATATTTCATTTTTTCTCAAGCCTCGACAATGTTTTGCATTGAAAATAAAAACTTGGAGAACGCTTAAGCTTTCCCCATATTATCGGGCCCTGTTCGCATCAGATGAAGACCTTCCGCCCCTTTTCACTACGCTATCTGTTCGGGCAGTGCCTTACAATCCCAGCGCCGCAAGCTGGCGCTAAGCTGGCGATACATTTTTCGTTCACGCCTATTTCTCGCTAACGGTGAACGCTACGACGCCGGCATTTCTGCGACACGGGCCCTTAACGCTACGCCTTAAAAATGCTGTCATCAATACATGAGTGTATAGATGGTATTCCCTGAGAAGTTTAGCTGTCAATTTCTTCGCTTGGCAACACTAGAAACGGCCACGGACTTGGTGCGGCTTGTGCCACTTCGCCCGCACCACGCAGAAAAAGAAATTCACAGCATATCCACGGGGTGAATGATGCTGAGTGGGCGACGCTCCTGAGGGGAAATCATCGGTAAAAACCGTGACTCTTCAGTGAAAGTTCGCCCACTACATCTGTGTCCGAACGTAACGTCTAGAAAGTCTCGCTTAAACCGCGCGTCGGCACCTTGGGGCTGAGCTCGCCTGATGCGTTTTGCAGACGCCTCACGGGCTCTCACTGCATCGGGGTCCTGCCTGCCGATACGCGCGCTTTCTCGCCGCTTCCCGTTCTCTGACGTTTTGGAGATCCTCTTCGCGCCGCAGCCGTGCCGCTTCGCGTACGGCAGGGTCCTCGCGCCGTTGCCGTGACGCTTGGGCCTCTCGTTCTCGAACGCTGGGATCTTGGCGGCGTCGTCGCGCAGCCAGACGACACGCTTCGGCCTCCCGCTCTCGTACGGCAGGATCTTGGCGGCGGCGTCGTCGCGCAGCTTCACGGAGCGCTTCTGCCTCGCGGGCTCGCACATTCTGCAGCCTTATCTATCGGGCGACTCCGAGCGCGGCCAACAGCGAACGGATTTTATTACAACGCTCCCCGCCATCTAGTAAACAATCCAAGAACTAAACTAGAGGTAGCCACGCCATCTAGTAAACAATCCAAGCGCATCTTTTCATCATATACAAGTACCGCCATCTAGTAAACAATCCAAGAACTAAACTTGAGGTGGCTACATACATACGTCGAGGATGGACAGACCCACGCCTTTAGGAGCTTCGCCCCTAAAAGAAACACCAGTGTGTGTCGTTTGCCCCGTTTCAAACCTATTCTCAACGGTGGTGTCAACAGAGATGTTATTAATCACACGCACATTGGATTCGAGGCGTTAGTTTGCGTTCGGTGGGGTAGAAATTGGAACGCCCAACACACGTCGTGTGCTTAGCTGCCTTAGCACGGACATGCACCGTCATCCCGCGGAGTCCGACGTAACTAGTGACGCCGCACACACATGGTTGCCCGCATGCGTTGCATGCCAGTGAATACAACGTATAGGGTACACGCGGGCGCGCGCCCGCATTTAGTGCCGAAAATGGAGCGGTCTATTCTTCTCTCACCGATACCTAAACGTTTTCCCCAGCGTATAATTCGGTCGATCGGCCTCTTCCCGGATATGTTCCTCTATGTCCACCACAATCATTGAGCGCGACCAGGCAGTGCGCGGAATTCCAGTGGCTGTATGGAATCGTATATTCCTTTCTATCTCACCTCTATACCAAATCTGCAACGAGCTTCTTCCATCCGCGCTTGTAACGGGCGCGATTTTGTACTAGATTATTTTACCCCCCCTCTCAATCTCCTCCTCGCCTGGGCTTGTCGCACTTTATTTTCATTTTTGCTTGCGACCTCACGAGTGGTTAGGTGATACCACCACGCCGCAAAGGATGATAGATGGGTCAATATTGTGTGCCGCATTTTGGCGCATAGCCTGAAACCTGCCTATTTGCGCCATGGATGAAAGAATAGGCGAATGGACTATTTCATCACGGCGCAGGGAAGTTTGAAATAGCGAGAGAAAAAAAAATACGTTCACAGATTTTATTCCTTTTTTTTTTTACTGAGCCGAGAGACAGGGGATTGACGGGCGGAAATTGCAACAGCGGAGGCATTTTCACTACACTGAACATTTGCCGCGTATATTTTGTTGAAGTGATAAATTTTCAGTTGCCGGGGCTATCAGCCATGTTGTTGATGTTGTTGCTATGAAACGTTACGAGAACGAAGACAGTTTCGAAAAGCTATAGCGGAAGGCAATTTTCGTGCTCGTTCGTTCGGGGATTGAGCCTGTAGTATAAGAGAGGACGCGTCGTAACTCAAGTTTCACGGGCCGCGAATGATATTAAACTGCCTCGGAAAGAGAACTTGCTAGCTAATGTACTATAAGGGACGTACGCTCATGTGTACCAGTTGTTTTTAGTAAAGCAAGTGACTCGACCTGGATGTAGCGTCGAAGCCCTTGATATTCAGTCAAAGAAATCAATTAATTTCATTCGAAAAACAAACTGTTCGAAAAAAAAAAGGCAAACAAGAAAGGATTCTAAAACAATTCAGTGTGATCGAATATTGCAATGCCGTAACAAATACAGCGCGGTGAAAGGCTTCAACAGTACCGGTAATTCTGGCTCTGTAGGAATTCTGTACACACTACCAGCCAGGAAACGCACAAGCTACTCGACAAGCGGACGTGTATTAGTCCAATACCAATAGGGTTCGCCGCGCTGCTTTAACATGGAACTGAAAAAAATCCGCTTCTGGGAAAGTTTCATACTGTCATGTGCTGCGCTAGGAACGATGTTGATCTTCAATGCTATGGGTGCTCCTTTTGCGGAAAAGGAAGTTTTTACAACGAAGTTGTCTTGCGCTAAGTGCTGACCAAAACTGCGTGCATCTATCGGGCCACAATCGCACGCGCTCGATCGCTCCAGAGCTAGCGTGAAATTCTCTGTAGCTCCAATCTGATGTAGGTACCACGGTAACAATACAATACAATACAATACAATACAACACATACAATACAATACAATACAATACAATACAATACAATACAACACAACACAACACAACACAATACAATACAATACAATACAATACAAAAATACTTGGTAAAAATACAAAGTAATGTTACGAAATTCCCGGCCGCTCTCAATACACGCAGTCTACGAAGTGAGTATGATTACAGAAAAGGGCTGTAACATCTTGTCTTATCGAAACAAGCCCAAAATTATTTATATGAAAACTAATTTAAAAATGATTCTACGGGAAGTATATGTATGTGTCTTTATTCAATCAATGTAGTAAGTCACCATACACACGCAGTATATAGGTACCCCGATACGGCTTCGCCGATCTTCCCTCTTCACAGTTGTGCAAGGGCTCTAAATTTTTTCTGAGAAATTGCACCATGGTTCGGAGCGGCCAGCCTGAAGGACGAAACTAGTGCGGTAATTACTATCCTGGAGCACGGGTATGAAATGTCCTTCTATAGAGTTCCAGCTACGGGAGGCGTTGTTGTCTGTTTTGCACCACCTCTCCCGCGCTGCACCTGCCGCTTACAGGCGCCGAGACTTTCGCACCCCTACTACAGGTGCTTCTTCCCGATGAAGGGACACTCTTGCTCCCTTGACTCCTCACTTTTGATTCTTGTAAACTACTTTGTCCACTCTCCGGATTGCCTCCCTGGGGCGGGTGCCTCCGAGTTTGAACTCGGCGGCATTCGTGTGTGCTTCGTTCGTTTTGTTTTGGTTGGAACATGGCTGAATGGACCTTAGAAGCGTTGACCCCGGTTGGCTGAAGATTTGGTCTCAAGGATGCACTTTCTTTTTAGGGGCGAAGCCCCTTAGGGGCTGGGGCTGTCGGCGTCTCCTGTTGTCGTCGTCGTCGTCCGTCGTCGTAAGCGTCGTTCGTCTCATGTAGTCACTGTACTGAAACACCGGGAAACTAGTTTACGCATTGCGCTAGAACTTAACGCGTACTAAAAAAAAAAAAAACTGCGGAAATTCAGAGAATTATCTACTAATGCGTAGCATTCTTATGCCGCTCGTCTTGAGGTGCGACTTTTTTTCAGCCAAATTTTTGGGTCTTTTCTAATCCTGTCCGACCAATTATCTCCATTTACGTTATTATAATGATTACATTTGGAACTTACGCGAAATCTCGTTATTGGGGAAATGTAGGGCGTTGCACGGTTCACCATTTCCCGTAATTATTTTATATTTTTCCTATTTTTTTAGTTTTTCAAAATTTCGTTCGAACCAGTTATCTCCATTTACGCCATTATAGCGATTACAGGTGGAACTTTCCGCGATATCTGCATTTTTGTGGAAATGGAGGGCGTTACACGGTCCTGGCTATGGGGTACTCGGCAAGGAAGGCTACGCATTAAAACCCGGGACACTCGTGTACGCCTCGCGCTATAAAGAGCTTCGTGCTTCAAAGACAAGAGACATTTACAGCAATGCTGTATACTTGTGCCTCCCAACAATTGCATTGCTATCCGGCCCCGCCCTGGAAGACCAGCTCCGACTGATCCATAGGGGCCAGGCGGCCCTGGAAGCATACGGAACCCGTGAAGAGGGAGCCACCCCATTGGGCGCTTAACGCACTCCTTCTCACTATGGACAATAAAAGTTGTTTCCTTCCTTCCTTCCTTCCGTTGGCAAAAACGCCATGGCGCCAAGAATACACTAATACACGGCATGCTTCGCCCCTCCACAGGTTTTCACATTAGTGGAGATGGCCCGCGATTTTTTCCCCCGGCGGTGATGCGGTTGAGGAGAATATAAGCCCTTTTCTCCTGCTCCCCGGGGAGACACCCAAAAGAAACGCTCACCGACCGTCGTCAGAAACACACATAGGGGCCTCACGGCAGTCAGTTAATCTGAATTGGGCCCAAGTTGATTTTAAAGCGAAGCTTTAGTGTCTCACTGATGGCGTCTGTGACGCGAAAACGCCACGCAGGATGATCGTGGGTGAAGGGAAAGGGAGGAAAAAAAAAAACGCTTCAGTGGCCGGAATCGAACCTGGGTTCCCATCGTTAGGAAGCCGGTGTCTATCCGATTGGCCCATTTCGTCATGGTCAAAACTCAGTACAAACTCGGGACGGCAACCAAGTAAACTGTCACGAGAAAGCTTCGCGTTCAACCATCGTCATCGTTGGACGGAGGGGTGCATGATTTTTTGCCGTTTTCTGTAGTAATAGTGACACTGGAGCGTTATGTTACCAGTGCTAGGTAACACTCGTTACAAAATGTTAGCCACCGCTCTTCCAGACCCCTCCAGTCCATCATCGTTTCTGCAAAATGTAACGGAAAAGAAACAATGCGACTGCGACTTTAACCTTCCGCGAATGCGACTTCAACCTTATTTGGCTTTGTTCTGTATTGGCTAACACCACCTAGCTTTTAACTCGAGGTCCCGCTGCCGCAACTCAATTTCAACACATCGTTCGCAACCATGACGATACCGCTACTCTAAAATAATCCCCCAGAATACCCTTGAGCACACGCTCTACAAATAGCTGTAGCTGTCTGACCAGCTTTCCCGGAGTGACCATAGTCGACCTACCCTCAATGTCCACCGTGTGCACCGCGAGAACCGAGTAACCTGACACTGATGGCACAGTGTGCACTTCGTAAATAGCAGCCCCAAGACTGGAACTGTGCCCTTTGTGTGATTGATGGCCACCCCCTCCTTACTTCTGCCAGGGCCATATGAACTTTCGTTTAATTAAGTGTTTCGCTCACTCCGCTGCCACGTGGTCAAGGTGGGGCCATCTTTCCACAACTTTCCTAGGCTATTTAGATAATGGTTAAAAAGTGGTCAAGCGTGCGGTGAGATAACAAACCCTCCTTTAGACTGAAAAAGAAAGCCGCTTTGTAAGTATGACACAACGACCGCCTGGGGAGTGGTGGTGCGTAAATAAATAAACGTACCCCCAACCAAGTAATCGCGTGCACTGTGCCGTTCACTCATCGCGGGTTGTATTGATCTCCGGGCGTTTGGTAGAGCGAAAAGTCCCGCCCCGTCCTCCGCCTGAGTGGTGAATGATCGATAACTCGACGACCGCGTTTCGCTTCGTGAGCCGTGGCTCCCTGCCCATCCAAACTCGCACTCTGATCTGTTTGGTAGCGCTACGAGCGCGAGAAAAGCGGCAGTGAGTCGCTCCATCGCGATCAATCCTGCCCACTTGCAACTCTCCGATACTGAGAGAGAAAAGAAGATAGCTGTTTACATTATTCCTTAAAAAACGGAATACAAACAAGCGAACGAACAAAGTCAAATAGACTGTTTTTTTTTCTAGAAAAACGGGATATAGAATGCGCTGCGGCCTGCTTAGCCGCCTGCCTCCGTAAAACGGGAGGCTTCTTAAGTAATCTTTTGTGCAGCACCGCCTCGCTGAAATGATTAAAGAAAAAAGGCGCGGGAGGGAAGAAAGCAATCCTGCTGTTTCTCTCTATTTTTTTTTTTTTTTGATGAAGCACCGGGAAAAGATGAGAAGTAAAGCAACCCGTTGGAGCGGAGGTCTCCGTTGAAGCGCGCTTCCGAGAAGCGCTTCTTTTGTGAAACGACGCGTTCGCAAATGCGCCTCCGGAGGCGACAAAGCGGCTGTCTTTCGTCTCGAAAACGAGGCGCGCGCCGGCGCGGTGCAGGGGCGTGAAAGGCGAAGGAGAAGAACACGACAAAACGCAAGCTGCCGCGCGACAAAGACTGCACACGTCGGTCCTGTGGCCCTGCTTCGCGCGACGGTGATCCGGGGACTAGACAGCCGCGGTGTTGGCGCCTCCCGGACCGATGTCCACACACACACACACACACACACACAAAAATCCCGGGTCATCTCCACTAACCTGAAACCTGGGGAGGGGCGAATCATGCAGTGTATAAGTGTATTCTTTGCACCTTGGCGTTTTTGCCAACGGAGATGAAACCATTGCTGAGTAGAGCTACACAGCTTTGCCGTAAAAGTCTCGTGTCTTTGAAGCACGCAGCGTTCTAGCGCGAGGCGTAAACGAGTCTTACGAAGCGTTCCAGCGCGAGGCGTAAACGAGTGTCCGGGCGTTTTTCTAGTACGCGTTATGAAGCGTTCCAGCGTGGGGCGTAAACTAGTGTCCCGGCGTCTTTTTTTAGTACGCGTTACGTTCTAGCGTGAGGCGTAAACGAGTGTCCCGGTGTTTTAGTACCGTGACTACATGATACGATGGTTACGACGACGACATGAGACGCCAACAGCCCGAGCCTATAAGGGCCTTCGCCCCTAAAGCCAAACACGAACGCTTACCACGGACCATACGCTTTGTGTGACAGCCATTGTTGGCGCTAAGTAGGAGCCAAATAATTCCGCTGGTCGCATGTTCGACTCGTAAATTATGCCATCTGTAGCTAGCTGTACATCCTAAATGACCACATTCGCCGTACCAAACGCCATAACGGGGAGCTCTGGAACAATGTGTTATTCACCAGAGAGAGGGGGAGGGGGGGGGCGGAGGGAGGGAAGGAGGGATATTTTATTGAAAGGGAAAAAACGAAAAGGTCGGCTTGATGATATCTGCTCTGGATATCTATTCCGTGTGTGGGAAGGCGAAGGCGAAGGAAGAGCGCGGATAGTGGACGATATGGATGAAGATGGGGAAGCAACAAAAAAAAAATAGTGGCTATATTCAAGATATGCCTATTCTTATACAGTTTATGTTTGAAAGTTCATCAAGACGAGCCTAAGCTACGGTCTCGCTCCAGACCACTGCTTCGTAGAAATGTCAGCACTGCTTTGAATGCCAAGTGGGCACGCGACGCGTCAGGCCATGAAACAGTGCTTCTTCAGACAGAAGCTGAGGGCCCAAACGGTTGAAGGCTTTTTTCAATCCTTCTCGAGGAACGCGGACAGTTGCAGAGAACATGCGGAATAGTCTCTGGTACACGGCAAGCTTTACGGTTTGAACCACTCGCAACGCCAGTGAGGGGCTATTAGCGACGGGTAAAGGCTGCGCTCAGCCGTAGTCGGTAAAACAATATTGCGTGGCGTCGCTGAATACCAGGGTGAGGGGGAATACAGAACACACGGTGCAACGCATAACGGCGGAGGTAAGCGTACCAAACATCTCCCTAACAATGTTCTTTTTGTACCCTTATGGGCAGTGGTTTGCGTAAAGCGAGTACGTACACGCCCTTTCAGACGTCAACTAGCATACACAATTAACGTAATTACACCTTTGACAATGCGTCTGCAGTTGTCAGCGCGTGTCAGCAATTGTGAATAGCGACCTCATTGAAATACGAGCTAGCCTGTTAAAGGCACACGGGCGCACAAATAGCAGTCATGTCCTGGCGCGTGAAATACATTCACCAAAAGTCGCGTTCTCTTGCGCGAAATGGCGGGAAATTACTTCGAAACAGCTAAACTGGGAATGATAGAGGGTAGTTGGTTGTACACCTCGACGTCACGCGCTGCTATAAAGACTGGACAAGAAATAGAAGAGAACTATATACTCCTCAGCAAAACATGTTCTTAGTACAGAAAGAAAGCTTTAAAACTGTTATCCCAAACTGAGATGACTTGCGATTTCAGGAACAGTGAACCCCCCCTCCCTCTTAACTTTGCCTCTCTGCACGTGCGTATGCATCATGCTTCTGTAAAAGCTACCCGCGGCATGTTGACAGAATTTCCCGTTCCGGCTGTAATAATGGCGATGTCCTCCTAACTCTTTTCCCCCCTTTCCTTCACGCGACCTGGTCTTCCTGAAATCTGGAAGGCGCGTGCCCTGATTATAATGATTGGCAAGCTTCCCGGGGTGATCAACAAGCTGGTAGCCATTGTTACGCTCTCACAGTCTCGTACTGACGTATCCGCCCGATTGGCTATAGACTTGCGCTTCCCGCATGACAATGTTAAGTCATTGCATCCTACGAACTTACTGACGTGTATCATTAAACAGGCGCTGTTGCATGATTTACCTTTTTGCACAAGCCCATCAATTTTTGGGCGCTGTGAATGCCACTGGCAGCTTATGTCTCCGAGGAATCACTTCAAGGCCAGTGCACCTTTGAATAAACGGCAGTACAATTAGCTGCACTTTTTTGTTTTCCTGCTCCTCTATCTCCGCCGTCTTCTTTTTTAAGAACGTGTCTATGGTTTTCCCGTCCGCTAACTAAGGATACCCACTTCCCCATAACCTTTCAGATTGAACATTGAGGCTGTGCCTCGCCTTGCGTGCGCATGATTTCATAATGCCCTTACTCATGCGAGAATACGCAACGCTTCTTTTAACCAGTTCTAACCACTCAAAACTCCGAAAATCCGGTACCATGGAATACACGGCCGCATAATGCCTCCTGGATGTCACAATCACTTTCCATTCTCTCTAGCTCACGTCCCACGTACGGCTTTTGCCAAGAATTTGGAGTCCGCGTCCCTTTTTAGCGCCCCTGACTCAGTCTAAAGTGGTTGCTGAATGCTCAAAAACAGCCGAGATATCTGAAAATACAAAAAAAAACGCCAATAGTAATAGTGTTAGAAATTTGTGCACAACAATTAGTTTGCTTTTTTTTGCTTCCATGTTCGTATGTCATTACATTCGAAATCTAGACTTAAATGCATGCTCTTTTTTACTTTCCTCAGTTGTTCGCTGCTTCATTATTGCTTGCTTTTACTTTTCTCTTTCAACTTTTTTTTTTTTTCAACTGGTTCACTACAGTGATGTATCAACACACCACTCCTACTTGGGCCGCCCATGGTCTTCGGTACTGTACAAATGAATAAATAAATAAGCTGCTTTTTACCATCAGCAGTATTGTTTGTGACAGTTACAACGAAGAAGGAGTGTCAATTGGGCAAGTTGCTACTGGTTTGAATTGCTACTGGTTTGCTACAGGCATGAGACAGCGTCCCGTCTCCGCCATCTTTTAAGTCGCTCGTCTTCGCGCTGTTGGCACATTATGAGCCACAACGAAGTAAGGCGAATATGTTCAAAATTTGACTTCCGCGGGAGCGGGTAATTTTGTCTACGAACGTTTTGACGAAGACCACGTACAGCTGCAATAGCATCGCGGGAGCAGGAGCGGCCGAAGGACGAGGAAAGGCCCCGTATCGCCGTTAGAGAGCCACTCTGGGGCGCGCAGTGTACTTGCTCTGCACTGCGTGCGGCTGCCGAGACGGAGAAGAGCTCTCCCTCGCAGTTCGCTTGTTCAACAGACCACACGGAAAGGAACAGACAATAAAGGCGAAACGTGGTCGGCGGCGGTGGGCACCATTAGGGGCCAGACGCCAACGACCACTGCGCCGCTGTCGATGCGCGATGATCCGGGGTCGAGCACAGAGGGAAAGGAAAAAAAAAAGCGCCAGAACTACCCATCCGCAACCCATCGCCTGCGATGTCTTTGACGCTGCCATGTTGCACTGCCAATTGTGGGGAAACCTTTCCTGCAGGCCTGAAAAAAAAAAAAAAAAAGCGTTGTGCTGGCTGCCAGCTGGCCCGATGGGCGGACGCTCAGCATCGGCAAATTGTCTGTTGTCTACTTAGTTTCTTTTGTTTATTTACGCCTGTTCCGTCTAGGCATTGTTTCCGCAACTCTTGTTGCTAAATTCGGGTTGGAATTTCCTGGTAGCGACAAACCAGCCTTTCAGCTACTGTGTCGGTGACGCTGTTGGTGCGGCAAAGGGCAAGGTTACTCTTTTTTATTTCCGTGACGAACGCGCACTTTCCTGCAGATGCTTTTCTGTGGCCAGCTTTAGTGCGGAAAGGTTGTGAAGTGGGGCTGAATTTCCGCGAGGACGAGGGGGGGGGGGGTAAAGGGGAAGGTGCCACAGCCTTTAGGTGCATCGTCTCAAGTCGTAGTGTGAGAGAGCAGGATGTCAATAATACCCCTGCGCTGCATCAGTAAATACCCTGAAAAAGATATTAGAGCTCATGACGTATGCACCAAATCTTGACATTACTCTAAATACCTGTTACGTGGACGCATCCCCTTATCCGCACCATCCCGCCCCCGCAACTTGTGTAGTGAATGGACGGGGACAAGAAATCACATCCTGCACAGTCAATACCACAGCGATTGATACTGCCGAAGAAGCCGCGATAGCCCACGCCATCATCACTGCCCAAATACCCGGCCAATCACCCTACTCACGGACACACACGCAGCTTGCAGCAATTACTTACAAGGTCGAATTTCTCAAACGGCACTTCGTCTTCTTTTAACAAGACCGAGAATACCCGAAGTTTATATAGTTTGGGTGCCAGGACACGAATCCCTTGAGGTGAATGAGGCGGCTCACGCCACTGCCCGTGCTTACATACACCGGGCCGTTTCTCTCACGGGGCAGTCCCCACCTCTTCCACCTAACCCGCAACCTCTCTCGCGCTACACAGATATCTTGGCGGACTACCGACACAAACGGGAAATTTTCCCCATTCCACACCCCCAACTCACAAGGGATTGAAGCAACAACGTTCAGACGACTTCAAACTAACACGTATCCACACCGTACCCTTCTTCATGCCCTTTATCCAACCGACTATCAAGCCCCCTGCAACTACTGCCCAGCGCCCGGTACCCTATATCATCAGGTGTGGGAGTGCCAAAAAACACCGCACCTGCAACCAATCCCCAACCCCTCCATACAACAGTGGACGGCGCGGTTGACCAGTAAGGACCCTACGTTCCAGCTTGAC
The DNA here is from genome assembly GCA_013339765.2 of Haemaphysalis longicornis. NCBI lineage: Eukaryota > Metazoa > Arthropoda > Arachnida > Ixodida > Ixodidae > Haemaphysalis > Haemaphysalis longicornis. The sequence goes on along the minus strand of CM023451.1, from coordinate 160,588,702 downwards.
CTTGTGCAAAGGGCCCGCGCAGCCTGCCGCAGCCACGGGAGCCCGGTCTAGGGATACCCTCCACCGGGCGGGTGCCCTAACAACTGCACTTGTTGTTGTTAATAAAGATTTATTTCATTTATTCATTCCGAAGGAAAGACTGAAGCAATAACTGTCTCAGTTGGGAAAAAAAGAAAAAAAAAATCGGCGTCCCCAGATTTCCGTTACCACAATGTCACTAAAATTCCTAATGGTTGAGTGTAGCCAGAAACCTCTCGTCAAAATTCATATTAGGAGAGAACGCGCGCTTGTGCCGGAGCAACGGCTACATTGGCGGCTGATAGCAGCCGTCACAATTCCGAGGTCAACTGCCTAATTCCCACAGGAGCGGCGTCACCTTCCCTCCCGCATGTATGCTTTCACGCACGCATTCTTACACCACAAGAGAAAGCTTCGGTGACCCGTAACTTCTTTTAGGGGTGAAGCACCTTAAGGCCGAGGCTTGTCCAGCGTCCGGCGTCCGTGCTCACGGCACAGCACCGTGTAAATCGAAACATCTGTGAACAAAAGGTTGCCAAAAGGTTAACCAGAACAAAATAAAAGGTTCACGGATGGTTACAGAGAGAGAGAGAGAGAGAGAGGGAGAGAGAGAGAGAGAGAGAGAGAGAGAGAGAGAGAGAGAAGAGAAGAGAGAGAAAGAGAGAGAGAGAGAGAGAGAAGAAGTGATTGGTGAGAGTTAGCGGATAAACGGCGCACCACCCGTGATGGCGGGATACGCTCTGCACTTTCGATAGCTTTCACTTTGAGTGGAACGTGGCTATGTGGCTAAGGCGTGGCTGCTGAGCACGAGGTCGCGGGTTCGATTCCCGGTTCGCGGCGGCCGCTTTTTGATGGAGGCGAAAGAAATGCCGTGTGTACGAGATTTCGGCGCACGATAAAGATCCCCAGTGGTCAAAATTAATCCGGAGCCTCCCTACGCGTGCCTCATCGCCTGCGTTGCGTCGTGCGCGTTAAACCCTACAATCAATCTATATCTTGTAATCAACACCCATCATCAATCTATTCAATCCACTTCAGGATCAATCAAATCGATCAATTATCAATCAAACTCAATCAATCAATCAATCAATCAAACAACAAAAGCCATCTTAATCAATCAATCAATATGGTGGTCCCTTGAAGAGGTGTATTTAAAAATCATGCAGAACACGGCTAAATTGCCCGTACTAGGCCACTTTTCGGGGCATAAATGATAATATGGCAGACGGTGTCATGAGTCAGTGATGTGGCCCGTGGGGTCAATGTAGAAAGCCCGGCACCGTTGCACGTGATACACACATCTGATTGGCAGGACGTTGAGGCTACAATTGACGGTTGCGCGCCAAAGGTAATGCACTCGAAAACTTCGCGCAGCGCGTGGTGAGTCAGGCTATTTCAGCTTTTGTTTCCCAGGCCTCAGCACCGCGGACAGCGCTGCTCATGGCAAAAGTAGGTGCCGAAACCGAGGGGAAGGGCAAAACAAAACAAGAGACGGTAATCGAGTTGATTGAGCCGCGCATGCTCACATGCTTCCGGTCTCAAACCAGGGGATAGCAGACGCCGCCCGTGCAGTCCGGAGCATGCCGATCGAGTATTATCGAGGAGCGCTTTGCCGACTGTGAAGGAAAATTTGACATCCGCCTGAATGCAGCCGTACGGCTACAAAGGAAAGCTGTACAGCTTTCTCATAAACTGCGACGTTGCAGAAAAAATCGTTCTGGTCCAGGATTCGAACCCGGGACCTCCGCTTATCTAGGCATCCTGGACCAGGACCCCCCAAAAATCCTGGTTAGCTCAGTTGGTAGAGCGAGTGCCCTAGATAGGCCGCGATCCCGGGTTTAAATCCTGGATCAGGACGATTTTTTCTTCAAACGCGAAGTTTATGAGAGAGCCGTACAGCTTTCCTCTGTAGCCGTACGGCTGCATTGAGGAAGTTGTCAAATTTTCTATTGCAAAAACTTACTCTAAGTTGGGGATTTCCCCTAAATTTGGTCTATTAGCACCTGCTGACTGTGTTGTAATATTCCTGGCATGTGCTTGAGTATTCCATGCACCGACTGCGATATGAGCAAGTGCCAGATTACGTTGTTTTGATGTTTTGTTTTCACTTTGTTTCTGCTTTTTCACGTATCTGTTTTTTTATATACGTGCTTTGGCATTTCCTTGATATAAGCCGCGTTGACGTTCTAGCATGTGTTTCGTCTCTTTTTCACCTAGTTTCGATGTTCGCTAGCACGATGAATTCCTCAGTAAGCAACCAACTTGCCCAACTTTCCCCTTTTGTTGTCAAAAAAAGTACTCCATTTTTTTGCAGCTATATCTTCTCCCCTCTGCAAAACGTGCTGCGTGATTGTTTAGGCTCGAGGAGGGCGTGAACGGGATACGACGACGCTACTGGGGGCGTTGAGTCGGCTTTGCCTCTTTAAGGGTGAATGGGCAGTGAAGCCACCTTGTCGGCAAGGTTGTCTCGGAGAGAAGCAGCAACATTCGTAGTCCCCCCCCCCCGTATTTCTGCCAGTGCGAAACCCCGGTACACAGGCACGGGGGGGGGGGGGGGGGGGTGAGCAGTTATTCTACTCGAGAGCTAAGGCTTTTCAACTATCAAAACTTGGAGTTGCATGCTGAGGCCAGATGCGGCTGATGATGGTGGGCGCCAAAAGTCGCGCTGATATCAGATGCGGGCACACAAAAGTGCAAGGACAGTGAAACAAGAGGTATTGCATATTTTATACCCCTCCTCTCCCCCCTCAACCCGTGTGGAAGGTATTCTTATTTTGTGGTAAGAATAAAATTTTTAGCTTTGTCAATTTTAAAAGCAGAAAAACTTGTGTATCTGCAGTGGGTGACCCCAAAGGTATTCCCAAAGGTGACCCCAAGCACACATGGATGGCGACGATGACGAGAGGTAAGCACCGTCGATTGGAGAACAGGGTAAAACTTCTGTTTACCAAGAAGATTCTAGCATGGCATACTTTTCTTGCAGATTGGTTGCGCTTCATTTCACATTTCGCTGCCACGCTGACTGTTATATAGAGAGCACAGGATGGTTCATCCGCCAACATTTTGTGTTGTCGGCTGCACATGAACATCGAACATCAACATGGCGCACAGAGCTCCTCGTTATGGGGGGGGGGGGGGGATAGCAAAGTTCTGTGTTATTCTTACCGGGAGTATGCCCGACGACTGCGGATGAAGTTAGGACGACCAAGTTGGCGCATATTGTTGTCATAAAAAAACCACGTACAAACTGGAAAAATACGCAAAACGCACCAGCGGGGCATTTCCTACGCCCTTTCTCTCCACTGGTTTCAAATGCGCTAAGAGGGTAAAGAGAAAAAGAAACCAAGCAATCAGAATAATCCTTTGCAGAACCTCAAAAACGACTGATTGTTTGGCCCCGCCAATAACAGAATGCCATGCGAAGGCAGCATGCATTTCTGCTTATAAGGCATGGTCCCGTACACCACTTCGCGTGTGTTCTACTCTGTGAGCATGTAACACTTTGCTTGGCTTGTGAGTACGCGCGCAGATTTCTTTTGGTCGGCCTCCATAATGCTTGCGCTCTAAGTAATTCATTGATTAGTGTATTTGGTGGTTGATTGATCGAACTTCTCGACTAATGAAATGATTACACAAAGCGACATATGACTGTTCGCTATTACTCTATCCGCGCAGCAATGAGGTCCGCAGGCATCGCGGGACGCATGTACGACTGGATGTCTGATTACCTCTGACCCGTGTTGTTCCTCAGGATGGCGTGTTGAGTCCGACTCTTTTCATAATCTTACCGATTGTCCTTGAGGGGCGTCTGCCGAAATCAGTTTAAATTTCCATGTTCGCAGGCGTGTGCTCCGGGAAAGGCTTCAGCCTGCAATAAACTCGATTGAAAAATCTCTATGGACATGTGGGCTTGATATATCACCGACCAAGTGCGCCGCAAGTTCATTCATAAAACGGGAGGTCAACGTCTACCAGTTAACGACAGGAGGCGTATCGATGCCTTACGTCAACTACCACAGGTTTCTGGGTGTTACCTTCCACCGCCATCTGACAGGGACGCCACACATCCCTGTCGGATGGTGGACGCCGCACATCCCTTAAAAGAGACGTTCGTGAACGGTCAGATAGTTCTTATGGCAGTACAACAGAGAGAGAGAGAGAGAGAGAGAGATAGAGAGAGGAGAAGAGAGAGAGAGAGAGAGAGAGAGAGAGAGAGAGACAGAGAGAGAGAGAGAGAGAATTACTTTATTTTTGCAACTGGGATAGAAATGAAAATTCTGGCTGAATGCAGCGCCTTAGAAGGCGTCGCGTTTTATGTTAGAGAAATTCTGTGCATGCACTATCCTCCACATTTTTAGTAACCGTGCGAAAATTCCTGCACCGTAAAAGTTGAAGAAAAAATTGAGCTGAAGATAACTTCGTTGTGGACCAAATGGGAAGTCTCTGTAGGTACAGGGAGATTCTGTTAATTAAGGGTATTTACACGCACAGCAACCACATGGGCAGGTTCTCCAAGGGAGCTTTCAAAATTGCTGAAGCCCAGTTACACTTTCAATTACTTAAGCACAGTACACAAGGTTTGATAAGGAATGTGTTTACTTGCGTTCGGGATGAACCAGCTAATGATGCCGACGGTTTTGCTGATTGATAATTGCTAGTAGTGGGGATATGTACAGCTAAAATGCACAATGAATGCAATACATTTACAGCATTTACATTTAATACATAATACATTAATGCAATTTACAGCGATACAAGCACAATGAATGCATTTATTTTAAAAGTGTCAGTAAAAGGGTGCAATGACGCAGAATTTCTCAAGGATACTTCTAAATTAAGTAAATATCGCGCTGAGTGGGATTCTAACCAGGGCCCTTTAGAATGTGAGACGGACGTTGAAGTTTACCCGTGGGCCAGCGCAGGTCGATGATTTTAGCTGAATAAAGATGAACCTAGTTAATCGTTTGTAACCTTCCACTTCGATGCGCGAGTTATAGACCTGTACTCGGCACAGGACGAATTTGAGCATTGTAATTCTACAAATGCCAGTTAAGTGAGCAGCAAAGTACGTTCCCGCAATATAGCGTGAATTTAGTAATACAAGGGCGATTGCCCAAGTAACCTAAGAAGGAAGAAAAGAGCAAAGAGAAAAGAAATATTATTTTTATGATAATGATGATAGGACACATGTGCACCGCCGGACACTAGCCACCATAGGTACTCTTTTTTACAGTGCACAGAATGAACGCACTGCCTTCCACGAGATACTTGTTCCTCAAATTTCATCGATTGAGTTTGTGGCGATTGACTCTGCACCGTCCACATGAAAAGCAGCTGTAAGACGGGGAGGCGTATTTCCAAACGCTTCGCTGTACAGAGCACCCAAAAAATAGCGCGTGCAGTCCCATCACGTATGACACGTGGGTGCTCTGTGCAGCGAAGCGTTTGGAAACACGCGATGGGGAGGGAGGCGCACCAACACCAGTATATCCGCGGCACAGTTCAACACTAACAATTTCGTGGTTCCTGCATCATAAAGAGTGCTTATATGTATTAGAATTTCAGCCTCTAAGTTTTATTTCAATTGCAGAATGAATTTATATCGGTTACATTTATATCAATATTCAATAATTATTGTGATGTAGGTGTTTAGCTACAAAGTATTTCGCACGGTAACTAACCCTTAAAATCTGAAAAAAAAATGAAGCTGGTGCACCTTTTAAAATATCGTTCCTGTTGCCTAAATCCTGCGGTCTGTTCCCAATTCCTGACTTGTAAATAAGGGCAGCGAAATAAAAAAAAATAGAGAGAGAGTATAATTTCGCTTCCAATGTTTTAACATGATTACTTTTCTTTCACGGTTACGTTGTTTGAGACGTACTATTGCGCAAGCGCTATGGCATCAAGGTTCGTAAATTCCGACGACGGATGCTGATCTCAGGAAATCGACCATTCCCCGTATAGACCCCATTCCGCGCGCTAGAAGCCGCAGCAAGCGTATCTCTTACATAAGAGCACCGACTCGACAGCGGTTATCGGTACTTACGCGCCGTTAGCTTTGAGACGCCTGAGCAAGCATGTCGAGCTGAACATTTATGCCGCTTTTATGGCTCCCACTCCTCGCCTTCGGATGGCCAATGTACAACGACACGAATATCAGTTCCAGGGACCCTTTTAATGGCCATAGGATGACGTTCTCCGATGCCCCAGCCGGATCGGTAAACAAAAGGGCCACAGAGGGCGTCTTGCACAGTTGTTCGTTCCCTCTAAAGTCCGGAAAAATCAGTGGGTGGTACTGCTTTGCGAATTTGGAAACAGGCGCAGGGCTAGGGTTACCTTAAATTGTCGGGTCGTCAACGAATCCACGCCCGTTTTAAGCAACGAGTGCCTTGTCTAGCGTGAAATCGACTCTGCGCAATCGAGTTTACTGAGCAACAGCAAAGACGTTAAGTGTTGGCAAAAACCAAAATACAGACAAGAAAGTCGCGTTGCACAAGAACTAGAAATGGCATCCCTGTCAAATGTGTGGGTCCAGAGTTGAGCCCACTGATACAGATACGGACCAAGGCTCTCAGCGTGGACTTGAGTTGCTCAAATAAAGACTTCTCTCTCTCTTTCTGTACGCGCGTCCGAAGAGGGGTTATATAAGCAGGCCGAAGAGACCTTTCTATAGCTCTGCGGGTTGCTGTGACAGGGCTTCTCTCTGCAGTACATTTATAGCGTGGTGAAGAGGCTTTACGTAGTTATAGCCTCTGTAAATATGGTGAGGGGACTATGAAGAGTTTGCCTAGTTTTCAGGTTTCGGCACTGTGTTCCCGCACGCGCCGTTTAGAATGACGCGCCAATGTGATCATCCCAATGTGGCACGGCGTACAATGACAGGTGTTGACGTAAACCTTGGCGGTTACGGTGACTAATTAAACACAATAATGCAGACGGTTCATCCTTAAATGGTAGATCTAAAACAAGTGATGCGAAAACATCGCGTGACGGCATCTGCGTGTGTTTGTATGCAGGTGTTGACACGGGGCAGATGACTCGATCAATACTATAGAAGGGCAGTAGCCTTACCATTGTTCGGCCAATCGGCCATGTGGATATGTGTACCGGGGTGATGTGTGTACGTGGGCATGTGATTTGTTTTGAGGTGGTGTAAAACAAAAACGACCATTTGTTGACTGGACCGGGGTGGGAAGACGTTTATTTATGTCTTTTCTTGTGTGGCTGGGCTGCACTCCCCCAGGATCTTCGGCCACGTGGTACAGCTTCCGGTGGCATTCAGCAGGGGTGGTACCCTTGGTCCAGGGCTCCAACGGCGTCTGCTGATTTGCGTGCCTGGTGTTGGGCTGTCCGTTAGTCAAGACGGCCGGCGCCCCAAGCGGATGCTGGCTATTGCACTGCTATTGTCTGATGCTTGCCGCTTCCCCGAATTTATTGTTTGTAGAGATTTCGGCGCACGCTAAATATCCCGAGGTGGTCGAAACTAGTCCTGAATGCTGCACCACGGCGTGACTCATAGCACAGGTACAGCTTGGGCACGCAGAATTCTAATCGAACCTACCTTCGCATCCTTAAGGCTAATGTCAGCAGGTATCCTTTTGACCTCCTTCCGCCCCCTCTCTCGACTAACATCTTCAATGTCACCGTACTGGACGAATACACAAGAAAAAAAAAAACTCCATTCTGCTGAAGTACTACTGAAGTAAGGTTTTCACCCAGTCTCTCTCTCTATGAAACACCAACTCCTCTTGATACGATAGCTTGAGCACGGTGCGGTAGCCTTGCCTTTTAGAGTTTAATAGTGAGATTGAGGTGTGTTGGGGAGCCATTCTCCCATGCAAAAGAGGGTAAGACCGGGTTGTTTACCGAGATGATGATGAATGTGATGAGGGCAGGTGCGGGGTAATGTAATAACTTACGTAGGGAAAATTCAGTTGTAGCCAGTTATGCGTTATATTTGATGATAAATCACCTCACCTTGCATGAGTGTGTGTACTTCTTGGCAGTCATGGGCACGTTACCAGTAAAAAGTAACAGTGTTACAGTTACAGTTACTTAAGCCAAAAAAGTAACTCTGTTAAAGTTACAGTTACGGAGTTTCAAAAAGTAACTTGTTACAGTTACTGTGAAAAAGTAACATCGTCACTTTTCAGCTAGTCTCCTGGTTGTATGTCGGACACTCTAATAAGATGTGTTCAACAGTTTCTGGCAAACCACAGCTATCAAAATAACCAGGAAAGGAACCACCTCGCCAAGAAGATCGAGTGCCTCAACAACGGACTTTTATCATGGCAAGCTTTTCTTGGACCATGGTCATCTCCATCATCACAGCGAAAAGTATTAGATGCAGTGTTTGATTATTTACACGACATCGGCGTCGTAGAGACAATGTAGAACTATACATCATCATCCTGTGGGACTACCTGGACTTTTACGGGACCCAGGTAACACTCCATGTTACCTTATTTTTTTACCTGCTTCTTTTTTCCCCCTCTCTTTCACCTGCGTCCTTTAGGGCCTTTATTCCCTTCACCCCATCCCCGCAGAGTAGCATGTAGGCGAATACATGTCAGCAGATCTTTCTGCTTTCTTCTAATAAAGAGCTCTCTCTCACTCTCTCTCTCTCTCTCTCTCAGTTAGTTGATGAAACTAATCGATCACAAATCAAATGACAGTTTATTTGTGTGCATGGGACAGCCCGCCTGAACGCCCGAACGTTTATAATCCAGATGCTTTTCACTTATGCGAAGGGAGGGAGCCGGCTTAGATGAAGCAGACAAATATTTTTGTCCCCAACCAGCGTGTGCGCCGGCTTCATTTCTTTCTGCGTGCCAACAGAGAGTTTTAGCATAGCGGCTAGCGTACTTCACGCTAGGGTCAACGGGTACCTGGACACTACTGAGCATGCGCGCGCTAGCACGGCAAGGAGGCATTCGTCCCTTACCAGGAAAGAATGCGCGGGCTCAGCGAGGCGGGCGGCTTGTCCCGCGGAACGAATGCGCACCTGCCAGGTCGGGTCCCCGTACCCGCCGGCCGTAGCGTGTCGTACGCTAGCCGCTATGCTAAAACTCCCTAAAATGGGTGCACCGTTCTTGGTGGGACCCTCTGCTCTAGTTCGCTGTATCTCTGGGTGGTCTTTCTTTACCAGGGTAGGCCAGCATCCTCCCAGGCGGAGGCCTAATTGCCAGTTCCTTTTTTCCCCTGTTTATGCTCGACACAAGACAAAGGAAAAGTTTTAAGAAACAACCTTAAAGACCGACCTCAGGCCTCGGTCATCTGAAGGAAAGATAACTGTCGTAGCGACCTCCTCTGCTGAACGGTGATGGCAGCCGTGTTTTGGAAATGTAAAATCTGGAGAGGATATGGCAAAGAAGCATGCCCGGAAAAGTGGAAGTTGCAAATTATGGTTATTAAGTAGTGTTGATGTTGAATAATTATTTATAAAGAAGGAAGTAACTGTAACGGTATTTTCTGTTACAGTTACTGTGTAAAAAAGTAACAGTGTTAAAGTTACAAGTTCCTCTTACTAAAAAGTAACCAGTTAGAGTTGCAAGTTGCTAAAACGTGACTAGTTACCGGTAACGCGTTACTATAGCAACTGGCTTACTACCCAAGACTGCTTATAGGATACAATCGCGGTTAAGAGGACAATTTCTATACTCAGTGGTTCTAAAATGGGGTTCCGCGAATCCAAGGGGGTTGGCTAAGCCCTCCTCGAGATTCCCGCCCACCCCCTCCCTCACACATACACACATCCAATTCGTTTCTCTTTTTTGCCAAACCTTGCTGGCAATGCAAAAAGGTGGCTTCCATGCATGACAAGTTCGTTTAATTTCTCTGCGTACCGCACGTTTCAATGTCGGCTCTTTCCGCAACATATCAGTCATGCGAAAAAGCTTTACGTACAAAATGCCGCATATAGGTGTTAGGGCGACTTTTAGCTGCCAGAACAATCGTTTGACAACATGACACGTATCAGCACGAAAGTCCGATGAAAATGCCGGGGGTAGAATAAGTGTTCGGGCGACTTAGGCTGCAAGTGGAAGATTTTTGACACTGTGACGCGATCTACGTAGTTCATCGGGGGTCCCCATCACTTTTGGAAGTCCACAACGGTTCTTCGGCACAGTCATGGTTGAGAACAACTGCCTATACTGATTTACAGCAGCGGCGTTGTTGCTTTATGAACGTAAATGTTTGCGCCAACGAGATGTGTCCACATCTATTCGCTTCGGAAGCTGTGCACGCTGCCGGACTCAAAAAAAAAAAAACAGCTATTTCAGGCGCCGGTAGATAGTTTAAAGCAATCTTCTTAAAAGGAAAGGGAGGCGTTTCGGGGTAATAATGACGAATTTTGACGTCATGACGTTGCAAATGTCTTTTTATACTGCCCACTCGTCCCCTGTAGAACAGTGGCGGTCTTGGGGAGCTCCTGCACGAAAAGCTACACAAAGAAGTCCATCGCAGCTTGAACCTATAAACCGGTTGCCGCCAGCTTTCAGCCTTGCTAAATATAGTTACGTCACTTTATGAACGGGCGCGACTCGTATATAGCAGAGAAGCGTTGTATCTGACGTCGGTGACAAAAATTGAGCGAAAAAAAAAATGTGGCGAGTCTAGTTCTTGTGACTAGGTTAAAAATTTCTCCTCAAGAATGTAAATTTGGATGGTCGATTCTTGATGCTCCAAAAAATAGGAGCTGGGTAAGAGGAGGCAGTAGGTGGTAGATGCTGGCTCTAAAAATATAATCGAACCATTACGTCTTACTCTTCACCTCCTCTCGAAGGAAATAAAAAAGATGGCTGTGGCTAGCTCCAGCTAACCCTGTATATGCAAAGTGAAAGCTTGGCTTAGCCTGGTTAAATCTTGGTTGCGCTTGCTTAACCTTTCATTTAGCTGTAATTACTATACTATTCGTCCACAGCCTGCCCTTTGTCTACGGCTGTAGTCTCGCTTCCGGCATTTTTTAGAGCCGAACAACTCGCCGGGCGATATCCGTGGTGTGGTCGGACGCCGCTTGCCGACGACGGCTCAAAGCCTCCAGCTCCCGCGAAACGCCCAGAGAAGACAGCCCAGCCTCGCTCTCATCCATTACTAAGCTCGTATGCATGCGGTGAGTCACGTGGTCAGGCGCGCACCAGCTGCGGAGAGCGCATGCGCGAGCCGGCAGCGGCGGCGGCAGCGGTGAACGCGGCCATCGGCGCAGCTCGGCCAGACGGGTCACGTGATGCATTGCCTAAGATACGGCGCAGCTGCGGTCAAATGAAGGTCAAATTTACAGCGACGGTGAAATCGCTAGAGGAGATTAGTAAAGCTTCTGCTTTAAAAAGTTAGGTATAATTGCTTTATTTACGTAAGAAAGGCGCAGTGTATGCAATGAACTTTCACGGGGATGTCTAGAACATTAGACGGAAACTGTACTTTAGAACATCCGTGTTCGGATAAATTCCAGTGCTAGAGTGGTAACGGACGTTTCAGGAAGTACGCACTAATTCGTTCGGTGTTTCTACCAACATTACGGCAGGCGGAAAAAAATGTGCTGCTCATTCGAAAACCGTTGTCCATTTAACGTATGTGCTGTTACCGCACCAAAGCAATAGTGCGGCTTAGCCTCTCTACACCTGAGTGCGCAGAGAAGGCAACTTGTGACTGTTGATGCGGAAAAGCACTGCGGCATAGAAAAATATAACAGTATGCTGCTTTATTCAAAGGGGACCAACATACACGCAGGTCAATGGAAAAAAAGAGGTTCTGAGGTTAGTAATAAACGCAAGAGGAGGTGTACCGAAGGAAAGAACATAATAGAACGAGTTATTCTGGCGCTGGTGTCAGTGTTGGTAAGTTAACGAAGCGGCACCCAGCAAACACTTAGCGCTAAAATAAAGATTAAGAAGTGGTAAAAACACTGTAAACGGAGAGGAGGGTGAGGAAGAGTAAGAGGAGATGGAGGAGTAAAATTTATTTAGGCGAGCCTTAGGTGCTGATGTCTGGGCACCCGCCTGGTGTGGGGTTTGCTCTAGTCCCGGATACCCTGGCCTACGATGACCACCCGGGCCCTCTCCACCAGGCTACGCTGGGAGGAGAGGCCGGAGCTGGTCAACCATGCCACCCACTGCTCGTATGTAGGTTGGAGATTAGCAGTAAGGAAAGGGGTTTGTTGACACCCCCATACCACATGGCATAGGGTGCCTGGGTGGGGGCAGTATTTGCAAGAGGTGGGCAGAGGGTGGGTACATTGCATGAAGTAAGGTATTGTGGGGGCAAGAGTTTGCTTGTAGTCGTGGAGATCGGTAGCTTCGGTTCTGGGTAGGTGCGGGTGGGGTGATGGGTATTGTTGCCGCCCGTGCCGGTAGTGGGCGAGTATGTCGGCGTACTTTCGCAGGGGCGTAGGCTTGAGGATGTCGTCATCTTGTAGTTATCACCCTCTTGGGAAACGGCCCGGTGTGTATGGGCGCGGGCAGCGGCGTGTGCCGACTCATTTCCTTTTCGTGGCCAGGTGACCAGGCAATCTGTAGTTCAGGAAGTCGTTTAATCCGTCAGGAAATTTCGGCATGCAGCTTGGGAGTCTGTCAGTATAACTGTGTAGTCTTCGCAAGTGGTAGCGGCTAGGGCGATAGCAACTTCTTCGGCTGTTTCTATAGATTTTGTAATGGTCGTGACTGCGGTTATTTCTTTTCCGTTGGCGTCGGTCACACTGGCAGCGTGGGCAGATTTGTGGGGGTATGGCCCTTGCTGCTCGTGCCCTTGCTGCTCGTCGTGCATTGTTATAGGTCGGATGCATGTTACGTGGGATTGGCGCCACTCTGATGTATTGTCGAATGGGTACGAGAATGCGTGTCTTCTCGTCTTGCTGCTGTTGGGTCGAATACCCTAGACGGCGGAGGGTGGCTCTTCCCGTGGTGGTGAGTTAGAGGCGTGTGAATTGAGAAATTCGGATGCACTTCTTGGATTTCTTCCCGCGAATTGTGGACGCCCAGTTGGGGTAACTTTTTTTTGCTGATTTTTTTTTTTTGGGGGGGGGGGGGAGAATCTAAGTGGGGATTTGTAGGCTTGCTGTATCGCTGTGTTCAGTTTGGCTTGTTCGGACGGTTTTAGGGCTAGGTACGGAGCACTGAATGCATTACGGCTGATAAGAATGGCTTGTATTATGCGAAGAGTATCTGATTCCTGGAGGCCGAATTTTCGGTGAGAGACTCGACGAATAAGATGTATTAATTGTGAGAGAGTACGTGGAGTGGTAGGATTGTTTGGGCATCCGACCCGTCTTTTGGAAATGTGCGTCCTAGAATTTGGAGGTGTGGGGACGTTAGGGACAGGCCTATCATTGATGCTGAGTTCAGGATCTGGTATAGAGATGGCGCGCTGTTTAGGTGCTCGTTTACACAGCGTAAGGCGGATTTTTCGGAGGCACCACTCCAACCCCCGGGCTTGCAGGTATTGTCGTTCTACATGGATGACCCTTTGGAGGGCGTCTTGTTTGGTCACCTATGGAACCCCTAGGAGTCCAGAGTGTGAGATCATCGGCGTATAGGGCGTGTCGCAGGTTTGGGATAGTTGTCAGCAGAGGAGGTAAGTCTTTCATACCGATGTTGAACAGTAGTGGAGATATCACTGAGCCTTGTGGGGTTCCTTTGGGTATAGTTCGAAAAGTGTCGGAACATAGGTGCCCGGTTTTCACTGTCTCATCGCTATTGTTTAGGAAAGAGGCAAGGTAGTCGTAGGGACGTTGGCTGCAATTAGTGGAGGTAAGACCTTGAAGCATCGCTTGATGGGTGAGGTTGTCAAATGCCCCTGTGATGTCTAGTTACCAGGATTGAGAATTTGTGGTGATTTGTGAGTTTGTCAATGATATCTTCTTTCAGTTGAAGTAGAACATCTTGGAGTGAGAGATGTGAGCGGAATACACAAATCGTATCCTGGAAGTAACCATTGTCCTCAATGTGGGGTGAAAGTCGGTTGTGGACGATGTGTTCTAGAAACGTGAAAAATAAACAGAAAGCAAAGCGTTCGATGAGCGGCATTGCAGCATTGACACACCAAGGAAGTAGAAAATACGGGAATGTTTTAGGCAATGCCGCACAGAGAAGGCGGGTGGGGCTAGGGGTTTAGTGCCCCTCTCGACATTTTTGTTCACGAGCGGGGGTTGGGGGGGGGGGGGGTCCAAGGAAAAATAGGGGGAGGAGGCATGAACTCTGCCTATCATCAAATGAAGAGTACTGACCATTGTTCTTCTGTCTCAAGCTACGCATAAAGCTTACATGGCTTAGATGCCTGCTTTCGCCATGAGAATGACCATTTTGAAATCCCCGGTAATAAAACGATAAATGAACAGAAGAATCGAAAGGCCTGGTCGAGTGCTCTCACATCACAAGCAAATTCTTGAATTTTAAATGGATACCTTTTTGCATTTTTTGTTGTTTTTGTTGTTTTTTTAGTTTTGTTATTTAATGTTCTCTCTTCATCAAAAGCCTGTCTGCAGTACGCCCCCCCCCCCCCCCCCCACCCTCAATTCCTGCGTACGCCACTACTTGTAACAAAAATGTAATATTGGTGGTGAGTACATGCGCTGATGTCGCGCTTTTTAAATCCCCAAGGCAGGACAAAAAAATGCAACGCCGTCTATTCAAATGAATTAGATTTAAGCGCCAAGCACGACTTAAAAAAGAAAAGGATTTTGATAAGGCAGAGCGCCTCTGCCTATCAAAATCCTTTTTCCTGAAGTCGTGCTTGCCGCTTAAACCTAATTCATGTGATGGCACGGCCAACTACATCGCATCGACACATTAATTCAGTCTATTCAAACATTTCGACGCGTGAACGGGGTCCACTTTTCTGCATCTAGTTTAGTTCCTCCCCCCTTTTTTTTTGTCCTCGGGCGCAGAAGGAACCAGCCGTTGTGGTTTGACGGCTTCGTGTGCTCTATGCCCGAGGGTGCGGCTCAGATTTTCGGCTTTGGATCCTGCACTCGTGACAATGTCGCGGAAAGCGAAAGCACCTCGCGTGGATTTTTTCCACGCCCCACTTCAGAACTCCATGGGCCCATATTAACTACATCGCGCAGAACTCGAGTTTTAACATAAAACGTGAAATGTGCCCAGATTTGTGGCGACGGTTAGAGCTAGCGTGGGCTTGTTTGTATACTTGTAGATGTAGCGCAAAAGATCCCTTGTGCAGAAAATGCCGTCTATCATATACCTCTTTCGAGTGGTAAGTGGTACGTAGGGCAGACTGCTCGCTGTGTTTATAGTGGTAGGCCCGGGGAACATGCTTGTAACGTCAAACAATGGTCGCGATGGTTTAGTGGCCTCGCATTGCAACATGTCTGGCTGCAGCCTGCTTTTTCGAAAAAGCCTCACCATACAAAAATACAGAAATAGCCTAATGCGTGAAGTCACCGGGGCGGAGAAGACTTGAATATTGGAGCCTGAATGCGTCCGCACCCCCTTCCTGGGCTTTGTGAAACAGAGTTAACACCCCTGAGGCTGTGAAGTGTTCGCGTATGGCAAGTGCCTGGCCTTTGAATGGTTTCTTTTGCGCGGTTTTTCGCCGTTCGGGGATATATGTCTGCACACTCTCCGAAATCAACTGTTGGAAGTTAGCGGTTTCTTCCTCGTCCCTCCTCTTGTCCCTGTGTCTACTTTTTGCACCGCGTGTACAAGAATGCATCATCAATGAGTTAAACTATTCACACTCTCATAAACTAGCGGGAAGGGGGGGGGGGGGTTATAACCGTGATTGCGGTTTCACCTTTCGCAGTTGTGGTGTTGGCCCAGGAGGTCGGCAATAAAACAAAAGCTGTTCCCATCCCTTACTCAAGAAAGCCGAGGCAAGCGCGAAAGCTTTCTGACATCATGACTGCGTCAAAGGTGCGTCATACCCTTCCCTAAAAGTGCGCCCAACCATAGCTGAAAGTGCGTCCAAATCGATCGTCAAACCTTCAAAGACCCAAATCGTATACTATGAACTCTTTCTAGACGATTTTTCCGGACACTAAGTTAACGCACTCGAACGATGTGCGAGTATTTATAGATCTTTCGGTAAGTATCTTTGTGGGCTTTCTTAATGATGGACACATAGTGTCCTTGGTACTTAACGCCAGAACGTGTGTCCTGATGTCTGTCCGATCTTTTCGGTGAAAACCGTTTGGGCACCCAGCTACTAAAACATAGCCGGGAAGTCTTATAACCAGTAATTCGGTCTGTCCGTGTATGTCAGTCTGTGCTGTTGGACCAAGACTCGGCAAATAAAACAAAACTGTACCGAAGTCCCTTTATCAAGAAATCTACGATGCAAGATTTCGCGAAAGTTAAATACTGACATCAGACTGCGTAAAGGTGCGTCATTTCCTTCCCTAAAAGTGCCCAAATCGGAACGAAAGAACGAACCATGCGACGATTTTTTCGCACACTAGTAAACACATCTAAGAACGATCTAATGAATACCGATACGTCGTTCAGAAGATAAAGGTATACTATTGTACTCTTTCTTCATGATGGATGCGTGTACTGTCTTATCTGGAACCATTCCCTTTTCGCGATTTTCAAGTAACCGTTTTCGAACAATGGGAGCCCGGTTGTTATCAGAGGTGTTATCAGAACTTTTCGGTCGAACAACCGTTTCATGGGCATTATAGTTTTTTTTTTCTAAGGACGCCATCAGTGCCACTAAGAACGCTGGCTTTAAAACGGACGTCTTATTTATGAAAATCAGGTAGGTCGGGCTCCTCTAGAATCGAAGGCGCGCTGTGTCAACCTGACTTTCACTGAGGCTAAGCTGCCATATATACAAGCGAGCTTATGAGCAAAGCGGCTTGGCGGATCACACGAACTCACATGATTACCAACGGGGAAACGACCAAACGTTCACTGAAAGCCTATGGTGCCGTCCCTCGGAGCAGGACCGTTTAGTTAGACGTAGTGGTTGTGCGGAAACCTTGTTTTTGAATAACATTTAAACGCACAATTTTTGGCGTACGTATATGATTAGACGGACAGACGAACGCAGTGACGGAGGTAAATATCCACGTTGTCGGCCAATTCAATGCATCATAGTCTAGCTAGGAAAAGCAGTATCCGCACGAAGGCAACTAACGCCGAAGAGTTCGCTTGCTCAAAATTGCAGTGACAGAAAACCTCGGCCGACGCACACAAGCACGTGTCCGAAGCAAGCATTGCCCAAGAGGCCCGAAGCAAGTATTGCCCGTTCGTAAAGCATGTAAACACCAGGACAAGAAATTAGCGGTAAGCAAACAGACACGCAGTCCAACAAAGGCGCGGGTGAGATAGCGGGAACTTCGAGCGAGCCCCAGGAGTGACGCCCCCGCGCACAAAACAGCTTGACGACCTCAAGTAAAACACAACGCTGCCGTCCTCAGTGCCGCTCCGACCAAAAACAGGATGCTGCGTTTGCAAGCACGACCTTTCAAGGCCAGCGTCCTCGCGTGTTTGTACTAGCGGGCACAGGACAACGCGCAGAGGTCGCGCCAACACCCAAAAGATACGGGGGAAGCTTAGCGCAGCGTCGTCGTAATTCTTAAACGGCAGTACCGGAGGAAGGGTCACGCTTCAATGACGTCACGACTCACGAGTGGGGACAAGAACCTAAATGGGGACCACAAAGTGTCTGTGCGCTGGTAGAGGCCTAAATACTGTTAAAGTCAGATTTTAGGCCTTCTTATTTAGCACGTGTTGCTGGAAGGTGCTAGTGCGAATGGGCCTTCTACTGTCAACAAAGGAGGACAGTGTGCAGGAACACCAAACGGCTGGTCTGCGGCTGTTCGGGTACAGTAAACAGATCCAAGGGCGTCTCGACCCTGCGCCATTTCCCAAACATCTCATCAGACTCACTCATCCAAACACGAGCCAACCTGCTGCTAGCGATAAAAAGGGGGGACGTAAAGGAAGCGTAGTTGTCATTACGCCGTGGAAGCCGACTCGTCTTTAATGCTTCTGTTTTGTTGGAATAAGTCACTGCTGAGTTCCACCACGTTTGCGTTGCTCCTTGGCTCGCCCAGTAGTCTTTTAGCAATGTTTCATCAACACGCGTAAATTACCTTGTTTTTGTCTTCCCGAATGGGGCAATGTAGCTCGAGAAACAAAAGTGTTTCTGCAACAACTAAGGATAAAAAACGCGCGAAGACAGAATCCGCGTACCGGTTTTGTCCTTTCGCGGGCACGGGGCTGATTGAAATGAGGGAGAGAGTGCAAAACGAAAACGAGGTTTTACAACAGAATACGATGTGAGTCTCTCTTAATGTTAAAACATCCGTTCTTACGTTACGGCCTTGTCATCATCGTCATCGTCCCAGTGAAATCCGAAGAACGTTTGATAGGGTTGCTGTAAGGGATTATTACAGCAAAGGACACGATAAAAAAGCGCATACTTTGTCATGAAGACGGCTCACTGACATATGACGGATTTTCACGGGCGGCTGACTGTTTGCTAGAAGGGACACAGGTTGAACTGGAACCTTTTCGCCCTCGTTTCGCGAATGTTTCGATCCCGTGAAAATGCGTTTTATTAGGAGAAAGGGAAGGGAACAGAAGGCGGGCACTTTTGTGCTGCTCTGGGGATGGCGCGACACGTAAATATTTTGTTTGTTGCTTTTTTCCTCGCGGGTTTTCTTGCCACTGTACTTTGATAATATTCATTGCATGTTACCGTGGCAACATCGAGGCAATTTTGGGCAAGAGAGTAGGCCACGCACCTATTTATGAATACCGCATTGATTGGTTGATTTTGTGGTCTCTGTGCGCGCGAAATTTTGATGTTCGTTCTCGCACTCCGCTATTTTGCACTTTTTGGGGGTGTGGTTCGTTTGATTCAACAAAGGGTGTTTGGTTGTTTTGGTGTTTGGGCTTGGTGAGGTGAGTCCCTTGAATGGATGTCACCTGTGTTCCTTCATCCATATGCATCTCCTGCCCAACCCCAATCTTTTGCTTGATTTGAGCCAGAGTATTTTCTAGCCGAGTTTGTTCCCTGACACAAGCTGCGGTTTTCCTATCCACGAGTGTTACCCCAGCATCTTCCTTTCCATGGTTCCGTGAGCTGATATAAGTTTAAGAAGTTTTCTGTCGAGGTGCTTAGGGCGACTCCGTGTTTCTGCCCGTAACGTTAACCACCAGCACCAGTACCACCATCATCATCATCATCATCATCATCATCATAATCAGTCTCTCAGGTCTACTGCAGGACGAAGGCCTCAGCCATTGACCTCCAACCGCTCCAATCCTGCGCCACTCTAGTCCGCAGTTTACCACCGCAGTTCCGCATTTCATCCCTCCATCTTGTTATTGGCCTTCCCTTTCTTCTAGGCCCACCTCTTGGTATCCACTCTCCTACCATAATTGTCCACCTGTTGTCGGTTCGCCTCGCTACATGGCCAGCCCAAGTCCATTTCTTTTTCTTTATTTGAACTTGAGGTCCTTGGATCTCCTTTCTTATGAATCAGAATAATGTTGGCGTTTTCGCACGCGATGGACACTTTTTTGAGCCTTCAAGCATTCCGAAAATCGTACAGACAGCTTTCCCAGTACAACACCCCCTCCCTCCTTCAAAAGATCCACTGTTATGCCGTCGTCACCTGCAGCTTCTCCTCTTTTCATGCCTTTGAGAGCCTTTTTTCAGCTTCATCTTTATTTACAAGAGGGACATCGCAAGTTGAGCTTGTATTCCCCGTAGTTACCCCTGGTGTAACGTCGCTGGCATACAGCCTGGTGTAGAATCGTTCTTCTACCTTAATTATATCTCGTTCAAGTTGTGCGTAATGTTTCCCTGCTCATCCCTGAGTGCGTACATCCTGTCTTCGCCGATGGCTAGCTTTCTCTTAGTTGCTTTCAAGCTTCCCCCTATTTGCAGCGTTTCCTCGATCACTGCAGTGTTATATGCACGAACGTTTTTTTTGTTTTATCTCTGTTCATCATTTTTGACAGCTCGGCCAATTCAATCCGACCCACCGTACTTGACACTTTCGTGTTCTTACGTGTGGCAATTTGTTCCATCGTTTTCTTAGTTAGTTTTCCAGTTCTCAACATGCTGCTTCTTCCACAGCTGCTGCTGATGCACTTAGTGTAGATGTTAGGTTGTCATTTAGTTACTTTAACCTCCTGCGATCTTATTCTGACTGATTCCACGCGGGGTTTCCTAGTTTTCACGAGTTTCGTTCTTTCTCTTCTGAGATTCAGCCTTAGCTTGCATCTAAACATCCTGTGATCGCTGCTCCGAATCTTACTTAGACCTCTACGTCTTGTACGATACTCGGGTTGTTCCTTAGAATGAAGTCGATTTCGTTTCTGGTTGTACCATCGAGACTTTTCCATGTCCATTTCGTATACTTTCGTTTGTAGAAGAATGTGTTCATTAACCTCACCACTAGTGTAGCTCCTCGACTGTTGCGATTGTCTAGAGCTTCACAAAGGTGCTCTAGAACTTCATGAAAGAGGAGTGCGAAAGGATTAGAACTCACAATGGCAGATGTCCTAACGAAAATGTGAAAATTCGCGCAACTCTGTGCAGATGTGTTCGGCATGAATGGTGGGTTCTCGAAGCTACGGTGACTGCATGTGTTTACATTTCGGCTTTTGGCTGTAACATTTACCAAAAATGCGCCTAGCGAGCTGATTTAACTTGTCAAACTACCGGAACAGCAACGCGGTAACGCGAATATGGCCTTTAAGCGGTTACCTTACCGCGGAAGTTAGCTAGGTTTGTTTTGCTTTTCTGTGAATGAGCGCGCGCGGCCGCCCAGGGGCCGAAGAAAAAGAAAACGTTTATAGCTGTAAAGTTATTCGTGCTACGAGGTTCAAATTTTGTTCAAACTCCATGAAAAAGGAATGAGAAAGGATTAGAACTTAGATGGCAGATTTCTTGATGGAAAACGTGAAAATGTGAAAAAGTCAAAGATGTCAAAATGTGCCACGCCATAAACGGGAGTACACATACAGTAGCCGACCGCTTTTTCGGACTCTGAAAATTCGGACTAGCTGGATATTTGGGACTGTTCGGAGGAACCGCCAGTTGTCCCATAGGAGTAATGACTCACGGATTCTTCGGAATGCTCTTTTATTCGGACTATTTTAGATGCGACGGCATCTCATTCACTCGCCTTGTCCCTCATACGGCGTTGTCGTTGTCCGTCCACACCCCTCCCCCATTCTCCTCGCCGCGCGAGCTGCGCTCTCCGCCGCTCACTCCCTCTCCTCTCCGATAGCGAACACTCTCTCGCGAGGGGCATTGGATTGGAATTCGATTGGATTGGCTTTGGCTTGGCTTGGCTTAGATTGGATTGGATTGGATTTGGATTGGATATGGATAAAGTGGATTGTGTTTGCGTCATAGCGCGCCACGTGCGTCATAGCACGCGGCGGGGTTTTCACGGCACGTTTCACGCGATGGGAGAATCAACCTACGGAAACAACAACGGAATCCCCTATGCGTCGCATCTACACAGGGGTTCCCGCGAGGGGAGGTGGGAGTAATTTTTTCGTTCCCCTCCAGGTCCAAACAATTGGGTGGCTACTATATACATTTGCACCCGTCTTTGTAACAACAGATAAAATTTCTGCCGAGAATTTCCGGATACCTATTGAATGCAGCCAATTCAAATAATTAGAATGAAGAAACATAGTTTATTATTCTAATGCTAGTAATAATTTTTACTATCATTATTATTATCTTTATTATTGTTGTCGAGAATTGGATGAAGCCAACATAAATTATCCATGGGGAGTAAGCCCCTCTGGTTCCTATACCTACTGCGGCATTTGCTATGATACCACTACAAATTATTAAAACGTGCCGCATTCTGAAGCCGTCGTCACTGGCAAAACGACATGTAGCTTTATACTCCAAGGGAGCATACAGACTCAAATAAGAACAAAGGTAACGGGGGTATTTAAAGTGATCGAGTTGTAGGGCAGTTTTACCAAGGGGCTACGGAGCTGGGGCCGGCCCTAGCGTCCTCGATTGAAGGATACATTTCACAGTATGTAAGGTAGAACGGAACCAGTATTATTTTTAATTCCTTGAGCACTCACAGGGAATATGAATAACAGTCATCTAAGTGTAAACCCCAGCGGCCCAAAGAAACAGAAATCGCCGCTCGAACCACCGTGGCTTGAAAGCGCGCCGTAGACGCGTATGTGGGGCCAGTGACGTCTGGTGGCAAACTTTAAAAGCTTCCCAGTTTCGCTTTTCTGCGGCACCGGTAGGTGGCAGTGTGTGAGACATCGCGAATCGAAAAGTCCACGCCGTGGTCCACGCTTTTCCACGCAACCTGAGAGTGCCGTGTCATATGGCCCCAAACCAGGGGTTTATCCAAAATTTCGATTTGCGGGGGGGGGTATCGAAATTCTCCTTGGGGGGATGTTTGGGGGATGTTGGGGGGTGTATGAATACCTGGGCGGGCTGCTCGGGGTTGTGGAATCTTTTTTTTTTCGGGGGGGGGGGGTCTAAATCTTCCTGGGGATGTGTTGGGAATAGGGGGGGGGTGGGGGGGGGGGGTGTATAAATCCTTGCCCCATACGACCAGCACTAACCCTACTACCCTACTAGAGACATGGTAAGGCAGTTTCGGGCCAGCTCAACGTTAGAGGACCAGGAAAACGTGGGCCAAAGCGCAATACATTGTGCTGCTGAATCTGGAGCCCTGTACATGTGGCCCGGTCCACAAGTATCCCCCTTATCGTTTTAACTTCAAAAATTAAGTTTTCTACTACTACTGCTACGACTCGCGTCTAAGTTCGTGGTGTCCATTTCTTCAGTCATATTGCCAATAACACTGCGCAGTAGCCCATGCAGGTTATTCGCTTTTGGGGGAAGGGGGGCTGTTTGGGAATCGTTTGAAGCCCTCTCGGAGGATAGTTTGACCGTACGTATTTTTACACCAGTGATGGCTGCCCCTGCTTCTTCATCACTCGCCCGGGGAAACTCCGCATGAAAACGGGGACACCACTGTGGCACCTTATTGGCGTTCCGGGAACCATTTTCGACGTTCCACGAAAATATATAAACAAAGCCGCGGAAAACGCTGCCCTCACTCCACAGATGATTGAAAAATGGCTCCGCACTGTTCAAGCAGGAACCCCGTGTATCCGTTTTGTCGTTCTCAACTTGAATTCCACCATCCAAGCTTAATCAGGCAGTGTTTAAGAACGGCAGCAAAAAAATGTGTCTCGCACTTTCCCCGACTCTTATTCGGAAAATTCACCTTATATACGAGTGGCGTGACAAGAGCAGACCAAGGCGGGCGCTGCCCCCTTCTGCTCGGCTGCCGTATGCCCGAAGGCCTTATTTTCAGCTGACCAAATCTGATTGCCCAAAAAGACCCTCCCATCCCGTACCCACCCCTCCTTCTTTCTCCCAGGCCAGTTCATCGTCTGATCTTCAACTTGAATTCGCGCCAGTAACACAGGAACCCCATCATCCTTATAATCGAAACTGAGATTGCGGCATATGCACCAAGATATCGGCATATATACACCAAATACGGCACATATCAGATTGACCACGTCTTCGCAAGTGAAGTTTCCATC
Organism: Haemaphysalis longicornis; assembly: GCA_013339765.2. Lineage (NCBI taxonomy): Eukaryota > Metazoa > Arthropoda > Arachnida > Ixodida > Ixodidae > Haemaphysalis > Haemaphysalis longicornis. Next base: position 160,565,153 of record CM023451.1, on the reverse strand, counting down.
TTCAGGGGCATCAAACAATTCAACGTAAGAGGTGTCGGCTGCGTGTTGCGTACTGCTGTAGACGTAGCAGTTCCTCGGACTCGCTGCATGCGGGAGATGAGTGCGTGAGTTTAATTTATTCTATAAAATGGGCGTGGCGCTGCTCCTTCTATCGGAAATGGACATGATGGGCTGTATTATGGTCAGTCTCCCTCCGTGGCACAATTTTTTTTTTCCGTAAGGCCATGGCACAAATGACATCGAGTTTAATTTCTCCTTCGTGTGTCTGGGGCAAAAGTGAAGAAAAAGAAGAAGGTACGGTGATTGCCAATGATGATGTGCCATTCACTAAGGAACATCATTATCATAATAATCATAATCATCATCATCAGCTCGCCAATGAAATATGCCAAAACACAACAGCTGACCCCCAAATCAAAAATGCTAATGCAGAGAAATGGGAGGCACCACCGGCCAGCGACCGCTGTGAAGACCAGATCGGCCTGGTTCAGCGGGCGTGCAAGGCAGCAGAAAGCGTTGGAGCACTGGACCAAGGGTACCAACCCTACTGAACACCGCCGGGAGCTGGAACACATGAAACAAGACCCCAATGGAGTGCCGCCCAACCACGCAATAAAGACTTTTAAATAAACGTTTTTACACTCCTGCATGCCCATGATTTAGGGACACGCGGCCGAAAACCTGATTGCACCCTCTCCCGGCGCTTCGCTCGTCCGGGGGGAGTAACTGAATGGTGCATAAAACACACGGCCGCCGTTTCATAACGAAGACAGTTAGGAGAAACGACTCCGGGATATCCGTAGCATGGCTCCAGCGGCACGCTGTGGCAAAATGTTAGGCTTGTGTGACTAACGTACGAGGTTCCCAGGGCGTCTAAACTTTTACCGCTGCTACCCACAGCGTGCCGCTGGAGCCATGCTACGGATATCCCGGAGTCGTTTCTCCTAGCTGTCTTCGTTACCAAACGGCGGGCGTATGTTTTATGCGCCATTCAGTTACGCCCCCCAGAAGAGCGAAGCGCCGGGAGAGGGCGCAATCAGGTTTCGGCGGCGCGTGTCCCTAAATCATGGGCATGTCCAACGGAAGATGTCTTTGGACTCCTATGCTTATAATTGCATTACTTTATAAATAGCCGTTCTCAAGTTCTGGCCAATCTTCCCCTTTCGGTGGGTGTCACTACATTAAGATAATAATAATAAGAAGAAGACGAAGAAGATCAATAGACAGCGGAAAGACAAAAAACTCGACCTCTACACAAGAGATGGCCTACCAACGGTAAAGCCTGACTTACATTCGTGGAATGCAAGTCAGGCGTCGCTACGACATTCCGCTGCCGTGCGGGAAGTCCTACACGGGTCAAACAGGGCGTTGTTTGAACGACCGGCTGCGGGAGCATGCAGGAGCTTTCAAGAAAGCAACAGGGAGCAATCTCGCCGTACATTGCGCCAAGTGCAAGTGTGCGCCCAAATTCGACTAGACACGTGTGCTTCGAAAATACAAAGGTCAGTGCGCAAGAGAGATCTTCAAGGCGCACGTCATCCACAGGCGAAAGGATTCTCTTCGTCAGCAAGCCATCTATAGACTTTCTACAAAAGGAGCATGAATATCTTGATCGATGACAACTTTCTTCACGCGTGTCTGTGTGTGTATAGATATAAGTTCTTTACAATTTCTTTATCTGTTCCTTTCTCTTCTGCGTGTTTCTTTCTTCGAGGGTAAATATTCTGCCACGACGAAATCAACCTTGTTGTTGCTAGTCAGCGCCCTCTCCTGTCAATCTTTTGCCCCATTTAAGTGCTGTTGTTCAACTGTTAAGTATGTACCAACAAGCCCGCACAACAAGGCTTCCACAGCCAGTGTATTTTCTGTTAAGTGTTTGCAAATATTTCAGAAAGGGTGAAGGGCAATTTCTTCCTTTTTTCGTTCAAATTTAATACGCGTAGGCCTGCTACAGTTTTCTGGAGTCTGCTGTTTGTTGTGTTTGAAGAAAGTTAATGCCTCGGGTTCCTGCACTTGAACCAAAGGCTGGAACCATATCGCGATGTTTTTCTTCACGAAATTTAGCCATGTATGCTTTGACATTATTTAGAACGAGTTAGTTAGAGAGTAACCGAGTAAGTTCGGTGTATTTTTTTAATTGGGACTACGTAGTTATGTCTTTCACGTCGGGTAACTAAAAAAAATCACAGAGACACCTAAGACCTTTATTTCTTGTAATGGCAACGCATTACATTTTGCTGGGGCAATTCGAGGGTGAAGGCATCATCACTCTACAGAAACCTAACATTTCGTTGAGAGACTATCGCAGTAGGCACAGCACAAATGAAAACATTGCCACTATTTACAGTTATGGCGTGGTGGCGAGAATACAATGCAGATGGCACAGCATTGATAAAAGTATTGTGTTCCCTCATTAGAATGGTCATCATCATTTTCTATTTGCGTCGTTTTTGTTCTTCTTTTCGATAAATTATGAGAGGCACGGCCAATATCACCAATATCACGGCCAATATTCATATAGGCTATTAGCGTAACCGTACTTTGTTCCATGTGTGGTTAGACTGCGCTGATTATTACTATAGGCCTCAGCCCACGTCCCTAACACGTTTCTATATAAGTAGCAGGCAAGAACGGGTAACTACAAAAACATTTTGTCCGCTTCGACCAAGGATTTGCTGGGGCAGTGATGTTCCGTACTGGAGAGAAAAATTCCCATTTCGATGTCCAGAAATTTCTTATTTTTACCCGTTTTTCCCGCAGCTTCCTCAAGAATTCCCTGCACATCTCCCTGCACTCTCTTTTGTAGCTGATAAACCTTTACGTGGATTCCTGGTCGCTTTCGGGAGTTTGCCAGCGACACCTATGTCGACTTTACGGAGCCTTCCGGATGCAGACGCCGTTCAGAGGATCGGAGTTTCAGTGGGAAATAAATTCCACTAGAACTGCCACTCAGCAGCATGCTTACCTTTCAGGCTAAAGCTTTAAGTTAAAACTGTCCGTATCAAAAAGAACAATACATCTTTGGGTAATTCAGGTAATTGAGGTAACATGCTCGTGGGATAATCATGTAGACCATGTTCTAAACAAGTTGGCTCGAATCACTGGTGTTATTGGTCGTTTAAGGTACAGTCTCCCCAAATCTGTGAAATTGCTTCTGTACAATTCCCTTTTTTTTATTCTAATTTAAAATTTGGCACTTGTTTGGGTCCCGCAAAAGTATCCCCTTTAGATAAGGTTATGTACTTCAGAAAAAAATTTCTTCGTCACATTTATAACAAAGGTTACAGGGAGCCAACCAGGGATCTCTTTCTTATAAGTGGTGTTATCAAAATCTTCAACCTGTAATAATTATCATTTGAGTAGCCGATTCAAAGTAAAAACCAAAAGAAGCAAAAACCATACGCGTAATTTGGCCCGGTTTTGACAGAAAGAAATGAATTACCCTTTCAGGAATAAGGAACCTTGGGCGGTCCCTACAGCCCATTTGAACACTGGGAAAGAGCACGTACAATATATCCCTGCCTTCTCTTTTAAACGTATTTGAGGGCACCGATTTTGATATCTATGAATGTTGTAAGCGTCCATTACGCGCCATGTGCACCAAATCGTGTTAACATTCTCATGTCACTCATTTGCTTTCTTTTTTAACTGTTCTTTTTATACCCGTTGAAGATAACGCGTATTACGTGCAACAAAAGAAGTGTCTTATTGTTAGCTTTTTATTGTTACATTTTCCGGTTGCCTTCATAACTGTGCGTTTTCTTTTGTCACGATGCTGCTGCTGAGCAAAAAGAGGGCCGCGGCCTCGTCAAGCTGTTCTATGAGAGCTTTTTCCCGCGGTTCCTTTTTCTGTATCTTTGTGTATGGAACAGGAATAAAGTTTCATTATTATTATTATTATTATAGCTCAGCGTCCTTACTCGTGGCCCCATCTGGTGATCACAGTAGGCGGGGTAACTGGCACGCGAAATACACGCAAACAGTCTTCAGCCATTCGGCCGCCTCTTTGCGCTTTACTAGCTCTTTCTCAAGGAGTATTCTCTGCCCTATGCTCCCTCCGGTTTGATGAGCTGGATTGGAAGTGGTCCTGGATGCTTTTGGCTTGCGGAAACACGACTATAACTATTTAAGCATAAATCCAACGAAGTGTTAAGCGAATTAAAAAAAACAAAGCAATAAATGATGCGAAATCCGGTTAACTGACATTATTTGTCCCTTTTGATTCCACGACTCCTAAATTCTCTACATCTACTAACGATTCCCTTTTTCGAATTTCGCCAAAATTACCGCCCGAATACCGCACGGAACATCACTGTAATGTACTGGAGTGGATGCGTATTAGGCTCGCATTTGGAGGGTCCCTCCTTCAAACCCCGGACCAGCAAGTTTTTTTTTTCCTTTAGTTTTTGCCTCCTTGCATCGCAGACCACTTTCTGGGCAACATTTTTTGGGTCACGCGGACGCCACATGCCATTTTTTTTTTGCGTAATGGGCCTTTAATGCTTTCACGTTCAAACATGAAGCATATGACTACGTTAAATCCCCCGGGCACATATGTGGGTTGTATAGCTGTGGACTTTACGAGTGAGCCAACGTTTGCATTGCAGACCACTTTCTGTGCAACTTTTTTCTTTGGTCACGCCGACGCCAGATGCCGTTTTTTTTTTTTTTTTGCGTAGTGGGCCTTTAATGCTTTCACGTTCAAACATGTAGCTTATCACTAAATCCCCGAGCACATATGTGGGTTGTATAGCTGCGGACTCTACAAGTAAGCCAACGTCCTACTATTATTAGAGCGGGCGCTAGCTTGCCGTAGAGTGCGCTTATATAGAACAATACATTCTCAGTGCTCGCCGGTATAGCCTCTTGGGTACTATGGAAATAAGGCAGGAAGGATAAGAAAGTGCTTCCAAAGCATGACGGGAGGTCAAATACCCTGCAATGATGTAGCCTGCCCCGGTGGAGTATTCCCCGCACATGGGAAGTGGGAGAGGAGAGTTTGAAAAGAAAGGAAGGGTATATAAAAGACGGGGAGTGGAGCTTGAGGAGCGAGGAAGGGGGAGTGAAAGGTAACTACAAAACAAACCACGGGTGTTAAGAAAGCGCAACGCAGAATAGCCGTATGCAGCTCGACCGAGGTTGAGAGATACGCAAACTAAGCACGCTGTGCTAGTGAGAAACTCTATGGCCGCTGCCTGATGTTGATTGCCTGAGTTGCACGTAGCAAAGTTCAAAATAATGTCAAATACCTGGGAAGACCTTGTTCGTCAAGAAACGAAAGAGGGGAGGCTACCATCACTAAATGAAGGTTTTTATAGTATTGGCACTCTTTTCTCTCATTGTTATGTGCCGCCAGGATTTTCATTGGTCGGTCGGCACCACGTGATATTTGTTTACATATGGGCGCAGCCATTTTGTTTCCGGGCGCCTCTTCTCTCTCTCTCTCTCTCTCTCTCTCTCTCTCTATATATATATTATATTATATATATATATATATATATATATATATATATATATATATATATTATTTATCTTTCTCGACTGCACAAATTCCCAGAGAATTGGGCAGTTTGCCAGAAGTCAGTCTTTTCTGATTGGCTTTCAATTTTGGTCACGTGCTTCCGTTTGACAAAGAAGTTGTGTGTGCTGTCATCATTTTGACGTTTTATGACGTTTACGGGCACCAGTTCTAAAGTTTGCCTTCTTATTCTTTACTGAAAGCGCATAATTCTTGGCCGGCAATGAAAAACCAGACTAAAAGCACTAGACACGAGAACGCAGGCCTGTGTTTGCTATTCAACAACAATAATGCCTGTAATACACTCCCTCTCTGTGATTGGCTGAGAAGGCATGACGTAATTTAATCAGTTGGCGGGAACGATCACGTCATGCACTGGCAACTTCAGCCTGCATAAAAGTGACGTAATGTTACGTAACAGCTGGAAAATGGCGGCTGCTTTTGTCGCAAAATAGGGCAAAAAATTGCCCCGCTTTCTTCTCTCTAATCTTTCATCCCCCTTCCTCCTCCTCCCCCCCCGCACTGGGTTGTATGCAGGTGAGCCCCCGGTTGGGCTCAATAATATCCCCAGTGCACTTCCTTTCCTTTTCACCCGAATCACCTAGTAGTAGTAGTACCTTTGGACGCGGCGAAATGTCCGCGAATTTGCAGCAGGCGCAGTTTCGCATGGCGCGTGGTTTAAAGCATGTTTTCTACCGAAAGAACTACTAGTTTCGATTGTTGCCAAGTCGGCGATCAGGGAGCATACAAATAACGTCCCGTAGTTAGCGTTTATGTTTGGCAATAAAATAAAAATTATTTGTTTGGCGTAACCACAACATAAGAGGGCAGTACAAGTCTCTCCATGAAAAAGAGAACCTAATGCATGGTATTTGTCCACGCTCCTCCTAGTAAGTAAGCTGGGGCCCTATTCTCGACTGCACAAATTGCCGGCAATTCAGGCAATTTCCCGAAGAAGTCTTTTCTGATTGGCTTTCAATTTCGGTCACATGCTTCCGGTTGACAAAGCGGTTGTGTGTGCTGTCGTCATTTTGACGTTTCATGTCGTCTACGGACACCAGTTCTAAAGTTTGCCTTATTTCTCGTTACTAAAGGCGCATAATTCTTGGCCGGCAATGAAAAACCAGACTAAATGCAGCGGACATGACAACGTAAGCCTGTCTTTGCTATTCAACAACAATACTGCTTGTAATACACACCCCCTCTGTGATTGGCTGAGAAGTCGTGACGTAATTTAAACAGTTGGCGGGAACGATTACTTTATGCATTTGCAACTTCAGCCTGCGTAAAAGTGACGTAATGCTACGTAACAGCTTGAAAATGGCGGCTGTTTTTGTCGCAAAATACAAGCAAAATAGGGCACAATATTGCCCGGCTTACGGCCCGCGAAATTGCGGCAATTTGCAGCAGGCGCACTTTCGCATGCGCGCTGTTTAAAGCATGTTTTCTACCCAAACAAACTATAGTTTCAACTGCTTCCAAGTCAGCGATCATGGAAAATACAAATAACATGCAGTATTTTGCTTTTATGTTTGGCAATGAAATAAAAATTATTTGTTTGGCGTAACCGCAACATAAGAGGGAAGTGCAAGCCTCTCCATGACAAAGAGAACCCAATGCATGGCATTTGTCCATACTTGTCCTAGTAAGCTGTTGGGTCACATGATCGAACTCAAGACAAAATAACAATGAAAAGTGACTATTTAGTTCATTACAGCGCTGATTGCAGTCGAGCTTGACGAATGAGTGAATCGGCGACATCGGTGCGCTCCGCGGTTATGTGTCATAACCGCTGCTCTTATGTGTCATAGAAGCGATGGTCGCGGCCGTCTTTTTCTGTGATCACGCCATAAACTTGTAACATGCAGCAGACGATGGCGTGGCGGCGGTGGCGGCAGGGAAAATGATAACGCAACAAAGCTTGCATTGAAGCAGAGAGCCCAGCTATGTTAATAAAAGCGATTGAAAGAAATAAATAGATACGTTAAAAAAAATTGTGTGATGTTCTTTAGCTCGACATCCGCCTTTCGCTCGCTTTTGGATCAACGTTACTCGATCGCCTTGTGGTGTTGGCGCCAAATTTGACCTCCAGAAATGTGTTTTTCTTGTCAGCCTCAGCTACCGTCTTAATTTTTATAGTACATGCCAAGTGTTTTTATATCTTTCTTGCACAATATTTGATACCTTGGTAACGATCTTTACGAGTGACTCGTCAAATTACGCTGCATGTCGTCATAGCTATAGGTGCAGCACGTCACTGATTGCTTACGTCGTGCTTACGCAAAAAAACATGGGCGAAATGCCGGCAATTTGTGCAGTCGAGAATAGGGCCCCTGATTAGTCACATGATCGAACTCAAGAGAAAAATAACAAGGAAAAGTGACTCTTTTGTTCATTACAGCGGATTGAAGTCAAGCTTGACGAATAAGTGAATCGGCGACATCGGTACTCTCCGCGGTTATAAGGCGTAGCGCTTCGCTGCCTTATGTGTCATACAAGCGATGGTCGCGGCCGTCTTTTTCTGTGATCACGCCATAAACTTGTAACATAGCAGCAGGCGATGGCGTGGCGGCGGTGGCGGCCGGGAAGGTGATAACGCAACAATGCGTGCATTGTCGCCCGTGTGCACGAGATTTCGGGGCACGTTAAAGATCCCCAGGTGGTCAAAATTAATCCGGAGCCCTCCACTACGGCGCGCCTCATCGCCTGCGCTGCGTTGGCGCGTTGAACCCTACAATCAATCAGTCAATGCTTGCATTGAAGCAGAGAGCCCACCTTTTTACTAAAACCGATTGAAATAAATAAAGATACGGATGTTCTTTAGTTTGACATGCGCCTTTCGCTCGCTTTTGGATCAACGTTGCTCGATCGCCTTGTGGTGTTCACGCCAATTTTGACCCCCAGAAGATTGTTTTTCTTGCCAGCCTTAGCTACCGCCTTAAAGGAGCCATGAAGAGAAAATACAACTTCGTTTAATTTGAAAGAACTAGGATTCAGTATCTCACTCAGCTCCATTACAGCCACAAAAGATGTTTTTTTAACGAAAAAACAGCCAGAAGTACTTACAAACTTTCAAATTTTGCGCCACAGTGACGTGTTATGAGCAAGAATGACGTCATATGGGCCAACAATAAAACATAATTTTCAGTGCGTTAACTGCACGTTAGCAGTCAAGTGATGCGGTCAAATGGAACTAGAGGCCCCATTACAGACGTCCAGTCATGTGTCGTCGCGACAGGTCAGTTAGGCGGCCGCCAATCACACAAACAAGGTTCCGTGACGTCATAGAAAAGTTGCGGGAAATTGGCTAGGGGGTCGCGACTGCTTCACACGTTTTCTTTAATATCTCCGTTATTTGTTCGAAGATTGCGATAATATTGGTATCATTGTTATCGGGACTAAGCAGTCTTTCTAATAAACCCAACTTGCATTTTGTCTTCATGGCTCCTTTAATGTTTATAGTATATGCCAAGTGTTTTTATACCTTTCTTGCGCAATATTTGATACCTTGGTTGTGATATTTATGAGTGAAGCGTCAAATTACACTGCATGTCGTCATAGCTATAGTGCAGCACGTCACTGATTGCTTACGTTGTACTTACGCAAAAAAAAAAAAAAAAAACCTGGCGAATTGTTTGGGAGTTTGTGCAGTCGAGAATAGGGCCCCTCGCGGTGCCAGCAGTTTATTTGTGTAGCCAAGGTGTAGCCAGTAGCCAGTAGTAGCCGTGGATGTATGTTTGTGTGGCCAGTAGTGGCCTGGGAGTTTTCTGCTGACGCGAACACGAAAATTTCCTTGGTTGGTTAGAGGTATTCCGCTTCGCTGTAAAAATATTCTGAACTAGGTACAACGTAAAAGATAATGTAGGTGCAGCGTGAAACAATTGTTTAATTTGGGTAAAATTAAATGAAAGAGGAGGCGGGAAGAATGACATAAATAAAAAGGGATTCAATAAGCAGCAAGAATAACAAAAAACAATTTTAATACATTTTAAGAACATTTAATATAGCTCAGGAGGGCACAAAATAATTACCGGCGGCACACAGCCCTGTCTCCGAAGCCTGATTGAAGAATGTGGGAATGAACGGTTTTCTTTTTCATTTAAATGCTTACCCGGAGCTGTCATTATCCTTATCACCAGCAAAGGCGTCATCCCTGCTCGAGAGCCCGCGCCCGCGCTCCCCTCGCGTGCTCCAGGATTCCATCCCAGCTATCGGCCGGCCGGTTCTACGCGCTCTCCAGCTTCGAGAGGCTTCGCTTTCCAGCTGCCCACACTTTCAAGCAGTCTACCAGCAACCCGCCGTCCTCCGACATGACTTCGGCCATGGACGCAGCGAGTGCCCTCCGGAACGACGGTAAGCGGTCCGCAGAAAACGCCGACTGCGTGATTGGATTGCTCAGCAGTTAGCGGTTGGGGTGCCGCCACGCCTCGCTGATTCTCTTGTAGGGGCCTGCAGATCGTACGCCTCAGACCAGAGGGCTGTTGAGCCTCACCGATAATTTGTTTGTTAATTAACGTCTTGTCCAAAAGGAAAACTCATCACGTCCTGCACCGGCTGGATGCCGGTCATAAACGTTGATGACACAAAGCGCGTTTTTATTACAAGGGACCATTTCGCCTTCATTCCTGTTTTAACGCACTGCTTATCCTGTGTAACAGACGACAGAATAACGTTCAGCTATATTCTGTGGCCCAGACCTCAGGGTTATGTTCCGTTTAGAGCTACTGCTAAAAGGGCTCCGCGCGCCGGCTTCCGTGGCGCAGTGGTAGAGCCTTGGGCTTCAGCGATAAGGCCCTTCGTTCGAGTCTGCAGCTATGCAGTTTTTTTTTTTCGAGTGAACTTTTTGCCGCCACCGATTCTCTTAAGCCAATTCTACGCAGTACTTATGTTAATAAGTATGGAATGGTATCCTTTAGGTTGCTTTAGACGAATAAGGATGAACTGTACTGTGATACGGTCCACAGAATAAACAGACCCCGTGGTATGGTCCACAGAATAATGCTGCACATTATCCTGTGTTCATGATCATCATCCAGTGGTCCACAGGATAGGCACTGCCTTGTTTTAACGTGAGGCGTTCTAGGATACTCGCGTGAGGAAGACCGGGGGGAGGGGGGGGGGTGCCATCTACAAACGACCTCGAAAACTTCAGCTTTGATTGTCTCGTAGCCTCCACGCTGATTGGCCAGAAGTCTCAACGCCAGGTACGCTGGAAGGAGGGGGGATAATCTATCATCTGCAGTAGGGGCTATCGCAAGAATTGCCTGTATTTCGGCGCAAGCGAATGTGGAACAAAGTGCTCAAAGGGCCCGGGCGTAGTGCTGATAAATGCTTCCAGTGTTTCCTTCGTGTGCGAAAGCACATTGAAAGATAGCTACCGCAAGCACCCAGTGGTATTGCTTGATTTGCTCGTCGCGGAAGATGTGTGTCGGCTTCGCTTTTGTTGCGACTTTCTTTAAAGTGGCTGTTGCGTGCCCTAACTACTGCATATCAAATGAAGTCGGTCAATAGCCGTGATAAGTGGGTGACGTCACCCATGCACACGAACAATTCCCGGATGGAGAGAAAGAAACTGAGCGAGTGTGCGGTGTGCCTAGTAATGTTTTGCTTGTGTACGTCGTCACCACCTAATTTAACTACTAGAAGCATTCGTTGACTATGTTGTAAGAGCACTTAGAATATTGAAAAAGAAAAGTTGGAAAAGAAGCCTGCTTACGAGTCGGACTGCGAAAGCATGACGTTATATATGAAACTGCGCGCTTGTGTATGTCTAATATAGTGGTAGGTCTTTCGTGATTCTGTGCTCGTCTGCAGGCCTCTAGTGTGTGATTGTGCCTCTGACTACCAGGGGCATGATGGGTTCTGCTTTGCGTAATTTCGTTTGCCTTTGGCTTTCGTCTCATTCAGGATACCGGCGCGTACCCGCTGGGGGCGATTGCTTCCTTCTCCTTTTCCTTGTTCGCCTTAGCAAGCCCTACAACTTGCTATCCGCGCAAACGTGGTTTGCTACTTCTGCAACTATCATGCCAAAATTACGTAGTGTCTATTATCACGGCAACAGGGAGAATTACCGTCAGAAGTTTCTCACGGCAGTTGCTTCTCATTGGCTAAGCACGCTACCCGGAGATTCTATGGGATAAATATTCCCTAAAAGCTGCGTTTGCAGCTCCCTCTGTAGCGCTATGGTAAAGTACTTGTTTTTAAATGGGACGGCTCAGGTTCGAGTCTGGCATTGCGAAGTTTTTTCTTTTTTTTTTTTTTACATTTCGGAATTTTTCGGTCATCATGATTTTGTTATTGCCGTTTTTTTTATACTGTTTTTTGCTATACCAAGAGATCGACGCACATGACTTCTGGACTGGGTTGAATTACGTTTAATATAGGTTGTGTTCTGTGTCGTTGGGCTGGATTTGATTAGGTTTGCCGCAGTTGGGATGGATTTGGGTAGGCTATGATGCGCTCGGTTAGGTTTCGTTAGGTTCGGTGTGGTTGTGTTATGTTATGTTATGTTGCGTTGGGACGTAATATTATTCAGCAAATTTTAGGCCAGCCAGCGTTTATGGAAACTGCCGTGAGAATTTCACGGCTGCCGTGAGATTAGACGCAGCCCTAAAATCACTCCTGAAGTCTTCCATTCGGGTTTTAACAGGCTTTCAAGTCTAAGGCCCCACCCATTCACTAGCTCCACATTTTGTCCAAGAAAACCAAGGCTCGGTGATCGTGCAGTCCGTGCGCGTTTGACTCGCATTCTAAAGGACCCGAGCTCAAATTTCAGACCCACCCAATTTCATTTTTTTTATTTTACTTTAAGTGCAGAGCACTTCAGGGGTCCGTGTCGTCGTCGTACCTCACCCGGGGTCACTGTATCTGATGCTTTCAAACAGATGCTTTAAAAAGATCATCGCTTCCCCTGGCCGGGTTCGAGCCTGGGTACCTGGGGTTGCGAAGCCGACGTCAACCCCACTGCGCTACTGAGGCACCCGTTACTCATAAGCAAAGTGTTGGGGGTGACCTTTGCGGTTCGCCGTTGCCACGGAGACTGGCGTTGCTAGGCAGCAAAAATGTATACAACAGCATAAAAGACGAAAAAAGTCATAAATTACCGAATTAATTGCGCCAAATTAATGAGAACTCAATGCAGTGTCTCTCTACATAGGCCTTCTAATAAGGGGGGACCTTACCTTCTAAGGGGCTGCGGTGCCCTCTCGTGACTAATTTCGGTACCAATAACGCCAGGCTGGTACAGAAAATAGACAACAGATGGCGGCGCCATAGCCCCTTCGGAAGGCTCTGCCCTTCGGCGAATCACTGCTCCGCACTTGACAGCTTTCACGTTTAGTGGAGCTGATTTTATTCTGTTAGCGCTGTGAGCCGTTTTTAGATGCAGAGCATCTTATAGCGGCGGCCTGTCACGCGTCGTCGGCGCGCGCCGTCCGTCCGCACCCGCCGGCTGTGCGATAACGCGCGCTCGTACCCTCCTCTCCCCTTCTCCTCTCCGCGCCGTCTGTGCGCCGACGCGCTTCTCCCTCCGTGTCTTCACCCCGCCAGCTGTGTGATAGCGCGCATGCGCGCCTCTCTCTCCTCCTCCTCTCCACGGCAGCTGCTACCACGCGCTCGTACCCTCCTCTCCCCTCCTCCTCTCCACGCTGTCTGTGCGCTACGCGCTTTCCCTCCGCGTCTCATCCGCAAGCTGTGCGATAAGCGCGCATGCGCGACTCTCTCTCATCCTCCTCTCCACGGCAGTTGCTTTATATACCCCGTGCGTGCGCCGCTGGATCAGTTGCTTTTTCGGTTGATTTGCGCAGCGCCGTCTCGATGTGCTGAATGGACGCCAACGAATCTGCCAACCAACTGTCTGGCGCACCTTCAAACAGCGCCAGTCAGTCCGTTATGGTCTGCATCCTCACAATCCCCCTCGGGGAGGTGCGGGTATTTTTTTTTTTTGCTAGTTGTGGGAGACTTTAATGCTCCGCATGCGGCATGGGGTTATAGGCAAACCTTGGTCAAGGGCAGGATACTGAACGAAGAGATTCAGCGACACGACCTGCTGCTCATCACGGATCCCACGAACCCCACTCGGCAGGGCAACAGTGTGTCAGTGGACGCGACACCAGATCTTACCCTCACGCACGGGGGACTCGAGGCGGAGTGGCGTAACACGGGGGAAGACCTGGGCAGCGACCACAAAATCATAGAGATAGTTGTGAACAATGGTCCTCCGGTTCCGAAGAAACGCAAATATAAAATCACTAACTGGGAAAATTTCCGAAACGCAGATGCATCGGTGGGCGAACCAATAAGCGACATCGCCGCGTGGAGTAGAAAGATATTGGATGCCGCACAAGCGGCAACGGATGAGCTAGAAACAGACGAAAGCATAGAAACGATTGACAGTCATCTCGTCAGCCTGTGGAGAAAGAAAAAGGAACTGGAAGGGCAACTTAAAAGTAAGAGGTGGGACAGAAATATGCGCAAAAGGATTACTGCCCTAAATAAGGAAATCGAGGAATACTGTTTGGAATTGACTCGAGTAAACTGGGGGAACATATGCGATCAGATGAACGTGGGAATGGGGAACGCGAAAACGTGGAAGATACTTAGGTATCTCCTTGACCCAAGCACGACTAAGTCCGAAGCGCGGCAGAAACTAGAAACTGTAACTTATAAATTCGACGGGACTACTAAAGAGTTGTTAGACGAAATCCGGAGCAGATACTTGGGGCCGTCCTCCCGAGAAAGTCTTCCCGACTACGCTGGTGCAGTGAACGAGATTCTCGACGCCCCGACCACGATCGCGGAGGTTAGAGCCGAGATAAATCGTCTCAAGACCAAAACGGCCGCTGGACCGGACAGAGTCAGCAATAAGATGTTGAGGAACCTAAATGACGAATCCATCCGTGAACTAACCGGCTATATGCAGAGATGTTGGGACAGGGGCGAGCTTCCACCGGAATGGAAAACGGCTAATCTGGCACTCATCCCGAAACCCGGCAAGAAACTAGGTTTAGAGAACCTAAGACCGATCTCCATCACATCGTGTATTGGCAAGTTAATGGAACATATAATTCAAACCAGACTTGGTCGGTATTTGGAAGACGAGGGAATGTACCCAGACTCCATGATAGGTTTCAGGGCGAACCTTTCGGTCTGTGATGTAATGCTACAAATAAAGGAGGATATAATTGACAGTACGAGTAAAGATACGAGAGTCATTGTTGGCCTGGATGTAGCCAAAGCTTTCGACAACGTCAGACATTCGGCCATCCTGCGCCACCTGAGTGCCCTAAACGTGGGGACCAAAACATACAACTATGTCCGGGATTTCCTTTCAAATCGTACGGCTAATATAGAGTTCGGGGGTGCCTCCCTCCGGAACATCGAACTAGGTAACTGGGGCACGCCTCAAGGGTCGGTCCTATCTCCGACATTGTTTAACGTAGCCATGATAGGACTATCCGAGAGGCTCGATAAGATAGAAGACCTGAGATACACTATATACGCGGAGGATCTCACTCTGTGGATCAACCGTGGTAGTGACGGGCACATTGAAGATATACTACAGCAAGCCATAGATGAAATTGAAAATTACCTAGAAACTTTGGGACTCAAGTGCTCGGCCGAAAAATCCGAGGCACTGTTCCTCGTCCCCCAGTACAAGCGGAAAGCGAGCAGGAACAGCCACAACATAAGACTTAAAGTAGGAGGACAGCAAATCCCCGCGAGGGACAGGATCAGAGTACTGGGGCTTTATGTCCAGGACACCGGCAGAAACACGGAGAACATACATCGACTAGAGAATGCGGTGGCACATGTTTGCAGAATGATGAAACGCATCTCAAACAAGCATGGGGGGATGAAGGAGCCCAACCTCCTCAGGGTGTTTCAGGCCTTCGGTATCAGTAGGATCCTTTTCGTAGCCCCCTACATGAGGCTGACAAAATCCGAGAAGAATAAGTTGGACATAATAATAAGAAAGGGAATCAAATGTGCGCTAGGTCTTCCCCCGTCCTTTACACCGACGCAGCGGCATATCAGAGTAAAACCGCTTACGCAGCAGTAGCGGTTACTGAAAGCGGGGTCCCAGTCTCGTGTTGCACGTTACTGAGTAGGGACGCGACGGAGGCCGAGGAGGTAGCCATTGCCTTAGCAATGGCCCGGCCGGAAATTAGAACGATAGTGAGCGACTCTAAATCGGCCATCAGAAATTTCGACCGAGGGAGGATCTCCAGCGCCGCTTGGAGTATCCTCGCAAACGTAAAAAACTTTACAACCGAAGAGGTAACGTTAGTGTGGACACCAGCTCATCGGGGACTCATTGGGAATGAGAAAGCACATGCGACCGCCCGAGGTCTTACAGTCCGGGCGACCGCCGCCAACGCCGCCGCTGCTGATGTCCAGTCGTTGGCCTCAGCCTTGCATGCCGAACCTCCTTCCCAAATGACGGCGAACGAAGGGCCGAGTGACTACAGTGAAATCACGCAATATTATAGACTGGAGAGGAAGATACTACCTCCTGCGGATCCGCAGCTAAGTAGAAAAGAGGAGATTTACTGGAGACGTTTACAGACGGGAGTTTTCCAGAACCCAGTCCTATATAGTAAGTGGCATCCCAAAGTCGTCGATCCAAGATGTAAGAAATGTAAGGGTCGAGCGGACCTCGTCCACATGGTGTGGACTTGTCCTTCGTACAATAAACCGCACCGAAACGTAGCATCCTGGGAGGCACTACTCCTCAGCCGAACCTCCGAAACCCAGCGCAAGATCATCGGTCTCGCCCTAGAAGCCGCCAAGTCCCAAAGGATACCGGCCGACTGATGGGGGGAGGGAGCACCTAACGCCCCCTTTTTGACTGGTACGTGTAATAAAGTTTTCACTGACTGGCTGACTGGTTCATATTTAGGTCACGTCGACGCCGAACATCGCATTGTCGCTTAATGGGGGATTTATACTTCCGCATTAAGACGTGTCGCAAGTAGTTTTTTAAGAAGATAGCGTTGTGAATTGCGAGCTTTTCACCTACGCAACACAATGACTTGGTCATTTTTGCCATGATTTTTCTGCAACCCATATTGATTGTACACAATTTTTACTTCAAATATTGCAAGGTAGAACACCAGTCTGAAATTTGATGTTTACGCTGAAAAGAAAACATTCCAAGCCATTTTTTTTTCTTAACTTTTCGTTAATGGGAGGGATTGGCGTAAGGGGGGAATGGAGAGAGTGAGAGTGGAGAGGGACTCTGCAGCACATAAGGTATACGCTGCGTGATTTGCTCGTCGTAGCATATGCGCCTTGCGTTTCTGCGCTGATTTCTATGACCTTCTTTTTAAAGTGACTACCGAGTGCGTTCATGGCTGCAATTTAAGGAAAGGCGGCCGATTGCCGCTACGCCTCTCTAATGACGTAATTCGACCGGGAAAAAGAGAAAATTTTTTTCAGTAAGTTTCTTAAGTTATCCGACGGGTAGAGAGCAGTAATTCTTTGGCTGAGGTACCTAACGACCTTTTGACCTAAGTACTACTGGATCTGTTGGTTCACTTCGTTCTTCAATTGCATTTAAGATTTCAGAAAAAGTCGAAAAAAAAAAAGTCTCGCAGGGCCCCTTTAAACTTGAGAAAGTTGCAGGTAGTGCGAAGGGGGAGGGTAGGAGCTGGGTGGGGTGGCGCGACGAAGCAGATGAAGTGGCAAGCATGTGTCGTCTGTGCTTAGTGGTGTCGCGTCAGACCACCGATTGCCTTCTGTTTAAAGATGGATAAGCAAAGGGATACCGGGCACGATGGAATATGCAATGATCAGTAGTTTTCTGCATGAGATCATGCGGCCTCTTCCCGACGTCACCACGCTGGGAATCGGGCCGCCGGTAGAGAGGAGCTCAAATTTTATGTTGCCCATAGGGCAGTCACTTCGCGCGTAAACGCAAAACTAGAGGCGCTTCTCAGCTCATTCGTAAAACCGATATACAGATGACAGTCATTTGCATCTGTTTGAACAAGCTTTTGATCCCATCCTCTTAAAAATGTGGCGTGATTTGAATGTTGCGCTTGCGGGGTGGGAAACCGACGTGACTTACTGTCCGAAGGAACCCACAAAAGCTGGGGCCGTGGCCGAAACTTTGTGTTATGGACGCATTCGCGAATCGCAGCACTACTTTTACGACATGCAAGAGACATTGCGTATACTATCATGCTTCCTCACAACGAATGCCGCAATAAAGCTATACAAAGCTGTTGCGGAGTAAATGCTATAAAGCATTTGCTCCACGTCAATTAAGCAAGACTGCGAAAACTAAGTGGATCGGAATTTTGACGCGTCCCACGCGAAGGTAGAGTATACTCAAGGCGACAGTGGCATCATAGAAGTTCGGCTCTGTTTATTTTCGACATTAACGTGCAGTCGTCTTTTTAGGTTGGAGTTAAACTTCAAAGAGTGTGTAAGAAAGGGAGCCGTGCACTCGGTTATGCACTGTGGCTCTCCTACATTTATTGCGGGTGCGTAAGGCCCGGCCAGAACTTACAGAGCGGTGTAGACGTGCGACCACCCCTGGAGCGCAGTCGTGTTCGAACTTCTTTAGCGCGTGGCACTGCTGACGCTGCCGCTGATGATGATGGTAGGCAGCTGTTCATGATGAGGATAGTGGCGCTGCAAGTTGTGGGGTTGAATGGGGTTAAAGTAAATTGGTTTACTTTTCCCTGCAATAGCAAAACCGGCGACGAGAGAGACTAACCAGTCTTTGTCTTCTCGTTTCGCCCCGCTAGCAAGCTATCTCCCACCCCGCGGCTGCGCGCTGTGCCGCGCCAGCCGCGGCGGGCCGTGGCTCACCGGAACAAAGGAAGCGACAAGTGTTTTCGCTCATTGACATTTATTACTGAATAACAAACATCCAAAGAGCATGCAGGCTAGCTGGTTGACGGCGAGGATCTAGTTCCTCGCCCGGGCAATTTAAGGGAATCGAGAGGTTCGACTCACCGCGACAACAGTCATCGCCGGGGCGCCGCCTCAGCGCGCTCGCGTTTGCCTCGCTGGGACACCGATGGCAGCCATTGTCGCCCTCCTTTTTGCCCGATCCTCGAAGGAAGGAGGTCGCCAGGCGCGTCCTGACGCCTCGCTTCCCGAGCTCCGACTCCCCCCGCGCAGCTTGCCTCACGCGCGTGCTCGCCGGCTTAAAGACAACTACGGCGAGGAGGTAGATCCCCCTCGCCGACGTCTTGCCGAGCAAGTTCCCGCGAGGAGCAAGCGGTGTGGCGAAGCCGAACCAAAGGGAAGTCGTTTTTTTAGGTTGGAGTTAAACTTCAAAGAGTGTGTAAGAAAGGGAGCCGTGCACTCGGTTATGCACTGTGGCTCTCCTACATTTATTGCGGGTGCGTAAGGCCCGGCCAGAACTTAGAGAGCGGTGTAGACGTGCGACCACCCCTGGAGCGCAGTCGTGTTCGAACTTCTGTAGCGCGTGGCACTGCTTACGCTGCCGCTGATGATGATGGTAGGCAGCTGTTCATGATGAGGATAGTGGCGCTGCAAGTAGATGATAATGATGCGCCACTACAAGTGGATCGGTCGGCCGACATCGATGATCCGATGAGATGATCGCTGAAACGATGACTCGCTGGCTCGCTGGCCGACGGCCCATAGCCGACGACGGTTTACTCCAAGCAAACTCAAAATGTACAATATGTACACTTCATTTACATTACGTATTTACATTACGTATTTACAACTTTCCCTGCTAATGATCGCATACAAGAGGTCGGGCAAGGCCCGCATCGAGCGGGGCTCGCCGCTCTACACCTCTACTCTCCGTCTCCCCCTCAAAACCTCAAACTCCTCGGTTTTACCAACAAACCGTTGCCCACAAAAGGGACGTCACAACTTGAGAGTGAGGATGGCTCATTGATTAGCCCATGCTGGGCCACTGATTGGCCACCGTGACAACAAAGCTAGGTGGGTTCAAAATAGTCACGTGACCCACCTCTCTCACGCTCATACAGAAACCCAAAGGTATTCCGCAAACGCAAATATAACAGAAATGAAACTAACCAACTAAAAGCAGACCTAATGACGGGAAGCAGACCTCGGGCGACGCGTCTTAAAGTATTGTCCTATGTTTGTGCACGCCTATATTAGTACTCCGCGCCGCCAGAATTCCTTTCCATTGTAAACACGTGCAACGCCTAACAAAGCCTAGTCGCCTACCTAATGACGCATCCCATCCGCCAAGTCGCCAGGTTCAGACGTGTGACGAACTGAAACCTCGCCCAGTAACTTTGATCAGTGCAACTGTCACAGACAGTACGTCTGGTGACCTCTTCCTATGTTTGACCCAAGGTTTGACCCCTTGACCGACCTTCAGCTCCCGTCTGTCATGTGTCAGGGCACCCCCCTGAAAGGGGATGCATGAAAACCCCGGAAAACGAGGAAAAAGAACAAAGGAACGGCCATTTGAAGTGTGCGCCAGGAGCGCGCCAATCAGCAAGCGCCAGCGCCGACGCACCGAGGAATCATGGGCAGAGGTGGCAGCGCACTGGTCGGCAATCAGGGAAGGCCGCGCATGGGACAAGTTGCGTATTGACCATATAAGGACAGGGAAGAAGCAAGAAGCCAATGGGAGTGCGCCACGAGAGAGCCCAGAAGGTATAAAAGCGGGGCGCACAAAGAGAAGGGGGGAGGCAAGACAACGGGAGGCAGACAACCAGGAAGCGGCCGGAGCACGTGAGCTTCACCGAACGAGCCAGGTGGACGCGGCCAGGCCATCGACCATGCTATCCGAGCCTGGGCGGGAGCGGGCCGACTTCGCATCGGCACCGTCATCCTAGGTGCACCACGAACCTGTGTCTTCGTCTGTGTCTTCGCAGTAGGGAGCCTAACTACTGCGAAGGAAGCGACAAAAGGGGCCGGGGCCTTGCCGTTCCACCTGCCGAGAGGGGAGAACAAAATGTTCTTTCAAGGACCACTTCATGGTGAGTTAGGCGCCCTCAGTGGGCAGCTCTATTGGCAAAAGTGTAGCCTCCACAGTGTTGCACGTAGCTTGTGGAATGAACTATAGTTGCCGGGCGATTTTAATTAATAAGTCAGGGGCCCGAACTTAACACCTCTCCACCAAGAATTTTGTCCGTACACTAGCAGCACGTACAACATATTCTGGTGGTGGGTTATAAAACACAATATAGAATAACCAAGACATCATTCGTATACTGGCTACATACATATGCAACACTCCCAGACGTACTGTATCTTAAACGCTACGCAGGAACAAATCATAACATCTCAATTGTCCCGAAACATACTTGAAACACAGAAAAGCAAATACAACAACCCTACTCATTATCATCACGAAAGAAGGAGTGCCTTCCGTAAACTCACACTAAACGAACACGCTTAACTACACAGAATGTAAATTTCAAACTGTCTCAGAGGACACTTATTACCAAAAAAGACATCAACAAACTACCCACTAGCCCAAAAAAAGGCGACAGGTTTAAACAACTTGACATGCAAAAGCGATCTCTCTTTATACCCACCACATGTGAGAACCCTTCCTCCTAAACACTTAGAGGCAATCAACCCCACGAAGGGTGTAAATACTGGAAAATACAACTGAAATAATCATGCAAACTACAATATAGCTACAACTTCATGCTAGATCCTTGTCACTTTAAGGGCAGAAAAGACACAAAAACCAAAAAGTAAGAAATGCGGCTACATCTGTAGCAGTACCAAGATGTTTAAGAGAGTTCGCATCGTTTCTTCGGGCAAGCACACACGAATCTCGAGATACACAAGCCTCAGAAGTGTTCAACCATACGGCGGTTCACAGGCTGTGCGCTTGCAGCGTACTCAAAGTTCACTTCGGTTTCCGGAGCAAGCATTCACCGTATCACGCACAAACACCACACGGGTGGGTCCCCGCTTGTAAATTCCATGGCCCACCATGACCACATGCCAACGAACGCAAATAACGGGAGCCACTCGTCCTTGCACCCGAAGGTAAGCTCTCGACAGTGCAATAATAGGAGCTCTACTTCTCAAGAAGACAGCGTTAAAACCACCAAGCAACGCTTCTCGCATATCACACGCCTTACTACAGCTAAACGCAACCAACACGGGCACAAAAAAAGTAACAAGGCGGAAAATGACAGTACATATAAAACTAACAATAATCCTCACCTGAGCAATTCGGACACACAAAAACAAAACATTCTCACAACTGAGTGTGCGCCAAAAAATACTGACGGTTCCTGTTTTAGCGCACTTCATTACGCGAGAACGCTCTTCCGCGGCGGTACGCACCAACCGTCGCACGGAAACTGATTTCGTTCCATGCGACACCAACGAACTCTGAACAAACCCTAGGTGTACCTCGCGGTGTCCTGAGCTCCAAGGAGAAAAGGAGCACCCCACTCTGCGGAAACGAGTACGTCGCTGCAGCCCCTGCGACGCTGAACTTTGCCCCGTCTTACGCTTTCTCAGCTTTGTCACCACTGACCTACGAGCAAGTTGTGTTGTTGCGCCAGGGCTTTCGACTTTTGTGCACTTCCGGCTGAAAATTGACTGGCCAGTGTCACCACATGCGACATGCACCGCCTCCGTTTGGTTGGAACCTCCTTACTCTCTAAGACTTCGCTAGCCCGTGGCACTTTGCCTTTGTGTGAGCTGTGGCTCACTTCCGTCATGTTTCTAGCGTGCATGTTTCTAGCGGGACTTCCGTCCCGCTAGAAACATGCACGCCCTCCCCCTCACACTCTCTCAGCGCTAGTCCTGCCTCCAGTACCTCTCATACGGGTTACTCGCGGTCGGCCGATTGCTCTGTCTGCGCATGGAGTGGCGCTATGTACAAAACATGGTTGTGCTGCATCACCAATCGAGAGCAGCTCAGTATCCACGTCCACTGGAGTGACGATGGATGTTACGGCCTCTATCCTTCGAGAAGTTACGACCTCTTCCGTCACAACGGGCACGTTAAGTAGTTGGCGGACAACTGGACTGGCTTCGTCCTCAACGGAAAGCCGCTCATTGCTCGCCTCTACAACAATGGGAGCGCTAGGGGGATCCTAAACGGCCGACGCAGCCTTACTACCTGCCTTCTCCGGCTCCTCTAGCTCGCCAGCTTCTGCGCGTGTCGCTCGGTCGAGGCTCAGCTCCTCGTAGTCGCCTCGCCGACGACTCTCGCTCCCTCGGGCGCCCGAACAACCGTTGCAGGTGGATCCGGATGTTGCCTCACAGAATGCAGCTCTCTCCCGGTTCCGCAGTCACGTCGCTTCTGTGGAGCGTCTGCGCCCTGGAGCTTCTCACAAAGATGTCGCCCCAGCCTCTGAACTCTGGCTCGGACTTTCGAACTCTCGCTGACGCCGGGTCCTGCCGTCGAGAATGGAGTTCTCTCCCGTTGTCGAGGTCATCCTCGCCGCTGCAGCCCGGAGCTTCTGCTCCCAGGGTTCTCTCACCAAGATGTCACCATGGACTCTGGCTTGGTGCCGTCGCTGCAACTTGGAGCGTCTGCTCCCTGGGGGCTCTCACCAAGATGTCGCCCCACCCTTGGAGTAGCCTCCGCGTCGTCCACCGAAAGCAATGTCGACTGATCCTGGTCACGGCCCCAGTTAACTTTCAAATTGATGGATCGGTCGGCCGACGGTGATGATCCGATCGCTGAAACGATGACTCGCTGGCTCGTTGGCCGACGGCCCATAGCCGACGACGGCCTACTCCAAGCAAACTCAAAATGTACATATGTATACTCTTATTTACATTACGTATTTACATTACGTATTTACAACTTTCACGGCTCATGATCGCATACAGGAAGTCGGACAAGGCCCGCGTCGAGCGGGGCTCGCCGCTCTCCACCTCTACTCTCCGTCTCCCCTCTCAAAACATCAAACTCCTCGGTTTTACCAAGAAAACCTTGCCCACAAAAGGGACGTCACAACTGGAGAGTGAGGATGGCTCATTGATTAGCCCACACTAGGCCACTGATTGGCCACCGTGACAACAAAGCTAGGTGGGTTCAAAATAGTCACATGACCCACCTCTCTCACTCTCATACAGAAATTCAAAGTTATTCCGCAAAACACAAATATAACAGAAATGAAACCCAACCAACTAAAAGCAGGACCTAACGACGGGAATCGGCTCTCGGGCGGCGCGTCTTAACGTATTGTGAATACCGGGCACGCCTATGTTTGTGCTCCGCGCCGCCAGAATTCCTTTCCATTGTAAACACGTGCAGCGCCTAACAATGCCTAGTCGCCTACCTAATGACGCATCCCATCCGCCAATTCGCCAGGTTCAGACGTGTGACGAACTGAAACTTCGCACAGTAACTTTGACCAGTGCAACTGTCACAGACAGTACGTGTGGTGACCTCTTCCTATGTTTGACCCAATGTTTGACCCCTTGACCGTCCTTCAGCTCCCGTCCGCATCGGGGATTCTCGTGGCGGTAATCGCGGTCGTTAAAATGTCAACGGTCCCCCTCCGCCAGCTTCTCAAACGAACGCAAGAAAATCCTCATTCGAAAGCTGAGATCTCTTTCAGCTATTTTGGGGTGACCGTCGCGTTTGTATGCGTTGTCTCCGGGCCTGCTGGTCGGGTGGACACAAAAACGCGGCGAATAACAAAGAAGCGTCCTCGGTTTCTCCTTCCGCCCCTCGCGCCCAAGTCAGCTCGGCCGGCGTGAAAACAAACACCATACAGGTAAACAGGCTAACCCCAGTGAGAGAGATCTAGTTGCCGGGCAGTTTTAATTACTAAGTGAGGGGCCTGAACATAACAGCGGGTTTCTAGAGTAACGAAAAATTCCTGCTATGTTCTTGGCTGTATAGGGACCGGGCAGCTGGACGGGTGGCGCCACCGCTCGGCGCTCCCCTCGTTAGTGGAATGAGCCGGTGCATTGGACTACACAGCCTCCCGTCATTTTTGTCGTGTTTGCTTCGGTGCTTTGAATGTTTTGGTGGTGTTGTGAGCGTACATGTGAGATGAAACGAAGTCTAGACAGATGTGTTGGGTTCTTAGATGCAGTAACGGCTACGTAAACTTGTCGGACGCTTCTAAAGTTGGGTATCGGCTACAATGGCATGAGCGCTTTTTGCAGCGATCTACGCTTGGCTCCACCCGTTCTGAGTACGAATGAAAGTACTATTATTAATATTGATTTCTTATTAAATGTACTAACGGCTACATAAACTGGTTTGACGCTTCTAAGTTTGTGAACGGGCTACACAGACGAGCGCTTTTGCAGCGCTCTGCGCATGGCTCCGCGCGATCTGAGTAGGAATAAAACTATTAGGAATGTTAGAATTCATTTCTACCACTTTAAATTATCTTCACTGTTTTCAATGACTACGTTTTCCACGCCAGCCTTAGCGCTGGGATACCTCGATACGTGTGCTTTGAAGAGAAAGACACTTGCGTACGAGATGGATTACCATGTACCCGTAGAAATATTTATTTATTTATTTATCATAGTACCCACAGCGCCTTTTCAAGGCAGTACAGGGGGGGGGGGGAGAGAAAGTAGAAATTCATACAAAATACAGGCCGAACAGAAATATCACTTAAAGCACAATGACAAGCCAAAACCCGGCATGTTCAACGAAGATACACTACAAAGAACCCGAAAATACATAGACATAATTGTCACAAGATATTTGGGTAACTTATTCCATTCACTAATAGTTTTTGGGGAAAAAGAATGCCTTAAACAATTCGGTTCTACAACTTATTTCTTTTATTTTACAGGAGTGATCTGTCCTTAGTGAAACGTAGTCTGGACTCATTAAATAACAACTTTTGTCTATCCATGTTTTGTTATGAAGTATATTGTGAAAAAAATTTAGTGTGAGTACCTTCCTACGATGCTGAAGCGAAATCCCAACCTAGGCTGCGCTTAGCTGTAGATACACTGAAATTCCTTGAGTAATCTTTAAGAACAAAGCGAGTAGCCAAGTTTTGAACTCTTTCTAGTTTCTCGATATCAGATTTGATACGTGGATCCCATACCGTACAAGCAAACTAGAGTATGGGGCGAACATTGGTCTTGGTTGCGGTAGTTTACACTTTCTTTCTGTAACCGTGAGCTTTGTGTCCTTCCGTTTTGGTGAGCGACACTGTGACCGCATGGGAGCCTGAAAGCCGAAGTGGAACTCCCACGTTTGTGGTGGTCATTTTATCAAGAGCCAAGGTTATTAACCCACTCAAAAGCCCAAGCTACAAACCATCCCTCCTCGCCTTCCCATTTTAACACCTGCGTGGAATAAAGGCTGGCACCGATGGTTTAAAAATGTGGCAGTGTTAACGTCAGCCTGTGTTTTTTAATGTTTAAGTATTCTTTACAGAGTACCTAAAAATCGCGTAATGCCTTGTGAAGACACCAAAAACGCGCGATTAGTTGCGTCAAATATGGGTGCATCAGCCCGAGTCCTCCAGCACGGACACATTTCCGACACGCTGGAAAAAGTTTAGACTTGGAGAGGGGTGCATGGAAGTTCAAAATTAAACAGCAAAATCATCTATCCTTCCGTCTCATGATTACGATGGTTGAACGCATAGCTTTCTTCCGTGCGAAATCGAACGGAAAATGGTCAAAGTCAGACGCTGCGATCAAAAGACCAAACTGCGTGCTGGTCAAGTTCGAAGCTTAACTATAGTCAAAGTTTAAATCCAGAAGGCAACCAAGGAAACCCATACGAGAAAGCTTTGCTATAAAACATCATCGTCGTTAGACGGAGTAGTGCATGATTTTTCAAGCGGAGGTGGCAGCTTGTAAACCGACCGCAGCATTCAGTTGTGAAACTGAGTACAGGTTTCGGGCACCCTCCTTGTCTCGCGTCCTTCAGCCACGCAGGAATTGGTTTTTTAAAAACTATTTACCAACTAGCAGCAACCATTGCAATTCTTTTAAAGCAATGCTTCTCCACGACAAGCAATAACGTACTATCATGCGGTATTTATTCTGTAAACGATTCCCGATGACCGTAGTAAGAGCATTTCCGTGAAATTAAACACATTTAAGCCGTAGTTAATGAAGTTACGGAAGCGTCGTCGATCACAATTTCTGTTTTGAGGTAAATCTTAGAAGGCGCCCCCCAACTTTGTCTTTCGCTTGTGCACAGCGCCGTTTAGTCATCAACTGCCAAAGGCCAGCGCCGCAGCATTCCTGGATCTGTTGCACACACCGGCTTTGTGGGAGCATTTAGCTGCAATATACTCGTCGATACGCGAAACTGCATGCAGTCATGAAAAAATTGCATAAAGGAACGGACTTTCCCTTCCAGCTTGACTTTCAGCTTGGCGCATTGAGCGTCGTCTGCTATTTGTAAATACTGAGTATGGGCGTAAATCACACATGGCATGCCTCGTAAAGGTCACCTCCACGCTCGAGATTTACCGATCTGAAAAAAGTCCTTGTGGTTATGTACGCTTTGCAAGCCGCACCGCAGAAAAACGACAGAAAGCCATGCACAATAACGCTGCGCTGACCGCCACCGGCATTCCACTGACGAGCGGTTCGCCACGGGCGGCGCTGTTCGCTGAAGCGACGGTGGTGCCATACAACGGCCGCCCGGCCCCTATAGTGGCAAGTGGCTTCTTCATTCCGTTCAGCGGGTAGTTATCGGAATCCTAAGTAGTCGCTTCCCTTTCTGTTCAACAGGTGGCGCATGCGTATTAGCGTCGTTAGCGCTTCTCGACAGGAGCCCGACCCAAACTTTCCTCAGTGGGTAAACAATTATGCGCGCCACAAAGTTGCGAGTACGCAGATGCTGAAAACACGATGTTTTATGTACTCGTTCACAACGTCCAGATACAAGGGAAATGATTGGGGAGGAACAGCGTACAAACCTACATTGGGAACCCTCGATTTCCTAGTTCTGGACGGTTTCCGGGCAGTCCAAGGACTGCGTTTGGACCGGAAGTGCCATAGGAATACATGGGAATATCGAGCTCCGGATCGCGTCTCGGGCACTATGCGTACGATTCGGGAATGTCAATTGAGCAGACCCATTATATCTTCACATAGTAGGCGGCAAGCCTGGTGATATCACCAAAAAATATCCCGGCAATTGCCCTTACGGAGTAGGGTAGCGGCATAATTTTTCCTGAACCTCCTACATATATTGACTAAAACGAAAGTTGTGCTCAGGCAATGAGCTTGGGACCGTCAATTCAGGGCTCCCCTGAAACAAAACTTGGGCTTGCGGTATGACCCTCCAACCAGCTACGCACTGTAGGCCCTTATTTGAAATTAAAGGTACGTATTGATTCTAATCGCAGATGCCCCTGAGGGAATGAAGATCCCGTCAGCTCGGGGTGGATCAAAGGCGGAGCCTGGGGCTGACACCGTTCCCATGGACTTCCGAACCGCCGCGTCCAGCATCGGCCTGCTGGGTACCTCGGGCCTCACCACGGCCTCGCTGGCCACCGCCCCGGAGGCACCAGCCAGACTGTCACTTCTGGACCAGGAGGGGGCACCGGCCCCTGGTGGCGGAGTTTTCCGGCGGCCGCTGGGCAGAAAGCTCGTGCCCGCGGGCCGATTGAGGACTCAGAGAAGAAGCCAGAGAAGAAGTAAGAGCGTTTTAAGTTTAGGCGCACCTTATCCTTGACACACACACACTCGCACACACGTGCGCAAAGTTGCTGTATCAGCGTTCAGTTATGGGCGTCTTGTTATGCGCGCTCGCCGCCATTATGTTAGTGTGATCCTGTCAGCTAGTGAATGAAACCGTCAGTGTGTAGGTGTAATTTTATGTGCCCGTGAGAGCATTCCGCACGGATAAAATAATGCGTGGCTCCGCGTTCTCCCTACCTTCCGACACACACACCACAACACAACGCAGGCTCACGCTCTCCCACACACACACACACACACAACACACAACACACACACCACACACACGCACGCACGCACGCACGCACACCACACACACACCACACACACAGCACACACACACACACACACACCACACCACCACAGCGCGCGCGCACACACACGTTTGGGCGCCGGGAAGTCTAACGAGGGGTGTGAGATTTCTCTAGGACACCGTACACCGTCGCGCACGGGTGCTTCAAAAATTTTAGGGAGCAATATGTCGAAACCGTTTAATGTTTTTGAACAGTGCCTCCGGTATGGTTGAACTATGATTGAAAATGTCACATATTGTTCAGAAATAAACCACAGCGAAAGAGACTGCATAATTTTATTAGCAGAGCTTTTACCTCACTGCTGGTCGACAAAGTTGAGTGACTGTGCTTTCCCATTTACTGTTGTAATTATCACATTGCATTTTTTGTCAGGCACTATGCCAGAATTTGCGCAGTAGTGACAGAGGGTTGTGTGATTTTTTAATAATTTTTCTTGGGCTACCTAAACCCGAAAATTTCGGCCTGCCTGTCTGTCTGCCTGTTTGTCTGTTTGTTTTCTTGATTCACCCATCCCACCAAAAGTAGAAACATTCCATATGAACGAGAAGTTTATGCACGCAGAACCTTCCCGAACCACTAAATCCGGAAACATACCTTAATAACCCGCGTATAATTCGGACCCGCGTATAATACGAGGTGTAATTCGGGGACAGCAAAATCAGGAAAAAGTTTTTATCCGCATATAATGCGAGGTAAAAATCACAGAAAACATTAATTTGCAGTGCAGTTACCGTTAAGTCATTGTCAGTTTTCGCTGGCACTGTCTCCCGGCGTCCATTCAGTCATCGTCAGGTTCACTGCCGCTGTCTCCTGAAGCCGCCGTGTGAGAAATGTCTTCTTACAGAAAGTGATCCTCAGTGCTATCAAGGGCGTTCGAGATGCCGCATTTCTTAAAAGAGCGAACTGACGAGCTCCTCTGGGATGCTGGCCCACGCATCCGCGATCTAGCCACAGAGCACTGCTGGAGAAGCCCGTGTCAGCCATCCGGTAGCTGTCACTTACGGGTCTCCTGACCTCATCCACTCTTGGTAGCAGGACCTGATGCAGTCTTTGAAAGGCTTGTTGATGCAAACGTCTAGCGGTTGCAGCTGGGATGTCATTCCTCCTGGAATGACAATGAGTTCGGTGCGGGGTTCGCGCAACAAATTCTTCACGGAATCGGCCAGGTGGCAGCGAAAGGCGTCCAAGACGAGCACTGACGGGAACCCCCAACAGGGCTCCAGGCCGCCGACACCACACAGATTTTATCCAGTCAAGCACCAGTTGCTTTCTCCACCCGCGAATGCTGCCTTCGGTGACGCCGAACTGCCGTCCTGCGGCGCAATTCCTGATGGTCTTGGCACATAAAATAACTTCTTTTAATTGCAGCCGAATAGTGCCTTCGTGCACCCGACATCGTGATAGACTTTCGGTGAACGTGCCGATCCTTCGCGTGGTCAAAACAGTCAAAATGGCGCCGGCTGAGAGAAGCAGCAGCCAGCTAACGCCACCGCAAGATGGCGCACCCTCCGCTGAAACCGAAACCGAAAGTGCAAATTTTCGGCTTGAAATTTTGGGAACCACATAAATACGAGGCACAAAATTTACATAGTAAAATTTGGAAAAAAAACCTCGTATTATACGCGGGTTTTTACGGTACTTTATACTTGTCAACGTTGTTGAGCAAAAAGAAAACGTTAGGCATATTTGGACAAAACATCAATGCACAACAGGTACTCACAGTGTTCTTTATTTTAAAGCAAATATGTGTTTGGTATTTGTGATGGCAAAAAAATGGCTCCAATCCAATCTGTGAAGGTGGTTGGACTGCGAAGCTGTAAACGACACCCACAACGATTACCCATTCGGAGTCACCTGAATTCATCCACGTGGCTCTACAAAGAGTGAAACCAGAGGTTCTGCGTACCGTTACCTGGTATTCGGCGGGGCGGCGTCGCGAGCGCAGAAGCGTCGGCAGAAACAAAACGGAGGGGAGCGTCTTCAAAGGGGGAGGAGGACAGCGACACACGCGGGTATGGTGCCGTCTCTCCTCCCCCTCACTTATTTCATCACCCTCACTTTTGTTTCCTGTGTAGCCTCCAAAAAGCGCCCTCGCCCTCCCCAGACGAAGAATCCAAACCACCGTCTGTCTCCCCGTCTCCACGTGCGGGCGTAGACTTAGTCGGCAAGACGACGGGCTCTCGCTGCGCTTCTCTTCGGGCCAAGGTTCGATCTCTGGAGTGAAAGGGATGGGAAGAGCATGCGAGGTGGGCGGCAGAGAGGCGAGAGGGATTTACGTGGCAGAGGCGACTGCCGCCTTTCGACCGCACCTGCAGTGAAGTGAGCAGATACACGGCCAGACTTTCGGAATGCCAATCACCGCTCCTGTTTTTGTTCCTTCGTGCTCATCACTTTTCGCTACGTCATTGTTTTTTGGGCAGAAGCTAGAGGCCTTACAAATTTGCAGTTGCTTCGCTTATCCTTAACTGACTCCTTATAGAATGACGACATATTTTCTAACCCTCAGTTTGTTATTACATAAACGGCATAAATGTATTCCCAGGAAGCGTTTGATTGCTGTTTGCGCCCAGTGACCTTCCAACTTCTTCTGAACTTCCGAACTCAAAAGACGCTTCCGATTTGCAGGGAGGAGAAGGCCTGGAAGAGGCACGTGCTCCCGGTCATTTGCATAGCCCTGGTTGCCGCACTCGGCATCTACGTCTCCCTCGACAGGGGTAAGCACAATCTTAACTTACGGTCGCGACTTCGAGTTTTTCTTTTGTGTTCGAAGGCACTTAGGCGGCTGTTAGCATGGATCAGAAGAATTAAGAGTAATCGGTTGAACGCTGGGACGTAGCCGTGGCGCATGCATGTGGCACATTGATGATGAGTTGCGAGGCGCGAATGGACAGTTCAGCAGCCTGTATGTTGAGGGTAACGATTCGGTTACGGTTCTGGTTCAGGTGAAATCATTTCGTTCCGGTTGAGTTCCGGTTCGACAAAATCACGTACCGACCGAACCGGTTCGCGAACTGGTTCGATGAGTTGAATTATCACTGCAATTGAAATAAAAAAAAACATTTAGTAGTTTCAAACGACAATCAAATCAAAATGCAAACAAAAGTTCAAAATGCTGCTGTTCCCCAAGGGCAGTGGCGCAATTGCAAAGCAAACTGAACAATTACGAGATATTAGAAAAACAGGTGAGTGGCGACGATTTACCACGCATACTTTTTCGCCCAAACTATGTGTTGTCCTAGCGACTATTCATAAAGCCACTACCAATAGATATGACGGTGGGATATATTTTCTGCCCTTTCCTTTTTTTGTTGAAATCGCGATCGTCGCTATGGAATCGCAAATCGCGCTAACCTTGAAGCCTTAAATTTAGGCATGCGTACTGACGCGTTCAAAATACCAGTACTTCTGTCCTGTTTTGTCCAATGTTTCCTTGTTAGTTATGCCCTGTGGCAAAACGACGGAATAAAAAAAATATCAGTGCTTAATATCAATGGCGCACATTTTTTATATTTTTAACAAAACAGAAAAATCCTACAATAGGCACATAAATACTACCAATGAATTAGATTATTTGATCACCCTGAATAATTTGTTAGCTGTCACCTTATCGAATGTTTAGCCACACTTTTGTTTAAAAGTAAGCTTTTAGTTAACGCTCAGTCACTGCATTATTGCTCTGACACTGCAATTCCTTTTGCGATAGCTGTACCGGATGTGTGCATTACAATCAGTATGTCATCGTACCGCCTGACCCCCGGCCATCGTTCCATCTGCTACTTTGCGGAATATTATAACAGATTATGCTGCCACAAAATGAAAGGGAAATTTGACGCGCGGAGCATGAGATGGGAAGTTTTTGGGTAGACGCTCTTTAATTCGTCCACAGCAGTGCTCCGCTCCGGAACGAATAGCAGTAGAAGTGATATAGCGAGTTGGGCAGCCCGTACAAGTGCACATTCGAAAAAAAGCAGATCTGAAAGAGACAAAACTGCAGAACAAGCAGAAAAGATGATCGCTGGGCGAATAGGACAGTGTGAGATACCGGCCTGCCTTTCTGCACGTGTCGTCTGCTTTATTACTGTTTCTGCTTCCAAGACAAGGTCGAGGGCTGCAGTTTCTTGCCAAGGGCTTAAATGCGCACCTTAACAGTTTTCCATGACATATCTGTTGTTGTTTGTATCTGTAAAAAACGGCATTTGCCCACTGTACTGTCCTCAAAAACAAACCACGGAACTCACTTCCTTCGCATGGATGCACGTTTGGTTGTGAAAGGCAGGGCAAAGAAAAGTACAGAGCAATATCCATGTTTTGGTGCTTTTATTTACTTATTCGGTTTTACTACTTTTTGCGTAATATTTTAAAACAACGTGATTCGCCTTTTATTTTTTGTTGTTTTCCGTGTAAACACATTTTTTTTCAAAAAAGTGGCGCATTTTATGCCCCGTGCTATATCTCTGCTCCGATGCGCAGCTTATGTTGCAGGCCGGTAGACTTATTTTAACCACCTGGTGATATTAAACGTGGATTAAAATCTCGATACACGGACGTTCTCGATTTCCATCTACTTCAGAAAAACGGTCGTGGGGAAGGGAGATCGAGGCCACTTGTCAGCAGCGAACGGCTTAGCAACTGAGCAGCTCCTGCGGTCACACTTGTCAAATATTAACAATTTGCATGTGTCGGACCTTTTAAACAAATTATGAAATGCAAAAAGATTGCACACATGGGGTTTGGGGCCATCGCTGTTGCGCAGTGGAGCACTCCTGCAGCCTGATTGCTCCAATAAAGTCGCAGTGTTAGGGAGGGAAAAGTCGTTTTATATCCCCTGCAAGCTGCCGAGACTGACATTTCGTTTGGTCAGCTTGCACTCCGCTCGCGCTTCCAGCAGCAGCAGACCATTGCTACATTGGTGCTCATTCATTTCCGCTGTTGTTACATAGAGCGTGATAGTGTTCAATTAATTGTCTGGAGGAGAAAGTGCGCGAGCGGGTACGAAGTTGATGGTACGTCAAAGAAAAAAGGCCTGAATTGCATTGACTGCGCAATAATAACGGAGGGTCGAACCGTCTCGGCATGAACCGGGAACCGTTATTTCGTTTTTAGGTTCAGTTCCGGTTCGGGTTCAGCGTGCTAAAAAAATAACGGTTCGGGTTCGGGTTCAGTTCCGGCAAAAAGACCGGCTTAGTTCCGGTTTTCGGTTCGGTTCAACACCCTGACAAACAAATAATATATATATATATATATAATATATATATATATATATACTGGATCGTGGGTAGGATCCCACCGGCGGGCATTTTTTCACACTTCTTTCTACGAAAAAATTGTAACTCTATTTCTATGATCTACGCATTCCCCCCTTGATATCCACGTTTCTTGATGCCAACCCTTTAGGATCTCCACTCCTCGCTCTCTTCTTCACCACTTTCTTATCTGATATAAATATATTTATAATATATATTCTATAGATCTAAGATTACCTATATTCAGATGGAAACGAGGTTTTCGTGTATGCACAGAAAATAAGGGTGCAGTCAAACTAAAAAGGATGTGTGGTCATATTGATAAACGTTGTTGGTATGGTGTTCATGATATCAATAAAATGCGCAAAGGACGGGACGGGAAAAAGAGACAACAAACAGAGGAGAAGAGGACAACAAACTCGCTGGTTTGTGCCATTCTTCCGTCCGTCCTTGCGCAGTTTGTTGGTGGGTCATAGAAACAGATGAATTTTTTGAGTCAGAAAGTGGTGTAAAAATGCCCGCCGGGTGGGATCCGAACCCACGACCTCCAGAATACCGGTCTGGTGCGATATTCTGGTGCGAATATCGCACCAGACCGGTATTCTGGAGGTCGTGGGTTCGGATCCCACCCGGCGGGCATTTTTTCACCACTTTCTTTCTGACTCAAAAAATTCATCTGTTCTCTGGACCACCACACCTCACCTCCCCTTGCTTTCCGAGGTTTTCTGACTGCCAACCCTTATTGTCTGTCAGATATATCCACACTGGACCACACATAGGCGGCGGAGCAGCAGTCAAAAAAGTGTAGGCGAATCGAATACCGCGACCGCGCTGGGAGTGATCTTTCGGGGTGACTGTTTCTCGGAACGTCGAATTACAACGAGAACAGCGGAGATCAAATAACATTATTCAAGGCTAGTTGTGTCAAGACCAAACACTGGCCCTACCGAAAGAAGATAGCCCGCGCGGCATTCAACAAGAAAGGAATGGATACACGCGTTTGCTTGAAGCACTCATGACACAGCCGGGCGCCGCCGTATGGTAAAAACAAAAAAAAAAGTTATACAAACAGAATGCATAGTTGGCGGCATTGCCCCCCCCCCTCCTTATTAAGAGTGTAGTGCATCCCACGTAATGCGCTAAAATAAAACGCAGTCCAAGCAAAAAAAAAAGTCCATCATCTCGCGTCTTATGGTTTCAGGCGAACCATGGTGGACGACGTCGGGCCACGTGCGTCGTCTTGATGTGCGGGAATTACTGTCGGGGGCAACATCCTAGATAAGTTGGCCAACACGTCGTTGGATTCTGTAGGGCCCCAAGTACCACCGTAGGAGTTTCTAGTCCGCATCGTTGAATCGGAGTGCAAACCCACACAAGGTCACTTACTCGGTGTCGGAGGTTGAAGCGTCCGGCATCCGCCAGCTGCTAGCTGACGGGACTCCTACGTACGCTGTAGGTATTCCTGGACGTCCGCGTTGAGATCGCAGTCATCTACGTGTGTCAGCATGGCGTCGAGCATAGACGTCGGCTGTCGACCGTCGACAAGCTCGAATGGAGTCATCCACGTAGTTTCCTGGACAGCTGTATTGTACGCGAACGTGACATAAAGGGAGTATTTCGTCCCATGTTTTATCCTCAGCTCGACGTACATAGACAGCATATCGGCCATTGTCTTGTGTAGGCGTTCGGGTGCTCCATTCGTCTGTGAGTGATACGCTGTGGTCTTCCGATTATCCGTGTTGCTGTAACGTAGGACGCCTTGCATGAGCTTCGTAATGAATACGTTGCGTTTTCGAGGTAGTCGATGATGACGCGTGACTCGGGGTCGGCACTCTGCTGGGCGGATAGGTCGCTCTCCGACACGACTCCGAAGAATGCGCCGTCTATGATGGGAGGCGTGACGGAGAGCGACCCAGCCGCCCAGCAGCGTGCCGACCCGGGGTTATGCGTCATGAGAGACTACCTCGAAGGATGCAACGTCAGCTTGCCACGGGTCTTCAAACGCAGCTTACCTGCATTCAGCCTCAAAGACTTCAGTTCTTCGTACGTGAAGCGGCACTTTCCAGCCTTCAGTTATGACCCCGACGTACGAAGGGCCTCGAGTACGAACTGCAACCTTCCAAGGTGTTCGTTGAAAGTCCGTGTGAATACCAAAACGATCGTCGAGGTATACGAGGCAGGTGTGCCACTTCAGGCCAGCTAGCAGTGTCCATGACTCTTTGAAACGTTGCTGGGGCCGTGCACAGCCCGAACGGCATCATCTTGAGCTCGTATAGGCCACCCAGGGTTATAAATGTAGTCTTCTCTCGGCCTCTCTCGTCCACTTCAATTTTGCAGTAGCATGTCTTCAGATCCCTCGAAGAGAAGAACTTCGCGTGGCCGAGGTGCTCAAGGGCGTCATCGATTCGTTGCAGAGAGTACACGTCCTCTTTAGTGATTTTGTTCAGTCGACTGCGCACGTGACTTTGTTGACTGCTGCTTCGCCGCTTATGTATTTGAGTTGTTAGGGGGGAGCACGAGTTCGCTCCAATAAACTAGCTTTTCCTTCAAGACAAACTGTGTCGTTTTTGGTTACGGCGACATCTCGTGGAGTGCGGGGTACGCACCCTTCATGCTGCCTACGCCCTCTCGAAGCCGACAAGCCAGCTGAAGCCGGAAAAGCCGGTGACTGTAAGGTTTACCGGTCTAATTTGGTCTCCTACAAAAAAAAAAAAAGAAACACCTAGAGTAAGACCACCGCAACCAAAATCATGGTGCATGAAGCCACTCCCCCCATCGTCCTGCAACCGTATCTCCCGGTGAGGACCCTGAGGGCTGGTTGGAGAAAGTCGAGCGCGTCAGGATTTTTAAAAGATGGGATGACGGACAAACTTTCGGCATGTGTTCTTCTATTTTGAAGATGCAGCTCGAACTTAGTTCGAGAATCACGAAAGCTCCTTGACCGACTAAACTCCCTTCAAAAGCGAGTTTCTTAAAACATTCACCACCACCGTGCCAAAGAAACTAGCTGCACTTTTGTTGGAAACGCGCACGCAACATCCCTATGAAGTGGTCGTGATCTTTTTTGAATAGATGAAGGGATTGTTTTGCCGTGCGGGCACGGAGTTGGCAGCAGGAAACAAACTAAGGTTTCTGATGCGAGGAGTAAAGTAAGAACTCTTTGCTTGCCTTGTCCGCAACGCTCCTGTGACGGTGGCCGAATTCGTGTCTGAGTAGGCCGCGAGGGAGAAGACGCATAAAGTCCCAACTAGGCAGTATCGACAAACTACGCGGGACCATATGTGCAGGTGGCCAGGGAGGAGCTGCGGAAACGTTTTCCTACCACGCCGCAACCGCAAGTCGCTTCTTTAACTGACGTCATCCGAGCAGAGGATCAACAGTCACCAGGGCCTTCTACTCCGCCAGAAGCACCGCACGAGCCCCAAGCTGTGACCTACTCCGCGGCTGCTCGTCGAGTGCGCCCACCTCTAACTCGTCAGTTTTGGCACTCTTTGCCCCAGTTGACCTTGCGCCATAAACCTCCAAGCATCAATCAATCTAACTAGTAGTACAAAGGACCCGCCGTACTACCGTCTACTGTCGCCCACCCGACCTCCTGTGGTCGAAAACCAGGCGCCGAGGAAGACTGACGTATGTCGAACCCCCAACAATCGTCCGTTCTGCTACCACTGCGGAAAGGCCGACTATATTTACCGTCGATGCCTCTACAGGAGGCTTGGTTTTCGAGGGTTCTTCATCGATGCACCATGCCCCCTACCCGGCCAGCGCCCTACTGAGATCGAAGAATACTTGTCCAACACCAACCGAGGTCCAGCGCGCTTCAACCGTTCGCCGTCACCCTATCCATACCGATCGCCAGACCGTAGAAGTAACGCAGACCTCACGCGTGGGAGATCCCCCAGCCCGCGTAGGGGGAACTAAAAGCAGCAACCTCTGGAGGTGAAGTTGCTCGACAGCTAAAAAACGAAAACCCTCCAACGACGCAAGGACGCACCGAAGACCGCGCTTCACGACATGCCGTCAGCCCGACAACCCGATCCAACCCTGACGTGACTCCCGAACATGACGATAGCCACACGGCGCTACGTATACCAGAAAAAATCCGCGCTACTGCTGAAAAGGACAATGGCGACGCACAGTGCACAACTGTCAACACGCACAAGCCGAGATACGACGCCCTGGCGCACCCAGAACTCGAAGGCGGCGTCCGACGTCAAGTTGTCCATCGACGGCTTTGATGTAATCGCCCTCATAGACACGGGAGCCGACTACTCAATAATGAGCGGATCATTCGCGTCTAAGCTGAAGAAAGTTACGACCACATGGGACGGTCCGCACATACGCACAGGTACAGGCCACCTCGTAACACCAAGTGGAACGTGTACATCGCGCTTCACCACAGACAGCACCAGGTACCCTGCGGCGTTCGTCATTTTGCTAACTGCTCACGCAACGTAATTCTCGGAATGGACTTTTTGACGGACAGCGGTGCAATAATTGATCTTCAGAGGAAGTCGATACATGTTTCCTCCGATCATTCCATGACACCGGAATCGAACCACGAACACCATGCAGCCGTAAGGATCGCCGATGATCTCGTCACCCTGCTACCCTGCACCTGTACCAGATCTCACGAAACCGAAGATGGCGCAGCTGTCTTGAAGGAAAAGCAAGTTTATTCGACTCATTATTCAACTCAAAGAATACACAGGCGGCGAAGCAGCACTCAACAAAGTGACGCACGCAGGATAGTGTCGGCGAATCGAATACCGCGGCGGCTGCCCTGGGAGTATTGATCTTTCGGAGCCACTGTTTCTCGAAACGTAGAATTACAACGAGAACACTGGAGATCAAATAAGATTATTCAAGGCTAGTGACGCCAGGGACAAACACCCTCCCTATCAAAATAAGATAGACCGTGCGGCATTAAAAATAAAGCAAGGGATACACTTCACTGATACATTGATAACACAACCTGGCGGTGCCGGGTGGTAAAAACCAAGACAGGAGTATACAAACAGAATGCATGGTTAGCGGCAAGATACGTGGCCCGACGTTAGAGCAAACAGCTACCGATAGAGACCTGTGTGGAGGAAGCTGAAGAGGCTCTGAAAGGGCTGTGATGCAACTAGCACGGGTGTCCGTTTATTCCGATGCTTGAGGAAGGCGAGGCTGAGGCGTCGAGGCTTGTGTGACTGTGGCATAAGTAAATGTGCTGCGGGAATATACGAATACACGTTTATTACGATATTTTGACGAAGCTAACTTTGTCGTTAGCGAGAGACTAAAAAACAGGTGGGAGGAGGGGATGGGAAAACGGGCAGACCAAGAGTCCGCCAGGTGTTGCAGAAACAGTTGTTGAGGGTTGATAACGACCCTGTGGGGGCTAGTAGTGGGTGCGCCGCTCGCAGTGCATTTATTTTTAAACTGAGCAAGCACCTTCGGGAACGGACATCACCCGTACAAGTAGTTGCCTGCGAGATAATCCGGTAGTAAACACGTGCGCTTGTGAGGGCTAGTGTAACGAAGCTTGAGCTTTTGGTCAGCTCCAGTAGCTGAACTGTGCAGTAGTATATAGTCTTCTGACCTACCGATGGCGCAGTGAGGCGTCGCCTGTGGGACGCCTGTAAATTATGGATCAACGTGGGGTGGACCTTAATCGTTAACTGAGACGTGAACTACACGGTGATAAGTTCACCAGCGGAGCATTTGCAGACACGCAGCCAACCGCAAATATCACAGGAGTCTTCTATACCATCTCATATACGTTTGAGCTTCGTGGATCATTTGGGATACTTATTGGCAAGAGGCTCGCGGCGACGCCCCCATACGAATTTTCCACGGTGTCAAGTGCAATGTCAGCGCGTTTGGCGATATGCCGTCTCGCGCTTTGCTTGCGCTTCAATGTCTCTGGGCGGAACGCTTCGATTTCCTGGTAATTTAAGAAAGCCATCCTGCAGCCTTTGCACGGAGGCAGATTGCTGTCGTTGGTGTGGTAACTGGGTCGCGTAACTAAATAACACTTCGAATGTAGAGAAACGGCTACTTGAGTACTGCGTAAACTGACTGCAGTTTATAGCGAATTCAGCTTCCTCCAGCTGCGCGTGACAACATGTGTAAACCATTCGCACTTTAGATCACGGCTTTCTGAGCCAGAAATGCTCTTGCTTTGTTCCACTTGGCCATCGCTAGTGGGGAAATACAGAATAGGGGGTGAATTTGTACCGGACTTTAACCAGATACATCTACACTGTCTGAACTCGTGTTACTCAAAACTGCATTCATGGCTGCGGTGGTGGTCTAGTGGTTCGGGCGTTCGCCTCAGCTGCGGTACGGGGTTGGTCCGAATCTTACCGCCGGAACCCCACCGGTAAAAACGCGTATAAATGTCACTCACCCTGCACCAGGGCTTCGTTGGAGGAGTTCGCTTAGAAAAGCTCCGCAGACCCCGCTTCGTCCCTTCGAGGCGAAATTTCGAACGACTTATCCTGACGAGGTGGCTCTCTCCTGCCATGGTTCTGATCGCTCTACATTGTGAGCGAATCACGCCTCAGAAAAAGCTACAGTGCTCAGCAGGGAAACTGGTGTATGGTCGCAAAGACACTGATCGGGGCATGCAAAATTATGAAGCGTGGTTTCAAATCGGGCTAACACGTCATTGACAGGTATGGATGACACTGAAACTTGGACGATAAAGCTTGCTGGAAAATCTATCACACTCCAGGATTACTTCATTTGGGTGGCAGGCATTGAAATTAGACGGTGCCAAACAAGACATCTGGAAGGCTCATTTTGCTAACGTTTTTGCTGGTTGGCTACAGCAGCTCCGGAAGCTTTGACAAAACGTTCGAAGATTTTGCCCTGAGCGGCAAAATTGCGGCTAATTTGGGTTTTCTGGCGCTACCTATGGGCTTCGACAGATCCGTCAATGTGCCTTCGAACGAGCGAGGTAGAGACAAACATCTAATATAATGTCAAGAAGGAGTATGTTCTTAGGGCCTCCACCCCGTCCGGGCCCGTTCCACCAGTCGGCGCTGGTCCGAGAGCTTGGATCTCGGAGCTCGGAGCTCCACCCATTGCTCATAAATAGCGTTGAGATTAGCGGTAAGTATAGGGGTCCGTTGACACTCACATAGCACGTGGTATAGGGCGCCAACAACAGTGCAGAAGTTATGGGAGGTAGAGTGTTGGGTGGTGTTGCGGACCTGCTGAGATATTGAACTGACTCACGCCTGAAAACGCTTGCCTTTAAAATTCCGGAAATAAACTTTCAAAAATTTACTCTGAACAACCCAAAAACTGGCGAACCTGGTTTTTTTTATTTTCTTCATATATTCTCCGGTATCTCGTATACTTACTGAGACAGCCGTTTCTTTTTTCTTTCTGCTAGCGCTGATGGCAACATCAGGCAGCCCTCGATGTCTTTTCAGAGCCAGTGCGCTGTGTGAGCACCATGCCGCCCGTCTAGTACCACCGGTGCAAACTGCGCACCACTCCTCCGTTGTGAGGGACACAACCTATCCGTAGCGCACAACGCCCGAAATCCAATGTCCACGCTGAGCACGATAACAAAACTCCGGGAGGCCGCGTCGCTCCAAGCAACAAGAAGCGAGAGCAAAGAGGGAAGGCCGAAAATGCTAAACATCGTCCCCGCTTGCTCCGGCAGCCTCCTTTTTGCTTCAGCCAGTTTTTGCTCTGTCGACCATTGTTCGTGTAATCGTTTTCACGCACTAGGGGGTTAATTTGACCCCCACACCTAGGAAGGTGGAGATGTGGAAAGTGGGACTGGAGGGGGAGAAGGGAAACGAAAGAGAAGGGGGGTTAAGTGCATTCTGTTCATCAACACAAATTCGTCACACAAGCGGAAGGACTGTCCCACCCAACATTATATTTGGGTGATTAACTGTTAGAAGGATGCCGTCAGTGTACTTTGGAGGTGGTTGTGAGCGGTAGATCAAGGCTAATGGGCATTAGAGACATAATCCAAGAGGGTACCATGTTGGGCTAGCTAGTGGTCAGATACAAAGGAAGGAACAGCGCACATTTTTACGAAGGACGGACGGAAATACACACCACAAGCGCTGACTATCAACTGATGACTTTATTACAAGTTGCGGAAAATAATTAGCACACTTACAGGGAAAGATGCAGCGAGCGCGTACAAAGAGAGAGGAGAAGGTTGCCCAGCCTGTCAAACCATTATTACGTCACTGAATTTATCGCCACATCCACTT
The DNA here is from genome assembly GCA_013339765.2 of Haemaphysalis longicornis. Classification (NCBI taxonomy): domain Eukaryota; kingdom Metazoa; phylum Arthropoda; class Arachnida; order Ixodida; family Ixodidae; genus Haemaphysalis; species Haemaphysalis longicornis. The sequence goes on along the minus strand of CM023451.1, from coordinate 160,523,254 downwards.
TTCCCTGGCCTTTTGAATGCGATTTCCTTTTGCGCGATAGCTATCGAGGGCACATTGACACAGTTATCACCAACTCTTTCAATCCTTGCAGCTTCAAGTTCCCTCGTGGTTTGGTTCCTGCTCTTAAAGATTAATCTTTCTGCATCCTTCTGCGTTGTTCCCTTTACATGGGCGGCATAATTGGAAACGTTAAAGATACTCTGCAACACTTCCGATAAAAGCTCTAACTCTTTCCTGAGCGTCTGGAAGCACTGCGAGAACTATAGTTTTCGTCAGCCTGGAGTGGCACTGCGAGATTTGCTCGTCGCAGCAGATACGCCTTCCATTTCTGCCCCGCTTTTGCGGCTTTCATCTCAAAGTGGGTATCGAATGGCACTCGCTGCTGCAATTGAAGGAAGAAAGCGCCATACAGCCTCTACACCGCTGTAATGACGTAATTCCAGCGGTCGAATGACACCAAGACCGGGAAAGAGAAAAAAAATATTTTAAGCAAGTTTCTACGTTAGCTGATAGACACAGAGCAAAAATTTCTGGTTGATGTACTTTGGGACCCCCTATTCCAAGTACTGGTTGTGTTTGTTGACTACGGTATGAAAGCATTAAGAATTGGAAAGAAGTTGAAAAGAATGTTGCAGGGTCTCTTTAAGATTCCGAAAAAAAGCTCAAAAGTGGCTGCAGGTTTCCTTTAAAACCCGCGTTTGCTTTTGCCCTTCGTTGTATAAAAGGCAACTACAGGTGGGCGTAGATGCGCCACGTATGAGCTGGGTCAACGCTCGCGAAGAAGTTCATAAACCGTTCTGCTCATTTTGCGCGACCTGAACAGAGCCGAGCTGTTTTTTTTTCCGGTTCGGTCCCGATTACAGGATGGATGAAATTAATTTCACATGGGCATATTATAGTGTAAAATAGGTACCGCTGCACGAAACCAATGAAACTACGTTGTGCATTGCTACTAGCTATGGGCGTAGTGCACGGTGTACGTGTTTGTAAGAGTGTCACTTATACGCTGCATTAAGTCCAACAAACAGGACCTGGTGTTTCTGGTATCCGTGGGAAGTATTTCGAACACTTAGGCCAGATCCTTTTCTGTTCAGAGTAATGCGTGTGTCCCAGGCAGCCTTTCCAGCATGGTAGCCTTTCGGAATGGGAATATAATGTGTGTGTGTGTGTGTGTGAAGGGGGGGGGGCTGCGCCCAACATTCAAGATGCTTTCAGACAGACTAAGGGATACCTATTATCGATTCATGAAGTGTGAAACCTAGTGCAGAGCTATTTGCATGCCAAAAACAGCGCCCAGTAGTCAAAACACTTTGGAAGAAGAGGGCGACACCTCATACACACGGGCGCCAAACACAATGAATGCGCTCATGTGTGCGGAATACAGTGGCGAGATTTTCCGCATCGCATTTTGTGTTATGTGATCAGAGTACGCAAAATTAAATTTGGCTCGCGGTGGTCACGATTTGCCGCGTACTAAGATCGTTTAAGGGTCGCTAATATATCTTATTGTGGTAAGTTTGCTTGGTCATAATTGTACATACATATACAGAAAAAGCGTGGCTGGGGCGTCCTGGTTTATGTGGTGTTCGCCTTTTATCTGTTTGACTACTTACGAAAATATTTTTTGTTGGGGAAAAATTTTTCTTTTGTCACACCATACGGAGCAATCCTGCTCCTAAGAGCCTACGCACTAAACTAAATTTTTTCAGAAATTCCTTAGAAAAACACATTTACAGTCCTGACATCTTTTAGACCTTATTTGATGTGCCGCCACTTGCACAGACGATGATCAATTCTTTTATTTATAAGAGGAGGACCGGCGGTCGGTGGTGTAGGAAGGAGGAGATGGGGAAGGAGGTAGGCAAACCTTTAAGGGGCCATGAAAATAAAATGCAAGTTTGGTTCATTCAAAAGATTTCCTTGTTAGAATCAAGCTGACACCACTTTAACGTAAAATCCGCTCAAATAAGCAGCAGAATTCGGGAAAAAGGGAATGGCCATGCGACCCACCAGATCAAATTTCCGCAACAGAACCTGTATTTTATACCAGCCAGCTCTGCGATTGGCGGAGGCCTGAAAAAGCAAACGCAAATTAGGCAGAACTTATAAGCGTGCCGAACGAGGTATTTGTGCTTAAATGTAGGGCAAATTCTTTTTATAACAGTAAGAATGGTGGGGAAACCAAAGGAAGTTGGGAAAGCACACGTAAACATAGAAGTACCGATGCGTACTGCTGTTGGTACTCCCACGGCCGCTGGATGAAAGGCGCACTGACGTGCGGCCGGCCGCGTGCCTCCAAAGCCTCCAAAGCCTACAGCCAAATACTGCCACCGCGGCGCCACCGTTCCGGGACTGGTTGCGGCGAGCGCGGCCCGCGGTACGCCGGCTTTCGGGCCGCTTATTTCGAAGTGTGGGCTTATCGGCGTTCCACGCTCCACTTAAGGCATTTACCAGCGCTCATGTTACGCCTGTTAAAAGACAAACACAATTAGCGGCTGCCGAGCTTCATTTGGTCAAGATGGAAGTTAAATTCCGTTCGCAGCACTAGCATTACACGTTGATAGTGTGCCTTCTGTCTCGCATTGCTGTGTCGTTGTCTCACATCGCCCGGCATGCTCTTTGTGACCTCACGCCCGGCACAGATTTACGTTTTGTCTGCAAGCTGCGACTGCAGAGAATATATTAAAATTCCGGACAAACAGAAACAATGTTTTTGTGACGGCGCTTGTTATGTATGAGTGCCAACACTTCTCAATGTTTAAGACATAACTAACTTTTATGTAGGTTTTTCCTCGTGCACTAAATAAAACACCACAATTCGTATTAATCTCACGGCACATATGACTTGATTACACGTTGTTTAGTTATGAAGTAATATTACTATCACAGCTATGTCGGCCCTTTTTTATTTTGACAATATATATATACAGTTGAATGAAAAGCGATTCCAGTTTCTACCTGATATTATTACTTGTCCCATGTAGCCTCGAAAAAAATTAAAGAGAGCACATGGGATGTCCGGGTCCACAAAAAACTTTAAAAAATATTTAGCCAGCTCGGCAAGCTAAATTTTTGCCCGGACACATAAGAAAAAAAGCGAAATTGTACAGAAATTCCAAAAATTGCCTATTAATGCGTAAGCATTCAAACACCGTTTTTCCATTTCACATTTTCTTTTTTCTTTGCTATTTTAAACCAACATCTACATCTTGAATATCATAATTATTAATGGTTCTAACTGCGTGAATTACGCATTTTTTGTGCAGATACAAGTCATTACACTTCTTGCATTACGTAGAGATTATGCTTGGGTACTCAAAAAAGAAAGCCGACGTAATAATAACGTATGTGAACATTTTTATACGCAACGCAAAATTGATTCGAATTTAAGCGCCGTATGTTCACAGAGCAAAACTATCGCAACGTCTTTAGAGCGCGCTAATTTGAGCACATACTTGTGCTGCTCCAGCTGCTCTACTTGTGCATATGGGTTTGAATCGGCGATGAAATAACGGAGGAAATGTACCTAGCGCTAGTTCTCATCGCAAAGTTTGAAAAATGCTTAGCAGCTAGAAGAGTGGACCGTACGCACTGTCTCTTGAACACAGCACGGTGCATTTATTTTTCTTTCTATACAACCTGTGTCATCAAGTTTTCAGTAGCGCATTTAAAGGAGCCATGAAGAGAAAACAAAAGTTTGTTTTATTCGAAAGATTAGGTGTTTCATAGTACCCCAAGCGCTTTCCCGGAAGCAAATGATGCTTTATTCACTAAGAAATAAGGCAATTTAAGCCAAAATTTTAAATCTCCCGCTAAAATTGAACATTCCGTGACGTGTACAATGGCGTCATAGAGCCGGTTCATGAAACAGATACTTAGTATGTCGACTCCATATAGCACCCACACGCGGGAGTCGATCGAGACGGCGGCCATTTTAAAAATACTAGTAAAACCTAGTGCACCCGCAGCCCTGGTCATGGAATCGCCTGATCCGGAGAACAAAACTCTCGCTGAGGAGCTCGGGCTTGCATTTAACAACCTCACACCACTAAAACGCTCAATGCTTCTAAGTGCACGAGCGGCAAGAGTTGTGGGATACGCGGTGGACGGGAAAGCGACCATTCCGCGATAGCCACAACAGACGAACGCCCAGCCGTCGGCACCGGCTGCCTCGTCAGCCCCGTCGCGACGGACGAATATAGACTGGTGCGTATGTGCCGTATTTTGATTACGGTTAATAATAGTTCAATTTCAGTAGCAGTATCACTTATGCCAGTTGGCCGGTTGTCCGTGTATGGAAAGCCGTTCGCGCGAGCTCTCTGCTTCGACCAGAAAGATACGAGCGTCAATGCGCTGGTGTTTACGGCATTTTTTCCCCCAAGGTCCAGCGATTTGACGAAGTCGGCGACGAGCGCCAGCATGTCCCAGGAGTGAGCTAACGTAAGGGTCCCCTGCCGTAATCACTTCCTCGGAAATGAAGCGAGCACACTCGTACTTCATTTAGCTCTCTTTCTCCTCCGTTTGCAAAGTTCACAAAACGTAGCCACTTGCTTCGCCTAGGTTCGTCGTTGGGCAGCACATGAAAGGAGATCTCTTCACCGGCGGGGATGTCGCACTCCCTCGACGATTTGCCCGTACTACATGGGCATTTCAGAACGCAGCAACGAAATTTCATTGTAAAGTACTCGAACAAACTGAAGTTTTCAGTGGTTGTAAACTGGAAACGAGCTCGTAACGACAGCAGCAAGCCGACACCATTCGAAACTTACGCGACGACTGGCACTATCTCGTCGCTTCTTGCTGTTCCTTACTCCCCTCGTTTCTATTTTTATCTTTGCTGGTTGGCGATATGACGACCAACCTCCTGTGAAGGGATTACGATACGAAGCAAGGTCGCGGCTGTGCGTGCTGAAACGGTTCGTTGGCCCCGAAGAGCCTCGAACCCGAAAATTCGTCTGCGCGACGGCGAGATATGTCGAGCTCGGCCGGCGCTAGTTTCGTACGCAATGGCGCACACGCTTGCGTGTTCGTTCGGACCTTCAACCGTTTACTCCACCGTTCTTTGTCATAAAAATGTGCAGTATGTTTCACGGGCATTTAGCTCGCTATGCAAACTGTAAGCTCTGCCTAACATGCGTTTGCTTTTGCCGGCCTCCGCCAATCGCAGAGCATTCCCAAGTGACATCACAGGTTCTGTTGCGGAAAATGAGCTGGTGGGTCGCATGGTCATTTCCTTTTTTCCTAATTATGTAGCTTATTTGAGCGAAGTTTGCGTTATAAAGTGGTGTCGTTATGGTTCTAACGAGGCAATCTTTCGAATGAACCAAACTTGTGTTTTCTCTTCATGGCTCCTTTAAAGTCATTGTCGCGCCTGCGAAAATGAAACAACCCAAATCTCTGTGCGCGGCAAGACATGATCCAGCCAGTATAAGAGTATCAAAAGACACACATAGCAAAATGTCTAGTCTTTTCAAATCCTTTTTCACCCATCCTATCGCGTCTCCTCGTTTTATGAGGTGCGCATTTCGCCCGGCCAACATTTTTTTTTTCAAAGAAGTGTCTTTAAGGCAAGCTTTAATCCGTCACCGGCAAATATTCATCGCTCTCCCGTGTGCCGACACCCCGTGTCCCCAGAAAAGGTGACATTTTTGAAATTTCGGACGAATAAATTCTCACCATATACCTGCCGCTTGAACTGTAACTAATCAACTTGCGGCTTTAAACTGTGCAACGCGGTTTACGTGCTTTGTGTGAGACGTTTTCAGACAAAGCTAACCGGTGGTTATTATCTTTGTTGAATATTTTTTTTAAACAATGCTGTCGAATATGGCGCATCTTTTTAGATTTGTTAGATTGAAAATGTATTGCCTATATCTCATTCAAGAATTATTTTAACTTCTGGCTGCTTCAGTCACGGCCGGGCGGTTGGATCGAGCGACAGACTGCAGACATACATACATATGGACAGACAGTTTTAGCGGTTGAGTAGCCCAGGAATGACAACAACATCTTTTAAAACCCGTGCGCTGGCTGTCCCTCAGTCGGCGCAAGCGCTCGCCTACGGGCTCCGTGCCTACGGGAACCGCTCCGCTCCGTCCCGAAACCAGTCCTCGAACGCTAGCGCCACGAGGGAGTCAAGCGGCGGCAACCGTAAACACCGCCACTCACGCCCTCTCCCGTTGAAATCCGGGCGGCGCGGCAGGCTGCACCTTGCGTGCGCTCTCATGCAGCGGCTGTGGTGTGTGCATGGGTCCAAACTAGGAGTTACATTACAAAGGAACCTCCCCACAAGCAGCAAACCCAACCCAACAATATAGTTTTCTTTTCTACACGTATACAGTTTAACCTTGTTATAAGAGGGACGGAAATAAGAGACAATTGGGTATAAGAGACACTATTCACCCACATGGATGGCCACGCTATCTTTGCCATTAAATTGACCTCTTTTATAGCAGACATTGAATGTAGAAGATAGTTGGTTATAAAGGACAAGTTGTCCTTGAAATTTGCTCAACAATCTAGCTTGTAACAGACATTTAAACTTTAAATGCAGTGCCACCAGTCACTAACTGCAGTCGTGTCTGTTGTGGAGACAGAGGAGGACGACAGACATACGCATTCGCGATTCATTATAATTTCAGCACACACACAGTGGATATGTCAGCTATAGAACAACGACAAGAAGACACGGCCATGTACAGAAGTGCTTACCGCCAAGCGTACACGCGTTACCGCGCACGCGGGCTTCTGCGCAAGTCAAGAATACCCAGAGTGCGCAGTGGGCTTTCCCAATCGCATAGCTCCCCATCAAGAAGCATCGCAGAAGTTGAGTCCTGCAAGCGTGATGAAAACCAGAGCACACAGCGGAAGAAGCTCTGGCTATTCACCAGGCTTGTCAATGCGATATTTACGATTCATCTTCTGCAAACAGTGAATTGAAGAGAAAGCTCGTAGAAGCTGTTGTAAAAGACAGTGTAATTACAGCCACGAAGCAAAAACAAAGATTCTCAACTATTTCATAAATTCTGGAGGCAAAACATAAATTAGAATACACCTTTTGCAACATGCTGTAGCATTCTTTAGAGCTTATGTTAGTCGTAGGGTGCCCACGTTGAACTAGGGGTTGATCAGGTAGTGAAAATATGGTTCTCTGCTTAAAAGAGACCTCTCGTATAAGAGACAGAAACTGTTCCTCGGTGTCTTTTATAAAGGGGTTCAACTGTAGTTCTAAGGTTATATGGTTTGCTTATTAACAAAACAAAGAGTACGTTGTTTTCAACGTACAAGGGGACTGGAGATCTTATGAAGTTGTCCTGCTTGTGGAAAACTAAGACGAGTTCATAAATAATCTCACAGACCTCAATTAAACAAGGCAGCTTAGAAGGCAGCCTCTAATGCTGAAAGCTTTTATTTCTCCATACATTATTTCTTAATGTGTATCACCGAAAGTTCACTTATGTTAAGAAACATGCCACAGCGCCTCACTCGTTCTGTCTGGTTTTCTTTCGCTTTACGTTTGTTCCTTGTGTTACAAAAAAGCGCTGTTCCAACCATGTACAACGCCTTTATGTACCAGGTCAAGGTCTCGACAGAGACGTCATCCAGGTTGCGCAGCACGTTGTTCGTTATGCCGTATGGGCCCGGGGTCCTGAATGTGCTTTCCCCACCGTAATGGGACGGTCCATGAGTTCATTCTATTTTCCAGTGATGATTCAAGCTCCTCTTTGGTTGTAAGCTTTGTAAGATTCTTTGTAAGCTTTGTAAGCTCCTCGAAGTGCTTCTATTAGGTCATCGTCCGACCCTTCGAATCGGTGCAGTCAGATTCTCAGGTTGTGCTTTTGAGTGGTTTTGCTATTTTCCGGGTCAATTAGGTAGCGAAGAATGCTCCAAGTTTTTGCGAGGCCAATCTGGGGTTCCATGCTGTCGCATGTACTGTACTACTTTTGCTTGGTTCGCATAGTCATTATTCTCCCGTTTCACGGCTACCTGCCGTCTGCGTAAATTACGATTTATATTTTGTCTTTGTAGTCGCCTTCGTCGGTTTTGCTTTGCCTCCCACATGTGCAGTAGCGTAGCATCGGTCTTACTGAGGTTTGCCTCTTCCAATATGTCTTTAGTTTCTTGCTCTACGCTACTACGTAGCTGTGCTTCCCATTCCTCGAAATCTTCAATATCGTTCTGTTGGGTGCTGAAAGAGCCAGAGGCTCTTTCTTTTGAGCGTTTCCCGCTTGTATCCCCTCTCAGGATGATGGGCATTGAAATCTTCTACAATTGACAGTGTGTTTCCTTTGGCTATTTCTAGTGTTTTGCGATACAGCTTTGCGAATCTGTGGTTGCCACGAGGGGAGATGTATACATTAAGTATGAAGATACTGCCCACCTTGGGTTCCCTGCCTGGTATTAGGGAGTTTTAGAATAGGGGAAGCCGGCGTTGGGGGCCCCCAAGAAGTTAGGGGAACCCAAACGCAAGGCGCTCGCGCGCGGAGAGTTTTAGAAGAGGGGCGCCCCCGACAGCCCGCAACCGGCTTGCGTTGCTCGGCTCGGCTCGGGTGATGGAAACTTTAGGCTTAGCGTCGTGGCGGAAATTTGATCGCCGCTATCTGTGCAACTGCGAATGACCATCCATAACACAACTTTTCACCACACTATCATCCCCTTTCTCGCATGTGGAAGTGTATTTCAGCTATAACTGCCGTTATCAGGCGATCGGTGACCAAGACATCTGCATTGCCTGTTTCGATGCTTCCGCGCAGGTAGCGCCATCTCTCAGCCGCTCCGCGCACCGCGCGCCGCGGCGATCGGTCAGGATCGCCGAACGTCCGCGGCCGCCTCAGCGTAGGCTTAGCATCGCGGCAGATATCTGATCGCCGCTTTTAAAATAAGCCCTGACAACAAGCCCTAGCACAATTTTTCATCACACTAACACTTACTTTCTCGCATGTGGAGTTCCTTTTTAGCGATCAGATTGATTCAGAAGAGCAGCGACAAGCGGCTGCTACCGTGGTCCGCGCCGGTTCGAGCCGCTGAGCGTGCCGAGCTGGCAGGCGCGGCCGGCGTGTGCGCGGACTGTTTCTGAAGGCAGAAAACGCTTCACGATTACCTGCTTTATCCATATCTAGCGAACGACGCGCGGAATCTACAAATTCAGCTCAGCGATCGTCGTAGTTGATCGGGTGACGAGCCGCAGGTTTCGCTTCAGCCATGGTCACGCGCAGTCTCGCTGGCTGCGAGAGCGACGCAAGAACGCAGACTCCAGCTTTGGGGCGCCCGCTATTTCAGCAAAATAGCGTGCGCGCTACACGCAAACCCAAAACCCCAAGGACGGCTTGGGTTCTGCGCATGCGCAGTACGACGCCCCAAGACGATTGGGGGCCCCAGAGCGTTGGGGCCCCCTATTCTAAAACTCCCTATTATTTATACGAGTACGTGATGGACGTTGTGCCGTCATCAGTGTCGCGACGTATGGCCGGCAAGTTACGCTGGACGAGGGTCGCCACAATCGACTTCTGTTTTGGTTCATCATCCCATGCGTCATTCTGCAGCTCCTAGTGAGACTTATAGCCTGAAAATTTAGCGGGGCCACCGGTGTTCTGGAGACAGATCACGTTCGGCGTATGTAGGTTTTTGGTTTCAACAAATTGCTCTATGTTACCCCTTTTCCGCTGGTATCCCCGACAGTTCCACTGCCAAACAAAAAGCTTGTTTATTTTATTCCGCGCCATAGTTCCTAAGCCGAGTGTTTTCGAGGTTGGCCGAGCACTGTCCACGGAAGGGGGCCTGGTGTAGGGTTTGGTATGTTTTATTGGGCCCGCGATCCCTCCTCCTCCTGACGCTAAGGCGCGGGGTGGCGGTTTCTAGTAATGTCACTCTCGCGTTTAAAGCGTCAATGTTAGCGCCAATGCTCTCGGGGAATTTTGCCAGAATGGCTTCGAATGTTTTGCTTAGTGTCCCGCTCAGTATTTCTCTAAACTGGTGAATCATTTCTTGATTTACACAATCCCTGGACCCGGATACCTCGGGGCTTCTCCAGATCCGTGAATACCCCTCCTCCTGCGCTTCGGAGGAGGAGGGGTACTCAGGCGGCTCAGGCGTCGACTCGTCCACTCGTAACTAGATTAAGTTCGTAATAGGGGGATTTTCGACAGCTCTATTGCCACCAGAGGTTTTGGAGATTGTGCCTGTTTGCTACCCGCTGCAGCGAGGCTGCGCTAGGATGCGCCTGAATTTTGCGGCGCGGCCACTTGATTACCGCTGGCGCCCTTAAGTTTCGCATTTTCTACTTTAAGGTCCCCATTTTCGCTAAGTGCTATCTCACCACTTTTTGACTCCAGTGATATATGATTGTTCTACGCCTCCCGAGATAGCTTTGTTACCGTCTTCCACATCGGTCGGCGGAGCTGCGCTGAGGGAGACCGCACTAGCCCAGCTCACCTTGCTCTGTTGGTTTCCACTCGTACCAGCTTCCCTGAATATTTTTCATCCGCGGTTTAGAATTTGTCTGTTAAATCATACAGGTCCACAAGCTCTTCTATTTAGCTTTCAAGCTTCTCCAGAATATTATGTATTTCAATAAGGCTTTTCTTCTGGAAAATCAGTTAACCGATTGGTGTCTCGGCATTCATCTGTGATTTTGTCGTCGATCAGTGCGGTGACGTCCTTTCGGATTAGACTTCGTATTTGGCAGAGGGCTTCCAGGTCTATTCTCGAGGTCGTTAATGTCTGCGTGGCCGTTGAGGAGGATCACGGTCGAAGGAAGGTCGAAGTTGTTGTCGTTTTCTTGCCCTGGTCTCTGCGAGGCGCGTGCGCTAAGTATCGTTAAAATTATTGAGGGTCTTGGATCAGATAGTATCAGGTAGTCGTTTTGTCTAGCCCTCAATTCATTTTCGGGTCTTCATAACGTCCGCCTGTGGTCGATAGTAAATAGAAGCCGTCTAGTTGAACTCTTTCAGTCACTCACGTCATCGTTATATGGCGGTTGGCCTTGCTTCTTCAACTCTGTAGTCCTTTGGTCCTGGTCAGAGCCCGACATTGTTGATGACCGGAGGGGATCGCAGGACACGGATGATTCTTTAATGACGAATGAAACTGCTATCTAGTGATGGAGATCTTAGGGAGCAGTTGCCCAGAGCCACCTCTTGTTTTCTCTAGTATTATCAACACCTGCTCAGGGACTGTGTGCAATATTTATCCATCATTACACACTGTTACTTCATATGATAACATAGAGAAGTCTACGAGAAGCTTTGTTGTGGGAAATAACCTCGATAGTGGACAATAGAGGACAGTAGTTTGTGGACAATAGTGGACAATAGTTCGTAGGTAGGTTGCCCCGCATTTATTAGATATACACTTGTGCCAGTCCATGCTTAAAAGCCTTTAAAGTCATTCGAACTGAAGCAAACATGTAATGCGATTCAGAACACGTGGAGTGAGTGGAAAAAGAACGGAAGCAGTGTTTTTAATATAAATGCAGCGGATTAGTGTTTTCTCTAAAGTGGATTGTACCTGCCGCGGTGGCCCAGTGGCTAAGGCGTTGCGCTGCTGAGCACGAGTTCGCGGGTTCGATTCCCGGCCACGGCGGCCGCTTTTCTGATAGAGGCGAAAAGCAAAAATGCCCGTGTGTACGAGATTTCGGCGCACGTTAAAGATCCACAGGTGGTCAAAATTAATACGGAGCCCTCCACTACGGCGCGCCTAATCGCCTGCGTTGCGTCGGCGCGTTAAACCCCGCAATCAATTAAATCAAATCCAAAGTGGATTGCGGGCCTGGGGCAGAATTCTTAACCTCATAACACCCAGCTATTTTAACAAAACTGTGTTTTAGGACACGCAAAATATTCCCCAAAAGGACGTGTTTCGACGCTAAAGTCGCTCAACACGATCTGCACAATTTAAAAAGCGTTGAATGCGCCCTCTCGGGATTCACATGGGATTCGTTGTGTACTTGATGTGCAGAACCACATTTCTGAGAATGCACGTGTTTGTCTTCCGATGCAATCGTGACGATTTCCTTCTGGCTTACAGGTACTCCCAGCGGACAGAGCGAACCGGGCGAAAAAGGAGTCACGGGCCCAGAAAGAGTACCAGGAAACAACACCACAGACCAGGAGTCTACACATGAAGAAGTTACAGATGCTGAAGAAAACAAAGGTGGTAAATGTAAAAAAAAAAGATAGTGAAGGTCATAAAAACGAAGATGATTTGAGGGTGGCTGTTACAGGCATACAGAGGGCTTGTTTGTGCGCTCTCCTTATGATATCGTTTTTGTTCTCCTCATCCCACTTTAAGGTTCGGGTAAGGGGTAATATATGGGATCCTACTTAAAAAATTCCCGCGCCTTCCCGGCGAGGGGAACACGAGTAAATGCAGAGCATTGGGGCTTCAGTACTGGTTAAAGGCAGTGTTGCTTCCATCGCTTCTTCCGTGATGCTGGAGTAGCAGACACGAGTAAACGTGGGAGCGAGCGTCAACCAAGGAAGGAAGGAGCAACGCAGTAACTGAAGCACGAGCGACCGCTAGCCGCATTATAGTTGCAGCGCGCGCAGTAGAGGGAGAGCAGTACGGGGGGGAGAGCGCGCAGGCACAAGCAGCGCGCGCCCTTCCACGCCCCACCGCGCTGCTATCACGCACCTGTTACGCCGAGACCGCGACGGAGCGAACGGGCTGACTAAGACATGCGCGCGCCAGCTGCTGTTGAGAGAAGGAAGGGAAGGAGGAGAGGCGCACCTGCTGCGGACGCGGAGCTGTTGACGCCGTCAGACGCAGGAACAGGCGAGGCTAAGAAATGCTCTGCATTTAAAAGAAAGCTTCTAATAATCTCAATAGGTTATACCAGAGTCCTTCAATGCTTCTCTGGTCATGAAACACCCGGCCAAGTTTCGTATGGGGACAAAGGCTACCGCGAAGGGCGCCAGCGCAGATCGGAGGGCTTCGGGCGCGGCCGCCGCGGCTCTGTAGCCAGACGGCAGGCAGGAACGCAGTAGCAACATGCCCGTTCGCACTAAAATTTTTCGCCACTCACAAATGATAAGTCCATTTGAGCGGCCCACGACACGTAAAGCGAAAGCGCACAGCTTATAAGGCGGCGCGCTTCTGTTTTATCTTACTCCGTGGTCCGTTCCCTGCCAAACGCGCTCTGACCACGCCCCCGGCTGCCCTCCGATCAACACCAGCGCCGCGGCGCGGCCTCCCTGGGCAGCGTACGAAGCTCTCCCCTCTCCCATAGCGTGACGGCGAAGTTTCATGACCGGAAAGCATTGAAGGACTCTGGTTATACTCCCTCATTTCGTGGTGCCTGTTTGCGATTCGCGAGATAGCCGAATTGTTTAATGGACGCTTTTTTTCCAGCGCGCGTATGGTTTCTATGCTGTGCCCATTGGACTGAATTCTTAGGCCGAAAACCTCTGATGCTCTGAACTGTCGGTATGCGCTGCGCACCACCGGCAAAAAGGTCAATGATTGGAGTGGTCGAGTCGGTTTTACGCCCTGTGCTGGTCGGAAGGTACATTAGCAGCTCCGATATTTGTGGGCAGCAACTCAAACCTCCCGGTCTTACGTACCCCTCGAGAGCCTCGATCGCCCGTTGTAGAATGTCCTGTACATGCCCGTCGCTATACGGCAAGTGTAGCCGTTCGATCCGCAAGAAAGTCCCTGACATATTCATACGTCTTGTGGCCTATTCCTAGTTTGTCCAAGTTCTCTCAGATAAGCGAGTGTTTTACGTTGTCGAATGCCTTGGTTAGGCTGAGCCCCAGAATAGCCCTAATGCCTAAAGAGGAACAGTTCTCTCGGTCAGTGATATTGTGCTCAAGTTTAAGGATGAGGTCTTGCGTCGACAATTTTGGGCGAAAACATATCATCGTTTCCGGATAGAGTCCTTCCTCTTCTGCGTATATATCTAGTCTTTTGAATATCACGTGTTCCATTACTTTACCTACGCATGACGAAGTGACATTGGTCGTAGGTTCTCTATCTGCAACCTTTTACCGCGCTTCGGAATCATCACCACCTTGGCTGCTTTCAAAGCCCCCGGGATTTGACCTCGTTCCCAGCACGCGTTCATGTACCGGGTCAAGGACTCGACAGAGACGTCGTCCAAGTTGCGCAGCATCTTGTTCGATATGCCGTCTCGGCCCGGGGAAGATCTCATCCGGAGGTCCTCAATGTGCTTTTCGCACCTTAATGGGATGGTCCATGAGTTTATTTTATTTTCCAGCGATGATTTAAGCTCCTTTTTGTTTGTAAGCTTTGCAACATCCTTTGTAAGCTTTGTAAGCTCCTCGAAGTGCTTCTATTAGGTCATCGTCCGACCCTTCATATCGGTGCGGTAAGATGCTCAGGTTGTGCTTTTGAGTGGTTTTGCTATTTCGAGGTGAATTAGGCAGCGTAGAATGCTCCAAGTTTTTCCGAGGCCAATATGGGGTTCCATGCTATCGCATGTACTGTACCAATTTTGCATGTAAGTTGCTTTGCATAGTCAATCTCCCGGTTCACGGCTACCAGTCGTCTGCGTAAGTTACGATTTACCTTTTGTCGTTGTAGTCGCCTTTGTACGTTTTGCTTGGCGTCCCACATGTGCAGTAGCCTAGCATGGGCCTGACTGGGGTTTGCCTTTTCCAATATGTCTTTAGTTTCTTGCTCTACGCTACTACGTAGCTGTTCTTCCCATTCCTCGAAATCTTCAATATCCTTCTGTTGGGTGCTGGCATTGTCGCTCGAGTAAAGTTCGGCTGTTCTAATCTGACGGAGAACATCTTAGTCTATAATTTTGAGTTGTCTCCCCGCTTTATGTTTTGTGACCCCTGCCTAGATTGGGGTCGCAATTATGAAGTTGTCTTTGCCCAAGTTTTCTTGCGTGACGTAACTTCTGTTCGTGTGCTTTTCGTGAATGTGAGGTCTGGTCATGTCTCCACTTACACTGCTTCGTGTCCGCGTATGGTGCGCGGGGTCTGACCTCAGGGTAAGGGCCTGCTGCTGCTCGCCAAGCAAGAGGCTCCTTCTTTTGATCGTTTCCCGCTTGTATCCCCTCTCAGGATGATGGGCATTGAAATCTTCTACAATTGACAGTGAGTTTCCTTGGGCTATTTCTAGTGTTTTGCGGTACAGCTTTGCAAACCTGTGGTTGCCACGAGGGGAGCTGTATACATTAAGTATGAAGATACTCCCCACCTCTGGGTTCCCTGCCTGGTATTATTTATACGAGTACGTGATGGACGTTGTGCCGTCATCAATGTCGCGACGTATGGCCGTCAAGTTACGCTGGACGGGGGTCCCCACAATCGATTTCTCTTTTGTTCATGATCCGATGCGTCATTCTCCAGCTCCTAGTAGGACTTGTAGCCTGATAATTTAGCGGGGCCACCGTTCTCCTTGAGACAGATCACGTCCGGCGTATGTAGGTTTTTGGTTCCAACAAACTGCTGTATGTTACCCCTTTTGCGTTGGAATCTCCCACAGTTCCACTGCCAAACAATTAGCTTGTTTATTTTATTCCGCGCCACACTTCATAAGCTGAGCGTTTTCGAGTTTGGCCCGAGCACTGGCCGCAGAAGCGGGCCTGGGGTAGGGTTTGGTATGTTTTATTGGGCCCGCGCTCCCTCCTCCTCTTGACGTTAAGGCGCGGGGTGGCGGTTTCTAGTAATGTCACTCTCGCGTTTAAAGCGTCAATGTTAGCGCTAATGCTGTCGGGGAAGCTTTGCCAGCATGGCTTCGAATTTTTCGCTTAGTGTCCCGCTCTGTCTTTCCCTAGAGTGATTAATCATTTCTTGATTTACACAATCACTGGAATCGGATACCTCGGGGTTTCTCGAGATGCGTGAATACCCCTCCCTCTGCGCTTCAGGGGTGGGGGAGGGGTACTGAGGCGAATCAGGCGTCGACTCCTCCATCTCGTCACTAGATTAAGTTCGCAACCGGGGGATTTGCGACGGCTCTTTTGCCACCGGAGGTTTTGGAGATTGTTCCTGTTTGCTACCCGCTGCAGCGAGGCTGCGATGGGATGCGCCTGAATTTTGCGGCGCGGCCACTGAATTACCGTTGGCGCGCTTGAGTTTCGCAATATCTGTTTAAGGGCCTTATTTTCGCTAAGTGCTATCTCCAGCATCTTTTTGATTTCAGTGATTTATGATTGTTCTACCTCTGAGGAGATACCTTTGCTACCGTCTTCCGCGTCGGTCCGCGGCGATCGGCTCTGGACATATCAGGAAATTACCCAGCACTATAGGCTGAGTCGCTGAAATTCCGGCAGCTCACAGATCCCTCACAAGAGGGCAATCAGTAGCGTGGCGTAGGCTGCAGACATTCACTTTCCCCCACCCCCGCCCTATGCATCGACAGTACCCAGAAAGGTACCAGGACACGTGCAAATGGTGTTTTGTGACTGCCAGCTGCCCTCACTGACCCACATGGTTTGGGCCTGCCCTCTCAAACCCCAGTCCGCCAACCCCGGGATTCCACATCAGTAATTTCGAGCAGTGGGAGGCCGCGCTGCTCAGCTGCATTCCCGAAGTACAAGCTGCGGTCATCCAGCTGGCGGAAGACGCCGCCAGGGTCCATGGGCTCCTGGCCGCCGTCTGACGAAGCGCCCACCCCGGAACCTCCCTCTCGGGTGGTACGCTCAGCAAAGATGACAATAAAGTTTTATCTCTCCTCTCCTCTCTCTCTCTACTTTGCATGAGGTGTAGTCTAGCAGGTGTGTGTAGTGTTACCGGCTTGTGCTAGCTGCGCTGTGAAAGACCGCGCTAGCCCAGCTCACCTTGCTCTGCTGGTTTCCACTCGTACAAGCCTCCCTGATTATTTTCATCGGTGGTTTCAAATTTGTCTGTTAAATCATACTGGTCCACAAGCTCTTCTATTTAGCTGATAAACTTCTTCAGAATAGTATGTATTTCAATAAGGCTTTTCTTCAGGAGAATCAGCTCACCGATTGGTGTCTCGGCATTCATCTGTATTTTGTCGATCAGTGCGGTGACGTCCTTTCGGATTAGGCTTAGTCTTTGGCAAAGGCTTCCAAGCCTATTCTCGACGTCGTTAATGTCTGCGTGGTGGTCGAGGAGGATCACGGTCGGAGGATGGTCGAAATTTTCGTTTTCTTGCGCTGGTCTCTGTGAGGCGCGTTCGCTAATTATCGGCAAAGTTGTTGTCGGTCTTGGACAGATAGTATCAGGTAGTCGTTTTGTCGAGCCCTCAATTTATTTTTGGGTCTTCTTAACGTCCGCCTCTGGTCGATAGTCAATTAAGCAGTCCAGTTGGAATGTTTCGGTCACTCAGGTCATCGTTATATGGCGGTTCGCCTTGGTTCTTCAACTGTGTAGTCCTTCGGTCCTGGTCAGAGCACGATATTGTTGATGAACGGAGAGGATCGCAGGACACGGGTGATTCTTTAATGACGGATGAAACTGCTATCTAGTGATGGTGATCTTAGGGAGCAGTTGCCCAGAGCCACCTATTGTTTCTCTAGTATTATCAACACCTGCTCAGGGACTGTGGGCAATATTTATCCATCAGTACACACTGTTACTTCATAGGATAACATAGCGAAGTGGACGAGAAGCCTTGTTGTGGGAAATAACCTTGAATATGGGACAATTGTGGACAATTGTGGATAATACTGGACAATAGTGCACAATAGTTAGTAGGTATGTTGCACCGTACTTATTAGAGATACACTTGTGCCAGTCCATGCTTAAAAGCCTAAAACTCGTTAGAACTGAAAGCGAAAATGTAATGGGATTCAGAAAACGTCGAGCGGGTGAAAAAAATAACAGGAAGCCGCATTCAATAGAAATGCAGCTGATGGTAAGAGTGCTTTCTCAAAAGTGGATTGCGGTGCTGAGTCAGAATTCTTAACTGCATAACACAAAGCTATTTTAGAGAAAACGGTTTTTTATGATGTTCCGACGCTGAAGTCGCTCAACATGATCCGCACAATTTAAAAAGCGTTGAATGCGCCCTTTCGGGGTTCACATGGGATTTCTTGTGTACTTGATGTGCAGACCCATATTTCTGAGAATGCACGTGTTGGTCTTCTGATGCGATCGTGACGATTTTCCTCTGGCTTACAGTTGAATCCAACGGAACAGAAAAAGCGGAAGAAGAAGTAAACACGGAAGCTGAAAAATACCAACAGAACTACACCAAGCCCGACGACTCTGCTGGTAAAAATAAAAAGCGATAATGAAGGTCATGAAAAGGATGAAGATAAAGTGGCACCTTACAAGCGTAAGTGTTACATGAAACATCTTCATAAGTGTCGCCTAGACTAGGCAGAACTCCATAAGTAATGTTACAGAAAGGCGGCTGATATGGTGAACTATATTGAATTTTCTTCATGTTGCTTAAGAAAAGGCACCACTGATCGAAGAAAATTCGTTATGTTCAGAAGATTATCTCTGAACGCTAGGAGGAACGACAAAATGCTTGTTTTAATTAAATCCATTCGATTACGCAAAGAAACCTGAGCAGGTGACCTTTACTCAGCTGTGATATGCAGAAAGTCCAGATGGACTTTCTAACGTCAATCATTGTTGTAACGCGGAGCATATTTCGAAATAAAAACAAATTAAAACAGAAGTGGCAGTTTGAATAAGTTCATTTGAACATGGTCCGGTCTTTTGTACTTTCTACGATGGCTTCCCGCTGTTCAGGGCTCCCCGGTGATGAGTTCGAAATGCGCTAAGGAGTACTCGTCTGTTAAAGGGACACTGGCCAAAGGTTGCACCAGGCCAAAGGTCGGCTGATTCGGGACTGTGCCCGCAAGCAGTCGGTGCTTATGACAGCACCAGGACAACAAGCACTCGCCAGCGCGTCAGTGTGTCAGCACGCGTTCTGCGAATTCGGTCGCGGAGCGATGAACGTCGCAGCACTAAAATGGTGAATTCAAGTGTAGAAAACATTGCCCAAAAACAAATAAATCAACTTTAAAAAATGCACTACCAGGGACTCAAACTTGCGGCTTGCAAAGCAGCATTTCCAGCGGTTCAGACCACTCGGCCATAAGTTTTTGTTTTAGTGTCTGACCTTGGTATACACGTCACAGACAAAAATAGTAGTACAAGGTTCGAAAAGACACCAGCGCGTCACGTGCTAGTGTGTCATTGTTAAAAGGCCGAAGCCATGCCACATTTTCCAGCACATTCAATCAGTCAGGTGGAGAAGTGTTGGGCTTTATAAACTTCTAATTTATCCCGTAGACTCCAGCAGAACAATTGTCTGCTCGGCGTCACCTCATCATTATGGCAAACTGCCATTCGAGATTTCCATATACTATGCAGCGCCAGCAACATAAAATATCATACGGGACGCCATCGCAGTTTTTAACGGCCAAGAACATGATTCCGTGGCTATCCAACGGGAAATCCTTTTTTAGTGCTCTCTCACAGGAACACCCCGTCCCCCCAGTCTACGAATGCGTGCTCGGTCTCTGGCTTCTTACACAACAAGCAGTCAGGGCCCCAGGGAGCAAACAAACCTTTTTGAATCATCCAAAGGTTTTAACGGGTAATACTCCCGCGTGTAATTCAAAGAAAAAAGATTTGACAAAAGGCGCGACGGTCATTTTTTCTCACACGCTGACATAAATCTTGTCCTGGCCCTGTACTGTATAAGGATCTGTACAAATGAGTCGGCAAAGTCCTGTTAAGGAGGTCCCTACAGCTTCTTCCGGTGCATGCTAGCCAAATACCCGAAAGAAAACCGTGAAAACAAAAATATTGCCACAAGTACAACCTCACGTAGATAGCAGGGAATGCCACCCTCACGAACACAAGAGGTAACAATGAATACCGGCAAAACTGTACCCAGGCACACTTGGCATACGGTGCAACAAAAACGGGTTTTGCACATCACGGAGAAAGAGACAGCGGTTGACTACCTGGCGTACAAAAAGGTGCGCCAGAGGGAGACCCCCACAGCACACTTATCTAAACAGGTTGGTAAGGCTTGTGCGTTCACAGGTGGAGAACCAAATAAAAACAGCAAACACCTTGTGCAATCTTTGCACATTGGCATGCTAAGCAGTGCAGAACCTGCATCACGTACCAAAGTTGAGAGAATACACACAGTCGCTCGCGCCCAACAGTCGCTCGCTGAAACACGGACAACTGCTTACAACCCCACTTATCCGCTTCATCACAGATTTTGGTAGCTTGCCTGCCCCACAAAAGGTCACTGTTATGATAGTTTTCGAGGGGGACGCTTAAGTACTTCACTGGCGTATCTACCCAGCTGATACTTGCGAATATACGCGGCTTTCACAACCAGCTGCAGTGACAGAAACCAATAGAATTATCCCAATCGATGGGAACTACCAGTGTAGAGGCAGAACCTTTTCAGAACACTGATAGTTTAGTGGATGCTACTCGTGTCTTGGAAAAACAAAGCAATGTCGTCCGCGCAAGCGAGCACATGAACTTCGCAGTACTAATGAAAACCCGATGATATTTCTATTTTTAAGGATGCTTACACAAAACGTTCCAATAAATATACAAAACCGCAGCGAGGAAAGGGGACACCCCTGGCGCACAGAACGGTTGACCTAAACTGGAGCACCTACAGGCTTGTTGACAACCATACTTGTACTACAGTCCCTGTACGGCATGCTTACACCACCCGTAATCATTTTTTCTACGTTTGTGTGCTCAAGAATCATCAATATCAGTTCCTGAGAGACCTTGTCAAACGCTTTTTCTAAGTCTGTTTGTACCATTGCTACTGCTTGTCAGAGAGCATTCCAGGATACTACAGGCTACATGGGTATTGGTAACAATAGAATGACCTTAATGCCACATGTCTGGTGTTGTGTGCCGACTATTTCTTTCTCTAACAACTGCCACCGAGCAGCTAAGACCTTCATTAATATCTTATAGTCGACATTTGAGACACTAACTAGACGGTATACATGCTGACACATTCCGAAGTTGAGTGACATCTTGACTCTTTGGGATGAGAACTGTGTAAGATAGAGTGAAAGATGGTGGTAGTCTGTTCGTAAAGTGTCATTTAAGCCTTTATAAAAACCACGTGCCTAGACCATCTGGGCCTGGTTGTTTTCCCGGGGATTGAATCAATAGCACTCAAGATTTCATTTACGGTGATTGGCATCTTAAGGATAGCCTTCATGTCATCTTCTGTTCTAGGCATTAGGTTGAACAATTTGTTTTTGAATTTATCCACGTCAACCTTATAAGCAGAAGACAGTGCTTCATAGAACTCCTTAAAA
Organism: Haemaphysalis longicornis; assembly: GCA_013339765.2. Classification (NCBI taxonomy): domain Eukaryota; kingdom Metazoa; phylum Arthropoda; class Arachnida; order Ixodida; family Ixodidae; genus Haemaphysalis; species Haemaphysalis longicornis. The sequence continues at coordinate 160,502,037 of CM023451.1, read as the reverse complement.
GCACCCTCTATCTGCGTCTGGTTGTCGTTATCACTCCGTGATTTTCAATTCTCCACTATCCGATTTCTACAAGCGTAACGCTTTTCTGATGCAAGCGCTCTCTTTATGGCGCTTCACCCAATTGCAACTTTTCCGCCCTGGCCTCACCAGAACACCATGGCATTTATCCCGGTCCAGCTCAGACTTTCATCCTTTTAATCTTTTCCTTGTTTAACCCTGGCGACAGGCATTCTTCATTAGTCAGCTACACCAAGTTTTTATGCAGAAGTTGTTCTCACTGCCTCTCACGATACATCCGTGCGATTGATTTTTCTATCGCGCTAACTTTGCTGGTTTGAAAGTTTCCCACCTAGAGGAGCAGCTAGTTTGCCCATCTCGTAAATGCAGTATTTTCTTTCAGTCGTAATTATTCCTCCTGCAATCATTTACTATTCCTTTTTCACCAGACTTCAATTATAAACGTGCTTACCAAGGAGCGGTAAGAAAAACAGGCGTGGCCGATAAACGACACGGTTGTCACGCAGTAATCACCGCACTCAGATAAGAGCTCGAGCGAAACATAAGTTCGATCTAACCGGGGATGGCTTCTGCCCTGAAAATGGGTGAACTGCACTTGTCGTACGGAAAGAAGCGCATCACCGACATCTTCTAAACAATAGTCTGATGCTGCCTCTTTCAACGTCAGAATACTCCAGCCACGGAATGACTTATCACTAGACTTGTCGCGGGCCGAGCATACAGAGTTAGTCTCCAAGAAAAATAAGAGTACGTTCAGTGTCGAGTCGTGCACGGATATTTTCAAAAAAACACTTTCCTTTCGTTCACTCTTGTCGGCGCATACACAACAACCCGCCAATCGCGTGACAAAAATTTAAAATCACAACTATGAACCGCCCTGCAAGACAAGCCGTGACAGATTCAATCGCAACGCCCAAAATCTGTTCAAATTACAGCATACACCCCTGGAAACGCCCACCGCGTGACTTACGCAAACATGGGGCCGCGCATCGAAAGTTTGCGCCGTACGCTGCGTTTGCCCTTCTCCATCAACTTCGTTTCTTGAATCGCTACAATATGTAGTTCTTATCGGCAACCAAGAAATAAATTTGGTTTTGCCGACTCCTGTCAGCCAGACCACGAAAGTTTATCGTGGTGATACGTACAGGTGTGTTGTAATTTAGCATTTCAATGCAGCAAAAAATTGGCTCCAATACACGCTGTGAAGGTGGTTCGAAAGCAAAGCTTTAAACGACACACACAACCATTGCCCATGCGACTTCACTTGAGTTTACACACGTGGCTCTACAAAGAATGAAACCAGAGATTCTGCGGGGGTGGCGTCCGGAACGCACTAGGGTCAGCCGCGGCCGTGGAGCGGCGGACGCCACTGCTGCAGCCCGGCCGTGCGTCGGCAGAAACAAAACGAGAGGAGTGTCTTTCAAAGGGTGAGACAGTGGAACCTAACCATCCTAATGTGCAAGTTCGGGGCTACCAAACCGCGTTTCACAAGCGCAGATACCGAAACAATTCAGCATGTGAGCTTAGTGATTCCCATTTATACCGATTTAAACTAGTTAGTTTAGTAACTTTGAGAATCACGAGAAAGCAGAGGAAACTTTTATAATCGCTTTTTATCAGAATCAATTACTCCTTTCGCCTTTTTAATACCTCTTAAAACACAACCGAATCGGCAATCACAAATTTAGAAAACGGAGTCCCATTCGTGGCAAGCAGTGCGCAAAAGTTAGCGTTCCTCTAGCGGCCGGATGTCTGTATGTGATCTCTACATTTTGTTCTCCCGTCCTCTTTGTCGCACAACTACTTAATTCCGTGGGGTTTCCCAGGAGGTTCTGTCGAACAAGTTAACCAAGCCTTGCGAAGGAAGCGCGCAATGGACGCGAAGCTGCGCCAAAACAGGCCCAAAACAACCGTCGCTAAAGCAGACGACAAAACCATCCCGCTGACGCGCCGGTGGTGTGAGCAGCGCGCGTGGAACGCTGGGTAACCATTCGCCGCGCCATCTACACTGTGCTCCGTGAGTGAAAATCACCCTCCCCCTTCCCCAGCCGCGCTCGGAGTTTCTTGTCCCGCTCGCCACGAAAGAACCGTTGGCTACTAGAGGGAGAAAGCTTTGCTTTAAAACTGAGGACGCATGGGTGTATGTGACGAATTGAAAAACGAAGACGTGAGGGAGACCCTGCGCGCACGGGCACCACACTGCAAACCGCCAAAGGAGACATTTGCGGCTGGTTGACTCTTCGTATTTACACGAACAGTGGTACACGTCAAACAAGCATTATCAACGAGCCCATTAATTCGATAACAAGAACCGTGGAGAGTACCTGGATGCACACACACTTTCAGGGTGGCTTGGCCGTGGCCGGCGTTGGCTCGTACGGCGTACTCTACGGCTTTGGTTTGAGGGACGAGCGACGAGTCACCAGCCCCTTAGGGGCCGGTTTCCCGTCGGTAGCCGTGTCCTCAGTCACCGCCTGGTCGTCTAGGTCGTGCCGGGGACGTTTCGTCGCCGAAATGTCACCCTCCCTCACCTCATCAGCGTCGCTATTACTCACGCGTACCTGGCGTCTTCGATGGCTCGTGTCGGTGATGGTTGAGACAATATGGCCACCGGTTGCGACGCTGACAGCTGAAACCGTTGACGTCACTGACGATGCAGCCCCCTCCTGACGAAACGATTTCCTTCTCCCTGGCTGGAGGAGGCGAACCTCTCTGGCACTTCTGCGCGGCCTCCTGCGTCGGTTCTTGTGGCGGGTGACTAACCCGCAGCCAGTTCCTCTGCGTCCATGACAAGCTCGGACAAGCTGTCGCCTGGAGCGCGCCTACGTCCCCGTGCACTGTGCTGCTTCGTGGTCGAAGCGCCGACAGGCAGTGCAATGCAGCACTTTTCAGTCGTGTCGCATATGTCCCGTACTGTGGCAGCGCAGGCACTGCGGGGCCCCCCTCTGGGCACGACCACGTGCGCCGACTCACCCGGCCACTCGGAGCTGGTGCAGACGGTCCTGGGCCCTCACGCCCGCTTCCAGCCTGAAGGCCACGGACCACGTCGTCGAACTCTTGACGTGGATGCCTTGCACTCTACGCTGCTACTCGGTGACTCCGGTGACTCTGCCGTACGGGGCAAGGGCAACACGAACGTCCTCTTCGGCCACGTTGTGTAGTGACCAATGCAACTTCAGCCGGAGGTCCTAGTTGGCTGGGTCGCTGACGATACACTGCCGCCCTTTACCTCGCACGTCCTTTGCTTCGAGCATCTTCACAGCGTGCTCAGTCCTGAAAGTCGCTGCCCAAACACAACTGATGCGCAATGCCCCCAAGGCAAGCATGTCGGGAATCAGTTCCAAGCGAGCCAACCTGTCGCGGAAATTTTCAATTTGATACGGCCGGGCCCTCATATCTCCGTACAAAGAAAAGTATTAAAAACAATTCGACCTGTTCGCAAAGTCGGCCGAGAAACCTGGTACTCATCGTCCTCCTGCAGAAGAAACCTGATACTTCGGCTAAGCGGGGCCGCATTAACCGTTCTTGAGGAGCCCTGCATCCTGCGTCCGTTCACAGTGATGGCCGAAAGCAGAATCCCCCACCACTCGCCCATAAGCGAGCGATGCTAGGGGCGAAATTATGAAGGATGTATTGTATAACCAGTTTACGTTTTTATTTAGTTTTGGCATTGCAAACAGCTTAGATGACTATTTCTTTTATCGCGCTTGTGCAGTAAGCGTCCCGCCCCGAATTCCCCCATTTCATGCTGGCGACAGCAGTCCTGAGACGTACAATCGTTCGCAGATGTGTGGTCGTGCCGCTGACGGCTGTGCTTGTTCATACAGCACAAGAACTTGCATAGGTCGGCGTACTCACTCGTGAGTACTCATTTGTACTCATTTGTACTCAAACTCATGAGTGAGTACGATGATGAGTGAGTACACACCCAGAAAAAAAGTGAGTACGATGACGAGTGAGTACAGGGGTAAGTCCACCACTCGTGAGTACAGTACTCATGAGTACACTACTTACTGATATTGTTACGGGGCATTAATTAGATTCCCCACAAATAGGACGGCATTTATGTACTGTGCTAGCGGGCATCATCATCAAGAAGGGAGATGAAGAGGACGCTGACGGTGAAGCGCGTTCGCTCCCTGGCTTGCGCGGTGCTCTCTTCTATCGTGGTTTGTTATAACTAGCCTCTGAATGAGTATGGTAAATACACCATTGTAAACACAGCTTTACCTTGTATCATTTGGTGGAGAGTGCTGCATCCGCCCCGTCCTGCTCTACCTCACCCCTTCCTTGGCACGAGTGAGCCGTGGACACGGCTGACTCGGAGGTGCTGATCACGGAACTCCGAAGCGGGCGTCATCTCCGAGGCCCCACAATGGCACCGCCTACTGAAGCAACGAGCGCCGCTACGCCACTGGTCATCGTGAGCCAGCCTCGAGATCCTGGTTTCTTCTACGGTACCGGTGATGTCGACGTGGAGGACTGGATCAGCCTCTACGAGCGTGTGAGTGCCCACAACCGCTGGGATCCCACTATTATGCTGGCGAACCTCGGGTTCCACCTGAGAGGTTCGGCGGAGACGTGGCATGACACCAACGCAGCCAGACGTACTAGCTGGGATAGCTTCAAGGCGGAGATGATTGCAATTTTCGGCAAGCCTGCTGGACGCCAGCTCGCGGCGAAAAAGGAGCTTGCGTCGCGAGCGCAGACGTCGACCGAGCCGTACGTCAGCTACATCCTAGACGTACTGGCCCTTTGCCACAAAGTTGATGCTGAGATGCCCGAGCAAGATAAAATCGACCACATTTTGAAAGGCATAGCTGACGATGCCTTTAATCTGCTCATGTGCAAGGACTGCTCTACCGTAAACTCAATTCTGAGTGAGTGCAAGCGTTTCGAGCATGCCAAAAGCCGTCGAGTTACACAACAATTCAATCGCCTTCCAAATACCGCCGCCACTTCTTCGTGTCAGGGACCGTTTGCTCCTTCCGGTCAACCACCCTCGGAGACAACTGCGGACGCAGTGACGCGCATTGTCCGCCGCGAGATCGAGGCGAAGACACCGGTCACCGGCCACCACTCCACGTCTGATGGCAATCTTCCGGCGATCTCGGTGATACAAGCGGTTGTGCGCGACGAAATTGCGAGCATGGGCCTGCACCCAGTCTGCCACGTGAGCTACTCAGCCCATCATCAAGTTCCCTTCAAGTCGCGTTCATGCAGTCACAATGATCACGTCCCTTGCCCTCCGAATTTCCGCGCGCAACGTCGCTCGGCGGCGGAGTGGAGGACGCCCGATGACAGGCCTATATGTTTTAATTGCAGGCGTGTCGGCCACGTTGCACAGTATTGCCGCAGTCGCTGGTTCCCTTCCGCTCAAACCTCCTGGAACGACGATACCATTGACCATGCGCCGCGTCGTTTTGCACCTTCCTACCAGCAGCGCACTGCCGACAACCCCGCCGCATCCACTCTGCGATTTGGCCGCTCCCCTTCTCCCCAGCGCCGACAGTCTCGCTCACCGCAGCCCCGCCGCTCTACTTCGCCGAACAATTACCCACGTGCCACATCGGAAAACTAGTGAATGCAGCTCCCGGAGGTGATGCCGCATTCCCGACCTGGACCGAAAATCCTCTTTGACGCTACCTACCAGAGACAATTTACTTGACGTGAATGTTGACGGCGTGCCTATTCGTGCTCTAATTGATACCGGGGCGCATATATCGGTAATGAGTGCAAATCTCCGTCGCCTCCTACGTAAAGTTATGACGCCTGCTCTGTCGTATGTTCAAGTTGCTGACGGTGGTACGCCGGCCATTGCTGGCATGTGCACCTCTCGTGTTAGTATCGCCGGCCACAACACCACTGTAGTTTTCTTTGTTTTGGACAAATGCCCTCACGACATTATCCTTGGCCGCGATTTCTTGTGTGAACATGCCGCGCTCATCGATTGTTCAGCGGGACTTCTGCATCTGGAGTTACCGGCTTTTGATAGCGACGCACCCCCGCTGCGCTTATGCTCCTGCGAATACGTTCGCCTGCCGAGTCAAGCAGCGACCTATGTTCCTCTCGCTACTTCCACAGCGGTTCCTGATGGAGACTACCTTGCCACTCCCATCGTAGACGTTCTCCTGACGCGTGGTGTTGCCCTCCCACACACTGTTGTTACCATCAAGCACAACAGCGTTAACTTGCCTCTCATCAACTTTGGATTTCACACTCAAGTCCTTCCCGAAGGACTCACCATCGCCACCCTTGCTCCTTTCTGTGCACCGGACGTTTCTGCTTTTGCAGAAACGTCCGTCAATTCCCCATGAAGTCTCCGATCCGCTCCTTACCACTCCAGATAAATCTGCACCAATGATCAGCCCAAAGCTATCACCCGCACAAAAAAACCAACTGCGCTGTCTTCTGACATCATTTGCCGACGTCTTTGACTTGAGCGACAAAGCTTTGGGGCAAAGTTCTACGGTCACCCATCGGATCGATACAGGTGATGCGCTACCCATCCATCGGCGTCCGTACCGTGTGTCCCATAGTGAACGAGGCATCATCCAGAAAGAGGTTGACAAAATGCTCGCCAAGGACATTATCAAACCTTCTTGCAGTCCCTGGGCTTCCCCGGAAGTTTTGGTAAATAAGAAAGATGGCACTTGGCGATTCTGTGTAGACTACCGCCACCTGAACAAAGTAACCAAGAAGGACGTCTACCCTCTTCCCAGGATCGACGACGCCTTAGATTGTCTACACGGTGCCAAGTACTTTTCGTCCATTGACCTACGCTCAGGTTACTGGCAGATTGCAGTCGACGAGATGGACCGAGAAAAGACCGCCTTTGTCATCCCAGACGGTTTATATCAGTTCAAGGTTATGCCTTTCGGTCTCTGCAACGCACCAGCTACCTTTGAACGCATGATGGACTCTCTCCTGCGGGGATTCAAATGGTCCACATGCCTGTGCTACCTCGATGACGTCATTATTTTTCTCCATCGTTCGAGGCTCATCTCCATCCCTGTCCGAAATACTTGCTATTTTCGTCAAGCGAACCTACAACTCAACTCCGCGAAATGCCGATTCGCCAGGCGCGAACTACTATCTTGGGCCACCTTGTCGACGCAAATGGAGTGCAGCCTGACCCCGACAAAATAAAGGCGGTTAGAGATTTTCCGGTGACCCCGGCCATCGAAAGACGTTCGAAGTTTTGTAGGCCTGTGCTCCTATTTCCGTCGCTTCATCCGAGGCTTCGCTGATATCGCCCGCCCTCTCACCGACCTTCTCAAAAAGGATTCCGTCTTTTCGTGGGGAAGTGAGCAAGCTCAGGCTTTCAAGACCCTGATCTATCTCTTAACAACTTCGCCCATTTTAGCTCACTTCGATGTTGCCGCTCCCACGGAAGTACGACTGACGCTAGTGGTCACGGCATTGGAGCCGTCTTAGCTCAACGCCAAACCGGCCACGACTGCGTATTGCCTAGCCAGCCGCCTGCTGACACCAGCTGAACGAAATTATTCTATTACTGAACGGGAATGCCTTGCCCTAGTGTGGACTGTCGCCAAATTTTGTCGATACCTCTACGGTCGACACTTTTCCGTCGTGACAGATCTCCACGCGCTATGCTGGCTTGCGTCCCTGAAAGACCCGACCGGACGCCTCGGGCGCTGGGCTCTGCGGCTGCAGGAGTACTCCTATTCTGTACTCTATAAATCCGACCGTCTCCGTCAAGACGCTGACTGTCTATCGCGGTACCCAGTCGAGCCTCCCGATCTACAAGTTGCGACTCACTCACCACCTCGGTCTTGTCTATTTCCTCCTTTCAACAGCTTGCTGCTGAGCAGCGCCTTGACGTCTCCTTGAGCAGGATCATCAACCGCTTAACCGCTGCCCCCTCCGACCCTTCACTGCGGTTGTTCCGAATGAAGGATGGCGTCCTCTATAGCCGCATTATCCGCCCGGATGGTCCTGATCTGCTTCCTGTAGTACCTGAGCACCTTCGTACAGACGTACTGCGGCAGCTCCACGACCTTCCAACAGCTGGCCATCTAGGGGTTTCTCGGACCTATGACCGCGTGCGACGCCGTTTCTTCTGGCCGGGGCTCTACCGCTCGGTTCGCCGTTACGTCGGCGCCTGTGACATGTGCCAACGCAGAAAAGTGCCTACCACGCTACCCGCCGGTATTCTTCAGCCGCTCGATATACCTATTGAGCCATTCTTCCGAGTTGGTTTAGATCTCCTCGGTCCGTTTCCCCGGTCTGCGAACGGCAACAAGTGGATTGCCGTGGCCACCGATTATGCGACACGATACGCAATCACGCGGGCTCTTCCAACCAGCTGCGCAACTGATGTAGCCGATTTCCTCCTGCACGACGTCATCTTACACCACGGTGCTCCTCGCCAGCTCCTGACAGACCCCGGACGATACTTCCGTTCCCGAGTAGTCGACGACATCCTCCGCTCATGCGCAACCGTTCACAAGGTTACTACCGCCTACCACCCTCAAACCAACGGCCTCACAGAGCGCCTTAACTGGACTTTAACAGATATGCTGTCAATGTACGTTTCTGACGACCATGGTGATTGGGACATTGCCTTGCCTTACATAACGTTTGCCTACAATTCGTCGCGCCTTGATACTGCCGGATTCTCTCCCTTCTACCTACTATTCGGCCGAGAGCCGACATTACCACTGGACACTCTATTTCAACACCCTGTGCTACCTTTCGTATATGCACAAGACGCCATCGCCCGCGCTGACTTTGCCCGCAACATTGCTCGCGTCAGGCTCGCTTCGTCCCAGCGCTCTCAAAAGGATCGCTACGACTGCTGCCACAGCACCCGCCACTTTGCACCTGGATCCCTGGTGTGCTCTGGTAGGGCGTTCGGAAAAGCTTCTAGCCAGGTACTACGGCCCCTACCGTGTCGTACGCCAAGTGACTGAGGTCAATTACGAAATAACCCCGCTGGTTCCGTCAGACTCATCCCGCTCTCCACAAATAGACGCCGTCCACGTCGCGCGTCTTAAGCCATACCGCTCGCAACCTACACCTTTACCCTGAGAAGCACCGAGACGGTGCTCCTACCACCGGGGGGTTGTGTTACGGGGCATTAGGTTCCCCACAAATAGGACGGCATTCATGTACTGTGCTAGCGGGCATCATCATCAAGAAGAGAGATGAAGAGGACGCTGACGGTGAAGCGCGTTCGCTCCCTGGCTTGCGCTGTGCTCTCTTCCATCGTGGTTTGTTATAACTAGCCTCTAAATGAGTATGGTAAATACACCATTGTAAACACATCTTTACCTTGTATAAATATGAGTACTCACGAGTACAGTATTCATGAGTACGAGTACTCAAGAGTTTGAGTACTAATGAGTATGAGTACTCGTGAGTACACAGTAGTCGTGAGTACACAGTACTCGTGAGTACAATACTCATGAATACTGGTTTTGCGAGTGCCTGCACTCTTGAGTGATATGCACTCGTGAGTACAGTAGTGCAAACAAGTTTTATCATGAGCTAGAGTCCGGACGCGCGTGTACGTGTCGCAAACATTTGGCGGTGCCGCTGTGCAGGTTAACTGTCAAGGATGGTAAAATTAGACAACAAAAACTCCCACCTCCCCTCGCGGGAACCCCTGTGTAGATGCGACGCATAGGCGGAGCGGCGAAGGGACCGCGTTTTATAGCGCGCATAACGTTGAGGGGACTGCGTAAGCCGGTCCCAGTCGATGACGACGTTGGCGTACTTTTAAAGCGGCGTGGACTCTAGGTGTTTGAGCAAAGCGTGGACGTTGCTTCGCCGGAGAACGGCACACCGGTTATATGCGCAGCGCGCCCGAAGGAGATGAAACCGCGAAGAGAGAGTACTGCACATGCACCGGCCCCAGCGCGTCTGCCGCGGCTATGACGCAACGTGCCGCGGCCTTGACGCAACACAATCCAACACAATCCACTTTAATCCATCATCATCATCATCATCATCATCATCATCATCATCATCAGCCTATCTACGCCCACTGCAGGGCGGGGATAAATTGGTCACAGTTGGCACAGGACCGAGGTAATTGGAGAATAATGGGAGAGGCCACTTTAATCCAATCCAATCCAAATCCAAGCCAAGCCAAGCCAAGCCAATCGAATCGAATCCAATCCAATGCCCATCGCGAGAGAGTGTTCGCTATCGGAGAAGAGAGGGGGGTGAGCGGCAGAGAGCGCAGCTGGCGCGGCGAGGAGAATGGGGGAGGGGGGACAACGCCGCCGCCGCCGCCGACGACGACGACACCGGAGGGACAAGGCGAGTGAATCAGATGCTCTGCATCTGAAACTGCACCTCCCTCCTTTCCCGGTACCTGTTTGGCGCTGTAAGCGTTTCTCGGCGGTCGCTCGCAAAGGGGTCACGGTGAAGAGGGAAAAACGAGGGGGTGAGGGCCCGGCGGGAAACGCGGCAGCAGGTTCCCTGCTCACTCCTATGGCACTTGTTGACTGCCGCAGTTATTTTTAGATGCAGAGCATCTGATTCACTCACCTTGTCCCTCCGGCGTCGTACGTCGTCGTCGTCATCGGCGTTGTCCGCCCTCCCCCATTCTCCTCGCCGCACCAGCTACGCCCTCCGCCGCTCACCCCCTCTCCTCTCCGATAGCGAACACTCTCTCGCGAGGGGCATTGGATTGGATTCGATGGATTGGCTTGGATTGGATTGGATTGGATAGGATTTGGATGGATTGGATTAAAGTGGATTGTGTTGGATTGTGTTGCGTCATAGCCGCGGCAGACGCGCTGGGGCCGGGCATGTGCAGTACTCTCTCTTCCGCGGTTTCCTCTCCTTCGGGCGCGCTGCGCATATAACCGGTGTGCCGCTCTCCGGCGAAGCAACATCCACGCTTGGCTCAAACACCTAGAGTCCACGCCGCTTTACAAGTACGCCAACGTCGTCATCGACTGGACCGGCTTACGCAGTCCCCTCAACGTTATGGGGCGCTATAAAACGCGGTCCCTTCGCCGCTCCGCCTATGCGTCGCATCTACACAGGGTGTTCCCGCGAGGGGAGGGTGGGGTTTT